>CAWUFW010000374.1:1200000-2400000 GCA_963921515.1 Calotriton arnoldi
AGCCAATCAAACACTCACCCCCAGTCAACTGATCTGGGTTTAATCCATCATCATTCTTTAGCTCACTCCACCACCCCAGTTCAGACATGGCCATATGCAAATCAGTCTGACCCTATGCCTCATGGGAACAGTCCAGCCCGAACTGCCAAGCCATGTCTTCCCTGGACCGGAAACAAGCATCCTAGGACCGGTTTCTGGCATTCCAGCCGTCATCAGCCAGGCTTGCTTGAATCCAGTGGCAAAGTGAGCAAGGGACCCACGTCTGGGCATACCCCCGCCAACTTAGGGCGAACAAAGCAATACAAAAGGGGATGATGGACGGAACGTTTGAGCCAATCAAACACTCACCCCTAGTCAACTGATCTGGGTTTAATCCATCATCATTCTTTAGCTCACTCCACCACCCCAGTTCAGACATGGCCATATGCAAATCAGTCTGACCCTGTGCCTCATGGGAACAGTCCAGCCCGAACTGCCAAGCCATGTCTTCCCTGGACCGGAAACAAGCATCCTAGGACCGGTTTCTGGCATTCCAGCCGTCATCAGCCAGGCTTGCTTGAATCCAGTGGCAAAGTGAGCAAGGGACCCACGTCTGGGCATACCCCGCCAACTTAGGGCGAACAAAGCGATACAAAAGGGGATGATGGACGGAACGTTTGAGCCAATCAAACACTCACCCCCAGTCAACTGATCTGGGTTTAATCCATCATCATTCTTTAGCTCACTCCACCACCCCAGTTCAGACATGGCCATATGCAAATCAGTCTGACCCTGTGCCTCATGGGAACAGTCCAGCCCGAACTGCCAAGCCATGTCTTCCCTGGACCGGAAACAAGCATCCTAGGACCGGTTTCTGGCATTCCAGCCGTCATCAGCCAGGCTTGCTTGAATCCAGTGGCAAAGTGAGCAAGGGACCCACGTCTGGGCATACCCCCACCAATTTAGGGCAAACAAAGCGATACAAAAGGGGATGATGGACGGAACGTTTGAGCCAATCAAACACTCACCCCCAGTCAACTGATCTGGGTTTAATCCATCATCATTCTTTAGCTCACTCCACCACCCCAGTTCAGACATGGCCATATGCAAATCAGTCTGACCCTGTGCCTCATGGGAACAGTCCAGCCCGAACTGCCAAGCCATGTCTTCCCTGGACCGGAAACAAGCATCCTAGGACCGGTTTCTGGCATTCCAGCCGTCATCAGCCAGGCTTGCTTGAATCCAGTGGCAAAGTGAGCAAGGGACCCACGTCTGGGCATACCCCCGCCAACTTAGGGCGAACAAAGCGATACAAAAGGGGATGATGGACGGAACGTTTGAGCCAACAAAACACTCACCCCCAGTCAACTGATCTGGGTTTAATCCATCATCATTCTTTAGCTCACTCCACCACCCCAGTTCAGACATGGCCATATGCAAATCAGTCTGACCCTGTGCCTCATGGGAACAGTCCAGCCCGAACTGCCAAGCCATGTCTTCCCTCGACCGGAAACAAGCATCCTAGGACCGGTTTCTGGCATTCCAGCCGTCATCAGCCAGGCTTGCTTGAATCCAGTGGCAAAGTGAGCAAGGGACCCACGTCTGGGCATACCCCGCCAACTTAGGGCGAACAAAGCGATACAAAAGGGGATGATGGACGGAACGTTTGAGCCAATCAAACACTCACTCCCAGTCAACTGAGCTGGGTTTAATCCATCATCATTCTTTAGCTCACTCCACCACCCCAGTTCAGACATGGCCATATGCAAATCAGCTTTGGTCGCCCTAAGTTGGCGGGGGTATGCCCAGACGTGGGTCCCTTGCTCACTTTGCCACTGGATTCAAGCAAGCCTGGCTGATGACGGCTGAAATGCCAGAAACCGGTCCTAGGATGCTTGTTTCCGGTCCAGGGAAGACATGGCTTGGCAGTTCGGGCTGGACTGTTCCCATGAGGCACAGGGTCAGACTGATTTGCATATGGCCATGTCTGAACTGGGGTGGTGGAGTGAGCTAAAGAATGATGATGGATTAAACCCAGATCAGTTGACTGGGGGTGAGTGTTTGATTGGCTCTAACGTTCCTTCCATCATCCCCTTTTGTATCGCTTGGTCGCCCTAAGTTGGCGGGGGTATGCCCAGACGTGGGTCCCTTGCTCACTTTGCCACTGGATTCAAGCAAGCCTGGCTGATGACGGCTGAAATGCCAGAAACCGGTCCTAGGATGCTTGTTTCCGGTCCAGGGAAGACATGGCTTGGCAGTTCGGGCTGGACTGTTCCCATGAGGCACGGGGTCAGACTGATTTACATATGGCCATGTCTGAACTGGGGTGGTGGAGTGAGCTAAAGAATGATGATGGATTAAACCCAGATCAGTTGACTGGGGGTGAGTGTTTGATTGGCTCAAACGTTCCGTCCAACATCCCCTTTGTATCGCTTTGTTCGCCCTAAGTTGGCGGGGTATGCCCAGACGTGGGTCCCTTGCTCACTTTGCCACTGGATTCAAGCAAGCCTGGCTGATGACGGCTGAAATGCCAGAAACCGGTCCTAGGATGCTTGTTTCCGGTCCAGGGAAGACATGGCTTGGCAGTTCGGGCTGGACTGTTCCCATGAGGCACAGGGTCAGACTGATTTGCATATGGCCATGTCTGAACTGGGTGGTGGAGTGAGCTAAAGAATGATGATGGATTAAACCCAGATCAGTTGACTGGGGTTGAGTGTTTGATTGGCTCAAACGTTCCGTCCATCATCCCCTTTTGTATCGCAGGTGGAGGTGGAGGCGGGAATCTTTGCAAGTATACTTACCTTTGTAAATAGGGGCCAATGCTGGGATATGTAGCTGCCTTGCAGCATCAACATTCTTATCTGCTGTAGCTTTGCAAGTTATCAGTTTGTCTTACCTCGGTTGGACAAGATTTGATGCTTGTTTGTGAACATTCAGTTCTATGTACGAAGGACATAAAGCGCAATCCGCCATCAAACAGAAACATACCCTCATGGAGAGTCCAGCGGAAATAGGAGAAATGTATGTTATAGAGTCTTGACATACTTACATCAACATTACTTGTAGGCAAATTGATACTTTCATGTAAGGTAATGATAGAATAATTAACAGAAGTATACATTGTCCCACTTTTCTTCCGCCAGCTATTTACAATGCGGTATTCTTTATTAATACAGAAACATTCCATGATACAGTCGAATTTGGATTGGAGACATGGTTAAAGATACTTAATACAAAATCCTCAGCATCCCAAGGGTAAAAATGACAGCTAGCTAATAATTCAGTCTTATTTTCAGCTGTCCATAACACTTGTGAATGCAGTTCTCTTTGACTGTGAGCCAGGCTGGGAAGGAGCCGTTCAGGGTAGCACTATAGTATGAGCAGGGTAATTCCTGTTGTAGCAAAGAACAGCCATGCTACCCAGAATCTGTTTTTCACTGATGCACTTTCACATGCACCAAGCCTCCTGGCATAAGTTAATGACAGAGTTAATGGGTTCCTTGGGCAAACCCCCTGATACCTGTGAATGGAAGGTCCTTACACAATTTATAAAGCATGTTAATAATCCAAGACAATGTCATCAGTAATAGGTATATCTCATGAAACAAGGGGTCTACCCATTAGGACCTCATGTGGGCTAAGGTGAGGGCCACTGAAATTATGCAGCAGGAGAGGGCAAAATTATGTGGCAGTGTTGAGTAAATTATGCAGCAAGAAAAGGCAAAATATGCAACATAATGCAGAATATTTTGTGACAGTATTACTTCATTATTTTGAGATTTTTACACTTGTTGACAGTGTCTGGGCATGGGTTGCACCTCATCAATACCAGTTTAACACAGTAATTAGCAACAGAAAGGTGACAAGTCAAGCTTTGAAGGGGGCCTTCCACTGTGCTGCAACACGAGTAGCTGTGTTTTAATAACTTTTGAACCAAATTTTATTTTGTTAAAATCTGCAGATTATGCAGCAGATGATGGATTATGTGGCAAATCCGTAAAACATACAATTAAGCAAGAAACAACATGGCGGGACAATCTCATATTTCCAGGGGCTCTGTCTAAGACCTATTTTTCTGTTTGCATGCTTATGAGCGCCACGTGCATTGCATCAGGCCATTTGATGTCACCCTCTGCACAAATCTTTGCAAGTTTATTTTTAAGCACCCCCTTATTTCTCTCAACCTTCCTAGCTGACTCGGATGTTAGGCACAATGGAAGTTCTGTTGTATCGGGAGGGCCTTGCAAATGTCACACATTATTTGCGCAGTGAAGTGAGTTTCATTATCACTGTTTATAGATAGTACAATGCCAAACCAAGGAATCACTATTTTATCACTATTTATATTACGGTATTTGCATCAGCTTTAATACGGGGGTGAGGTTCAACCCACCCTGAAAACATACAAACAGTAACAAATACATATTCATATTTGGAACATTGAGGCATGTTTATGAAATCCACTTGAATATGTACAAAAGCGCCCCTTTGTGGTGGAAAGGTCACCAGTGCAGTTCTGGCTGCTTTTCCTACATTGTGGGCTTGACAAATGGCGCATGTGTAACAATACTGCTGGGCCACTGTGGGGAAATTTGGGTGAACCTATCAATTTCCACGGCAGCAGTCATTACCCTCATGCTGACATGCACTATTCCATGTCGCACGCGAGCAAGGTATGGGAGTAGGGGTCTTGGTGCTACTAAGCAGCCGTTTTGGGAATGCCATAAGTGGTTCAAATGTAACCTACATCCCTTCCATCTCCACTGCTGTTTCTCTCCTTTGGATGTGTTATCTTGTAGCTTAGCAACCTCATACAAGGTTGCCATTGACAATTCCCAATAGGAGCAGAGAGGAAGCATTGGAGTAGCCTAGGGAACTGATGGTGGTGCAGCTCTAGCTGCCGAATCAGCCAGAGAATTTCCATGAGCCATGGGCAGAGTGATGGGCTGTACACTTTATAACAGCAATTTCGTAGGGGAGTTGAAGGGCATCTAATAGGGCCTCTACATAGGGACCTTGTAAAAAAATTGGTTTACTTGTTGGTCGGAGTGAAACACTTCTCAAGCAGCAACTGCAATTCTTCTCAGGGTTACGTCTCAAGCAAACCCTAAATTAACCTGTACTCAATCCCCTGGTAGCTTGGCATAGAGCAGTCAGACTTAACTTAGAGGCATTGTGTAAAGTATTTGTGCAACAATTTAAACAGTAACACAGTGACAACACACAACAAAAGGATCCCACAACAGATTTAGAAAAATTGATACATTTTTAATAAATGAAACCAGACCAAAATGACAAAAATCAAATCAGTAGAACCGGAGATATGCAGGTTTAGAGATTTGGTAAAAATAGCACCAACAAACACAAATTGCCAACTGTGGATATCTCATAGTGCCAGACCGGGACAAAGTCACTAGTTCAGTCCGACTGTGATGGAGCACGGGCCAGCTACAGGGACCCAGTTAGGCTTGCTGAACAAGGTATCTTAAATCCTGGTTTGCAGAGCATTTTGAGGATCTGTGTTGAAGATACGTCACATAGCTGAAGCGACGAGTTAGTTCTGAGATGTGGTGAGGCTGTAGGGCTTGTGATGCAAAGACCGATATTGAGGATGCATTGTGCAGTCGGGGCTATGCGTCTTTTCTGAGGAGTGGCGAGAGTCAGGCATTGTCATCGAGGCTGCCATCGACAAGGGATGTGAGTGCTTGCACCAAGGATGCATCGCGTAGTGATAGTTCTGATGAGGTGATGGGCTGCGATGTGGGTCTTTGCGGAGGCACTGATCCACGCGAGAGTGGCGATGCGTCGGTTCGGCTCAGGGTTGCGCTGCACAGCAAAGGAATTGCATCGGTTCTGCTGGATCAACAGAGGCTGGCATAGCACTATTAGGCTCACTTCCAAGGATAGAGGAATGGGATGGCACCACTTAGCAGGGTAGACTCACAGAATGGCAGAGCCCAGGTGCTGGAATCGAGGTTGTTGGAGCCTTCTGTACCTGAGGCTCATGTCAGGAGGCTAGCCAAGAAGCACTTGGAGTCACTTTGGTGGTCCTGGGTTCAACAGATACAGATTCCATCCTACATCCTACTCACGCACAGCACAGCAGCGCAGCAGTCCTTCAGTGCAGCAGTCCAGCATAGTGGCAGTCCTTTCAGCAGCACAGCAGTCCTTCTTCCCGGCCGAGTATCCACATTTCAAGTAGTGTAGTGAAGAGTTGATGTCTAAGGTCCAATATTTAGACCTGGTGCCCTTCCTCTGGAAGGTGGGAGAAGCTTCTAGAAATTCCTTTTGAAGTCTCCAGGCATCCTGCTTTCCCTGCTCTGGCTCCAGACTAATTACAGGGGGGTATGCAGTCCTTTGTGTGGAGGCAGGACACAACCTATTCAAGTGTAAGTAGGGCTGGTCCAAGCTCCGCCCTAACATCCTTCCAGTGATGGCCCATCCAGGCACTCCCAAGCTTTCTATTTTGTTGGCTGTCTAGAAGGAATACAAAAAGCGCACCCAGTCATGTAACCTAGGGACCGGCTACAGCCACTAAATGGCTAAGACAGGAAAATGCCAATGTTCTAAAAGTTTGCTGTAACACAATGTTCTAAAAGTGGCATTTTCAAAATTGTAAATTAAAATCTGAATTTACCATAAGTTAGGATGTTTCATTACTATTCCAAAACACAAAACATGAACTGGTTACCTGCTCTCATTTGGAAATTACAGCCTATTAAATATAACGTGGTAACTCTGATGTTAGTCTGTGGGAGACGTAGGCCTTGCAGTAGCGAAAAATGAATTTTAGAGTTTTTCACTACCAGAACATGTAAACCCTAGAATTACAGGTCCCAATTTTAAATACATTGCACCCTGCCGTGAGGGCTGATTAAGTCCTACTATAGGGGTGACGTATACATTTCAAAGAAAGGTTTGGGCCTGGCAAAATGTTTATTTTTACCAGGTCGAAATGGCAGTTTAGAAACTGCACACACAGGCTGTATCAGCAGGCCTGAGGCATATTTAAAGGGCTACTTAAGTGGGTGGCACAATCTGTGCTGCAGGCCCACTTGTAGCATTTAATTTACAGGCCCTTTGTACATGAAGTAGCACTTTACTCGGGACTTAAAAGTAAATTAAGTGTGCCAATTGGGGATAAGCCAATGTTACCATGTTTTAATGAGTGAGCACATACACTTTAGCACTGGTAAAGTGCACAGAGTCTTAAGGCCTCCTGCAAAAATGAGATCAGCAAAAATGAAGAAGGAAGGCAAAAAGTTGGGGGGGGGAACTATCCTAAGGCTGACAGGTCCAACAGGCCATTTTTTATTTGCCCCCCCCCCCCGGAAGTGAGGGAGCCCCATTGTTTCCTTAGCTGTCCATAGTCATGTACAGTTCTGAAGGCGTAACAAGAATCAGTGTAGATATTGGCTACATTTATTTTAGAACAAAATACAAGTTCTGGTGAGAGTGTGAAATTGAGCCACCTGAGTGGAGTGGACAGTGGGTAAATGGTTGCTCCATATGACCTCGTGTTGTGCACACAATGTGCAACTAGCTACCAGAAAACCATGGTCATTGCGTAAACAAGAGACATCCACCTGAAGAGCCACGTTGGGATTTTGCAGTGGGATGTATTTGAGATCTTTACCAGGCCTCACCAAGTGGGCTGTGATAGTGAGGCAAACATGCTGCTCACCTTCCTAAGAGCTAGGTAAGAGAGAGACAGAGTACATTATCGGACACCTACTTAAAGTGATGTGACCTGCAGATAACAATAGGATCACATAACCAGTGAGTTGGGCATCAGATAAATGTTGGGTTTTGGAGATCAATGAAACTAACACTACTGTGTGTGAGATGGTGACAGTGAGGGTACAACCCAGGTCTACAGCTTCAGTTTTCCACCATGGTGGCAGCCATGACCACCACACTTAGGCAAGGTGGTAATCCAGCAGCTATGTGCTTGAGGGCCTTGCTGTAATATGATACTGGGATGCGCCTGTCACCATGCATCTGAGTTAGTAACCCTGTTAGATTTGGGGGTCTCTAGTTGGCAGAGGTAGGTACCTTTGTCCAAATAGGGACCCTTGCGTCTAGTCAGGGTAAGGGGGATACACTACTAAAATAACCCCTGCTCACCCCCTTGGTAGCTTGGCACGAGCAGGCAGGCTTATCTCAGAGGCAGTGTGTAAAGCATTTGTGAACACATACAGTAATCAAGTGACAACACTACAGATGGGCACCACACAGGTTGTATATTAAAAATAAGTATCTTTTATATAGATTTAACACAAGACCACAAACGACAAAAATCCACAATGCTGTACTTCAAAAATGGTAGAATTAGCTCAGTTCTCTTAAGATGGTAAATGCGACACTTTGAGTTCAATGTACCTTAGGATGCGTAACGCTATACAACGAAAGTGTTGCAGGGAAGGTGATGCGTCGGTTCCTTACACGCAAGAACGGTGATGCGTCGGGTCCCTACTGATGCGTAGGGGAGGCGTCGGTTCTTCTCGGCGTGGGGAGGTGATGCGTCGGTTTCTTACTGCGCTTCCGTGGCGATGCGACCAGCAACGCCGTGATGCGATGAAGATCCAGTGCAATGAACAAAGATGGCGTCTTCTTCTTGATGCGACACGATGCGTGCACGCCCGATGGCCGTGCGGCGACTCAACGATTCTTCCGAGCCGCGACAGGCCCTGTGACACGCTTCCCGGTAATGCGGCGGTGTCTGATACGACGTCGATCCTCTTCTCCGGCGATGCGAGGCGCTTCGGCAACGATGCGACAGCGGCAGCGGCGACACTCTTCTCCGTTGATGCGGTGGCGTCTGATGCGACGCCGGTCCTCTTCTTCGGCGATGCGAGGCGCTGCGGCGGCAACGCTTCTTCTTCGTGAGTCGCGCTTCCAGCTCCTTGCGACACGCAGTCCCTCAGAAAGTCCAGCACGGCAGCAGGCACTTTCCAGAAAGACTCTTGGGGAGCTGGTTGGTGAAGTCTGTTGTCCCTGAGACTTGAGCAGGAGGCAAGCTCTTCTCTCAAGCCCTTGGAGATCTTTTACAAGTTGATGAAAGTACACACAAAGTTCCTTTCTTCGGCAGTCAGGCAACCACTGCATGCCAATCCCCCAAACAGCACTCAGCTTAGGGATAGTCTCCTCCTCACTTTCTCTGGTTCCTCTCCTCAGCAAAGGTTCTTCTTGTTTCCCAAAGTGATCTGATCTTCTGGGGTTTGGGTCCCCTCTTTTATACACATATTCTCTTTGTTCTCTGAAGGCAGAGAGGCCTTTGCCTAGTCCAAACCAGTTCTGGTCAGTCCTGGAGCACTTTGTTGACAAGTCTCCTTCTTTCCTTTCACAGTGTAGGCCAGGGATATCAGACACACCACTGGAGGTGGAGCCAGCATTGTGGAGGGAAGGCACAGCCCTATTCAGGTCCCAGGTGCAACTCCTCCCACCCATCTCCATGCAGATCTCTTTATTCAGCCCTGTGCTGACTCACCCTGTCTCCTGGAATCCCCCAGCCCCTGTCACTCACAAACCCAGACAAGGAATACACAACCTAGCAGAGGCAGGCTTGGATAGTTAGGCAAGAAAATACCTACTTTCTAAAAGTGGTATTTTCAAACACAGAATGTTAAAACCAACTTCACTAAAAGATGTATTTTATCATTCTGAGTTCAGGCATACTAAATTCGTTTTTCTACCATGTTCCCTGGGTCAGTTAGGATTATAAGCTGTAATAATCAAACTGCCCATTCTGACCTATGGGGAACAGATAGCCTTGCAATAGTGAAAAACAAAAATGGCTGTAATTCACTATTAGGACATGCCACACACACCAGGGCATGTCCTACCTTATATTTACAATGCACCCTGCCCTTGGGCCTACCATAGGGGTGTCTGATATGAAGAAAAGGGAAGGTTTAGGGACTGGCAAGTGGGTGCACTTGCCCAGTTAACATGGCAGCCCACAGGCTCTGCAATGGCAGACCTGAGACACACTTTTACAGGCTGCTTCTGTGGGTGGCACAACCAGTGCTGCAAGCCCACCAGCAGCATTTGGTTTACAAGCCCTGGGCACACTCAGTGCACTGTACTAGGGTCTGACAAGTAAACCAAACCAACCAATCATGGAATCACTAATCCATACATCAATTTACCATAGGGAGCACTTGCACTGTGGCACTGAATAGCAGTGGCACAGTGCCCAAAGCATCTATAACCAGCAAAAACACATGAGGCAACAGCAAAAAATAGAAGGGAGACCCACGCCAACAGTGCCAGGTCTAACAAACCCTATCGGGAAACCGACTTTCTCATGACAATAGAGGGTAAATGGTTTTGAGTAATTAGGGAGACCAAAAGCTGGATCATGAGAGAGAGCTTGCTTTAGTGCAGTGAAAGCATGTTGTGCCTCTCCTGCCCAGTGTTAATAGTTCAGGTGTATGAAGGTGAGTGAGAACCTAAAAGGGTTTTATGAGGCAGGCACATTCCCAAGGCAGGCATAGACCCAATTCAGGAAGGATCTCAAGACCTGGCTCTTCGACTGAACCTCCACGCCCAGACGGATCTGCAGCCACCCACCCCCCTCAGCACCTTGAGACCCTCACTGGTGAGTAGCCACGCTTTACAGACTCCTGATTGATTGATTCCAGAATCCACTGGCAACAATAGCTTGCCATCCCAAGGATTGTTCTCATTTGGGAGACAGTGGTGGGACAGGGAACTTTAAGAATGGCTTCAATGCTAGAGAGAGACAGATGCCGATGTCTTTCAGATATATCATGTCCCAAATAATAAATGTTTGGCAGGCAAAGTTGCAGATTCTCTGTAGATGCTTTGTGCTCTTTCATAGCCAACACTGTAAGCAATATTAGTGAATCCTCATTGCAAGATTTGAGGGATGATGAGTTCAAGAGAAGGTCATCCATATACTGTATCTGCACAGAGCCTCTGGTGAATTTGACCTCATCTAAAACCTTTTTCAGAATCCATAAAAACAGGTAAGGTAACCCAGTAAACCCCTGGGGGCCTTGTAAAGGTGTAGTGGGCATTCCAGATTGTGAAAGCAAATAGGATCTGGCTTTCTGGATATATGCAGATAGAGAAAAAAGCAGAGCATAAATTTACCACTGAAAAAGGTTGCTGTTGCTGGGATACATGAAAGGGTAGTGGCTGGGTTGAGGATGACCAAGAAGTATGGGAGGGCAACAACATTTACCACCCAAAGGTCTTGTACAAATCTGTAGCAGTCCTTCTCAGGCCTTTTCATAGGTAGAATTAGGGGTCACATGTGCTCCATGTCGGGACTACTGAGATCAAGGAGGTTAGAACTGGCTGAATGCCCTCCTCTGCTTCAGGACTGCTGTATCTTGGTTAGGGGTTTTGTGGGGTTTAACCAGATCTGCACCGGCTGAGCAGATTGGATCTGGCAAACATTTTTAGCATGTGTGGACCAAATTGATAACAGCAAATGTGTTCTTTGTGGGTACATCGAGAAAAATCCCATCTGGGGAGCAATGGATGGTGCACCCTAATTTACAAAGCAAATCTCTATCACATACGTTGACAGGAGAAGATGGACTGAGGTGAAAGGCATGCTTGTCAGAGATGGGGCCAAGGCTAATGGTGACAGACTGGAAAACTGGGTAAGAAACCACATTGTTGGCTATCTCCACTGCATTAATGGAGCTGTCAGTGAGAGGCAAAGTAGGGAGATCGAAAGCCTTCAAGGCAGAATGGGTAACACCTGTGTCTACTAGACAGTAAGTCACTTTCCCATTCATTGTGCAGGAGATCAAGGGGCCGTCCTGATTAACCGGGGCCAATAAAGTCAAGATAAAGTTACTTACCCCAAGTCTATCCTAGTAGTGGGTCGTATTCGGAGATGGAGGAGGAAGCTGTGAGCTGTGGTGGGCTGGGACAAATTGAGGGACCATATCATTCAGTCCTGTGGATTAGATTTGTTAGGGGGGTTAATTCTTCCAGTGCCCATACCTCCCATAGTAATAACAGTCAATTCGACCCCTCATATGCTGGTCCTCTCTTCCCATGCTTCCTCTTTGTCCCCAGCCCCTCCCTTGCTCTGCACTGTCCCTTCTTGTTCCTATAGGCCAAACATTCTACAACTGCAGAGCCATCAGCATCTCCTTATTCAATTCCCTTTTCATTTCATGGTAACTCACAAAGCGGCTTACAACTGCAACTAACACATCCAAATCTTTAGTCTGCTAGTCCACACAAATGCTATGCAGTTGTTCCTGTAACTCGGAGGACAAGCCTTGGACGAAAGCAGCTGCTACTGCTTGCTTGGCATTCTTAGATGGGTCATCTATCCCTGACTGTAGCTCTAACTCCTCCCTCAAGTGATCTAAATCATCTGCTAGTGATTCGTTTTTATGCAATTATTTATCTTTCCCCAGTCTGCCTTGCCAGGACACACCATAGTTAATGCTTGAACCAATTTGGAGCATTCTTCTTATAGCCCTTCTATGGTGTCTATTGCCTTAGCTGGCCAAGTAACCGCAGTCAGTAGCCTTTGACACACCTTTGCAAACAAGACAACTTGTAGTAATTGATTTACATTTGCCGAAGGAGAGTCATAACAGGTAAGGATGTTCAATAGTTCCTCTCCGAACCTTTGAGGTTCTTCCCTAATATTGGGAACCTCTTTTACTAAATTCCTGAGATCACCTACCTGAGGTCCCAAGGGCATGGACTTTCACTAAGGTACCATTGGCAGTGGTTAATTGCCTTAGTGGAGCCCAGGGGCAGCTCCTCCGTTATGGCAGAGGAGTGTCGCTCCCCCTGCTAAAAGCCAGCAGGGGCAAAGGACAAAAATAAAATTATAATAAAACATTTTTATTATCATTTTATTTTTAGACCCGCTGGCTGCAACTGCGAGCCAAGGGAGGGGCGTGGCCACCTTCACTGATGCTGCAGTTGCAGCACCAGGGAGGAGGGGGGAGTGGTGGGAACTGCCAAGTGCTCATGACAGCCTTTCTCCATCGAGCTGTCTTGTACAGCTGGATGGAGAAACCAACACAGGCTCCCAGTCTATGTCTGAGCGCCGAACTGAGATGCTCAGACCAATTCCAACACTGCTCACATGCTCGGAATAGCATTCCCCCCATGTGAGCAGTGCTGGGATTGGGAGCTGGGAGCCTGCGCAGGGTGCAGCAGGCTCCTTACAAGGATGAGTGGATCGGGAGCAGGTAAGTAGGATTTTCTTTATTTATCATTCTTTTTGTTGTTGTTTGTGTTTCCCCTCCCCCTGCTCCACCACTTCGCAATACGAGTGCCCGCTACTAGTGGACCCTGGAGAATATCCCCGTCTTGCGTCACACAACTGCGGAGACAAGACATGGTTCATTTGTGACTTATAAACCGTCTGTTCATTAGGAGAAGTTGGGTACTTTCATGTGGCACCCTGTGTGCTCATATTAGTCCTGGATTGCCTGGATTATTCAGGTTTGAAGGCTGGAGGGAGTACAGGACTACTCCTATGGTGGCACTGAGATACCTGAAAGTGTGTAGGGATGAAAAGAATGAAGGGATGGAGAAGGAGGAGGCAAACCTACAAGGAAATCTACAATATCTTCAGGAGTCACATCATCATGAATAAGGTTTCTGAAAGCTGCGTACACATTGGGGCTCTAGGCCTAACTATCAAGTCTTACTCCATCACCTTGTCATCAGTCAAGTCTTTGTTGCATTTTTCTTTTAATTCCTTCACATTTTCCTTTAAAGTTTTCTGCGAGTCTTTAGGACTTCACACCCGAGACTCAGAATCTCTTAGACGTTTCTTCATGCCAATAAAGATATGCATCCCATTGATCTTCTGGCACCAAACTTTTCTTTGCTTCCAGAACTTCCTATAAGGGTGCTATTTTATCCAATTCAAACATTCTGTCTACCAGAGTCGTTTGGAAGGTTCTATTTTTTGTGTACCAGTGACTCTTAACAAAATACTTGCATGTTCTGTGCCCATAATGCGCATACATATAATGTGCCGGGGTCACTTTTGGTGGGGTGACTTGCCTTGGTCCTACACCCCCTATAATTCAATTTATACTAGACATTTTCACCATAAAGACACAAAAAGGGCAGCGCTTGTTTAGTGCTTACGTCTTTTTCTCTGTGATGTTTCTCGCTAAATAACTGTACACAAGGTATCACTCTAGACTCAAGTCACAAACTTGGTGCCAAGTTTTATTAGGGAACGAGAAGGGCCTCACAGCGCCAATTAAAACATTGAATGGCCTAAGACAAGGGTGTCTTTTAGCTCCTTTACTATTTTCCCTTTACCTTAGTGATCTCCCAGATTGTTTTAAGCAGATAACTAATTTCCCTCCGAAAATATCACTACATAAAATTCATACTTTGATGTACGCAGATGATGTGATTATCCTTGACCTTACTCCGTTCGGCCTCCAAAGGAACTTGCATGCACTTGCGTCATATGCAGAACAACATTTTTTGGTCCCTAATTTAACAAAGACAAAAATAGTTCCTTTTCGAGGAAGTAAAAGATACGTAAACTATAACTGGACCTTAGGAGGACAACCGTTAGAAATAGTGAATGAATACATCTATTTAGGTCGTATTTTTCGCAAACCTTAAAAAATCATTCCCATCTTCAGCACCTGGCCTACAAAGCTGATGTTCATGCCGGGCGCTTCAAAGATTATACTCTTCTACTGGGCATAGGCACTTTTCAACCCTTTTACAGGTCTTTAGCATCAAGATCCCTCCAGTTCTTTCATACGCTCTTGAGCACATTCTCATAAATCAATGGCATTCAATACAACTCAAAGAAAGTAAGATTCTTCGGAAATTAACCAAAATGTCTCAAGCAGTACCTGTGCAAGCCCTGCGCCTCGAGTTTTCTCTAACAAGTACATTCGCTAGAGGAATCACTAGTATCATTCGATGGGCGTATAACATCTTACATGCCGAACAAGGTTCTCTAAGAGCTCTATTAAAACTGGGAATTTTTGAAGAAGGATCCTCAAAATACGTCTTTTATCGAAACTTAATGTTTGCACTGAAGTTGTCAGAATGTACAGTTGATCTGTTGAAAACCTGGACCCCGGCACATTTGAAACTCTTTTTAAAACACTTGACTCCAAGGATAAGTTATGATTTCGACTTCCAGCACTGTACAAAACTGCAATTTTATAAACAATATGCTGAGTCAATTGAATTCAAACAAAGGCAACAATATCTTACTTTCACTCTAAGACATGGTGCCCAGCGTTGTATGGTTTTACTTCGGTTTGGGATCCTTCCTCTTAATTCTTTTACCTGTAAATGGACAAATAACAATAATGCCAGCAGCTTATGTGACCTCTGTAAAGGAGGAGTTCAAGATCTGACGCATATTTTGTTTGTTTGTCCTAACTCCACAGTAGTTGACGCTAGAAAGCGATTTTTAAAACCAATTCAAACAAAGTGTAACTCTATAAGTGTACAGAGTTTGATCTCCATTCTTAAATCACCTCCCAATGAATTTGTATGCTATAATCTGTTTAAATTTTTAAAAACTTTTTTAAACTTGTATTAGGATAAGCGCTTACAATTTTGCTACTTATAAATATAATTTTATCATTTTATCATCTTATTTGTTGTTCTCAGTAGAGAACTAAATCAAATAAATAAATATAATTTGAAATTTCAAATTTGAAATTTCAAGTCACAAACACGGTTCATTGCAAAAAAAAAAGAAGAAAGGAAAGAACAATACTGGAACACAGGGGTATAGCTACAAATATTCTCCCTTCGGTCATGATTCCACGTAGCCCCATTGTTTTCTAGGAACTCAACATTTTGTGAGAAATTTGGGGCGGTTGAACTCAGTTGTCAGACCTGGCAAACTGTTATACCTCAATTTATACCGGACTCTTACAATTTCAGAACTCAGAATTCATACCCAGAATCCTGTATCTCATGCACACACCTTGTATCATCTATATTCAGATCGGTTGCACTGTGCCTTAGGACCCTTAGAACTCGGAACCTAGCTCTTTGAATCTAGTGCTTTGAACCTAGTACTTTAAACATAGCACCCTTCTTTGTATTTGCAAAACAAAATCTTAGCCTTACATGGCCTTACCCTCTTACCCTTGTGTATTCAAGTAGCCTGAGTCCCCTGCAGTCATAGAATGTGGGTGCAGAGAGTGGGCCTGCAGACACAGCTAAGCCCCCCCCCCCCAGAAATGACCAACAAAGGATTTTAGTCAGGTCCCTCACCTTTTCAAGATGTTCACACTTTGTTGTTCATGGGAGAATCATCAGCTCTGCAGCCCTTAAAATGTCAGTGCCTTGTCCTCCGAGTACATAATATCACAATCTGTAGAAGAAGAAGAACACTTTACTTAGGTAATACCAGAATACATATTTATTTAGACGCATCGAGGTATTGTGTTGACCTATGGAGAACATCAGCAACCAGTCTCCTCCTGAGACTGAAAACACAGGCAGTAGCCATACACATCTCCACAGTCAGAGGTTATCTTGTTCCCTGTAAAAGGAGGCCGATACAAACATAATTTGTTACAGCTTACAGGTGTGTGACATAAGCAAGGCTTCCTGCAATTAGAAACTGTTACAGCTTCCTAAAACACGATAGTAAGTAAAATACTTGACAGTTCAGCCTTGTACTGTGATATGTGATAAGCAATGTACGGGAATAGCAAATGTCTCAAAGCAGAAACTGCTATTTTGCATTCTTCCAGGATCAACAGAGTGACCTGCACAGATATTCCTGGTGTTGAGGAGAAGGGCACAGGTCAGGAGGTCATATGCACATAAACACACATACAGACATTTTAGTTTTGTTGTCTCATTTTTGGCACTGTTGTGTTTTTCATTTTTCTTTCAGAGAATGTGATCGTTCTAGCTGGAATTACTGGTGCTACCATACGCCATTTGGGCTGGACCAAACCAACAATTAATAGTGCAAAACAGTACATTGTACTGTGAGAAGCATGCGATCGAGAGTGAAAAACGAGGAAAAGTCTATTTAGTAGCTGTATCACTGAGCGACCAATGTTTTCAGACTAACTCTAGAGAGCAGTCTTGTCTGTGGGTCACATTCTGAGGAACGTGTAAGCTCTGCTCTTTCTGTCAGGTTGTGGTTCCTTGCTCAGAAACTAGATTATGGGGTTGGTCTCTTGTCTTTACTCCTACATTTTCTCATCGCCCCTCTCAGGTGTTTTGAGTGGGAAGAGGTCCTCCACAGCAGCAAGGTCTCTGCCTGAGGGACCCTCAAATGGGTGGAAGTCTGTGTTTCCCTTATGGGTTCTCTGCCAGGTCTCCTCGCTGGTGTTCTTCCGTAATGTTGTCTTTGGTATCCTCCTCTCTCATGCTTTCAGAATGTCACACTTCCAGACAATCCAGACAAGGGTTCAACTACAGCTGCCTCACTTATAGAGACTTTACTTAGATTTGCTTTCTTTCCTGCCACCTAATCCTGAGGAAACAATGGAAACAGATAAGTGGATTGCTGTGTGTTACCATCATTCTGCTGATTTAGAGTTATGTAAATCTCTGTAATGCAGTTGTAACATGTTACTTCATAGGCAAGGCTGTTTACCATTTGTGGTGCTCAAAGGTGTGATTTATTTTTACATTTGTAAAGGTGTATAGATTGCTTTGCAACTACATGAAGTTTTAATTTTACTATGTGTTTGAACATTCTGTCTTTTATAAATATTTATTGCATTTATCCTTATATAATGCTAAGGAAAAGGTTCTACAAGAGAATATTTTGAAGACAACAATGTCCCTGTGCATAGAGATGGTCGAAAAAGGGAAAACCTGTAGAGACAAATTCTGCATACATTTTGAAAAAACTTGTGGCAATATTTTTACTTCTAGTTATGCCCCAAGCATGGGTCAAGAACTCTAAATCAAGAGGAACTGCTGCATTTCATGTTTATTTGTATGTTAGTGCTCCTTCTTGATATAAGTGGTGGTGAGTGAAGTTGTGAAGTTTTTACTTGGAACCTCTGGGTATTTCTCACAAAAACTATGGAAAATACAAAGAGGTCTCAAAGGTTAAACACCAGGCGGGCTTTTGCATGAAAACTGGGACTTTCTCTATGGTTTGACATGGTTGTGATTTATGTTAAGTAGCTTTCATGAAAAATCTATGCTCCTATTAAAAAAAAAATTGTGATTTACTGGAGTATTAGTGAGAAAAAGTTAGCAATCACAAGTTACCACCGCCATGTATCACTTGTGATTGTAAACTATGCAAATTTGAGAAAAGCAGGAAGCTCCACACATTTTTGTTAAGACAATAATTATGGATTCTGCAATACTACTCTCATAAAAATAAAACCTTGGGACAAGCCTAAATAAAACATCTAGATACTACATAGAACATAGATCTCTTTTCTATTTGTCGCTTTTCTCCTCACTTGATTTAACTGGACTAGAAAGGGGGGTTATAGAATGACATCTCATGACTGAGAACGTCATAGAATTTTAAGAAACAAGCCTTGAGCATCCACCTGCACTAGCAATTGAAAATAGAACAGTGCTATCATTTTCACAATTGGTAGTGAAAGTGCAAGCATGCTGCAGGACAGAGAATACAAAGGTGTGGCATCATAAACTCAAGAACTGTAAAGTAGATGGCACATGCATATAAGACATGTTCACAAGAAGAAGAAATGCAGTGTAAATAGACCCTAGAGCTGGACATTTTCCATACACGAGCATGCAAAAATGGAGGTCTTGTGGAAACTATGTATTTCTAGAAATACCATAAAAAATACTCTCATATGCAAAGCAAGAACCTGAAAACCTCAAAAGACAAAAGAAAAAATATGGTCAAAAAGTTGCATAAGGTTCTTCAGCGCTGTACTCGCCATTCTGCCACTCTGAAATTTTTCAGGTAGGCTGCTGGTCAGTGGGCTGCATTCAGAGAAAGATGGGTTGACATGACCAAACTATGGGCCCTATTAGGATGATGGTGGGACCGCCACTTACAGCCCATCGGTGGCGGTCCCGCCACCATCGGACCCATCCTATCTGCCCACCATATTTCAATGGCGGGCGGATGGGCGACAGTTGAAAAGACCGACCGCCACGCATCCGATGGGCTCCGTGAGCCCGCCGGTGCAGCAAAGGGGGCTGTATTCCGTACAGTGGTGGCGGTGCCGACCAGGCACCGCCGTAGGGATAACGATGTCCCTTTCCACCCACCTGTTCATGGGGGTTAACCTGCCATGAACAGGCAGGCGATAAGGAACTTTGGGGGCCCATAGCGGGCCCCCCTTGCCCACTGGCCCTCCAATGTGGGCACTGGGGGGCACCTATGGTGCCCCCTACATATCCCGGCACCATGTGGCAGGCACCGCATTGTGCCTGCTATGTAGTGCAGGGATATGTACAGGGTGCACTTTTTGTGTTGCGGCGGGTGCTGCAGCCAGCAGCACCCGCCGCAATGCAAAGAATACATGGTGCGACTGCCTTGAAGGCAGTCACATCGTAATCCCTATGGGGGCACCGCCGAGGGATAATCGGTCGGTCCCGTTTCCGATAGGGTGGCGGGCAGACATAAGTCCGCCCGCCATCATAATTGGGCCCATGGTCCTTTAGACCCATTCCTAGTCATGGCTCCCTGCAGTGTGGGGCGGGTTTTGGACTAAAGTCCAGCACTTGGTACCATTCAAGACTATTACTTTATATGACATTATTTAAATAATTATCTACTTGACTTAGAAATAGACATGAGAGGCACAGTTTATGATATTCATGTTTATATATTTTGTTTGACAACTGATGTTGCAGCTTTTCAATGGATTCATCAGTTCAGAATCCAGCAGAGAATCAGGCAGTCAAAGAAACTGAATGACAAGCAGACTGAGTTGTCTGCATTTTTTTCCCCTGTACTGCCTGTTGTAGCATAAATGTGTTGGGCCTCAAATGACCTTTTACTACTGAATACGTTTTCCCAGTATAACCTCAGCTGCCAATTTCTGATCCCCTTAGGTCCTCTGATGGATCTTGTTCTGTGCTGAAAGGGACTAGAATATTTAGGGGATGAACTATTATCATATGAGGACCTGGAATAAGATAATGATTCACATTTATTAATTACCAAATAGATTTGTTCAGGCCAAAAACTGTTCAGGTCAAATGAATTTGGAAACAGGTAAAATTACCACAACAAATGAATGAAAAATAATCAGCAGAATAGGTATCTCAGTTGGTATCTTTATCACATCTAAAGAAATTTTCATGGCAAAATTAATTTACGATTTATAGAATCTTAATAAGCATTATTGAAGTTGTAAGAATCAAGTTTAAACGAAATCCTTCCTCCGCCGAGGATGATTATTTAATGAGTAATGAGTCTTTTAAAGCATATAACCCTCATAAAAACCCGATAGATGTAAGTTCAAAAATCGCCAAAATGACCAGTTCCAGTTCATGAACAGGTTTGTCCGCCCCTGTCCACACTGCAGCATCAAATGCCACAGCTGTTGTCAGAAACCTTCCAGCCGGAAAGATTCCACTTACGCAAGCATACCAGCCAGCAACAAACACAGTAATATGTCCCAGTTCGCATTAGTCCAAATCTTCAGTCTCTGTACCACAAGGAGGGTCAAGAAGGTGGGCAAGATAGGAACCGCCCCTGCCTGCACTTTAGGCAATTAGACTCCATCGATTTCTGGTTGACACCCCTTGACATCACCAATTTGATCGGACCATTCTATCCCATTGGTCAGTTTCAATAGGATGGGATGATGTAGTAGGTAAAGTATACAAATCTGGAAGATTAAATAATCCATTACTTTGCATGTTCCATTAGACCACTGATTTTAATTCATCCAATTGGTTATAACATCTAGGAAGTAGGCAAGTCCATGCTCTCATCCTTTGTCAGTCCTTTCCCAAGCATGTACTCTAGGAAGTATCACATTTGTTGCAAGTCTGGTCCAGTAAGCTACAAGCGTGAAAGGAGTTATTGAGTGTTAGAGCACAAGTAGAAACTTTACAAAAAGTTCTCATAGGCTTCAGACTATTCAGTTCATTAGTTCATTCTAGGAAGGAAAAGAAGTTTGAGGCCTGTATGAAACACAGCCTATGCGCACTGAGTTGTGCTAAAATATGAACTTAACATTATTGAATACAATCCATTAGTTCTTCATTTATGTTAATTAATAATTGCATCCACATTATGTAAGTATGAAATACCTATAAAAAATAAATATTTGAATACTTTATAGCCAGCTCGTATCTTCGTTTTTCAATACTCTTTTCATGTAACAAGCTTATTACATCATTCAGTAATTAGAAGCATCACTAAATTTAACCTTTACAAAGCACAAATTAATATAGCATTTATTTTTCTCATCAACATCAGTGCTTCACATTACACATTCTAATGTTAATGTCCATTTTCTTAATACCTAATATTTTTTACTAATACATGTATCAGGAAATTCATATTATCGTTTGTCTGTTATTGTTCATTTATGCATAAAGTAAACATATACCAATAGCTTTATTTACTTCTCATTAGTTTCATCTGTAGTTAGATATCATTACAAATCTATGTCTAACATTCTTAATGCCTTTATGATGCAGTATCTAAATCAAACTTCATTTTCTGCATGTTCTCAAAGCATGATAACTTGACACACATTTGTCATAGCCGTACATTATTGTCACAATCAGTTTTCCCAGGGTGAATTCATAGAGATCAGATGAACGATAACATCCAGGCTCTCTCATGCCCCAACTGGTTTTCAACCACCATGATTTTTAAAACAACAGAGTTAGTGTTTGTAATTATAAGGATTAGTATGTTGGACTGAAAATCTCTACCTGCCCCTATGATGTCCAAGGCTGTGGCATAATGAACTGGCATAACCTTTTATTTGAGAAAATACTTCCAATTAAAAATAAACTCTAAAATTAATGTTGAGATACTAACTTCTTCATTAATTAGAAACCCCTTTGAAAGACTGAAAATTCTGTACTTCAGTAATCGATATACATTGCACACATCCCAGGCTGTCAGTAACTTCCATCTTGGGCATCAAGTTGTTAATGAGTTATACATATTGCTAAAACCTGAAACTGTATATCCTATTCATTTGACAGTATAAAATGATGCAATACCTAAAAATCAAGGCAGCATTTTTAAGCTGATATGCCTTGCATTTATTTATTCATTGATTCATTTTAATACCTTTATTCGAAGCACGTCATGCAATTAAAAACAAATGGTGCAATATAAGATTAATACTAAGCACTTAGCTACTGCAAGATTCTCTCACTCTGCTACTGTCAAAGATATTTTTTAAGAGTTTGTGAAATCCGATACAGCGGGTACAGAATGAACCAAATTTGGAAGATTATTCCAGAGGAAAAGAACGAGATGTATGAAAGAATGAACATGTAAAATAGCACAAAGAGGATAGGAGTAGGAGTACATATAGAAATCAGGCAATATAGTTAACTCGAGTTGAGTGAGTGTAAACATTTAAAACAATGCAAACATTGATTATGGAATCAGAGTTGAGGAGTGATTGGAAGCCAGTGAGACCTGTAAGAAGAAATATGAGTAAGATTGTCAGGGGAAAAGAGGCAAATGATACAGGAGTTTTGTATATCATAGTGGAGCAAGGATATATTTTGGAAAACTAACATATAACAAAGAGAAATAGTTGATCCAAGAAAAACTAAAGCATTGAAGATGCAGGTAAGTGTGAAAAAGGCATAAAGGTTTTGATTTTCCAATATGCTGGAAAGATGAAAGTGAATGTTCTTGACCACTGCCAAATGTTTAGAAAAAGTCAAAATGAGTTGGCAGCAATTCTGGGATTTTTTACTGAGGAGCATAACTGAATAGGAATCAAATAGAGGAGGAGAAATTGTGGCTGAGGAAGCAGGAAACAAGAGAAATGAAGAGAAGTGAATAGGTGGAAAAGTAATTATGGCTGAAGAAGTATAGAGAGGTGAATCTTCGTTTTCTAAAGTTGAGGTTTATGAAATGCAGGGAAATCCAATTGTCAACGGCAATGAGGCAGGCAAAGAACTGATTAGTGAAGAAGGAAAGCAAAAATAGATTTCTAAATCATTAACATTAAAGTGCAAGTTAAAACAAAAAGAGGATTTAATAGAAACTAAAAGAAAAGTATACACAGAAATGTGTAGTGAACCAAGCACTGAGGGTTGGGAAACACCAAAGAGAACAAGGTACAAAGAGAAGAGGACACCACCTTTTCCAGGACACTGAGAAGGAGCGACCAGTGACAAAGGAACAGAACAACTAAAGAAGAGTAACGGAAAACCCGACTTTCAAAAGAGAATAAATAAGAGAATGCTACACTATGTCAAAAGCAGCGGAGAGATCAACAAGAATAAGAATAGAACATTGTTTATTGCAGCAAGTGTGAAGTAGAGTGTTTGATACAGAAAGATGTGCTGATTCAGTAGAATAGCTAGGAGGTACAAGATTGTACTGAAGAGAAGTGATCAGCCTGAAAAAATAGAAAAGTTGAAAGTAAGCAGTACTTTTCATAGAAAAGGGAGCAAAGAAATGTGATGAAAATTATATATATCAATGGGATCAAAAGTAGGCTTTTTTAAATAATGCAGAACAGATTTGTATGAAGAGGAAAGTGCCCAGAAAAGAGAGAGAATGTGCAAAGGGAGACCAGATAAGGTGTTAGCAAAGGGTCCACAGTTTTCACCAAAGAGGATGGTTAAGCAGATGCAGTAGATTTTACCCTGGGTAGGTAAGGATGATTATCTGGTTCAGAGAAGGCAGGGACTTTTTGACAAAGTTTGGAGGGAAAAGAAGATGCACAACAAAGAGAGTGTGAATCATGAGGTAAAGAAGAGTATATGAAGAGGGCTGATGAAAAAGTAGCATGAATATTAGAAATCCTTAAAGTATATAGCCAACAATCAACAGTGTGAGAGGAAGGGTTTGGAAGAGGAGAGAGCAGATCATTAAATGTACTAAATAAATGAGTGTTGGACTTGGCCCTCTCTGTGGGGTCACCACCAAACTTTTTGCTTATGCCCTCCACTTTTTGCTGAAATGTGTTTTTTGTTTTGCTCTAGGACTCTCTGCACTTTACCTCTGCTAACCAGGGATAAAGTGCTTGTGCTCTCTCCTTTAAACATGGTAAAACAGGCTTACACCTGATTGGCATATTTAATTTGCCTGTAAGTTGTCTGTAGAATGGTATACATATACCCAGGGATGGTAAATTAAATGCTACTAGTGGGTCTGCAGCACTTATTGTGTCACCCACTTAAGTAGCCCCTTAAAATATGTCCCAGGTCTGCCACTGAAGCTTGGATGCAGTTTTGAACTGCCAATTGAACTTGGAAATATAACCTTCTTGCCAAGCCTTAAACTCCCATTTTATTGCCTATAAGTCACCACTAAGGTAGGCCCTAGGTAGCCCATAGGGCAGGGAGAAGTGTAATTAAAAGGTTGGACATTTACTTTTAAGTTTTACATGTCCTGGTAGTGAAAACCTTCTACATTCATTTTTCACTGCTGTGAGGCCTACCTCTTTCCATAGGATAACCTTGAGTTGCTTTATTACAATTATTAAGTGTTAAACTTCGATTGGGAACTGGTAAATCATTCATTGTTGGTGTCAGAGAAATTGTAATTAAAAATCCTCTTTAATGATAAAGACAGATTTTAAGTTACAAATTTGAAAATGCCACTTTTAGAAAGTTGGCATTTTTCTGCCCTATTTATTGCCCGCAGCCTGTTACTGGGTCACATGACTGGGTGTAGTTGGCAGCTGGACTTTATTTATTCCTCCGAGGATGCAACACAAAAGAGGGATTAGGTGTACCTGGATGGGCCATCAACTGGCAGGATAGGGGAGCGCAGCGCTGGGCACAGCCCCACTTGCAACTGAATAGGCTGTGCTTTGCCTTCACACAAAGGACTGTTCACCCCTGCATTGTTCCATTGTTCATGCAATAATACAACAAGGAGCTGCAGAGGGAATCTAAATGCCAGGCCACCCTCCAATCACCATATAGTCCAACAAACAAGGACCTAGCACTAGGCACTTTTACTACTTTGTGTATATAAATACGTAGGATTACTTACAGGGCGATATATCTATCTGTCCCCAAGCTCAGGAGTTCTTTTCATGAACTATGACCTAATCCCCCGTGCCTTATAGATTAATAATTTTATAAAACAAGAAGTCCCACAATAGGGAAAGAAAGAAACCAGTCGATAGTCAATTCACTCAAGTAGCGCCTATCAGACATATCATTTATATATGTCAGAAAAACAGAAAAGTGCGCAAAAGTGTAGAGAAATGAGAAAGTATCTCACGTGTGCACCACCAGAGGAGCTACTGGCAGGTTCTCACCAGCTTGCCCACGTTTTTATCATCATTGATAACTTTCTCATAAACTGAAATATGTGTCCAGTGAAAAGAAGGTAGAAACAAAGTTGAAAAAGATAAGACCCCGAAAGGCAAGAGACAAAAAGAAGCCTCAAATAAAAAAGGGTACAACTCACATACGTATTTCTAACTTTTTATTCCACGGCGTGAGTTGGCCCAGTATTAAAAACACAGCATGTTGTTAACCACTTTGAGAATGGCCAACATGTTTCATTGCCTTTTCAAACATAACGGCAAATTCATCAGGGCACCTGAGGTCAGCAATCACCTCCTGGACCTTAAACATCAAAAACGAGTGACTGACAAACAAATACAAAAAAGACAAAACGACTGGTAAACCAAGAGAAACACCACCCTTTTCTTACTGTTAATTCAGTGCAAGTAGTCATACAGATATGTGCTGCATTATATTAGCAGCCACACATCCTAAGGTAGCGGTAAACATTTACCTAGTGAGAACCATGGGCCCACATACCAGCTCTCACTCGGTTTGCAGTGATGTGTGTTATTAACACTTTTTTCTCCCCTTAAAAGCACCTCTGTTGCTCATACCTCTACCTGTGGAAACAAACACCAACATTACACATAACCATTTCATTTTTAAAAAAAAGAGAATGAATTCATGCAACTCCAAATCGTAAACTTCTCCCCAACCATTATTCAATGTTCAGGGTATGTCCCAACATGAAATCACACTTATGTACAATGTGTAATCTCGGAACATATTTACCTGCCCCTAAGATTCTGCAAATTGTATCTAGTCCCCTGGCCCCAGAACGGAGAGCGAAACAACCTCATTTACCATTTTCCTACTTATGAATATTAACTTAACCTCATCTGTGTCACTTCCTCTTAATTCCGTAATCATTCCGCTTCAGTCACACTGCATGTTAACTCCGTCACCACTCGACATGGAGACAAAACAATCCCTACTTAGTAAATTCGTCCGCGGTACAGCTTACTCGCTTACAAGTACCATTGAACACATTCACTGCTCGTATCTATTCAAATTCGGTCAGAAATTCACTCGTTACCAACGAACCAAACACCATACTCTCACCGTGTGAAGTGCAACTGACTGCGGTCAATCGTCCCAGCATCTCAACTTTTCAACAAACTTTACTCCATTTAAAGTAAGGCGCAAACCATCTCGTTACGTGACACGTAATACCTGCGGTCACATGATCACCAATAGGGGTTCTCAACAAAGCATCAAACAGCGCGTTACCAAAAGCGCGGCCATCTTAGACTGACAAAGTTAGTCACAAATATATTCATTTTCGAACAATTATTTTGTAACAAAAAAAGGCCAAAGTTGCGAATTAAGGCCCAATTTACTAATTCCTCAATTGTCGTTCTCTTTTCAAAAAACCAAAGGGAGAAACCACAGTTCCAGTATTAAACGTCCTCCTTAAATGTTATCACATCGATGGAACAGCGCATATCATTAGCGCTACTGGATTTGAAGATCTATCATAATCTTCTCTCCAATGCCTCCACATCGATTTCAACACTGCCACTAAACGATATAAAACTGGCACAAAATACCAATGTTAGGGATAATGTAACTATCATCCAAAATGTCCCCCATGACTAATACACAATGCTTGTAAACTTTGAACTCATGCCAGTGGCATCTCATAGACATGACCACCCAGAGTTAGTGGCCCAGAAAAGGACACACAAAAGTTATCATCAAGCTATATGTCTAATGTCTTCATTGAACCCAAAAGGAATACACATTAGAAAGGGGTAGGAGATACAGCAGAAACGACTCGGATGGACACAGAGGAGCCCCACTATACATGTTTCCAATCACTGCCTGCTGATCTTATTCCACTCAATCTGGTCGTTAAGGCCAATTTGGTCCGCCTTCTCAGAATAAATCCAACGCGCCTCCTTCATAGCAAGTACTCTCTCCACATTGTTACAGTCACCCACTACCTTCTCTAAAACCACCCATTTCATTGCACGAAAATTATGTTGTGTTTCTCTGTAATGTTGAACCAGTCTAGTAGTCAATTTACCATTTTTAATGGTACTAAGATGCTCTTGCACCCGAATTTTAATCTTTCTAGTTGTCAGGCCGATGTAATGTAACCCACATTGACATGTCAATCTGTAAATTACATTCGAAGAGTTACAGTTATTGAACCTGTTAAGGTACCACGTTCTCCCATTATGCAGCTGCACACTCATAGTTTTCTCTGTTAACTCACATACTGAGCACCCCCCACATGGGTAGTGCCCAGACGGAATGGATGATTTTACCGTTTGCTGCACAGGCCTTGTGTGGACAAGTCTGTCCTTCAAATTCTGGGCGCGCTTGAAAGCGAACCTTGGTTGTGGCATTTGGAACTCATTGGTGGATAACAACGACCAGTGCTTTCTTATCGCCTGGCGTATTTTAGTAGAACGCGCTGTTTGATGCTTGATGCTTTGTTGAGAACCCCTATTGGTGATCATGTGACCGCAGTTATTACGTGTCACGTAACGAGATGGTTTGCGCCTTACTTTAAATGGAGTAAAGTTTGTTGAAAAGTTGAGATGCTGGGACGATTGACCGCAGTCAGTTGCACATCACACGGTGAGAGTATGGTGTTTGGTTCGTTGGTAACGAGTGAATTTCTGACCGAATTTGAATAGATACGAGCAGTGAATGTGTTCAATGGTACTTGTAAGCGAGTAAGCTGTACCGCGGACGAATTTACTAAGTAGGGATTGTTTTGTCTCCATGTCGAGTGGTGACGGAGTTAACATGCAGTGTGACTGAAGCGGAATGATTACGGAATTAAGAGGAAGTGACACAGATGAGGTTAAGTTAATATTCATAAGTAGGAAAATGGTAAATGAGGTTGTTTCGCACTCCGTTCTGGGGCCAGGGGACTAGATACAATTTGCAGAATCTTAGGGGCAGGTAAATATGTTCCGAGATTACACATTGTACATAAGTGTGATTTCATGTTGGGACATACCCTGAACATTGAATAATGGTTGGGGAGAAGTTTACGATTTGGAGTTGCATGAATTCATTCTCTTTTTAAAAAAATGAAATGGTTATGTGTAATGTTGGTGTTTGTTTCCACAGGTAGAGGTATGAGCAACAGAGGTGCTTTTAAGGGGAGAAAAAAGTGTTAATAACACACATCCCTGCAAACCGAGTGAGAGCTGGTATGTGGGCCCATGGTTCTCACTAGGTAAATGTTTACCGCTACCTTAGGATGTGTGGCTGCTAATATAATGCAGCACATATCTGTATGACTACTTGCACTGAATTAACAGTAAGAAAAGGGTGGTGTTTCTCTTGGTTTACCAGTCGTTTTGTCTTTTTTGTATTTGTTTGTCAGTCACTCGTTTTTGATGTTTAAGGTCCAGGAGGTGATTGCTGACCTCAGGTGCCCTGATGAATTTGCCGTTACGTTTGAAAAGGCAATGAAACATGTTGGCCATTCTCAAAGTGGTTAACAACATGCTGTGTTTTTAATACTGGGCCAACTCACGCCGTGGAATAAAAAGTTAGAAATACGTATGTGAGTTGTACCCTTTTTATTTGAGGCTTCTTTTGTCTCTTGCCTTTCGGGGTCTTATCTTTTTCAACTTTGTTTCTACCTTCTTTTCACTGGACACATATTTCAGTTTATGAGAAAGTTATCAATGATGATAAAAACGTGGGCAAGCTGGTGAGAACCTGCCAGTAGCTCCTCTGGTGGTGCACACGTGAGATACTTTCTCATTTCTCTACACTTTTGCGCACTTTTCTGTTTTTCTGACATATATAAATTATATGTCTGATAGGCGCTACTTGAGTGAATTGACTATCGACTGGTTTCTTTCTTTCCCTATTGTGGGACTTCTTGTTTTATAAAATTATTAATCTATAAGGCACGGGAGATTAGGTCATAGTTCATGAAAAGAACTCCTGAGCTTGGGGACAGATAGATATATCGCCCTGTAAGTAATCCTACGTATTTATATACACAAAGTAGTAAAAGTGCCTAGTGCTAGGTCCTTGTTTGTTGGACTATATGGTGATTGGAGGGTGGCCTGGCATTTAGATTCCCTCTGCAGCTCCTTGTTGGATTATAGTATTGAACGGCGGATCAGCCGTGAGAGCTACACCTTTGAGTGTTGTTTTTATGATAATGTTTTGAGAACACCTACCCGTATAACTGTGTTTTTCAGATTGGCATGGTTAGCTTTTTGATAAGCTTTTACTTGAATTTCTGTGCTTGATATCTTTATTTGTGGAAACAATAAACAACGTGATTGAGAGTTGTGTGACATGGATAAAAACTGCCTAGCATTTACGGATGATCAGATTGCTGCTATACTTTCTGGACCCTCTCTTTTTCCTGATTCCGGCCTTTCGAATACCACCTCAGCGAGAGGGGAATGGGAAAAATTGAGTAATGCTAAGAAGCGACAAGTGAGGGTGGCATTACATGGGGCCTTAATGACCGAATATTATCGAGCAGGTGCCGCCCTACTAGCCTGTTGGTTAGAATTGAGCCCAGAATTTTTCTAGAGGATAAGCAGTTCCGGGTGGACTGGAGCTTTATTGCTAATAAATGTACCAGAGACTGGTTGATTTTAATCATCCAGACTGCTAAGAGATTGAGTGAGGAACTGCTAAAGGAGATTTTGGAGTTGGAGGAGAGTATAAAAGCGGACTCGACCATTGTGGACACAAAGGAGCAGCTTCAGAGAATACAGGATGATTTGGGTGATTATAAAAACTATATGGTAAATCAGAAGATTAAGGGCCTTAGGAGAAATTTAGAGAGATACTCCCATGAATGGGCCTTTCCTTACGTCGAAGATAAGTATTATCAGCCAGGGAACGAACAGGTACCACATAATAGATACCAGAGGGGTGGTCGAGTACAAGCTAGACGCACTCCGCAAAACTGGTCTTTTGATAATACATCGAGTGAGGAAGAAGAGGGGTGCAGGCACCAGATCAGGGAAGGGTAAGATTCAACCCTCAGGTACAGTCTAATCAGGATTTGGGAGTGCTGTTACGCTCTTTTTTAGCCCAAACCCAAAGGGGAAACAGAGGGGGAGGAACAAGGGGCAGAGGCAGGGCCCGCCAGAATTAGGCTCAGGCACAGACATGGCAGACGTTCTTACCCCGGGTAACCCGGAGCAGAGGCCGGACCCTGATCTAAATAACATCATAGTTAATTTGTCTGATCATCATTTAACATCTGATGAAAGAAGGGTGCTTAACAAGGGCTTGGGGTATGTTCCTACCCCACGCCATGATCCTTCTAAGTGCAGAATGGAGATACATGAGATTATGAGGAAGATAAAAATTAAAAAGTTTTTTGCGAATAAAGAACTAAATCCGCCCTCAGTTTTTTCAACTACTCTACACCGTCCTTCTCAATTCTGTCCACCCAGTTCCTCAGTTGGTCCTGAAGTTTTAGTATTTGAGAGGAAAGTACTGGATGAAATAAAGGTGTTGGAAGACTCACAAAAGTATCATTCTTTCAGTAACATGAGTCAGTGTGACTGGCAAGCGGTTAAGTCCTTACAGGAGAATGCGGCATTGACAATCAAGTCGGCTGATAAAGGTGGAGCGATAGTCCTAATGAACACCGTAGACTATGAAACTGAAGTTAGGAGGCTATTGCAGGATAAGAAAAATTACCAACCTTTGTCTAGAGACCCAGTTGAGGAACTTCTTGGGGTGATTACGGTCATGGTTGGACAAGCAAAAGAAAAGAAATGGATAACTAGTAAAGAGGCAGACTTTTTAATCAATGTAAAGCCCAGAACACCGGCATTTTACATTTTGCCTAAAATCCATAAGGCTCAACGTCCACCACCAGGACGCCCGATAGTTTCGGGGATCTCCTCTGTGTTAGAGCCTCTTTCACAGTTTGCTGATTTCTTTTTAAGAGAATCAGTGTTGAAACAACCCTCCTTTGTCCAGGACACTACAGATATTTTGAATATTATTGAAGATATGGATTTTGATTCGTCACAACAGTTTTTAGTGACGATCGATATAGAATCTCTATATACTAGCATACCCCAAGAGGCGACGCTGGTGGCGGCAGCTCGTGCTCTTGGGGCCCAGGAGTGGTTTTATGATACCCCACAATCCTTTGTGATGCAGTGTATTGAGATTGCCTTGACTCGTAATTACTTTGGTTACAAAAATGACCTTTTTTTGCAGACATCGGGTACATCGATGGGCGCAACTTTTGCGCCGAGTCTGGCCTGCATTTATGTAGGCCAGTTTGAAGAACATCATCTATACCATTCATCTAACCCCTTCCAGAGTCATATTTGCCTCTGGAGGAGGTATATTGATGATGTTCTCTGTGTATGGTCAGGTCTAGAGACCAATCTTCTTGAATTCTTGGAGTGGCTGAATAGTCGCGATGACTGCCTTAAATTTACATGGAACATAAGTAACGAGAAGGCGACATATCTTGATCTGGACATTACAGTGAATAACAGGAAGCTCACTTCTAGTGTGCATCAGAAACCGACAGATAAGAACTCATTGCTGCATTATCAATCATTTCACCCTAGGGCGTTGAGGGATAACCTTCCGGTGGGGCAGTTTCTTCGATACCGGAGGAATTGCTCCTCCACTAGTGACTATCTGCAGCAATCTGAAAACCTTGCAGAAAGACTGGTGCAACGTGCATATCCGAGAAGGATTGTCAATAGAGCCCGTAAGAGGGCACATAACACTCCGCGTGAGGTTTTGCTTGAAAGGAACACGAAAGAATTTAATGATTGCTTGCCAGTTGTATTGACTTATGATCCCATGTCTACTAAAATACGCCAGGCGATAAGAAAGCACTGGTCGTTGTTATCCACCAATGAGTTCCAAATGCCACAACCAAGGTTCGCTTTCAAGCGCGCCCAGAATTTGAAGGACAGACTTGTCCACACAAGGCCTGTGCAGCAAACGGTAAAATCATCCATTCCGTCTGGGCACTACCCATGTGGGGGGTGCTCAGTATGTGAGTTAACAGAGAAAACTATGAGTGTGCAGCTGCATAATGGGAGAACGTGGTACCTTAACAGGTTCAGTAACTGTAACTCTTCGAATGTAATTTACAGATTGACATGTCAATGTGGGTTACATTACATCGGCCTGACAACTAGAAAGATTAAAATTCGGGTGCAAGAGCATCTTAGTACCATTAAAAATGGTAAATTGACTACTAGACTGGTTCAACATTACAGAGAAACACAACATAATTTTCGTGCAATGAAATGGGTGATTTTAGAGAAGGTAGTGGGTGACTGTAACAATGTGGAGAGAGTACTTGCTATGAAGGAGGCGCATTGGATTTATTCTGAGAAGGCGGACCAAATTGGCCTTAACGACCAGATTGAGTGGAATAAGATCAGCAGGCAGTGATTGGAAACATGTATAGTGGGGCTCCTCTGTGTCCATCCGAGTCGTTTCTGCTGTATCTCCTACCCCTTTCTAATGTGTATTCCTTTTGGGTTCAATGAAGGCGTTAGACATATAGCTTGATGATAACTTTTGTGTGTCCTTTTCTGGGCCACTAACTCTGGGTGGTCATGTCTATGAGATGCCACTGGCATGAGTTCAAAGTTTACAAGCATTGTGTATTAGTCATGGGGGACATTTTGGATGATAGTTACATTATCCCTAACATTGGTATTTTGTGCCAGTTTTATATCGTTTAGTGGCAGTGTTGAAATCGATGTGGAGGCATTGGAGAGAAGATTATGATAGATCTTCAAATCCAGTAGCGCTAATGATATGCGCTGTTCCATCGATGTGATAACATTTAAGGAAGACGTTTAATACTGGAACTGTGGTTTCTCCCTTTGGTTTTTTAAAAAGAGAACGACAATTGAGGAATTAGTAAATTGGGCCTTAATTCGCAACTTTGGCCTTTTTTTGTTACAAAATAATTGTTCGAAAATGAATATATTTGTGACTAACTTTGTCAGTCTAAGATGGCCGCGCTTTTGGTAACGCGCTGTTTGATGCTTTGTTGAGAACCCCTATTGGTGATCATGTGACCGCAGTTATTACGTGTCACGTAACAAGATGGTTTGCGCCTTACTTTAAATGGAGTAAAGTTTGTTGAAAAGTTGAGATGCTGGGACGATTGACCGCAGTCAGTTGCACTTCACACGGTGAGAGTATGGTGTTTGGTTCGTTGGTAACGAGTGAATTTCTGACCGAATTTGAATAGATACGAGCAGTGAATGTGTTCAATGGTACTTGTAAGCGAGTAAGCTGTACCGCGGACGAATTTACTAAGTAGGGATTGTTTTGTCTCCATGTCGAGTGGTGACGGAGTTAACATGCAGTATGACTGAAGCGGAATGATTACGGAATTAAGAGGAAGTGACACAGATGAGGTTAAGTTAATATTCATAAGTAGGAAAATGGTAAATGAGGTTGTTTCGCTCTCCGTTCTGGGGCCAGGGGACTAGATACAATTTGCAGAATCTTAGGGGCAGGTAAATATGTTCCGAGATTACACATTGTACATAAGTGTGATTTCATGTTGGGACATACCCTGAACATTGAATAATGGTTGGGGAGAAGTTTACGATTTGGAGTTGCATGAATTCATTCTCTTTTTAAAAAATGAAATGGTTATGTGTAATGTTGGTGTTTGTTTCCACAGGTAGAGGTATGAGCAACAGAGGTGCTTTTAAGGGGAGAAAAAGTGTTAATAACACACATCCCTGCAAACCGAGTGAGAGCTGGTATGTGGGCCCATGGTTCTCACTAGGTAAATGTTTACCGCTACCTTAGGATGTGTGGCTGCTAATATAATGCAGCACATATCTGTATGACTACTTGCACTGAATTAACAGTAAGAAAAGGGTGGTGTTTCTCTTGGTTTACCAGTCGTTTTGTCTTTTTGTATTTGTTTGTCAGTCACTCGTTTTTGATGTTTAAGGTCCAGGGAGGTGATTGCTGACCTCAGGTGCCCTGATGAATTTGCCGTTACGTTTGAAAAGGCAATGAAACATGTTGGCCATTCTCAAAGTGGTTAACAACATGCTCTGTTTTTAATACTGGGCCAACTCACGCCGTGGAATAAAAAGTTAGAAATACGTATGTGAGTTGTACCCTTTTTTATTTGAGGCTTCTTTTGTCTCTTGCCTTTCGGGGTCTTATCTTTTTTCAACTTTGTTTCTACCTTCTTTTCACTGGACACATATTTCAGTTTATGAGAAAGTTATCAATGATGATAAAAACGTGGGCAAGCTGGTGAGAACCTGCCAGTAGCTCCTCTGGTGGTGCACACGTGAGATACTTTCTCATTTCTCTACACTTTTGCGCACTTTTCTGTTTTTCTGACATATATAAATTATATGTCTGATAGGCGCTACTTGAGTGAATTGACTATCGACTGGTTTCTTTCTTTCCCTATTGTGGGACTTCTTGTTTTATAAAATTATTAATCTATAAGGCACGGGGGTTTAGGTCATAGTTCATGAAAAGAACTCCTGAGCTTGGGCACAGATAGATATATCGCCCTGTAAGTAATCCTACGTATTTATATACACAAAGTAGTAAAAGTGCCTAGTGCTAGGTCCTTGTTTGTTGGACCATTGTTCATGCAGCCAGCCGGTGAAGGGGAAGAAGGAAATTTCAAGCATTTCAAAGGGACTTCACTAGAAACTTCTCCCACTTCAAAGAAGGCACCAGGTATAAAAATAGGACCCTCAGACCCACTCTTCAGTTCACTTTCTGGACCTGTAGAAGGACTGCCTGCTGTTGCGGCCTGCTGTGTACTCCACAAGACTGCTCTGCTGCACCTGAAAGGACTGCTTTGCTGCCTGGAGCCTACCTTGAACCCCCAGAGGCCTATCCTGCTGCTTGAGGCCTGTTCCACTGCTTGAACCCAGGACTACCAGAGTGAATTGAAGGGCTGAATGTCTGGCCTCCTGATCAGAGCCTCAGGGACAGAAAAGGCTCCAACCATCGTAAACCAGCACCCGAACTCAGCATGAGTGAGTCCTAACCCCCAAATGCTACCCCTCCATTCCTGGACCCTTGAAGGTGGTGCTAATGCCCAGATAGCAAAAATCCAAAACTTATGACTTAGCATATTTTTGGCAAAGCTGCTCTGAGAACCGAGAGAAGACTGGGACCAACCTACTCGTCTATCTGCCCAAAGTCATTCGCTGGTTGGCCTCACTTCATGGCAGCTCCCTCCACGTTCTTCTCTGCAACAGTAAAACCTGTTCAGCGGTCCTTCACCAAAGGGGTATCCGGCCTCTTGGAACTCTCATTGGCTATAGCCTCCAGCCTCGTCTCACTAGAGATTTTCGACTTAAAAAACAGAGACTAAGTCTAAACGAAAAAATCTTCACCACGAGTCGGTCCAGTGGCTCCCCAATGACGATGCTCCCTCTTTGGACACCGCCTGCAGCCTTTTCCTGCTATACTGTAACTCCTCAGAACACTTTTACCTAAAATTTCTTCTAAGTCCAAACGTAAGCGCAGACAGTCCCAATCCATTTTTTGTATACCACTCGAGCTCCATTCTGGTCGGCCATATTTTTCGACTTTGACCTTGTCTCGCACGACTAGATGTTCAAGGTTGGTGCTTTGATCTTAAAGTCGCTATTTTTTATTAAAGTTTAAAAATTAATAACTTCTATTCTACTAATTGGATTTTTGTTGTTTAGGTGCCAAATAATTTACTAAAATGTACTCTATTTTTCTAAATTGGTGTTTTTTTTTCTTGTGTTTTCACTTTATTACTGTTTGTGGGCTGCATAAATACTTTACACATTACCTCTAAGTTAAGCCTGACTGCTTTTGTGCCAAGCTACCAGAAGGTTAAGCACAGGTTAATTTCGTGACTTTTGTGGTTCAGCCTGACAGGGATAGTGGCTGTTGTTTGAACTAGGTTCCCACCCGATTCAACCAATAACCCAATATTTCACAATGAGGATCACAAGAGGATTGTTCATTAATAAGTGGCTGATAGAAATATTCTGCAGCAGAGGTGAATTGAGAGGCTACGTTATAATGAGTGGGAAGGATACTAGCAAAAAAACATACGTAATATGTTTATGCCAAGGATTTTAAAAATGGGGTGCAATTTTACAGAGAGAAACAATCTCATGGACGTCAATTCACCAAAATGCCAGGGGTAGCGGAAGTGACATCGCACGTCATTTGACCTTTACTTTGACTCACAATCAAATGCTTAGACATACTAACACATTCACACACTCTTGCACACATAGACATACCCTCACCTGTAAGCATGCATACAATATACATTTAACAGCATTTTTTACGTACCTTAGATTCCAGATAGGGTCATATTCCAACTAATGTACTCATTTTGTATTACACTAATAGTGAATAATATTATTCACTATTTGTATAATAAAAAAATTGACAGAAACCAGGCAAGTGGTGCTCCAACCAGCTTCCATTAGGAAGAGCTGCCCCTGTGTTACAGGCACTGGTTTGGCCACCTCTGAGGCCAGGGTTTGCAAAAGCAGTGCCAGGGGTAGCAAGGCGCAAGCCAGGGGTCGCAGCCGTGACCCCTGGCAACCCCTAAATGATGCCCATGCATATCAAACTGGAAGTGAAAGTAACCTCATTGAAGTAAAAATTCATATCTAACTTTCAGTTTATTATCTTATCGATAAGGTGACCATGAATGGTTATTGCATAGGGGTCATAGGAGACATGCTGATTTTTTTGTTTTACAGGTGTCATGACCCTTATTCATTTAATGTTAGACAGTCAGGAAGGATAATGAAGGAGTTGAAGAAAAACAGGCTTTGGTGAGACAGATAGAGCAATGGGAGGATGGGAAAAGAATGATTGATCCATGATGTTAAGCTTTCTGCACAATTGCTGGTAGCTACACAGTAAGTAAGAGGATGCATTACCGCAGCTTGCAGATTTCAAGTAATACCTGCGCAGGAAGAATCTCAAAGTAAGAATTCAAGACCCAAAACAATTAATCTATTGGTGATGACTCTATAATTCGGGCATTCAGACTCTGGAATACATTTTGAAATGCAAAGATATTTGATATCAATAATATTCAGTCTCCATGTTCTTAAATGTATTTGTTTATTGGTGTAACACTAAACAGATTTGAGGCAATTCTTCCCAATGCTTCAAATTAATAAAATGGTTATCATAATCCAGTGTTAGGAAATGTCGATAAAAGGGTAGATATAGGAGGAGGAGGAGACCGAGTTGGTAGGACCAGGGAAGTAATAATAGAGGGGAATGTAGAAAGTGAAACAAAAGCCTGTATCTGAAAAATATCAGCCTGAAGTAGAATTTCATTTTTAGACATTAGCAGCCAAAATATTTCTTTAACACCATCTTCTTTTGAAACTTGTTAAAGTTCTTGGACCCGATTTTCTGCCATAAACATACAATTATGTCTTAAAGTGCCACCATTTATGCCGGTCAGAAATTCATAAAAGGATTTCTGACAGGCATAAATTATTTTCTGCTGCGAATTTCTCTTCTACAAGTACGGATATATCCAAGCAGTAAATCCCGTGCAAAAGTTGGGATGTGGGTGTGACAAGGTGTAGTTTACCTTATATATTCATGGATGCCCACAACTATATGTTCGTGGACATCAAAAGCTTAAATCCAAGCTTTTACTTTCTCGAGTTAGTCAGAGATTTACTCTAGACAGGAGCTGAAGTAACTCAATGTGCAGGATGGAAAGGGGAACTGAGCATCCTGAGATTTGGTGGGGGTGAAGGGGAAAGATCTTTCCTCATTAGAAAAAATTAATTCTCCATGGCAGACAAAAATAAAATAAAATAAAAAATTAAAATAAAGAATTGTGATTTTGCAAATGTGACTGCTCTTTACCCAGTGAGGAATTGTACCCCATGTAAATCTTCGCACCAACAAAATAGGCAGGCTTGAATAAAGTGAAATGCCATGTGCAGTAGTATCCCAGGAAACTTGTGCCTGACTTGGGTATTACACTTGTTTTCCTAATTGTAAAAAAGGATAAGTACATATAGGCAGAGTCATAGAACTCCTCCTTTACTTTTCCACTATTGCTCGTAAGTCGGTCCTCCCTGCATTTCTATCCAAAGGGATGGAGTTCGAAAATAGGACGATGAGGATGAGGTGATATGATTGCTTTTTAATTTATTGTATCATAATTCTGTACTTTTTATGAAGGTCTAGGAGTAGCAAGTAACGTAAAGCAGTCTAAAAAGAGTTTTGGACCTCATAATGTCTGTCCTTTGTTCAAACAGGAGTAGTTTTGAACAGTGGTGGCTGGCATCTACTGAGAGGGGGCGGGCAAATGGGTGGGTGCCCGAGCGCGCAACTAAAATAAAAGGTTTATTAAAATGAAAACACTTACCGGAACCAGACGATGCAACGTCCTCCTCGCTCCGGACCTCTTCTGCTGGGACTGCAGTGCAGTCCCAGGAAACTCCAGCATGAGAGCAGCCCCCTGATTGGAGGGAGCATCCAATCTCAGCGCTCCACAGCACACTGGAGGCCTGCACTTGCTCTCAGCCTTGATCTCTTAGACAGATGGGTTGAGAGGTTTAAAGTGCGCATGTCTGGCTGGCTGTCGCAAGACGGCTGGCCAAAGGGACATGTGCACATTAAACAGTGCACAAGCAGCCCTCTGCCTACCACTCCTCCCTGCTGCCACTCAGCAGGCCCCGCCCCATCCTGAACCAATGAAAAATAAACTGGTAATGAATTACCATTTTATTTTTTATCTCTCGGGCTTTGGATACACTTAAGTGGGGTGACGCGCCTCCGCTCCAATGGAGGAGTCGCCCCTGGTTTTGAGCTCCCTGGGTGCTAATTATAGAAATCTATGTGGCCATGCCTATTGCCTATGTAACTTTTATTAAAACCACTTGTATTGATGTCTTGGCAGATATCAAATGTCATTAGATCAAAAGGGGGAGAAAGAAGCTGAGATCCATTCGGCTTCCAAGCAAGAATCAATAATCAAAAGAGAATGGATCACTTGTACCTGTGTAACCAGGGTCAGGTATGGTGGCCGTCTTTAAAACCCTCATTCACGTACATAGGTGGTCGGGTGGTATATCTTGGTTGTCCGCCTAGTTTTTAATGTGACAGCATCATCATCGGGTTTTTTGGTATGCTATCCTCCACCCGGAGGTAGACCAACTGGTAGTACAGTAGTGATCAGTGATAAATAGTGTTAAAGTGAGGTGAGTTAAAATTGCCTATACCTCCAAACTCAAAAAAACGTTATTCAGTTGGAGAAGTGGAAAAGTAAAATCAAGGTGGTGCGTATGAAGATAAAGTTACTGATCTAACGCACTCATTTGTCCATGTGAGTGGTCGACATGTTTCAGCCCCAAATGGGTCGGGGGGCTTTCTTCAGGACCTGTGGTAAAGTGAGGTTGCTAATTTGGCAGCCTAGACAGGTAGGTCATTGACTTACCACTCTTCTATAGTCGTTATCGGTCAATAGTACCTATGACCACTGTTCCCTCTAAGGTGCGCGCCTGGGCGCGCTCGCACCTATGTTTCCCGTAGCGCGCATTATAAAATGTAAAGCGCGCACAGGCAACTGAGGACCTTCGCGCCGCCGCTTTTAAAATGCGTGCGGCGCGAAAACAGTCAGATTGTGTGGCTTTTTGTAAATAATCATGTTAATCGCAGCGACCGTCATGCTCTGCAATTAACATGATTACTTTAACAAAGGCACACAATCTGCCCTGCAGTTGTGCCCTATTAACAAATGAAAGGCAGCTAGTCTACAAGCACCTCGTGCTTGTAGACTTGCTGCATTTCATTTGTGAATAGAGAGGGGCAGATTGTGTTGTGGGCTCGGCTGGGCAATGTCTGGAGTCTTATCTCCGGCACGCACGAGTTTTCTTGAGAAGAAAAAAAGGGCTGGTTTTCAGTATGGGAACGTTTCAACCTTTGCACATAACAGCTGTAACAGGCATATATCTTCAATGTTGATTCAAACATAGTCTAGGACAGAACATAGAAGGTATGCATGGTGTGTTTATAGGTACATAATATAGTTTTTTTAAATGTCGTAGTATGTAATATCGTTTTATTTATTCTAAAAATATTGTGTTTTAATCATTTTGATAAATATTAGTTATTATGGCATTATAAGGTATTAGTATTATATTATTCGTTTTTTGTATCATCTGTAATTTTTAATCTGATATTTAATAGTTTTTAAATGTAATTAGAAATTTCAGATTTACTAGTGGGTTGTAAATTATTGCTTTTAATTTATAGTTAATTATTAATTTAAATGCCTGTATTAATTGATAATTAAGTAAATGAATAAATAGATAGCATAATTGCTATTTTGTTTTGTGAATAATTGTTGACTGATTAGTTTAAAATGATGTTATTTTTATTAATTGTTTTAATTTTTTTGTTTTATGTAATAATTATTTGAATATTAATGTTTCATGTTTATATTTCTTTTACTCATTTACTCCACTTTTGCTTATGCTACAGTGGAAACAGTAAATCTAACCTCTTTGAAGTCCAACACTTTCCCAATTTTTACTTACTTTGGAGTGGGAACAGTAAATCTAACCTCTGGCTGGGAGTGTTAGTCGCCCCCCCCCCCAGAAGTTCGGGTCTAGTTGTGCCCCTGAGCAAGCCCCCAAAATTGGAAGGTCACTAACTTAGCTAACCTGATCGTACTGTTAAAAAAATGATGTAACCAATACAGCCCTGCAGCCACAGGCTGTCAAAGAACTACACACCACTGGCACTGACCAGGCCGGCGGCTCTGCTGAGTCAACGCGCTGGTGCTGAAATTAATTGGACCGGCACGCTGGTGCTATTAATAATTTAAAGTACATTTGAAGCAGTGAGAGAAATACCTCACCGAGGCACTACTTATTTTGCGAGGCGACTCTTGAGGAGCAGCAATTGGTTCGGGCCGCTTCACCGTAACGTCACCCTTGGCAAACGCTGGCCCGAGCATGATTCTATGGCTGAGTAGCAGCTGCACGGGGACAAACTTTGGCCTCTCAAGAAAACTGTACAAACGGCCGGTATGTTTCTCAATGTGGAAACCATACACCCAACCAGGATGTCCGGTTGGCTCTGTCAATTATATGCCGACTTGCCCTCTTGTAGAAAGCAAATATTCTAATACACAAGAGGCCTAGCAGACGCGGTGTGAAACAAGCGAAGGAGGCGCACGGTTAGCAGTCACATATTTAACCCGTATGTCGCACACTTGACTCCACGGCGATAGGCGGCTCCACCATTCCATCAAGTCATACTTACCCAGCGCGCATGAACATGATCCCGTATCATTCCCCGTAATTCTCCCTCAGTCACTCAGAACTTACCACAAGGTTGCCTTTGACAGCGTGGGCTATCGCTGCTTCTGCACCGCTTGGTCAGGGAGTCGACGTGCCTACTCCAGCCTTCAGCCGCTATGGCTCTGCCCCCTCTTGCCATGCTCATGTGAACGCACACCCACTGCCTAGCCCCACCCGCATCTAGCGAAAGTTATGATTCTGACTCAGCTTTGTTTTGCTTGGAGGGAGCAGTCAGTAGAAAATTGAAATAAGCGCACAGGAGTTAAAGTCAGTCAGTTAAAATAAGCACAGGAGTTAAAGTTTGTGAAAATCAATCAGTCAGTATTCGTGCATGATTACTAGCGCTCCTGAGGACCCGCAATTATGCATGACTTTACATTTCAGTGCAGTGATGCGGACCATCACACTGAAATGCGTTAGTCTAAGGCCTGATGCGTGGTACTTGGCAAGGCAGAGACTTCAGAGACGATTTAAGGCATGGCCAAAGTGGGCTCTGGCCCAGGGCCCCATCCTTTAAGGGGAGCCTCCTGATAGGCTTGCCGTGATGACCTTGAATAATTACTAAACCGATGGTTTTGAATACCATTATCCCTTAATTTATTTTTAAGGTGAGTGATGTATGAGAGTCTATTATAGCCATTCTGCAGAGAAATGTTTATTTTTCATGCAACATCCATAAAAAGGTTTCTTTTAGATCTCATTAGGACCAAACATATGAGAAATGGGAGTGTGTCACAGATATTATTTGCAGTAATATTAGTGAACTGCTGTTGTGTTACAATATTGATAGCACACATCACTATCCCTGAACATTAGATGTAAACACATTTAGAATTCGGACAATTGCGCCTGTATGCTGTCAGTGACCTGGCCTAAGAGGGCAAGAAAGAGTTCAAATGAAATCATAAATTCAAACCTGTTCTGAACAGGGGCCCCCAAAATAGGTTTGGCCCAGGGCCCCCAAAATCCTTAAGATGTCCCTGGTAGACTTGCTGCATTTCTTTGATTAATAGGGCTCAGCCGCGGGGCCAGGGCCGGCTTTAGGGGTGTGTGACCAGTGCTACTTTATGGGGTGCGGACTTCGGGGGCTGGGTGGGTGGAACGCCGTGTTTGCAGGTATATTATTGCTTTAATAGCACCTGCTGCGATGTTCCTTGACTCCAGCAATTTTCATGCAATACTAAATATGTCAAGATAACTCTCCGAGCTTTCTCTACTGGAAGGTTTAAGGTATTATTTAAGGGTTTTGTAGAGCGCCTGAATCACTCCCGAAGGGGTATCTCTGCGCTGAGGCGAACCTACGGGCGGGCAAGGACAGATTAAAACAGGGAGGCTTTTAGCAGTTTCCTGAAGCGTAGATAGTCCGGGCATTGTCGGAGCTGTAGGGGAGCTCATTCCAGTATAGAGGGGCGAGGAGGGAAAAGATTTCCCACCAAGTCTGGCTTTCCTGACCCTTGGTACCTGTAAAAGAAGTTTACAGCTAGATCTCAGTGTCCTATACGGAGAGTAAGGCTTGAGCTTGCACGAGATGTAAGAAGGACCCTTATTATGGATAGCTCTGTAGACTATGCAGCCAGCCTTAAACTTTATCCGCTTACTGACTGGTAACCAATGAAGTCTACGTAACAGCGGCAAAGAAGGGGTTCCAGGAGTGGAATTCGTAATGAGCCGAGCCGCAGTGTTCTGGACCATCTGAAGCCTGTTAAGGGAAGACTCGTTTGCAGAAAGCAGAAGAGCATTACAGTAATCAAGGCGGCCCAGAATCATAGTCTGAATGAGAGTTTTCCGTGTGCAATCTGGCAAAATGGGAAAGACTCGGCGTAGCATGCCCAGCACGTGGAAGCGCAGAGGGTTAATATACCTGCTGCAAAGAATGTGCACCATGCAGATCTCAAAGTGCCCGGCTGTCCCACGGCGGTACCTATAAAAAAGGCACCGAAATGGGAACGCCAAAGCAAATTCCTGCAGGCATGGACTGCCAAGTCCATGCCCTGCAGGAACTTGGGGTGCATGCACACAAGGGGGCATAACATGTGAACCCCTGCATGGATCCCAAGGTATGTGATCTTGTATAGGCGCCCGACATTTCCCCACCCTATGAACAGAGCTCTAGTTGAGAATCTTTAGTGAAATCTTATATTGGTACCACCGTTGGAGTCCTGTGCTTTCCTAAAGCCAAAGTATACTTGCCTGTGTAACCAATTCATGTCATGATGTCTGTATGTAAATTGCAAACCTGCCTTAAGAGCCATCATGTGGCACTGTATATGTGGAATGCACCTTATTTTAATTTTTTAAGCAAAAGTTTGGAGTGATGTTTGCACTGATATTTGTCGCTGCACCCATATGCGCAGTCCGGTTCTTGGCGCACATAGCATTGGCTGCAGCGCACAGAGACCTTACACTGCCGCACACAGAGGAAAAAAATTAGAGGGAACATTGCCTATGACTGTTGAAAAAGAGAGGAGAGAAAAGTCATGGTAATACAGTGTTTGCATTATACACTTTGGTGACTACCATGATCAAAATTATATCACAGTGATGCTTGCTGTAGAGTTAAAGTGATAACCAATTGGGTGGTGAAAATTAAGTTTAAAATTATTTAAAAGTAGGAGGAATACAAAAAGGCACTCAACAAGAAGGAGCGCACCAGATTCTATGAGGTGCTTTTCTGGCAGAAAAGAGTGAACAATGTGAAATGACAATTCTCTGTTCTCATTGGCAAGTGCTCACTGTGCAAGTGGGTGGGATGTCATAGAGGTAAAGCCCATCTGTTTAAGTGCGCTTAATTAGGCCGCATTCAGGTTCCCACGCAATTGTAGTATTGTAAAATAGGCGCAAGTGAGCGGAAGGAGTGCACCCAAATGTGCTATTATCATGGAGGAATGGGCAGTAAGAGCGCGCCTTACTTTTGTCAATGACTGTGATCATAGGGAAGAGGCAAGGCGTATAGTGGTGTGCTAGCGTGCATACAGTTATCTTCTACCTTGACAAGAATTTAAAATTAAGGGTCAAAGTCACGGGTAAGAATGTGACTGTTGCGCGCAAGTACCGTAAATACCTTGAGTTCCCTATTACGGGCTTCCTCGGGGGACCGGCGGGCTTAATAACCTGCTCAGGGAGGAACAGACAGACAAGAGAGCAGACAGGAAAAGAATTAAATAGTTACAATACGTTCTGTAGACAGCCTCGTGTGAATCGCTGCTCCGCTGTCGGGTGCTGGAAAATACCTGACGGTGTAGGTTTTCGCAACTTGTGCTCGCTCTGAAAACGGTGCCCCGGGTGACATGGGCCCATAAAGAGCCTCTATTATCTATTCTCTCTGGAAGATGGAGATAGAAGAGAGACTTGATTCTGATTGTCATTTCAATTTGTGGTATACATTATGGATTTACACTTACTGCCTGTGTGATTGTAATACTGATGGCACAGACTTTATAGCAATTCCGAATTGTAAGAAAAATATATAGCGTGAAACAAATTGCAGAAAACAAAATACAGCGAATAAAGATGTTGCAGCTTTGTCCAGTGTGGTTTCTTTTGAGCTATGTTGTCAGTATTTCTTAGGGCGTGTCCTCAGGATAAAAAGTACTTGAGAGGGATAGCAGAGACTTAAATCATATTGCAGTTAGCACCTCCTCATTGCTGCAGAGATGTTAGGAAATGTGTGTGAGTTAAGGCGTCTTGTGAAATGAATATCTAGATCGTTGTCATTTCATAGGTAGGGACACCACATTGCCGTGGCAATGTTTAAGAGGATAATTTGTCTTAAATTGAGTGCGCGAGACATTGGAAGGTGTTATTGTTTTTGCGGAATGATTCTTTTCGCTCCAAAAGATTCGTCCTCTGGTCTTACGATAGGCTATGCCATGGAATATTGTCATTCAATCCTGTTATGTTTGTCTTTAGGCGGTGCACCCATCGTTGCTCTTTTTCGAAGAGGATCCGAGAAAAAGGGTGTGTGTCTAACACAAGACCACTACCTTTTCCAAAGGCCCCAAGAATGTTTAACTCAAAGTCTCACAATTTTTTAATTAATACATTTTCAATATTATTAATTATTTTCAACAAAATTAGTGTTGCTACTCCTGTATAGCCATAGTCTTAGCTGGTTTTCGGTTTATATCAGTTGTTGTGTTATATATCTGGATGCAATAACAGAAAGCTCAGAGAGGCATCAAAATACCACTTGGGTAGCACACTATGGGATTCACAAAAATTTAGTCTGTTTAAGCCACACCCTTAATTACATAGGCTAAGCCCCTTTTAGAGCTCGCCCCCCCCCGAACTTCTTTCATCCCACTTAAAGCCCTGCAGACCCCTGATTTAAGTTGTTCATAAAGAGAAAAATGTAGGGTAAAGGATTTGTGTGCCTATTTCCTTACTACGAGATTAGTCCTAATATCGCTACTTCCCAGTTTTTCCATGGTCCAGCCTAGTGGCAATTGCCCCTGCGAACTGGCACAATGTCCCACAACCATTTTTGCACATATGCTCCATTATGCACTGCAAAAGTAACAATCGCGAGAAAAAACACAATCACTGGCACAAGTGGTATTGTTTCCTAGAGGTTTTTGCAATCATCATTACTGCACAACCTGGTACAAGCTAGACTCCAACAAAAATATATCTAAGCTAGTGTTCAAAGTATTTGAAGGGGGTTAGAGAGTTGTACAAACAGTATCATGTGTATTGAATACATCTCTTTCATATGCAGATAGACCTTGCTCTGTCCCGATGAAGCATCCATGTTTTCATCCACATTTCATGCGACTTCCTTTGCGTCAACGTGTTCGCTTGAACCCTGCACGCACAGTGGTGTAAAATACATGCATTTCCTTCCTTGGCCTTTTGCAGCTTCTGAATCTGCAGGTTGTGTAAGCTTTTCAGTCCCTATTGTGCAGTTAAAAGTGCATTTGACAAAATCCCTAAAGAGGCGCTGCAAATGACAATATCTGTGGTTTTCGTGCTGGAAATGCATCTTAAATTGCTGAATATCAGCAAAAAGTGTAGTGGGTAGTCAGGGAATTACACACACCACGTTTAATTGGGCTATTGTAAAACTGTTGACTAATGCCCTTTTGATGGCGTGCTGGTATCATCTACGTTTCTGTTAAAATGATTTGTATGTCTCCCGAGCTAACACCAAGGGTAAGATTTGGGCAGCAGGCACACTTTGGGTATTCAGAGATGGTGTTTCTATGCAAAACATATCCTAGTGCACATATGTTGTTATTTATTTTCTCTAAAATCATTGCCATGCCTAAAACATTTTATGGCTTTTCAATGGCTGATGGGGGAAGCAGGCGATGTGACACTTTGGGGCAGTGCTGTGAATCAAAGATTCTCATCTTGCTTTTAGTGCCTGGCTTTAGACCTGTTTTTTCAAAGACTCAATACAACCTTCAAGCAGTTCTAATAGGACGCATACAATAAAATTGCCGCAGGAGCAGATGTGCCATAAAATATTTAGAATTTGATCTTGGAAAATAACATGAGGGCATGGGGAATATCTGGAAAAGGAAAATGTCACATGGCCTCACAAGCAAAATTTCTCTGAGGCGCATAGTTACTTTTTTTCTATTTCGCTTTGGCTCTTTCTCCTTTACAGACATTATTTTAGGAGGTGGGGGGCGCCAGTTTAAACATAAAGCTTTTGGGCTCTTGTATCTGCGACGAAAGTGAATTGATGCATACAGCATAACGCCTCCTGTTGGATACCACCTAGTGTGTAGGCAGAGTGGTGTTTGTATGTATGTACACATGCATACCCTCATGCAGGCGGCTGGATTATGCAAATGCAGCATACATTTGCACCCCAGGATAGTTGATTGGCAGCCTGCAGCCTACAATGCCCGCACTACTGTGGAATTTCAACATTTGGGAATACATCTCTGCAGCTCTCGAAGAAGTGCCTTAGTGCCCGGTGAAAATGCGAACCCTCTTCAAGGAGCTAGACTGACATAAAAGGTGGTGTTCACTTTGTAATCAGATTTTCATTACAGTAAATTTAAATTATAACACCACGCTCAAATGAGGAGGGATTCATGAAAAGAATTCGTGAGAAAGCACGACAGATCCTCTGTGTACAAGATATGCAGACATGGAGTACTTTGTTTGCAAACTGCAAAGGATAAATAGCCTGTTGCCGTTAATAAACTACTGTAGAGGCAGGTGAAAAGTGGTGTGGACGAATGACCCCAGGTTTTCCTTGTAGCACTCACAAGCCTGATGGAAAAATTAGAACTTTTTAAGTTTACATTTTAACATAACCTGTCTATGCGTGCGCGCGCATGTAACTATGACCATCATGGCACGTTGGTTTTTATAGGATTTGTTAACTTTCTACCATGTATGTTATGAGTAATTTTGAAAAAAGGCATGGGAATGCTAACAATTGACATGTATTTTTGTGGAGAATTGCCCATTTTGATTAGTAGGAAGTCTACTATGCTGCCACTCATTGGTTAGGCCCAACAAAGTCAAAAATGGTCTGTGGTTATGTGTGTTCCCATTACTATAAAGAAGAACTGTTGTCAGACATATATTTCTTTATATGTAGCCTCCTAGGGCTCACATGCTAATCAAATCCCCAATACAGATATCATACACAGTGAACTATTCAGAAATACATTTTACTTATATTTTTTTGGCAAATATATATATTTTTCTTCTTTTTTTTAACTTATATAATAGTACATTTCTGCAATTTTTTGTTCATATCTGTTCGTTATTCACAGTTGTATGCTACAAATCATATGGAAACAGATAAACAACAAATATCATTACATAAAGTCATACATTTCTTTGTAGACATTATATCTTCAAACAAAAAACAATCTCAAAAGGGGACTTGTTTGCACTAAGCTGAGAAGACGTGCCATATGCGAGCGAAGAGCGGCCCATAGAATTCATTGCTAGACGCACAATAATTAAATGGGGATGCCAATATGAGAATATACCGCCATACCTAGGTCGGCAAAAGGACACCACTACAGCAGCGTTTGTCTGATTGACACCTAGTGTTTCAAAAACAGGACTGAAATAGTACAGTACTTTCCAGCATATGGGGAAGTGTTTCTTGCCCGTCCTAAGAAACGGTCCTGCTTGGCTCGGATAAGCTTCTGACAAAGAAAGATGAAAATTTTCCATATATACAAGATAACCCCCGTCCACTTTTGAGATTTATTTTTCTATCTAATCGGTCCTGATGAAGTTGGTTGCATAAGCCTTTCCACCGAAACGTGCGTTGACCACAACTATATATATAGAAAATCCCTCAAAAAAGACAACACAACAGTGGAACATTTTGGGATTGAACTACACCACAAAACAAAGATAGAGTGCATGTCGCTGATAAAACCTTAGGATTCCCGATACAAGTGGATTTCTTGTGCATGAATGTTAGTATGGGTGAGATGGTTTGAGTGGTGAGAGTGACTGATTGATGGTTGAGAGTGGGGTTAATGTTGAAGTATTTTGTATATTGTTTTTACATGTCATGTTTTTTGTTTGAAGATATAATGTCTACAAAGAAATTGATGACTTTATGTAATGATATTTGTTCTTTATCTGTTTCCATATGAATTGTAGCATACAACTGTGAATAACGAACAGATATGAACAAAAAATTGCAGAAAATTACTTTTATATAAATAAAAAAAGAAGAAAGATATATATTTTTTTTTATGCCAAAAAAATATAAATAAAATGTATTTTTGAATAATTCACTGTGTATGATATCTGTATTGGGGACTTGATTAGCATGTGAGCCCAAGGAGGCTACATATAAAGAAATATAGGTCTGACAAGAGTTCTTCTTTATAGTAATTGTCCTTCCCCCTTACTCTTGGACCTGGAAACTCACATAGGGGGTAGCTTTTCTCCCTGGTGATATGTGTGTTCCCATTCCATTCCAAGAGGACACGCCCAGGCAGTTGGGTCTGGCCTGCACTTATTTGACTAGGCCATGGCTGATTCACATAGGGCTGGTCTCTGTCTGTAGTTGCTCAATGAGCAGAAACAATGGGCTTGTACTCAGCACAAAGTACTTACCCATAGCAGAGGCTAATTTGAGTATTCCACACATCAGTTATGTTTGTTTTCTGCCTACATTCTATGCATTAAGCAGTAAATACAGTGACTGCAATGTTTTTTTTTATGTGGAATGGGATGTTAAGGGAAAAGCAATACCTTAATAATTGGACCTCACCTGCTGCTCAAGCAGTAGAGATGAACCTTAATTGCTAAGATGAAACTTGGCCTCAGCCGCCCTCCTTTATCAGCTACTAAAGGAATTATAAAGATAAAGATGTCGGTTTAGATTTGTTCACCTGTTTATATCAGTCAGAGGAGTGTTGCTCGGTAGGACTTTTTGGATGTTTGAGAACTCTCTTAGTGGAAGAGAAATGCTGACGTATTAAATCAATTATTAATCTCCGCTCCTGAACCTACCGCAGTGGCTGTCCAGTTAAGAAACAACCACCACACAGATAGCCATTGGTTCTTCCTGATAACAAGTTATCATAACCCTTAAATAAACCTGCTGAATTACCTGTCCAATAAACATTTCTGGCCTACATTCTTTCCCCTAGTTATCATCAGACTGTAGCCTTCTAGGTGAGGGCAACAATGTACCTGCCACACTGGGGATATATTGGAGATAGAAGGTGGTAAGCTGGTACCACCACAGAGAGCTAGCTACATCAGACTCTGATCATCTGGGTGGCTGTTGCTACCAATGCTAGAGTCTAGAAATAAAGGACTAAACTCAGTGTTGGCATTTCATCCACCGTAATTGATTCCACCTTCCTGTACAGTATGTGCAATAAATATACAAACACACACACACCTTTTCTAGTAGATAATTGCCTAGTTATGTAACAGTACTATGTGGGTATGTATATGGTTTTTGTATTGTGCATATCTAGTCAAAAGGCAGTGGAGTGCTCTTCTGGGTCAAAGACAAGTGGACTTTTGTTGTGATATAGTGTTCCTTAGATGTGTGTTGTACTGTCTTTCCCGAGTTGGAGCCGAGTTGGTGTAGTTCTGATAGATAGGGGAATGCCATTCCAGGTCATAGATGCATCAGTGGGAAAGTCCTGTTCCCTTGGATTCTCTTCTCTGCAATTGTCAACAGTCTGATGGTATCCTAGATGTGGATCTTCCAAGAGCTACTAGAAGTAGTAAGCCTGTCAGGCAGATCAGCAGGAGTAACGAATGTGATGGCTTCAACATGATGCTACTCGTTTTGATGATGGGGTGATCCAATGAAGTTCCATCCGGATGGGGGTGATATGTCCATACTTCTTCAGGCATTGATTGGGTGTGGTGCAGTGTACAAGATGTCCTTAAAGGGGGCAAGAGTAAATTCTGGGAGGCTGTGTAGCAGGGTGTTGCCACTATTAAATGCTCTGCAAAAATCATAATTTGCTGGTGAACTGTACATCATCTCTGCATTGTGTTCAATACTAGATATAATTTGCCTTTGATAGAGATTGTCACAGCAACTCGATACAGGTAAAAATGTGCACAATCCAAGCGTATTGGAAAATGATAAGGGGGAAATTCCATTGAAGCCACCTAGTTGCGAGACGTTTAGCCCAAGCCAGCAACTTTCAGATGTTTGCAGGCATTACGGTAACTGAAGTTAACTTGCAGCAATTACTGTTCTAGTATACACTTTTTGAGAACCTTGTTGTTTTGGTTTAATTTCCCACATTTCCCTCTGTCTTTCTAAAACTGAGTCACATTTGGAAATTAAATCTCTCTCTTTTTGTGATCTAGGTTTTATCCAGACCTCATTTCCCAGCTTTAGGATCAGTATTTGACTTATCTGCATGTGTTTTCCCTACTTCATTGTCTTCTTTGATCCATAATTTCCCTTGTGGTTATGGAAGCGGTTTTGTCCTATGTTAATCCACAATACATTCTGAAATGATCCAGGGACCAGATTCCTTGCTCCAGGTAGCATATAATTATGTTGCAGGCACATGCCATATTTTTATGGGAAGGTGAATTGTCTCCAATCTGTTATACTGTACTCATCCAATGCTGAGCTGTTGCTGCTAAAGGGAAGACAAACTCTCACAAGCAGCCAGTGTTGCTGATGAACCACACCAGAGCTGAAATTTTGATTCTTCTATTTGCTTCCTTAATCTCACATTATACACTATCTGTCTCTGGCTGTGGTATGCAAATAAAGCTTGTTAAATACTTTTCCACTCTTCTGCTCTTCAAAATTCTCTTCATGAAAAATTTGTGTCCGGACTTTCAATTCAAGATGATTCTTTGAACTTCTTTTCTGATGAGTAGTTCCTTGGGTATCAGAGCTTTTAGTTGCTACATGGGCAACACTGACACTTGTGGTCCCAGGCACTACACCTCTTCCCCTTACTTTCACCAAGAGCTCGAAACAGAGAAATGGGAAATGGATAAATGAGTCCTCATGATCTTCAAGCCACGCGGGTACAACCTTTGTCAACAAAAAAGGTATTAGATTAGTAAACTCATCTTTTTTTACCCGAATCAAAATCCTCCCACTAAATGTGCCGAATGCATGAATGTGTTTGCAGCTGCATGTAAAAAAGATATTTAGTCACTGGAGTAGTGTGCTCCAGGGTTAATTGACAATGGTGTAGCAGGCAGTACAGGCAAATGATTTCTGTAAAAGCATCGATCAGGCTTTCTTCGGTTCTAAAGATTCAAATATTTCCATGTCAGCTAGTTTAACGGCAACCACTACTCTCAGTTCTCTTTGTATCAGTGTCTGTCTCATTGCACTAGAGATTCAACATACATTTTTTGGGTTAGAGCTTGAGGAACTATCCATTCCCAAACAGTGCAGGTGCTGAGTTGCTACTCGTTCCTAATGGATTAAGGGACCATTTTCAAGTTGAGCAATTCTGTGTAACTGTCACTTCCAAAATTTAGCACGTGCTGGTGACATTGATCTTGAGATTTCCAACCTTTATTTGCCTTGTTCTTGTGTGCTTACACAGAGACTGACTTTGTGCCTCTCTACATTATTTACAGGTCCCTGGAACAAGCAATCTTCAGCAGTTGTCTTCAGAGCGATCAGAAAATAGTGGTGTGTCCTCAGATGATGAACACAAGGTGAGTTACAAACAAGCAGTGATGGTGGAAAGGTTGTTCCTTTTGCATGGTGAGATTAAAGATCTCTTTGGTTTTTCTCACTATGCAATGTAGTCTCGCAAGCATCAATAACTACTGCACAGTTTCTTAGAATGTTAGTGTGATGCTTCTTACATGTTTTGGACAATTCATATGCCTATACAGTGGGTTAAAGTGGGGTTATAGCATGTTATTGACTTGGTTTAACTGTGTCATACTTCCAATAGGACCAGAGAAGAGACCATAAGTTGTGACCAATTGCTGTACCGTAATTATTGTACTTTCTGTACAGCCTTCATTCTTGTGCATGCCAGCTGCTGGTGGGATGCCTCTCAGTAGGGAGGTGCTGCTTAGCTTTCGATTTATGACACTTTGCTTATGCTGATATCCATAAGTTGAGATGCATACTTCTCTTTCCCTTTGCCTAACAACAGTTTTACTATATTGAAATGTATAAATTGAGCAGCATTTACTTCCACTTCTTTGATCCCAGCTCTCCAAGATTGTCATGATTCTTCAGCTCCAACTATGGTGACCTCCGTCATTGCTTCTATGGCATGTCAAAATCCCACACTGTACTCCAATGACTCCAGATATTGAATACCTATAGTGTCTCCCTTCATGCATTCCCCACTGTCTTGGATGGCTCCGTATTTCATTGCTATCTGTCACTCTCTCAGCAATTTTACCACTTGAGCCTTAATATCTCCTCTATTCTTGAACCTATTTCCTTCCTCTTGACTTACAGGTATGGTGAAAATTTCACAGCCAAACCTCTTCCCCTCCACCCTCCACTTAACCCCTTCCTATCGTCCTTCTTGCAGTAGCTCCTGCAGTACACGACTGTAGGAAATCCACCGTTCTTTTATGGCCACCCTAACTTTTTCACCTCTTTGCTAAACCCTATTTTTGCTGGCTGTAGAACTCAGTGCACATTACTCCTGCTAACCAGAAGTAAAATGCCTGAGTTCCCCTTTTTAACATGGTCGAATTGGCACAGCCTTAATTGGCATATTTAACTTACCTATAAAACCTGAGTACATATGGTAAAAAATTTACCCAGGGCCTGTAAGTTAAATGTCACATGTGGACTGCAGCACCTATTGTGCCATCCATTGATTGACAGTGAAAAATGGCTCCGGGCTTGCCATTGTAGCCTGACTGAATTGCACTTAAAACACTGCCATTCGCCCTGTCAAAAATAAACCCTTTTTACCAGTCTAAACCTTCCTTTTAAAATTAATAAGTCACCCTTAAGTAAGTCTTATAGCCAATAAGGCAGGGTGCATGGTATCTAAAAGTAGGACTTGTAGAAATTTAATGTAAAACATGTCTCTACAGTGACCAGCTCCCAAACACTATTTTCACTCTAGAAAGGCTGGCTTGGCTGGTCCAGATAGAAACATCTGGATGCACCGTTCCATTTAATAACACTATCTTCCGCTAGGAAAGATCTAGAAATCTCATTCTTGGACTCTTTGTAATGTTTATTAAAAGCTAAATTCACTGGTAAAGCATGATTTTTAATAAATATTAAGGAAATGTAGTTTTAGAAAGTTACCTGTTCCCTGCCTAAAGACTCTAGAGGCTAATTTGGATTAGCCTCCAGCTACAGCACTCTGAGCGCTCAATCCCTGAATGAGGTGTGAAAACTGCTCCCAGAGCAGAGACAAAGGCCTGGCTTTGGGAGATCTTTCAGCTCAGGATGATCATTTGGGCAGTGCCGAGGAACTTAATTCACTTCAAATGGCCTACCCTATCACAGGCAGATGTCAGATGACCCCTTGACAGGCCCATTCCTTTGTTCCCCCAGTCAGGCAGGCTCCAACTACAGTGAACAGGAAGCTGCCCCCAGAACAGGTTTGAAGTGACCACAGAGGAGGGGTTTGTCATTTCGCTGATCACACTTTTGGGGTGGGCACATGGGCTCTGCACAAGGGGAGAAGGGTTTCACCATCTTGGATTTAGGCAGAGGCGGCCACTGTGGGATTGATTGCAGTAGGGCACACAGGAAATGTAGCAAAAGTGGTTAGAATAACCCTGGGGACGTTTACCCCAATAATTGTGGGGGAACCAGGAGTCATCCCCAACCACAAGCTTGTGCCAGGCATAAATGTGGCACCCCAAGTACTCTCCTCAGAAAACTACAGAAAATGAGGAAGATCAGGCAAGTACTGCACCTAATATCTGTGATCTAAGAAGAGCCTAGAAGGTTGGACTGTTTCTCTTATACCCAGGACAAAGGAATGGACGCCAAAGGTCATCAGGTTGATCTTCTCTTAAACCACACGTACACAACAAGCTACAAGAGGCCTTTCTTGCAATTGCCCACCTGATCAGTTCCAACTGGACCTGCCCTGAACCCTTGCTGTTAGCCTGTGCTGGAGTGAGTCCTGACACTCCCCACCCGTGCTGATTCTGAGGCCCTGGAACCCTTGCCTGTGTCTAGCTGGAGTTCTTCTACCACCCCAGAAAACCTGGGACTTAGAAACGTTTAGGCTCCAAAGACCTCCAGAGGACCGGGACAAACCTGTCAAGTCGATCCGACTGAGGTGCGTTGCCACTGGGCTAAAGATTGAAGTTTTTCCCTCTCAGAGCTTCTCCGCAGCAGCAAATCCTATTCCACTGGACCTCTTGGAGAATGTATAGCCTCATGGAACCCTCTTTGGCTACAGCCTGCAAGCTTGCCCCTCTGAAGGAATCTGAGTTCCAACAATGTGACTAAAAGTGAATGAAGAAATCTTGTCTGGGAAAAAGTGTGAAAAGTATCTGGCTTGCAAAAGGACCTTCCATGGGCATGAAATTAGAATTTCTCCTGCTTGGAGCTTTCTTGCCAAAAACCAATGGCTTTTTTGGGACCTTGTCCGGCGGCTAGCCAACCACGTGTAACTTTTCTCTGCTACAGCTGCAGCTCTGCCCCACTGAAGATTTGGGACTTCTATTTTTGAGACTAAGTCCCAAGTTAAAAGTTCTGACCAAGTGGTATCTGGTTTCTGTATCCGACCCACGATTCATCCGGGTTGGCCTCATATTGCGCTTGGATCTCAATCTACAATGATCAGTTGACCATAGTTGGTGCTTACTGCTTTTTGGTGCATTTTTATTTAAAACGTTTATAAAAATCATATCTCTGGTTCCCCTTATTGAATATTTGTTGTTTTGATGTCATTTTATTTATTATAAAGTGCTCTTTGTTTCTAACAATTTTTCTTGGGCTGTCTTTTCACTTTATTACTGTTTTGGGACTGCATATATGCTTTACATATTGCCTCTAACTGATGCCTATCTGCTCTATGCCACAGCTACCAGGAAGTTGAGCTCAGGTTAATTTAGTTACTTTACTCAAATCAAACACCAATGGTGGACCTGGTAACCCCACCTCACACACAGTTCCAACCATTTAAAGCCTGGTGCACTTCATTTCCAGTACCAGCCGTTGTTTGATACCGCTGCCAAGCAGAACCAAATTTTGAAAAAAGTGGAATAGTGCACCATGAAATATAACAGCCCACAAATCTTCAGTTTTGTTTAAAAAGTATTCTTTGTTTATTTCATTTTCATATGATGTGTAAAAAACCCATTAAATGAACATCCATCCAACGCATTTCGTTCAAATGAACTTTGGAACTTCATCAGGGCTGTAAATAATGTATAACAAGCATTTGCAATGCAATCGGTCTCGCCTTTGGGACCTTATATGTATTTAGCTATGCAGCACATTAGCCTGGGTGCTGAAACATCTACTGTTCTTTAACATGGAGGGAAAGTAAGCTCCAAACTGCGTGACACCCCAGGTATGGGAACACATGGAGAGAAATATTGCCTTTCAGCGGGAAATTGTATAGTCCAAAGCTCTGTTTTTAATATAAAATCAGGACCTTCGGTGGTCATATCACTGAAAATACAAGATTTGAAAAAAATATTATTGCCTACGGGTGCTCGTGGAAGACAATTTCTATGGACTGGAATCTAGAGAATGCAAAAGTGATTATGGTATTTTACTGACCTCTGCTGGTCGTTTTCTATCAAGAAAGTTAAAGAGGCAGTTGCCAGAAAAAGAAAAAAAAGAAAGTCCCTCAGCAGGAAGCAATGCTGGTATTTTACTGACCTCTACTGGTCGTTTTCTATCAAGAAAGTTAAATAGAGGCAGTTGAACAGAAAAAAAAGTTTAATCGGAAGCAGACAAGTCCTAGGGCTGATCTCCAGAGCCCTTAAAGTACATACACATATAAGTATATACTAAAGTATATACAAGAGGTCTTGAATGCTCGACCTAAAAAACATATACAAGAAACAATTACACAAACAATAATTCATGCACAAGACAACTCAATACTTAAAGAACAAACAAGTTACACAATGATGAACCATTTTATACAATAAAACACCATAAAATAATAATCACAATACATTTAATCCATGATCAAAAGACAAAACATCATTAAACCCTTGCTGGAGCTTGTGTGCAAGTAAACCCCACCAAAGAAGGGGACCTGCATGGTTGCTTCCCACATTCCTTAAAAACCAATCAACATAGAAAAGAGGAATAGACCAATCAGGACAGATACAAATTATACAGGACTTTGCTGGTGTGTACCATAATTAATGTCATCATGTCATGTTTGTGCTACTGCCTGAATATTTTCATGATTTATATTGTAACATTTGTATTCCTTTTAATTGCCTAGCAATTCCTACATTGCATTTATTTGCCCCATATATAGATTAAGATAGACATATCTTTAGTATCTTGGTATTTCTCACACATTACTTCAATTTATTCTTTATGATTGTTTAGCGTTTCCTACGTTATATTTACTTGCCCCCATATATGGATTGTGATGAACATACCATTAGTGTCTTAATATTCATAAGACTCCTGGTTCGAAAATTGATAATGACAATATCCAAGTTCATTGGTCATATCAGACACACTGCAATTAAATGATGTCCATATTACAGAGCCAAGTTTGGCAAGAATATACAGCTGATCTGATATTAGATGGGGCAATAGAGTCCCTCATAATATACCAGGAGAAATTAATTCGAAAAAATTCGCCTTTGAATATACCTCAAACACTTTTTTGTTAAAGTCATTAAAATTCCAGGTAAGTGATATTCAAAACCCCTATGTGAAGTGTCAGTTTTTCCTCAGTTGTCCAAATTATATACATCGACGGATCACATCCACCTTCTTTGATCATGGATTAAATGTATTGTGATTATTATTTGAATGTGTGTCATTTAATCAATCAATCAGGATTCTTATAGAGCGCGGCTAATCACCCGTTAGGGTCTCAAGGTGCTGGGGGAAGGGGCAGTTCAGTCAAAGAGCCAGGTCTTGAGATCCTTCCTGAATTGTGGCAGTGAGGATGATTGCCTGAGATGTTGAGGAAGAAGGTTTCAGGTCTTTGCGGCAAGGTAGGAGAAGGATCTTCCTCTGGCTGTGGTCTTGCAGATCCGTGGAATAGTGGCCAGGGCCAGGTTGGAGGGGCGGAGGTGTCTGGTGGGAGTGTAGAAGAAGAGGCGGTGGTTGAGGTATGCAGGTCTGATGTTGTGTAGGGCCTTGTAGGCATGCGTGAGGAGCTTGAAGGTGATTCTTTTGTTGATCAGGATCCAGTGGAGGTTTCTCAGGTGACCGGCGATGCGGCTGGGGATATCCAGTATAAGTCTCACTGGAGCACTCTGGATTTTTTGCAATTTCTTTTAGAGCTTCTGGGTGGTGCCGTAGTCAAGTTTGCTGCTGACGAGCGCCTGGGTGACCATTCTTCTGGACTCAGTGGGGTGGATCCACTTAAAGATCTTTCAAAGCAAGAGGAGCGTATGGAAGCAGGAGGATGAGATGGTGTTGATTTGGTGGTTTATTGAGTGAGGAGTCAAGAATGATGCTGAGAGTACATGCATGGCTGGTGGGTGTGGGGGGCTCCATGCACTGCCGGCCACCAGGAGTTGTCCCAGGCGGCAGGGGTGGTTCCCAGGATGAGGACTTCGGTTTTGTCGGGGTTGAGTTTGAGGCAGCTGCCCTTCATCCAGGTGGTGACTGCCTTCAACCCGCTGTGGAAGTTGTTCTATGCGACTGTAGGTTCATGAGTGAGGGAGAGAATCAGCTGGGTGTTGTAGGCATAGTCTGTGGTTTCTGACAATGGCTGCCAGCAGGGCCATTTAGATGTTGAAGAGGGTAGGGTTCAGGGAGGAGCCCTGAGGGACCCCGCAACTGATCTCTCTAGGTTCTGAGAAGAATGGTGGTAGTCTGACTCTCTGGGTTCAGCCGGTGAGGAAGGAGATGATCCACTCTAAGGCTTTGCTGCGGATTCTGGCGTCGATGAGTCTTGCGCAGAGGGTGTGGTGGGAGACGGTGTCAAAAGCGGCAGAGAGGTTCAGGAGGATGAGGGCTGTGGTTTCGCCTCGGTCAAGGAGATTGCGGATGTCGTCTGTTGCTGCGAGGAGTGCAGTCTCGGTTCTGTGTTTGCTTCTGAAGCCTGATTGGGAGGTGTCCAAGATGTGGTTTGTTTCAATGAATTTGGTGAGTTGGGCGTTGATGGCCTTCTCAATGACTTTGGCTACGAAGAGGAGCAGATAGATGGGTCTGTAATTCTTGAGGTCTGTTGGGTCGGCAGAGGGTTTTTTAAGCAGGGAGCTATTGTATAAAATGGTTCGTAATTGTGTAACTTGTTTGTTCTTCAAGTATTGTGTTGTTTTGTGCATGAATTATTGTTTGCATAATTGTTTTCTATATATGTTGTACATTATTTACAGACCTGATGAAGTTCAAATGTTTGTTTGAACGAAACGCATTGGCTGGATGTTCATTTAATGGATTTTTGACATTTCGTATGAAAATGAAATAAAGGAAGAATACTTTTTAAACTAAACTGAAGATTTGTGGACTGCTATATTTCTGGGTGCACCATTCCACTTTTTTTTCAAAATTTAGTTACTTTAGTGCTTCAACCCTAACAAGGTTTGTGCTTATTACTTAAGGTGGGTCATCACCCTCTGTAATTAATAAGCCAATATCATACAATGGCACTACTCTGACTCCTCCTGCTTCTATAGTCCCTGATCCTTCTCTCATCTTTGCAACCCTCTTCCTACACAGCATAACCAATATTACTTCCACCTATTGTGACCTTTTTATATGTACTTATCTTCACTCTACCCTCGCCATCCTTCTTTTTGTTTCCCTTTCTCTTTTTATTCATAGTTTTTTCCACTTGGCTTCCTCTCCTTTCTTTCTTCCTATCTACAATTTGCTTCAGGCTCATTATTATTAACTCTACTTCCCCGTTCCACCTTCATTGCATTATTTTACTTACCCACCCAATTATCCTACTTTCAGTGTCCATTATACTGCTTCCACATACCTGTTTTTCAGCTCCATTAATGCCTTTCTCCATTTTGAATTCTCTTCCTTTCCACATATTTCTTCTGCTGAATATCTCCTCTTTATCTCATGCACTAAGAAGTTGTATTGAAAACCCTAATTGTTTCTTTGCTATCCATTTCTTTTGCACTTAAATACCCTATGTTCTTTGTACACATTCTATCCCTCTACCCAGATAACTGGTTCATTTTCCTATGCAGCTTCTTATTCTCTCCTTCCTCATTCAGGTGGTGCAGAATGCGGATGCCCGCCTCTTACTTGATCTTCCCAGGAGGAGTAGCGTTCGCCTCCATCTGTGCTCCTTGCACTGGCTTCCGGTGGAGGCGCGGATCAAATTTAAAGTCTTGTCAATTGCCCATAATGCCCTTTATGGCCGGGGACCTAGCTACCTGCAAAAGAGGTTCTCTTTCTATGCGCCGACAAGACCGTTGCGCTCCTCTTCGCAATTATTGGTTCAGGTTCCACGTTTTTCTCGGCAAAGGCTGGGTGGTTGCTCCCTTGTTCGTAAGGCGGCCCTAGGCTGGAATACATTGCCTCTGGCTCTGCGCAGCATTTCAGATTCCCGCATCTTCAAAAAAAAGTTGAAAACCCTCTTGTTTTAAGCTCGGACTCATGATCCGCTCAGGTGACCGCGCCGGGACACTCCTTGGAGTAGCCGAGCACGTTACAAATGTATATAACATAACATAACATTCATGTATTCCATTATTGCTGCTTTTTGTGCTCCCCCTCTTTTCTTGTTTCCTTCTTTCACCCTCTCCTCAGTTATCTGATTCATTCTTCCATGAAATTTAATATAATACTTATTTATGTCTTCCTTCCTAACTGCTCTTTTTGCAACCCCTTAGCTCCATCTTCAGCACTGGAGGCTTCCTTGCAATCTTTGTTCACGTTTCCGTCACTTTTTGTGACCCCTAACATAAATTTGCCGGAGCAGGAAAGCCTCACAGTCAATTGATTTTTCTGCAACCCAGTCAGAGAAAGCTGTGTGGAACCCATGTTCTCAGTTTGTTTTTCTTGACTACTTACCATAGCCACAGGTCAAAATCTGCTTTTTTTCTGGGCCTCCCTAACACCCTTCATCCCATGTTGTGTTTTCCTGTTCTTTAAGCCACCCTCTATAACTACGATGAGGGTCAGACTGGCTGTTAACTTTCAGCCTCTCAATCATACGCTCTGCAGGGAAAATGATCAGGTTTTCATAAACACAGGTCATTATAGTTGTCCCTACTCCTATTGTTTTATAAGCCCCAAAAATAGTCCTTTGCACCACTGCTATGTCTGCTGATGCAGTCCCTCCCCCTTGGCAACCTGCTTTCCTCTTCAAAATCCGGTATGCTAGGCAGCAGATCCTACAAACCCAAAGTCTCCAGATACCCTTGTGGTGTAATGGCCCTTCTCCAAGAAAAAACCTGTTGTCCTTGGCTCACAATTCTCATGGTCACAGTGGTGTGCTTTTTGTCTTATCCGCCTCAGAAATCCTCCTTGCCTAATGGTAATCATAGCAGGACCAGACTGTCCGGTTTACCCTGTTTGCCTGCTCTAATTCTCAGCACTGAAGATGAAATCATATGGGCTACCTGGTGGTGGTCCATTTGCAACTGGACATTCTGGTTAGTTTGTGGTGCAGTAGCCCTAGCTGAACTGAAATGCCTGTGTGCCTAGAAACAGTCCCTACCAGACCAGAATTTCTAGATTACCCTTGTGGCCTGTTGTCCCAGACCATCTACACCCAGTTTGCTTAAAAGTAGCCACTTTGGGACGAGACCCTATGGTTTAATCGGGAGGCCTAAGTGACCCTCCTAAAACACTAACACAGTATGCTTGGCAACAACACTTATACAGATGAAGACTCCAAGGTACGCTTGTGGCTTAGTAGGCACACAATGTGTCCTGGATGTCCTTCATGTCCAAAAGACCAAACCGACTGAGACACCAAACATTTTTTCTCCTGCTACCTGCTTTGGGGATCACAAGTTCTTGGCCAGCCTGCATGGTCAGCAACACTCAAGCATCTTTCCCGCATGCACAATCAAATACTCTGTACCTTCTGGTGGATTTCTATCTACTTGTGTGTTCTAATTTATCCACTAACCTGTAGTGTTCCAACTAAGCCAAAGCGAAAAAGTCATACAATGGTATCCAAGGTCACCAGGGCATGAAACCCCCCTGACAATGTCAACCACTAAGGAGACCTAATGTCTGAAAAGTTACTGACTGCGAAAAATCAACTGTCTATCATATTCAGGTTTTCCTTTTTTCACCCAAACAAATTCAACTGTGATCCATTTCTGCTCTGTTATAACACACTTTTTCTGCTATCTAGAGTTTACGTTCTTCTTCTTTGTTGTTTTTGTACTTCCTCTGTCCTTCTTATATTTAGTTTTCTGGTAATTTCTCTTCCTAAGGAACCTATCAGGATGCGTCCTGCACCCCAATAAACTGATTTCTCTGCACCACTATGCATAAAGTAAGCACTAATGGAATGTTATCTTGGCATGGCCCATAACATCTTATATAGGCCATGCCTTCAGCGCCATCACCCATGCAAATGCCTCGTAGAGTTGTGCCCATTGGGGACTCCGTATGACTGAGCTACAGAAATTAAATTTACCTTGAAACATCATTACTTGGAACCTGTCTCCAATGATTTTAAAATAGCTATTGTGGAAATTTTGCAATGTGACTGTATGTTACTGTTATGAGGGCAGCTATCCGGTGAAGACGATCATTTGCAAACTCTGATTGTCAGGTGAAGCTTCTTTAACTAGTAGAGCATTAACCTAAAATTGCAATGCATCTGTATTGAGTAAATGTTTGGCCACAAAATCCATAAGGTGTTTGATTAGTGATTGGAAACTCCAATGTATTTTCTTTTGATTTCTTACATGGGCTTTCTTACAGACCTGACCGTTTAATACACCTGTGTAAACGGAACGTGTTGTTTCTTTCTAAAATAGAAAGAAACAAAACACTTTTTTCTACCTCTGTTGTATCTGGAGGTTGTGTTTGATAGCAATTAACCATTACACGTGTTAAGGAGTAACATGAAGTGATACACAGTTGCATCAGTTTCCATATTTCCAACATTTGTTAACAACTTTGTCTATTGTGGCCTATGCTATCCCATTAGTCAGACTCATGCATGCATCTTTGGCACAATTACAAAACATAATCTCAAAGAAATGTATTTGGCAGAGAAGGCAAGCAGCCATCCTAAGAAAGCAAGCAAGAATACCACTCAGTGGAAACTACATACTCATACTACGTATTAGGTACTCATAAAACAGAAAAAGTGTGCAAAGTTCGTGATCTTGACTGTCCTCATCTAACATCGAGTGACAGGTTTTTATAGTTCAAAAGATTTTATTATGACTTTTCAGAAAACAAACAGTGTACAGACAGAGCGAATAAGAAATACATGTATGATTGTAGAATGGTGATGTTATGCAACAATAACGGAGTACAAATGATATGATCCATTGCAAGCAATAAATAAATGAAGCATCTACAAAGAGATAATATTACAAAACAATACAAATCAAATCAATAGCTGGCCTGAAGATCTGTGAATCGGTTGAGAGTCGAATATGTGTTCAGAAGTAAAGAGAGGTAGAGCTGAGTTAAGCAGGTGCGCATTACTTTCCCATGCATGATTTAAAATAAGCATTAGTGTGTCGTGGGCGTAAGTGGATTTAAGAGAAAAAAACACTTATGGTGTTAGTGCTTGTAAGGGACATATTCTGAAGGGGAATAAACAAGTTAGAGCGTATCTAAGAGCATGTCAAGGTGGTTTGTTTGTAGCGAAATAATTATCTAACTTGTCCCAGATATGTCTGACTGACGATTTCCAAGGTGACTGTTGGAGAGCGATATTGTCTGCGCCTCTAATGTGGATGATCCAATTAATCCAACATTTGAATGAGGCCTTGTGTGTGTCCTTCCAGTTGTTTAGGACTATTTTTATTGCGGAGGTGAGTAAGAGATCCAGTAGCGCTTTATCTGCTTGGTTTTCTATCTCAGTGTTAAGAAAGCCAGCAATTAGGAAGGAGAATTCTCTTTTTAATTGGCAATCGAATAAATTAGATTAAAACGTGAACACCTTGTCCCTAAAAGTTGATAGAGCTTTGCAGTGAAGAATGAGATGAGCTAAGTGGCCTACTTCTTCTTTGCAGTTTCAACAGGTCGGGTCTGTACGGAGATGTTGTGAGTGTAATCATGCTGGTGTCCAGTAAGCTTTATGAATGAGCCATAGTTTTGTTTGAGATAAAACAGGGGAGATTGTATTGTGGGTAATTGATTTGCATATTTGGATCCACTGTGACTCAGACAGGGGGCTAGAAGAATGTTGTTCCCAGAACGTGATAAGATTTTTATTTAAGATCGAGGTTTTTGGTCGTAAGAGTTTATAGATGTAGGAGACTTGATGTCCCAACTTGCTGATATTAGTGATGAAGCTTGGTAGAGATGGAGTAGATTTATGCAGTTTAGATTTCGATAAGGCCGTTTTAATTTTAAGAAAATTATAGAATTCCATGTTATCTAAACCGTAAGTATTTTGCATTTCCATAAAAGATAATGGATATGAGGAGCGTTCTAGTTGATGAGGGAAGAAGATACCCTTATCAATCCAAGCCTCAAAGTGTAGAGGTTTACCTGTGTACATAATGTTACGGTTGTTCCATATGGATTCCATGTTTGAGAGTCTGATGCTTGAATTGAGTTTCTTGTCAAGTTTTAGGAGTGTGTTTTTTGTGTTTTTGAATATAGATTTCGATCTAATTAGTTATGTAGAGTTGTTGGATGGTAAGGTAAGAGGGTTTAGTTTGTTTAAGATGGCCTTTTCTACTTCTAACCAAACTGGAATGTAGTTGCTAGGAGGAAAGAACCAGTAGGAACCCTGTTTTGCTAAGAATGCAGTTTGGTAAGATTTAAAATCGGCCAGGTTAACGCCCCCTAGAGGTTTATCTAGCCTGAGCTTTTTGGGGGCTATTCTAGGTTTCTTACCTTGCCAGATGAATTTAGAAATGAGGTTATCTAGTTTGTGGTGGAATTCATCTGTTAAAACAAGGGGTAGCATGTTGATGAGATAATTGACAAGCGGGGTGATCATCATTTTTATCATTTCAATTCTGCCCCACCAAGTGATGAATTTGGGGGACCATTTGTCTAGTAGTTTCTTAATTTTCTCTAGGGTAGAGTTTTCATTGTGGAGGAGTGTGTCAATAATGTTGCATCAAATCTCGATACCCAAGTATTTTATATAACCGGGTTGCCAAGCTAGACCTGAGTTGCCTAAAATCTTTTTTGTACAGTGAATATTTAAAGGTTTTACTTCAGATTTGTCTCTGTTCAGCTTATAGCCAGAGTGTATAGAGTAATTACTTATTGTGTTCATCAGGGCCATAATAGAGGGTCCAGGATTTTCTGTGACTCTCAGAATGTCGTCTGCGTATGCAGCTAGCTTAACCTGAATGTTATTAAAACCTATCCCAGCGATTTCTGAATTTTGTTTTATATCTTGTAAAAGGGGTTCTAGTGCTAACAGGAAAAGTGAAGGTGAGAGTGGACAACCCTGCCTTGTATGTATGTATGTATGTATAGGATTTATAAAGCGCAGGAATCACCCCCGGAGGGGTATCTCCGCACTATCATAACGGGAAAGTCAGACAAACATGTGCCAATAGAAATTAAACTCTGAATAATGCCGTTTTCAGGAGTTTCCTAAAGCGTAAAAGATTGGAGCATTTACGCAGGTCCACAGGTAGGGTGTTCCAAAATTTCGAGGCCAGATGGACAACAGTTTTGCCGCCTGTTCTAAGCTTCTTAAACCGGGGGACCACTAATAGCCTTTTCCCTTCCGATCTAAGATGACGATTCGGACAGTAGACTTTAAATGTATCCGCCAGGTAGCTGGGGCTCGTGCCAAAGAGAGCTTTATGGGTGAGACAACTGAGCTTGAAATTAATTCTCTGGCGGATAGGGAGCCAGTGAAGCTGTTTTAATAAAGGTCCTACCGAGGTACGAGGAGGTTTTTTTAGGGCCAGGCGAGCGGCCACATTTTGAACAATCTGCAGTCTGCTGAGAAGGGACTCATTAGCAGATGCCAGCAGAGCATTGCAGTTGTCCAAGCGGCCAATAATCAATGCCTGAATCAAGGTTCTCCGCACAGAGAGTGGCAGCCAGCAAAACACTCTTCGCAGGAGGCTTAAGGTATGGTAACAGGTCCCTGTCATAGTCATAACTTGGTCCTTCATGGATAGCCGAACATCTACGCGAACCCCCAAGATTTTTGCCACTGAGGTTGGAGAGGGGGCCGGACCTAATGTAGCAGGCCACCACCTAGGGGACCAGACGGCCTGAGCTGTGCCAAACAACAGGATTTCCGTCTTGGACGCATTTAGCTGAAGACAATGGTCCATCATCCATTCTGATATAGCTAACATACCCTTAGCAAAACGCTGCTTAATATCCTCAGAGTCCTTATCAAAGGTCAGAAGCAGCTGGGTATCGTCAGCGTAAGAGAAAGGAGTAAAACCATGCTCCCTGATAACCTTGGCAAGGGGAGCCGCATAGATATTAAACAAAGTCGGGCTCAAACAAGAGCCCTGGGGCACCCCCTTAGTAAGTTTCAAGGTTTGGGAACGGAAAGGACCCAAGTTGATGGTCTGAGTGCGCTGGTCAAGAAAACTGATGAGCCAGTTGGGTGCCTGCCCCTGCAGCCCAGCCTCTCTCAGTTGAAAAATCAGTTTCTGATGAGAGACCGTGTCGAAGCCTGCTGTCAGATCCAATAAGACCAGTATCACTGCTTAATTACCATCCAAAGCCATTTTGTGCCTTGTTGGAGAGTGAGAGACTCAGAGAGGGAACCGTTAATCGCAATACGTGCAGTGGGTTCCGCGTAAAGTACCATGACCATTTTTATGAAGGAATCCCCGAGGTCAAACGAATGCATGCATTGGTTTAGAAATGACCACGAAACTCTGTCAAACGCTTTCTCTGCATCTAGAGTTATAGCATTAGAAGGAGAGGGGTTAAAGAGCGCATTTTCGAGGACATGGCATAGAAGACTGGTGTTGTCGTTCAACATACGGTGTTTAATAAAACCTACTTGGAAGTTGCTTAAAAGTTGTGAGAGGAATGCGGTAAGTCTAGTGGCCAATATTTTCGCATAAATTTTGCAGTCTATGTTGATAAGGGAAATCGGTCTATAATTTTTGGGGAGTAAGGGGTCTTTCCCTTCTTTTGGGATAACTATAATGATGGCTTCTGCCATTGAATCTGTTGTTCCGCCTATACTGGCCATATTATTGAATACTTTTAACATGGTTGGTTGCAGAAGCTCAGTGAAAGTTTTGTAAAATTTGGCTGTGAACCCGTCTGGCCCCGGTGCCTTGTTATCCTTCAGGGATCTAATGGTCTTAGACACTTCCAAGTCACTTATTGGTTTTCCAAGCGCAAAGTCTATCAGTTTCGGATAGTTTTGGGGGATTCAGTCTTCCCAGGTATTTTGTGCATTCTTCCGGATTAAAATCCTGATCATTACGATATAGGGCTTCATAAAATGTTTTAAAGCAGTTTAATATGTCCTTAGGTTTAGTATGTGTTTGGTTGTTTGAGTCTTTGATTGATGTGATGCTATGTTGATTTTGTTTGTGTTTGAGGTAAGAAGCAAGCATCTTACCCGCTTTGTTAGCTTCGCAGAGTTTGAGACCCTTAAATTTGTTTATCCATACCCCTGCCCATATGCTTAGGATTTTGTTGTATTCATACTTCTTTTGTGTTAGTTGGTTGAGAATATTATTTTTTAGGGAGTTGGCATGTGATAATTCTAGCTGTTTAATCTCCTGTTCTAGTTTAATTAGTTCTGCGTTGTAGGCTTTATTGATTTTCATTTTGATTTCTATGAGAACCCCCCTCAGAGTCGCTTTCAGCGCATCCCAGAGAGTGTTCACATTTGTCTCTGGGAGATCATTGCATTTGAGATAATCCGAAATCGCATCTTCGATTTTGTTTTTGTCACTGGGATCTGTTAAAACATTGTTGTTGAAACGCCATCTTCTAGGTGAAGGTTTAGATTGGCTGCCAGCTAACATGGTGTTAATGCATGAATGGTCAGACACAAGTTTAGGCGAAATATTAGTCTGGTCAATTAGGTGTGTAAATGAGCCCGATATGAGTATATAGTCAATTCTTGTATACGAGTTGTGTGGTGCTGAATAAAATGTGTAATCCCTGGAGTCAGGGTGTTGAAGGCGCCAAGTATCCTTGAGGTTAAATTTGGAGCAAATTTTCCATACTACGCCTTGAGATTTTGTAGTGTGGTATTTGTAAGTGGATTGGCGGCCTATTATAGGGTCTAGTGGGAGATTAAAGTCACCTCCTGCTATGATTAGGTCTTCTTGGGGTAGGTCTTCTATTTTCTTGGATACCTTTTCCCAGAAATTGGGCTCATCATTATTTGGACCATAAATGTTTATGACATGTATGGAGTCATCTCCACTAAGCAGGTGAGTAACTAGGAGTCTACCCTCCTCATCATGAGAGTATGATTCAAGGGTTATGTTCGATTTTTTTGCTACTAGGATGATTACCCCTTTCTTTTTGTGTTCCGCTGGTGAACATGAAACATGAGATATCCAGTTATGTTTGATGAATTCTGAGTCCTTACTAGATAGTTTTGTCTCCTGTAATAGTATGATGTCACCTTTAGACTTTGCTAGAATATCTATAACTTTTCGGCGTTTAATTGGGTGGTTAAGACCCTTCACGTTCAAGGAGACGATATTGAGGTTGTCTGTAATATTATGTGACATTATATGTGTAAGTGATGGTGACTTGACATGAGTTTACGGAGAATCTAATGCTTGGTTGTCTTAGCGACTTCGGGTTAGTGATATGTACATGGAGGTTATTGTTAGGGAATGTTGATAGGCAGGTAGCTCTATGCAAGTACATGTAGAGAACTGATGATTGGATCGCTTGCTTAACACGAGGTGATTGTAAGTGACAGGTTTTTAATCAGAATAAAATAACCATCATGGAACGGATTTGCCAAAGTCAATCAAATTGATCACAATCCGCTAACTACTTTAGCATCAACCGAAAATCATACCATTGATTATTTCCTAATTAAACATGGTCTTCAAGTTAAGGGTGCTGCTATAACTGATTTCTGTGTTGTTGACAACCACTCCGTCTTTACTGGAAATATTTATAATGTTTAAAAATAATTTACCAAACACTTATACAATGATCCGCACTACAGACTACAGTGTATGAATTGTACTCAACCTGCCTTAGATCATTATTGATTTAAAGAATATAGGTGCTTTATCTCATTTGAATACTGAATAAATGACTGATGCATTGAAAATTTAAAACAATAAACATATATCGAAACTAATTAATAATCATAGTTCAAGAACTTTTCACTCGCTTTGGTTTGGAAATAGGCAGCCTTTATCGTCCCATAAATTAGATGATGCTCAACCATGTGCAAGTGCTGGGTTTTTTAGGTAGGGAAACATCCTAGTTTTGCACATGCGCCTTGAACGCATGGTAGTACATAATTAAAAGTTACATACCATTTCTCACAGGGTCCAGTTTGTAGAATTATGCATACTACTTTACTGAGCCTCTGGGCACAGGATGAAAAACAAATGTCTGAAAGTGCAGTTGTGTTCCTCACGAGAACGGTAGATTTATATTCACTTAGCACATTGATTGCTCTTTCTGGGGTCAAGCAGGGAATATTAACTATATGTATTGTGTTTTAGTTTTTGTATAGTGCTTATTACCCCTGTGTGCAGTGCTGAAGTGTTTAGTCACACCGACAGTGTTAGAAATGGGGGTCTCTTATTGGCAGTGGTAGGTACCTTTGTCCAAGTAGGGACCCATGCTTCTAGTCAGGATAAGGGGGATACACTCTCTAGATAACCCCTGCTCACCCCCTTGGTAGCTTGGCACGAGCAGATAAGCTTATCCCAAAGGCAATGTGTAAAGTATTTGTACTCAAAACACACAGTAATGCAGTGATAACACCACAAATGGACACCACACCAGTTTAGGAAAAATAAAGTATCTTTATCTAAACTCAACAAGACCAAAACGACAAAAATCCAACATACAGGTAGTAAAATATGACTTTAGAACAGTTATTGCAAAAATAACGCTTGTAGAAAACAAATAGCTCCACCTGGGGCTATTGCGACGTAGTGACAGCAATGAATCCAAAGTACGGCACCGATCGCGAGGTGCGCGGTGTCGGGCCCAGAGTCACACGAACCCCAAAACTCACAGTACCTTGGAAACGAAGTCTATGACGATGCATGGCATCCTGGAGGTGAGGCGTTGGTGCCGAGGTCGAGACTGGCTCCCTGGCTGCCACGGGGGAGGCGAGGCGTTGTGTCCACGAGGAGGCGATGTGTCGTGTCGAGGACAGGGGAAGACAGTTGCATCAGTTCTTGTGATGATGCGAAGTCGGCGAGTTCGTGGAGTCATCCTCGGTGGTTATCGGCTCCGCGCTAACAGGATGCCAGAGCTGGCAATGACGGAGTCGGTGCATGTGCTGGCGTCGGGATATGGCGATAACTACAGGTGTCGGCAGGCATCGAAGGGCAGCAGAGCTGCGGTGCAGGTCGGGTGGTGTGTCGTTCACTGCACGAGCGGTGCCCCGGGCCTCGGTGCAGGTCGCGGCGTCACAGCGGCATCGCTGACGGCGTCGGAGACAGGTTTTCTTACTTCTCTTGGGTTTCCTCCAGCTCGCAACAGCAGGAACAACCTCCAGAGGCCCAAAACTGGAATAGGCACCTCCTCGCAGGTCAGAACTCTTAGCAATAGAGTTTGGGGGAGCTGGGAGTGAAATCTTTGTGTCCCTGAGACTTCAGAACAGGAGACCAGCACACTCAGGCCCTTGGAGATTCGTCTTCACGCAGGTTCACAGCAAAGTTCCAGTCTTTGTCCTTTCATTGGCAGAAACAGCAACTGCAGGCCAACCCTACACAGCACACAGCAAAGGGGCAGTACTCCGCCTCACAGTCTTCGGCTCTTCTCCTTGGCAAAGGTTCCTATTGAGTTCAGAAGTGATCTAAAGTTCTGAAGTTTAAAGTCTACTACTTATACCCCATTTTGTCTTTGTTCTCTTTGTGCAAGGGTCTCTGAGCCCAGTCCAAACCAGTTCTGTCCTCACTGGTGCAGTATGACCACATGGGGTGGAGACAGCATTGTGCAAGGGAGACGAGCCCTATTTAGGTGCAAGAAAATCTCCTCCCACTACTCTAAATGCAGACAAGCCCCATTCAGCTCAGCTCTGAGTCATCCAGGAAGGGCCAGGAGCACCGCAAACCCCTACCCCCCCAGTGGCAGTCTACAGTGAATGCACATCCCCAGCCCCTGTCACTCCAAAACCAGATAGTAAATCCACAAACAGGCAGAGGCACACAGAATGGTTAAACATGAAAATGCCTACTTTCTAAAAGTGGCATTTTCAAACATAATTTAAAAAGAATATTTACTAAAAGATGTGTTATTAAATTCTGAGTTCAGAGAGCCTAAACTTTATTTCTCTATCTGGTCCTAATGGGAAGTTATACTTGTAAGATGTTACAAAGTATTTCCCAGTCTATCCTATGGGACAGATTGCCTTCCAATAGTGAAAAACGAAATTGGCAGTATTCCACTATCAGGACATGTCACACACACCAGTACATGAGCTACCCTTTACAGACACTGCACCCCGCCCACGGGGGTACCTTGGGCCTGCCATAGGGATTCCTTACATGTAAGAAAAGGGAATGTTAGGGCCTGGCAGTTGGGTGCACTTGCCAGGTCGACATGGCAGTTCACAACTGCGCACAATCACTGCAGTGGCAGGTCTGAGATACCTTCTCAGGGCTACTTATGTGGGTGGCACAATCAGTGCTGCAGGCCCACTAATAGCATTTGACTTACAGGCCCTGGCACACTCAGTGCACTTTACTAGGGACTTACCAGTAAATCATATATGCCAATCAGGGAGAACCAATTGTCATAACAATTTACACAGGGAGCACTTGCACTTTGACACTGATCAGCAGTGGCAAAGTGCCCAAAGCATCTAAACCAGCAAAACGAAATCAAACACAGCATTAAAAATACAGGAGGTAGAGGCAAAAGGTCAAGGGAAACCACGCCAAAGATGCCAAGTCTAACAGACAGCAACCTACATCGTGTAGGGTGTGCAGTAGGGAGAATGTTGTTTTGAGCCAATATGGCAAGTCATGTCACGAGTGATGAGCAACGAGTTGTGGTTATCATGTTACAGGATGCAGAGCCTGGCGGTGTGATAGGTGAAGGTATGTGAGAGATAGACGTGCAAATTATATGCTTCCAAGTCATTTCTCTCCTGTTGCAAAAATTACCAAAGCCTCCCCAGTCTTCATATTTTAGAACATAATCCTATGGTGCAGACATTTAATAAGAACTATGACATTCATGTCTTCATCCAATCAAATGTATTCAGCTGCAGTCATAAATATTTTGCCTCTGGAGTCACACTCAAGGATCTGTATTGAACCGTAATGACTAAATCACCTTTTTTCAGTTTTAGAACAGTGATTAGAGACAAATTAAATGGAACCTCTCATGGGATGAAGTACAGAGGACACTCAAACTGAACCAATTAGCTGAGATCAATGACAACAGACCAAGGATCTTCATGGAACTTTGAAAAGGCATTGAACAAAAATGTTTCTCTACCTCTTGGGCCCTCAATACCAGTTGGTATTTCAACCGGAGAGATAGCCACGCGGAGAGGCTATAGGGGCTCAGCTGCAGCAAGCAAGTTTTCAGAGCCCTGCTGGCTGTCAGCTAGATCTCAGGGGAAGTAGTTAATGCTCCCACTAAACAGGCACAAGTGTTCTAGTCACCTCTGCCCCACCCCACCCCATTCAATAAACCTACCAGCAGTCTTGCTGATATTTTCTGCCTGCTCCGAGCAGGCGGAAACTGTCATAGGCCCTAAGGACTACATTATATGTATTGTACTCAACCCCGCCTTAGATCATTCTTGATTTAAGGAATATATGTGCTTTATTTATCTTATGCAAATACTGAATCGATAGTTGTTACAGTGAAAACTAAAAACAATAAACACATATCGAAACAAATAATAATTTAAGAACTTTCCACTCTCTTCAGTTTCGAAATAGTCAGCCCTTAGCTTTCCATACTCCAGATGCTATGCAATTACATGATATTTTTATGCACAGTCAATAAACATCCTAGTTCCGCACATGTGCCTTGAGGGCAGGGTAGTACATAACTAAATTATATTTACCATTTCTAACACGGTCCAGTTTGTAGAATTACAATGTAGACTACTGAGCCTTTGGGTGCAGGATGGAAAACAAATATCCGAATGTGCAATTGTGTTCCTCACGAGAACAGTGGATTCATGTTCACTGCACTCACTTAGCACCTTGATTGCTCTTTCTGTGGTTAACTAAAGAATATTAACCATATGTATTGTATTAGGGTGTTTGTATAGTGCTTATTACCTCTATGTGGTGTGCTGAAGAGCTTATCCACACAAATAGCAGGATACAGTGTCTTGAGGCCTCTCTGGCTGATTCCTTGACTAATAAAGGCTTCTCTATTCTGACTATGACCACCTTTAAACTTGTAGACTCTGGTGAGTTAGTCCATTTGGTGACCGATTCATCCCTCTTTCTCCCTCAGACTTGATTCTAATAAACATTTAGTCCAAATGTTGTCCAAATATTTAGTCCAAATGTTATTCAATAGATCAGTGCCTTTACACTTAAAATATTCAATTCTATGTTTTCCATTGAAAGAAACATAATTTGGACCCTGATACCATTGGGGAAAATATTTTATAATCTTTCAGCTGCCCTACATTGCTGAACTCCTCTAGAAGACAGTTTGTCTACACTTCTCTAGAAGACAGTTTGTCTACAAGAATTCCTTATAAACTAAATTATCCTTCACCCAGCACAGGCTAGGTTTCAGCTCTAGCTCAGTTGTGAGACGATAGTTTTGGCCGCTCTCATTGAGCCTGAAGTGGTCTCTGACACAAGCATGGCTCTATACTTACTAACAGCCTGGTTAATACTTTTCATCGTGCCATTATGCCTTTTACAATTACATCTCTTTAAACTTAGCTTTAATCAGATGTAACAACTTCATTTATTGAATTGATCTTTTCATTCAAATCAACCAGGTGATCGAGCAAACCATGTGATCCCATGAACTTGTCTTTCATGGTTGCTGCATCTATTTTCTCCTTGTTCTTTCCCTCTCCTAATGCTCCCTCCGCTAATGTCCTACAACAGCATTTCTCTTAATTTGCTGGAAATAGTTACAGGTGATTCTTCATCCTCATCTAACTAGTAGGTCACTCATTACCAGTTCAACGTTAACACACTTAATATGATAGAATCTGGCTTTCATTATTTGTGCATGTCTCCAGCTTTCTGACTGACAGTATGCATACCACATTACACATTCCAACAATTATTTTTCTTTTAGGCCTCTAATCATCATTCAACATGGTTGGCCATTTAACCGTGCTTGTGACCCTTGTCTCACTAGGTGTCATACTTACATATAAAGATCTCTGTATATGTCATCAAAACTCATTCTTGATATCCTTCTATTCCACATTTTATCATCGACCATCAGCATGGCTCATGGTTTAGCATTGGGGCCTCTGCTTTTTCTTTTCTACATCACCTACCATGGTGGCATTATCCCCTCCTATGAATGTTCATGACTTCTACACTTCAGTGATACATAGAATTTCTCTACTACAGCCATGAGTGGCTGGGTTGATCTCCAATATCTATGCTCACTTACTGTAATACTGAAATGATCTACTTTACTGCACCATGGACCATCATCCTGTCCTCCCTTATATCCAGTTTGTCATGTGCAATGCCCCAACCTACATATTAAGCCTAGACAACCTATCCTTTCTAACAGCACCCTTGGCACTGTTTGCCTCCTCAAGCTTCAGAATACTAGAGATGCTTGAATCTCTCTTAAGGAAAAATTCCCAAAACCACATAGAGTAACCTCCTCCTTTCTAAAGTGCAAAAGAGTCCTAACACCTGACTTCTCTGAATGACACATAAAACCCTTGTTGCTTCATTTAATTCCCTCCCAAATAAAACTCGTCCTTCACTGACTGCTATTCTTAAATATGAAATAAGACCTGTACTGTTTGCATGTGTTTCACCAGTCAAACAATATTTGTATCAACTCCTTCCTTTATGACCATTATATTGAGTAAGAGACCTAAATCAAGTCAGAATACAAATTATTGGTTTATGTTTGCCACTGAAAAAAATATTGAATCTATTCAAACCCTTTTTAATGAATTTTCATTGAATGCAATACATTATAGTTTTGGAGAGGGGAAGAGAATGTGGAGTGATTTTCCCCCTCTTTTATAAATGTATTCACTGCTGCCCAAACTTTAGTCTTCCTTTTCTTTTTGTTTATTAGTTTACTTTGTAATGTATTTGGCTAGTTGGTTTACCCTTCTCAATTTTCCCTTCCTGTTTATGATGCCATTTGTAGCACAACCACTCCCTTCTCTACCTGCTATTTTGTGCTTTTTCCTGCCAAATTTAAAGTTTCAGTGTGAAATTAAATCTCTAGATGGACAGCACTTGTTTTTGCATGCTGAGGGTTGCAATTTAATGTTTGTTTTGTTGTTCCGAATAGATATTTAAATTTTGACTGAAGGTCAGAAGTGGAAGACTAGCAAGTCATTTTCTACTAATTTCTAAATTAAGACTTTATTTTCAAATCAATAATGGATTGCTTACAATTTTGAAGGTGGAGAACAAGATGCCCACCTTAAAGTTGAGATGAAATAAGAAGCTGGCTCACATGGAATGCATGGTGAACTAATATTCTATGGTTGTTTTGATGCAGTTCAACTGATCTCTTATTGTGTCATAAAATATTTCCTAACACTGTTTTCAGCATAATGGGTCATTCCCTCTCTCCAACATTGGCTAGTTTCACTGTGAGTAACAGCATTCTACCCTTTCACAAGGATCACATCCACACACAAAGTAGTTCCCTTAAGTGTCGGGAACTATGAAAGCAATGCATTCTTTTTCTTAGCAAAAAGTATTTTTGCTGTTAGCTAATGTTTTTTTTTATATTGACTAACGCCTAACAACTTCTCCAACAACACAGTTTTGCAAAAACAATATTGAAACAAATCAAGCATTGACAAAGTCAAAAGGCTGTCAACCAACACCAGACCTACTGGTTTTGACAGGGCTTGTTGTAATGTTTGCTTTTCTGATTAGTTCACTTTGTAGAGGAATCTTTCACTTTTCACTATGTTGTGTTTTCACAGTGTTGCCTTACTCATTTTGTGTTTTCACTCTACTAATGAAATAACCAGTCATTTTCCCTTTTATAACACCGTTTTTAAAGCTTTTAGCCTGTTACATTTTTTAAAAAGTATTTTATAAGGATTTAACATGAGGGCCATCAATTCTCCCAGTTTACAAGAGCTTTTTGTGCATCATACCAATTTTTTTTTATTGAATCCCTGTGGTGTGCTTTGACTCTGTTTTCTAATTAGTTCTGTTTGTAGAGGAAACCTTTCCTTTCTTGTAGTTTCATTCTGTAGCATTACTCATTTTGTGTTTACACTCTACCGATAAAATTATGATTATTCGGTCATAGTCTCTTTTTTTAACAGCATATTTAATATTTTTTTCTGTTCCCTTTTTCAGAACTGTTTTATAAAGATCTCTTTTGAGGGGCATAAGTGCCTCCTGTTTGCACACAGTACTGGAGGGTCTAGCTGTTTTTCCTGATGTTCAGGCAGAGCAGCAGCAATAAAAATGTGCCAGAAGCCCAGTGGGCGCACCAGCAACATGCCCTAGTCATGGAACCGGAAAGCCCGTCCATGACGAGAGATGTTGCCCTTTAGAGATTCTGTATATAATAAGCCCTTTTATAAATACAGTCCTGCCTTTTTATTTGCCTTCTCATCTGTGAAATATATTTTAAATTATTGTTGCCTTCATATTCTATCTTCCCTGGGTATTTAGTAGATCCATCTAATCTAGAGGTCTTCAAACTGTGCGCTACCTGGGAGGGGGTCTATGGTTGTGTTCCTAGGTGGTGCGCAAATGCCTCAGTAAATACTTGCAAATGATGATGGCCTGGAAGCACGACTTTGTTTGTATGTGGCGTTTCCAGCCTGTCTTCATTTATATGAAGCGGTTGAAGTGCATAACAAACAATGACAACTGTGATCCTGTGCCATGTGGTGGTGGGGTCAAAGTTGAGGCTAAAAACAAAAAGATATTGATTAAGAATTTTGTTGTTTTTTCACCTTTAGTGTGTGAAATAATGTGCATACTGTAAATGAAAAATGAATGCAAATTAAACTAATCGTTGGAAATGCTCCCTTTTACGTTATGAATCCTCAATTGTTTTTTTGGGCGTTTAAGATAAAGCAAGTGATTTCAAAGAATACATTTGGCAATAGATAATCAGACTGTACCTAGTGCAAATATTTTTATAAGTCTATTAAAAGGACACTTTCCAAAACTCAACACCATACCGTTACCTCTTAAAAAATGCATCTTTGTCACAATGAAGCATCAAGTGACTCCATAAATTATAGCCTATGCATGCTCCCAAAAAGCCTTTTCATTTGGCGATTAACCAATTGCACACATTTATATTTCTTGCAGGTAGCAGGTACCCTGGCAAGAAGGTTTGTTTCTTCTTTAGCTCTGTCCCTCCATCGGATTCACTTTAGACACCCACTTTCATTTTGACCCCATGGCACCTAAAATCCCCTATTAACCATTCAAGGATGGTTGTTTTCAAGAAAAAAGTATGCCATCTGTTTTAGTAAAATTAAAAAACCCTGGGTGCCTCCATGATCATACACCCCGCCTACTTCCACCTCTATTTATATGCAGATGTCCTGTCAGGTGTGTAGAGGGAGTGGCAGAGAGGAGACCATCAGGGTCATATTCAGATGCAGAGCGCTGATTGTCCGGACTCCTCGGACCTCAGAATAATGGCCCAGGATAAAGCAGAAAGGCAAAAGATCCATGCATAGCGTCAAAGAGATGGCCCATCGGAGGGGGCACTCTGTGGGAGATAATGTTTTAATTTACAAATGGACAGAGGCCGCTTCCTCAGTGAGATGCCATGAGGAAGTTGACGAGATATGCGGAGTCATTTTTTTAAATGGCCATCACGATCATTAGAAATCAGGGGCAGTGGTGTGAGGGGTCACTGCACCCCAATTATGGCTATCTCACTAGCAAAAAGGGGGTGGGGGCCATTTTTATTGTTAGGATTAGGATCATTGTTAGCATTAGGATCTTGCCTCATTGGCTCTTGGAATCTGATTTCTTGCTGCATAGGGATCAGATCACAAGCAACAATGAGGCAAGATGTGGATATTTTTTCCCTATTTATTTTTATACAAAGGGCAAACAGCCTGCTTTGGGCCTCATGCCTCATGCGATAGCTCAGTGCAGTAGGGAGAGGAGTAGGTATCATTTGTGCTAAATGTGTGAGGGGCCAGCTAAACCAATTATTTCTGTTGTACTATTCTTCCTTGCATGAATTAGAGCCCAGTGCACTCTTGTTATGCCAGTATTGCCTTATGTCTCAGACCAATGGCACAAAAGAGGGGAATGGGGCAAGATGGAGGCCCATGTTTTTACGAGGGGAAGAAGACATTGCCCGCTTTTCACTCTCATTAGTGAAGTGGGTGCAGTGGCACTGTGGCCCAGGAGTGTGAGGGGTCCACTACTTCATAACTTATGACTGTCTTACTTTAGAAAATAGGCATGTGGGCTCCTTTTCCTTTCTAACATTAGGGCTCTAACATTAGAGGTGTGGTGCAGTGGCCAGGGCAGCTGACTTCGGAGCACAGGGTTCACGGTTCGATCCCTGGCTCCGGCGGCAGCTCAGCTCAGCACCATGTGACTCTGGGCAATAGCTCACTTAATTTCCACGATGGCCCCCAGCGCCTTGAGACCCGTAAGGGTGAGTAGTTCGCGCTTTACAAATACGGATTTAGATTTAGGGCTGAGGGTGTCCTTTCTGCAAAGAGGTGGGTAACATATGGGACTTAATTTTTTTCTGAAAGGCACAGAGTGTTGTTATGTTATGCTATGTGTATTTGTAAAGCGCACTATTAGCCACAAGGGTTTCCAGATGCTAGGCAGGTATGTGTGCAACTAGCCCTACCTTTGGCAAGTTGGTTATTTGAAAAACTAGCTCTTCAGCTTCTTGCGGGATTCAAGAATTGGGGAGGAGGCTCTGATGTGGAGAGGGATGTTGTTCCATGCTTTAGAAGTGATACAAGAGGATATTAGTCCTCCTGATCTGGTTCTGTATATATGTGAGTTGTTGACAAGTAGGAGTCCTGCGGAGAGGAGGTGTCTGGATGGTTGGTGTAAGGAACTGCGACTGTTCAGGTAGGTGGAGCCTAAGTTGTGGAGTACCTTGAATGTGTATGTCAGGAGTTTGAATTGAACACGTTTGTGTATAGGAAGCCAGTGTAGTTCCCTGATGTGTGCTGTAATGTGAGTTCTGTGTGGGAGGTTGAGAATTGAGGATGACTCTGGCTGCCGAGCTCTGGATGGTCTGTAGTCTTCTAGTGAGTTGCTTGGTGATCCTTGCGTAGAATTTGTTCCCATAGTCCAACTTGCTGGTGACTAGGGTGTGAGTGACAGTTTTTCTTGTGTTTCTTGGGAGCCTTTTGAAGACCTTCCACAGCATCTTCAGTGTGTGGAAACAAGATGCGGTTACACGTTGACTTGTTCAGTCATGTCCAGTTTGTTGTCGATGATTATTCCAAGGTTACTAGCGTGGGTTGTGGGTGAGGGTGTGGGTCTGAGTTTGGCCACCCACCATTTGGATTCCATGGTGAGGTGTTCTTGCCGTAGATCACTACTTCTGTCTTGTCCATGTTGATCTTGAGACAGTTGGCTTTCACTCACTTTGCGACTTTGGTCATGCAGGCGGTGTGTTGGTGGTCATGTCCAAGAGGGAGACTATGAGCTGTGTGTCTTCTGAATAGGAGAGGATGTTGATGTTGTGCGTGTGGATGAGATTGGCGAGAGGGATCATGTATGTGTTGAAGAGGGTTGGGCTGAGTGATGAACCTTGAGGTACTCCAGAGAGGAGTCTGTTGGTTTCCGAGGAGTAAGGTGTCAGGCTGACATCTTTTGTTCTGTTCTTTAAGAAGGAGCAGATCCAGTGGAGAGCGAATCTTTGGATGCCAATCTCATGCAGGCCCCTGATGAGGATAGGTTGTGAGACTGTCAAATGCTGCAGAGAGATCCAGGAGAATGAGGACTGGTATGTCTCCTCTGTCAAGGATCATGCAGATGTTGTCTGTGGCGACAATGAGTGCTGTTTCTATACAGTGGTTGAGGCTGAATCCAGACTGTGTGGCATCGAGGAGCTGGTGGCTGGTGCGGCATCGGTTAATTAGAAAGCATGGCTCTGTCAGAGGATCATTTCTTGAGCAAGCGCAGTACAGTGGCATGCTTCCAAGTGTCTGGGAATGTGGCTGAGTCGATGCATTCTACAAAAGACACAAGGTAAAACCAGAGGATGCGTAAGGACCAAGGTTACATAATTATATAAAGGAACAAAGGTCCATATAACCAACAGTCACACTTTCAATAATTCAATAGATTTAAGCATGACACTATCTTCATAAGCAAATAAAAACTGCATTTATTAATAATTAGGTAGAGTAGTGGGCGGTGTCAAGAGAGACCAAAAAACATACAAAAACCATACAAAGAAACAAAAATATATACTCTTTGTCACAGCAAGCATATAGCAGCAAATTAGCCCTTTTCAGGATTATATATACAGTACAGGGTCAGTGCGCAAGAGTCGATGTTTCAATCCTATTGAGATGCATGGATCATCATCAGAACATTACATTATAATGCCTGAGATTATGCTAAGTAATAAATCACAATAGGGAAGCAAAGTAGAGAAAGAAAAGGAAAAGGATTGTGATTTATAATAGGCTGGACAAAAAACTAAGTAATGTTCTGCAGTATCAACATTTTTATCCACATTACATATACTGGAAATCTCAGATCGAGAATGCCAGTTACTGGTGAAATACTTCACTGGTAAAATGCCACATCTAGACTTGGTATACAGGAATTTTGCATAGGGGAAATAAATGTCATCCAGATAACATTCAAACTTGGGGCAAACTTAAAGTCCAAAAACTGGTCTGAGAGGTTGCCACTCTTTGAAGACTGATGACACCTTTCCAGAATAAAATTCCAGTATGACTTTTTCAAAACACGTTTCATAGATCTATTGATAGATGAAAGGTCCTTCCACAAGTCCTTGATACCCAGAAGGAAAAAACAAGATTCCACGTTGCAAAGCCACTGTAGGTTATGATTAATGTCCAGTTTCGGGACCTCATGCAGACTGTTCCTGTAAGAATCTAAATCAGTGTGGGACCAAACTCTCACCCAAAACATGAGAGTTTTCAAAGCAGTAAAGTGGTTGATTCTTTTGATGTCAGTGCCAAAAAAGTACAAGGGTAACCTATGCAAGCTTTATGGAAGGTTCAATAAAGATCTAAGAAAGTGATTTTCCTTCAGGGTCAAGTGCTCAAATTAGCCATACCCCATATTTGAGCTCTATTTAGTGCAGCAGCTTGGGCCTCATGCCTGTAAACTTTTAAGGCCAGCTACACTGTCCTAGACAGCATAGTCCTGTGCACTTTAAGTACTTCCATGGCTCTAAGGTCCAGTATTAGGCCGCTCTTCTGTATCTGAGGCACCCAGGATTAAGAATCGACCACCTTTAAGCCCAAATAATGAAATGTTTTAACTGGTTCTAGAAGAAAATCTCTTAAAGTTAATTGTACCCTAAAAAGATTTGTGTGCAGTAAACACTTTGAATTTGGTCTTTTGAGTGATTTTCAAGGCTGCTTAGGTCACAGAACTTTGAACTTGTTTTAGAGGTTCTGCAGATCCATGGGGGTTCTAGATAACAGCAAAGTATCCCCAGCAAAGAGGAGCACTGGAATCTTATTGCCATCCAGTTTGGGGGAGTCATTAGCACTACCATCAAGTTGGGCTAATACATCATTTATATAATGTTAAAGGGTGGCAGGCAAAACACAACCCTGACTGACTCCTCTGCATATGGGGATTTGACTGGTCAGCTCTTTCTGCACCCCCCATTGTTCTTGGGCGGTCTTAGATTGATGGAGCCTACTTAGGGCATTTAACATGTGAGAAGGGACTCTGTAAAAGATTTGGAGTATTAGTTGAGGGGTGGGACCTACCTCAAATAATAATCAGAGTGTTTTTCAGTGTGAACCACTAAAGATGCTAAATATACCTGCGGTTAACCCTCTGGTAGCTTGGCACAGATCAGTCAGGCTTAACATAGAGGCAATGTGCAAAGTAGTTATACAGCACTCAAACAGTGATAAAGTGAAAACACAACATGAAAATTTCCAACCCAATTTATACAAATAGAATACATATTATTTACTAAAATGGCAACAAATATCCAATAAGTAGAACCGGAGATATTCATTATTAAAGTTTGAATTGAAAATAGTGCCGAAAAACACAAAGTGACATCAGTGGTTATCTGGTTTAAGTTAAATTCAAAAGTTTAGGCTGACCACGATGGAGTGCAGGTCGCATACAGGGACCAGGTTTGTCCCAGTGGAAGCTTAACCTTCACACTGCAAAGCTTGTATGGAGAAGAAGTGGCTGTTGACATGGCAAGCTGGATCCGATGCAGGATTCAATAAAGGTGGATAGCTGAAGAGCGGGGTACCAGTGCGGTTCTCAACGTCAATGGGCTGCTGCTCAGAACTGGTTTCTACATTCAGGCTTGGAAATTGTTCTGGAAGTCATATTTCCTTCAGAGGTGCAAACCATCAAGCTACGGTAAACAGACAGTGCTGCAGCTTCAACAGTGATCCCAGTGTATTTTGGCTCTCCAGGCGGAAAGATGTCAAAATGTTTCTAGGTCCCATTTTTTGCAATTTGGGATAGGAGGAGTAAACTCTAACACCAGCCAAGGGCCCGGGACTTGAGAGGTCACCACTTGGGGGTCAGGACTCACTCATGCATAGGCCAATAGCAAAGTCCAGGGCAGGTCCAATTGATACTGGCCAGCTGGGCAGTTGCAGGGAAAGGACCTCTGGAAGCTTGTTGTGACCCTGTAGCTCCTACAGGAGGTCAGCCAACTGAACATTGGAGCCACCTCTGGGGTACTGGGTTCAAGGCAAGCAGGCCCAGTCTTCCTTCAGGTTCCAAATAGCAGGGCAGTTCTTCTTCTGATACTCAGAGGTCCAGGAGAGGACCTCTGTCTGCCATGTTCATGTTAGTACCCAGTGCCATCCTGTGGGAGAAGGGCAAGCCTTTATCCATACCCTAAACCAGGTCTGGTCAGTTTGACTACCTTCATGGGGTTTGGTTCAATCCTTATTAGAGTGACAAAGGCCTTGGTGTGAGCTTCATCAGATTGACAAGGTAGGCATCCTTTGAAGCCCAAGAATTGGCTGGCTTGGCAGTTCAGGCTGGACTATTCTCATTGGAGCAGGGTCAAGACTGTTTTGCATATGGCTGGGTCCAAACTGAGGTGACATGGTGTGCAAAATAATGATGGACAGGGATGCAGCCCTGAGTAATTGCTAAGTGGCTGAGATTAGTTCAAACATTCCATCCATCACTTTTTTGTATACTTCAGTGTGTCTCCCTATGTGGGACAGGTATTCCCAGACCTGGTTCCTGTGCACGCTGTGTCACTGGAACCAAGCTATACCTGGCTGATGAGCCCTAATAAGGGCGAAACCAGTCCTGGGTTGCTTTGTGTTCCAGTTCAGAGAGGACGTGGCCTGGCAGTTCGGGCTTGACTGTTCCCACAGGAGCAGGGTCGAGACTGATTTGCATATAGCTGGGTCCAAACGAAGGAGGCATGGTGTAGAAATTAGCGATGGGCAGGAATGTAGCCCAAGTAATTAATAAGTCTGATATTAATTCAAGATTTCCATTCATTACCTTTTTGTGTACTTCTGGGCACAGCCCACCAGGCCATCAGGTCAAGGAAGGAGTCTCCCTCCCCACTCCCAGTGTCCTTTTCCCACTGTTTTGGAGCAATACACATCTTACCACAGGGGCCAGGGGTCAGGTGACAGCTGGACACTGGCAGAAAAGCCTTTCAGTTTTAGGCAGGAAAATTACACCTTTCTCAAACTGTAATTTCCAAAATAGTAATATAAAAACCAACTAACAACTAAATTGGATTTTAAATTACTATTAAAATGAGTCCTTAATCCACTGCTTCTCTCAAACTGAATGTAGCACTTATTAAAGGTAATAGTTTAAACCAGTGTTAACCTATGGCAGAGCCAGCATTACCACAGTGAAAATTACTTTGTCGGTTTTTCACTGCCAGAGCATGTAAAACTAAACTATGCATGTCTTACTTTTTAAATACCATGCCCCTCTCTATGGGAATTTAGAGACTCCATGAGGGGCGACTTATAAGTATAAAAAAGGAAGGTTTAGGCCTGGCAAAAGATTTGTTTTGTCAGCTTGAAATGGCAGTTTTAAAACAAACTGCGGACCCAGGCTGCAGTGGAGGCCTGAGATATGTTTTGCAAGCTACTTTAGGTGGTGGCACAATGAGTGCTGCAGCCCACTAGTAGCATTGAATTTACAGGCCCTAGGTAAATGTAGTACTAAATACTAGGGAGTTATAAGTAAATTAATTATGCCAAATTGATTTATACCAATTTTACCATGTTTAAAAGATCGCAAGCTCTTTGCACACTTTACTCCTGCTAACCAGTAGTAGAGTCCTATGGCCCACAAAAACAGGTTCAGCAATAGAAGGCAAAAATCTGGGTGAATGCCATGCAAAAGATGGTCATTTCCAACAGACTTCTACTGACCTGAGGACTTTCCCTAACTTATGTCTGGGCACAAGATTAACCACAGCATTTAGGTCAACAAATGTCACATATCAGTGGGCCTTACACAAGGTGATGTATTTCCAGATTAGTAATGCAAAACAAAAAGCTTGGATTAGTATAGACCTTTGCACGAAAGCCAGCTTGGAAATGGGTCGGGATCCGGGTATCAACCATCCAATCATGCAGTTTGTTTAAAAGTAACCCTAGGCGTAAAACTCCGCTCCGCTCGCGGAGTATACAGAGTTTTGGCAACTCCACGTTCCGCGTAGAACGCGGAGTTGCCGAAAAACTCTGCACTCTGCAACGGAGCAGAGTTTTTTTTGTGTTTGCGTGCCCGAAATGCATTTTTGCGCGCGTGGGAGCGACTTACCGGGTGCCTGTGATCGCCGATGAGATTTTCCGAGCAGTTCGCGAGCGCCACGAGATTTGCTAGGTGGCCGCATGGTCCCGCAAGAGTTTGCGACAGCAAACACGTCATTTGAGTTCCGGCGTTTTTTTTTTAAAGATTGCGATCTCTAACGCGCAAGATCAACCACGACTATAATCTGGAGAAGGTTCTCTTCCCGAGCAGCATCGAAAACTTCTCGAAATGACGGTTTGGAGTAAAAAACTCCTCAAATTGACATTTGGCTATACTTTTTTGTGCAAGGAGTCCTTTTTCTTTTTTTTTTCAAGAGGAAGGAAGTGCCCCACAGTCTCCAACTTCCTGTTCCTGTCCAGCAGGCTCCTCCTGGTGCTTTGTCCATCTCCTGGTCACTTTTCGTTTGGATTTGGAGCTGGAAGGATCACTCTTTGTGTCCTCTGCATGATATATATCATTGGATTTGAGGACTTTGAATTTGAGATTTTAAAAGTAAGTTGGAAAATTGGTGTTCTTTTTTTGATTGGGGCCATGCACCTAGATTTATTTGTACTTTTCATCGTTTTTTAAAAATTTGTTGTGATAGGTAGCCTATAGTTTCAGTAGGGGCCTAGTTGTTTCTTTGTAAGTAATTTTTCTTCTTTTATAAAGGAAACACGTTGCACAGTTCACTACATTTTTCTCCATTTTATGAAATCAATTTTCAATAAATATTTAGTTCACTATGTAGGCGAGTAGTCTGCCAAAAATAGGCATTTCTTAGCCAGTAGGCCCAGAGCTACTCATCATGGGTGCATGAAACAACAGTTTCTGTGGTGTCTGTTGAATTTAAATATCATTTTGGCCATGGATGGCATTGGATTAAAAATACAAAATGTGTTTTTTGTGGTATTTCACCTTTTTTTTCATTTGTGTTAAATTAAATGACTTTGTTGGATATGTGTGTGGTTGTAACTAGCAAACCTTTTTAGCCCTGTGGATTTTAGTTTTTGGCATTGTTGTATTAAAGATGTGTTGTTTAGCATGCCTCCTTTGTCTGGCAAGTGTGTGAGTGTGTTTGTAATAGTGGGCCGACATTTTCCTTGACTGAGTCTCCCTATGTGACCAGGGGCCATTTTGTAAAGTCTGTGTCCATATAGGCCTGCTTGAGTTCATTGTTTTCCAGGCCTCCTGCTTGTTGTTGTGACCATGTGGCTGGGGGCCATTTTGTGAAGGCAGCCAGTGTGCTTTTGCCATAGGCCTGCATTGTCTTCCCTTTGTGGGCTTATTGCTTGTTGTTGTGGCCTGGCAATGTGGCAGGTGGCCATTTTGTGAAGGCAGGCAGTGTGATTTTGCCATAGGCCTGCATTGTCTTCCCTTTGTAGGCTTATTGCTTGTTGTTGTGGCCTGGCAATGTGGCTGGTGGCCATTTTGTGAAGGCAGGCAGTGTGCTTTTACCATAGGCCTGCATTGTCTTCCCTTTGTAGGCTTATTGCTTGTTGTTGTGGCCTGTCCATGTGGCTGGGGCCATTTTGTTAAGGCAGCCAGTGTGATTTTGCCATAGGCTTGCATTGTCTTCCCTTTGTAGGCTTATTGCTTGTTGTTGTGGCCTGGCCATGTGGCTGGCGGCCATTTTGTGAAGGCAGCCAGTGTGCTTTTGCCATTGGCCTGCATGCCTTCTTTGTTGTGGCCATGTCTTCTTCTTGCTGTTTTGCATGCAATTGTTTATTCTTTTATTCAGCAAAAATGTAGCACAGTTCACTATATTTTCTCCATGTTTTTTATAAATTTGCAATATTGATTTGAATTGATTCACTTTGTGGCCTAGCCTGCCAATGTGTTTTCCAACCAATAGGCCCAGAGTTACTCATGGGTGCATGACACAACTGTTTCTGTGGTGTCTCTTGAATTTAAACATAATTTTGGCCATGGATGGCATTGGACTAAAAATCGAAAATGTGTTTTTTGTGGTATTTCACCTTTTTTTCCATGTATTTTAAATTAAATGCCTTTGTTGGATGTGTGTGTGGTTGTAACTTGAAAACCTTTTTAGCCCTGTGGATTTTCATTTTTGGTATTGTTGCATTAAAGATTTTTTTTTTTTTGCAGATTTATGTAGCGCGAACTCGACCCAAAGGTATTGGAGCGCTTTACATGAGCACCAGTTACGTTACACAAGGACACATTCATTTTTTTTTTTGGTAGGCGCAGGGAGATTAATTGATTTGCCCAGAATCACAGGATGTGGAGACGACCCCGAGCCTCGAACCTTGGTTTTCCAGCTCCAAGGTTGGCAGTCTAACCGTGAGACCACATCCTCTCCACATGTGTTGTTTAGCATGCCTCCCTTGTCTGGACAGTGTGTGAGTGTGTTTGTAATAGTGGGCCAGCATTTTCCTATGCTGAGCCTCCCCATGTGGCCTGGGGCCATTTTGTAAAGTGTGTGTCCATATAGGCCTGCTTGAGTTCATTGTTTTCCAGGCCTCCTACTTGTTATTGTTGTGACAATGTGGCTGGCGGCCATTTTGTGGAGGCAGTTAGTGTTCTTTTGCCATAGGCCTGCATGTCTGTCTTCCCTTTGTTCCCCTTGGCTTATTGCTTCCATCCATTGTCATTTGTCAGCTGCAACTCCCTGAATGCTGCATCCCACTTGATGCACAATGCCAAACCATTACATTTGTATTTTTGTTGTTGTTCTTCGTCTTTCCTATCCTTCCTGAGTGTACTGTACAGTACACCATGAAAGCCCTTGTTGTTGTCAAAGTCTCACAAATGGCTACACTGTATTGTTAATTGTTTTAATAACTGAGGTAATAATAATATTAATAACACTAACAAGTGTGACCACACACTAAATTATACTTGTTTGTACTAGTAATTGAACCACAACAATGCCACATTTCACTGATGTTCTTCTTGCTTCTTTGCTTTTAGGTGCACAAAAGAGGAGGAGACAAAATCACCCATTGTACTGTCAGACAGAAGGCCTGCGCATGACGTCACGTGATGTGTGACCACAGACATCTCTCCAACTTGTGCCACTGTGTGCTAACTGACATCTTCAAGATGGCCCCAAAGAAAGGTACCAGATCCAGTACCAAGAAAGTTGCCAGTTAGAAGAAGAAGGCACTGCCACTTACCACCACCGGTATGTCACCCAAGACCTTTTTTGGGAAACCAAAAATTGCGCCTGCAGCAGTGGTGTCCGGGGAGAAAGCTGGGAGCAGTACCCCCGCATCAGTGGACCCACCTCACCAACCTGGGCCCAAGCCCATGCCTGTTGCAGAGGCAGCCAGTCTAATCACGGCAAGTGATGTTGAAACTGATAATCATCGCAAAGAAGTACCCAATCAATGCAGGAAACTCAGGTAAGTGAGCAACAACAGCTGCAACCACCCCAATAGTAGTTGTTCCTCCCGAAGTTGGGGCAGTTCAGGAGATCGAGCTTCCTGCTGAGGAAGAAGAAGAGCAAGCCACTCTTTTAGGAGATCCATTGTCTTCCAGATCCCCAGCAAGGAAAAGAAGGGTTACTCCATCAACTTCTTCTGCAAGCCCCCCTTCTGATGATCTAGATGCCACTTGGATCCCACCGCAGTCTGAGAGTGAGACACACCACGAGACAAGGCTAGGGAAAAGGAAGGTTCCAGAGGTTCCAGACAGCCTTAGAGTTATGGAGGTAAATGCAGAAGAGGAGGATGATGACGAGCCAGTCATCATGGACATTTGCCCCGCGCCAGTGGAGACCGACATTACCCCATCCCAAATTGCTGTGACGGATGTGGTACGGATATCACGAACACCACCTCCAGTTGTCATATTTACAAAGTTCGGGCAGCGACCTGCATCCACCACAACCACCTCAGTAGAAGTAGGTACTGCAAAGAGCAAATGTCACGCCCACCTACCAGGTCATCCGACATTGCAAGTGGCACCAGCAGCGTCAGAAAGTTGACCTCCTCAGTTTGGGACTTCTTTTCAGTTAACAGGAAGGAGGTGAACATTGCTATATGCTCCATTTGTGGAGTAGGTGTTATTCAGTGTAAGCTTGGTACAAACTATGGTACCGGAGGCCAAACAACCCGTCTGAGAAAATACCACTTGATCCCGTGGGAGGCCCACCTTAGCGGCCAAAAAACTGTAAGTGTTGTGGTGGAGGGGACGAAGAAGTCCAATCACTGTGGAAGGTGAACAAGAGGGAGACATTTTCTCCAGTACACAAAGCAGCCCTGTCCCCAACAGTGCAGTGGTACCGCCCACATCATCATCAGCAACATCGCAATGAAACAAGAGTCAGGCCGAGAGACAAAAGGGCCCAAGGCAAGAGAGTACCGCATGAAAAAACGCGCACTGATCCTAACAATATCTGGTCTCAAGAAGTCACCTGCATCAGTGGCACCAGAAAAGAAAAAAATCCAGGCTACCATTCTCAGCATGTTTAGGTCAGAGGGGCAGTACGAACGCAACCACCAACAGCACGTTTGTACAACGCGAAGCGGGCTAAAATGTTAGCGCTGGACCTCCTCCCTTTTTCTTTTGTAGAAGGGGTGGGTTTTCTTGAATTTGTGGAAGCCATCTGTCCAAAATGGAAGGTTCCCAGTCGGTCCTATTTCGCCAGAGTTGCTGTTCCAGCACTACATCACGACGTGCTGGAATTGTTTGGACAAGCTTTGCAGCAGAGTGCTGTTCACACTGTCCACCAGTAGACCAGTTGCCAAGCCACTGATTACATGTGTATCACTGCACACTGGATCTCTTTTGTGGGGGTTAGAGAAAAGATATCTGCAGGTGTTGACACTGCTGACATTTTTAATGATGCTCGGAAGCATGCCACTGTAGCCATCTTCCCCATGGAGAAATCCCATACTGCTGCAAACATTTTGAAAGACTTTAACACTAAGGTCTTTGAATGGCTGCGACCAAGAGGGCTTAACATTGGTTTTGTTGCCACAGACAATGGCAGTAATATTGTTAAGGCCATGGCTGATGGTGGCTATTTCAGGGTCCTGTGTTTGACGCACTGCATTAACATCATTGTTCAAGACTTTCTGAAAAAAGAAGACCAAGTCAGCAACTTACTGACCACCTGCAAAAGAATCTGCACACATTTCAGCCATTCTTTTAAAGCCTGGTAGCAGCTGAGGATCATTCAACGTGATAATAGAATGCCAGTTAAAGCACTCATCCAGGAGGTGCCAACACATTGGAACTCAACTTATTACATGCTTGAACATCTGTTTGAGCAAAACTATACATTTTTTAGTTGCTTTCCCTATGCAAGGCTCATGGTTTACATCACTCCCTGTTTGTCCTTGTGAGAGTTGTTCATGCCAAAGCACTCCGTACTTTATCTTATTTTGTAGATTTGATACCCCTCAGAGGAGGCAGTTTATTCACCCACTATTACTTGCAGCAGGGATTAGAAATCATAAATTGGCAATGGAATATTTACTCTCCCTAGGAACTAATGAGATTATATTTGGCATTTTAAATTATCTTTTCATTGTTTTTAAGATTTGTAGTAAATACTAGACATTTTTATAATCTGTAATTTCTCTCTATGTGGATTTGCTGTTTTTAATGGAAATATGTGTATGTAATCTTTTATGGCTTTTTAGAGTCGAATAAAATACTTTGACTGACTGACAGTACAGACCAATCAATGAATATGTCATGCAAAGAGGGGATGCTACTGTGAAAGACATGATCATTGAGATGGACCAATGGGGCCTAGTTAAATGCCTGACAGAGATGCTGCTTCCTTTCGAGGTCTTCACATGTGAAGTCAGCAAGAAGGACTGTACCATGGTGGGCCAAGCTATCCCATTGTTGCACATGCTACAGGAACAGCTAAAGGAGGTGTCTGCAATGTACACAGGTGTGGAGGAAAAAAAGAAGCATATGAGTTGGTGGAGAGCTTAATCCTTCGCTTATCTGAAAATACAAGGGTGCAAAGAGGCATTGTGTCATCCAACCATTACATTTGTGCCACAATTCTTGATCCATGGTACAAACAATTACTGGGCACTTTCATTCCTTTTTCAGACGGGGATGTTGCCAACTATAAAACTTGGATAGCTGTGCACGCCAGTCAGCTAGAAAAAGAACAACCAGGAATTAGAGGCCCGCTCCTCCAGGGCACAACAAGTACTGCAGGGCAGCCTTCAAGTTCAACTTCAGAGCCTGAGGGCAGTGAGGTTGGCTCGCAGCAGCCAAAACCACCAACAACATCAAGAACAACATCAACAACAAAAAGAACAGGAGCATCAGCCCCAAAATTGGCACAGGAATGGTTTCTACAGGCAGGGCTCAAGTCCAGTGCTGAGGCAAAGGCAAAAGAGGCCGAGCAAAGCGGAGCACCCATGACCATTGAGCGGATGATCCAGGCCTATATGGATGACCCAACAGAGGTCTACTGTGATCAAAACCCATTGCCATATTGGTATGGGAAAAGGCGCCAATGGCCAGTGCTCAACAGGCTGGCAATAAACTATCTGACTTGCCCCTTAGCAAGTGTCTCTGCTGAGTGTGTTTTCAGTGCTGCTGGTGCCGTTCTGACAGTGAGAAGGACCAGTCCCTCACCCAAAACGTGAATCAGCACTTTATACCACCGGATTACACCATACCTGAAGTGCCACAGCAGGAAGATGATGAAAGCGACTCAGGTCATGGAAGTAGTGTGTTAGGTGACCTACTTCTGGGTGAACCATCACAGTTTGAGGACGAGTTCTACTTCCCTGACAATTAGGCTTTCGAGTTACTTTCTTTCTTCCTTTGACGCCCCCAAAAAAAAGCAGCAAAAAAAGATATAGCTAAGGAACATTATTTACTTCATTATTTGTGTGTGTCACTGTCTTTCTGGTTCACAAATCCATCCCCACTGTCTTACTCTTTTATTGCTGGATTGGAGTTGCAACTGTGTGCAGTCAGTGAAGAAGTAAGTCCACTACTGACTCGCCCTAAAGCCATTTCCATCAAGCCAGACATTAGATGGAGAATACAGCAAATGTGAAATGTGTGTCTGCCTCCAAACCTGGGCCCTGACTATATATCTATCTTTTCCTAGCCTAGGGAGACTGCCCCAGAAGAGCAGGTAAATGATGGCAAGCATTGCACGCTGACTGATTGTTGTTTGTTGTGAATGATGTCTACTATTCTACACACAAAAAAGTGACTCAAGTCAATCTTTCCCTTCTTGTTGTTTAATGACAAAATTGTACTACTGCAGGCCAATCCATTGCATTTTTGAGTCGGGACGAGTCTGGAATCAGTCGGGACACTATTGGTACGGAGTTGAACACTATACCATACTCACAGTCAGAGTCAGGAGGATCAGAGATGATTGATGGAATAACTCAGGGCATGAAGTGCCTAAAGGTAAACAACAACACCAGACCGACATGTCTGTGTAGTGGTGGTGGCGAGTGTGGTGGGACTGACAGCGGTGCATTGATTTTTTACATAATTTGTAAAATGCTATGTTGCTGTGTGTGTGTGTGTGTGTGTGCTTAGTGTTGTCTGGCTCAAATTCGAAGCTAAGTGGAGGTTGCGTGGGGGGCCTGTTTATGTTGTTGGAGGTAACTGCCAGAAACAGACATGATTTAGCTATGCAGCCTCTGAAAGTCTTCTTGTAGCACTCCTCCTTAATTATGAAGTTTAACTTTTCTCCTTGATTTTTCAATATCTTTTTGTTTTTCCATCTACAGGCCCTTTACCCTGCGCCATACTGGAAAAACAACTCACACTTACCTTACCAAACTGCATCCGCCAGGCACCCAAGATTGACGGACGGACAGTCCAATAAAGGACCAAGAGGAATGCGGAGATGCAACTCCCAATTTGGCAATAATACAGTATCATGTATTTTTTTTCTCTTCAATCATTACGACTGTGTGTGTTTATGTTTGCTTATATTTGACTCCTACAGATATTTTAATTTTATTTGCTATCTTTCAAAGTAAGCCTGGTACAACAGAACATAATGTATGTAACTTGGGTCTCTCTGGGGGCAGATTGACAATTGCATAATTAATATACTGCCCTGTACTAGTTTAGTACTACTCATCATCATGCATGCCTTTCCTTTTTCTCCCTTAACAGATTTATGATGGTTGGCTGCCAAGATGAATGTGTTGTCCATGTGTAGTGTTTGTCTTTGTCAAACTTTTCCCTCAAATCTCCCTTCCCAACCATTTATCAAACCCTAACCCTCTTCCACTGGACTGTGCGATTAATTGAGGTGTGACTAAATTAAATTACACCAATAATTGATCACAAACTTGCTGGGGTGAATGTGGTGAAAGCAACACTAACTCAAGGCAGGGCGAGGATCTTCTTCTGCTTTAAGGATATATATAGCCCACACTGGCAATATATAGATTAGATTGCCCACCCATGCACAGTATTCAATATACATTTTTTTTCCAGCGGAACATAATCCATCATAATTAATTGTCAGCATCATCATCCTTCCAGCACTAAAGGTTACGCTTGTCCACTTCATAGCTCGATTCGACTTCAGTTTGTAACTTGTACTAGGCTAGCCCACCATTCTGTTTTATTTTACTTTAGCATTGCTTATCATCATGGTTTCTTGTTTGGCGGTCATCTGCTTGTGCACTGTACTTCTACTAGTCATTCCCTAGTCTCCCTCAGGTGACTGTCTCATTTTCTTTTTGCAAATGCCACTGTCTACTACTACTACTACCACCATGGCACCTTAGGAAACCAAACCATCAACATGCAGCCATTGCTTCGCCTAATCATCAATTACAGGTAAGAGAAGAAGTATGGGGTATGCAATAATGTATATACTATGGAAATTAATTAATTCACACACCAACACACTTCCGATTCCATAGGGGTTTAGTTGCAGACTGCATAGACTAGGAGGAGAGACTGACAGTAGTAGGACAAGTGAGGGATCTGTTGGTGTGTTAAAAAACTGGCTGTGGCCCTAAAGCAAAGGAAACAGTGGGAAGTAAATGAGTAACCCCCCAAAAAAGATTTACATCATATGTAAAACTACAAATATAAACTACAAGGAAAGAAACCCACAACACCTGATCCACCCCTCTCCCTAAGCCCAACCAATGTCCAGTAAAGCAAGTCCAAACAAATTGTTCATAAAAGCAAATGTCCATAAAAAAAAGAGCACCCAAGTTTTCCCCAACTCCCACATTCACACCCTATCCCCAACAAGTCCCACCCACCAAAAAAAAGATTAAAAAAGGGGCAAGAGTGAAGAGACTGAGGTCTAGCGGCAGGCTAGTCGGATCTTGCGCTCAAGAAGGTGGAAGAGCTCCTCCATCCTGGCCTCTAGGCATGCCATCCGGAGGAGCATGCAGTGCTGAAAGTTTTTACAGGAACAACAGGGGTGGGCAGCAGTGGTTGACTGCGGCGGGTGGCTGCCAGACCACAGTGCTGTACCACCGGAGGCACTAGGGGAGACTGGCTGGGGCCCCGGGCATTGGAGGCTGCAGCTGCTGCCTCTTCCTCCTCCTCCTCCGCCAGAGCCACCAGCCGCCGATATTCATCCCTGATAGCCTCCAGCTTCCGTTGCCTGGTCTTGGCTGCTAACTCCTGCTGTTGGGTTGGGAAGGAGTAGCTATATCAAGAAAGAAATAAGACAATTGTAACCAATACTCTTAGCAAAACAGTAACACAAAATTATACACATATAGTGACACAGTAGCACTAGCAGTACATAACATGTGTGGTATCCTCACTTCCTCAGCCCCTAAGATTTGGATGTGATTAGAGTTTCAGGCAGTAGGCACTATGGAGTAGACAAGTATTCTTCTTCTCTCTATTGTTTAGCTAAGTTAATCTTGTAAGCATGCCAGCTCAGTCAGCTTGCGCCCTAGACAGACATACTTGTGTCTCAGACTCGTGTTACTTTACTACTGTCTGCAGGTGGGGCAGCTGTACTACACAATTATCTATTTTTCTATTATGGCCATACTCTGTTAAATCAATGGCAAATGCTCAATTTCACTTTCACCCTGACTACTACAACAAGGCTGATGATATGATTACTAATATGAATGATGATATATAGAACTACGTCACGTGACGCGAGGTACTACTATTGTTTGCTTGTAACCATGCAGCCGATAGGCCACCCGTGTCTGACACGGTCAAAATGACATGGGTAGGGAGCGGGAGTGGGCCTCGGAGTTGGAGGGAGGCGATTGATGATGGGTGGGTACATACACAATATATATGTTGTACTTGCAAACTACTGCAAGTCAAGGGAGTATTCTGAAATACAACCTCAAACCTTTGAATCAAAAACCTTGAAAAAAAAACAGTCCTTGTTTATTATTCTTCCCAGGGATTTATTCCATTTATCATTGTATTGCTCTTCTAGCATTATTTTTATTCTTCACCCTTGGCTTTGCTACTCTGGCACAGTTTAATTTTCTTTTACATTCTCTTCATCCAGTCTTCACCTATTATACCATCCAGGCATCCATCCATCCAAACATTGCTATCATTCTCAACAAACCTTTCACCAACAACATACATTTGTCATTTAACCACCCATGCGTCCTTGATTGCCTTTGAGTTTGACCCATCAAACCCCCCAGAGGACTCCTTTCACCCATACAGTTTCACCCACCCACCCAGGCAGGCATCCTTTCTTTTACCTTTCACCCATCCTTCAACCACCCATTCATCCTATCAACCACCTGTATGCATCCTGGGCCCCCTTCCTTCACCCACGTATCCTTCTCTGCCAGTCATATATTATATGTCACCCGTCCTTCCTCCTTACATCCTTCTTTCCCTTTTCCATCAACCCATCAAGGTCGTCTGACTCTTAGTCTTCTTCATGAAATTTTCTCTGCTGAGTTGAAGATAGAAGAGGCCATTAGTTATTCAACTCCCGCTAATGCTATGTAAAGGGTGTCTTCTTCAACTGTTCACAACAACTTAGTCTCAACAGTACAGTGTACACCCTTGCAGCGAGTGTATTGTCAATAAGTAAGGAATATGACTTACCTCTGCCTGCCACTGCTGCTGGCTCACCCCCTGCAGCTGCCACATCAGCTCCCTCCTGGCTGGCATCGCCTTCGCCGCTGGCCCCGGCACTGGTGGTCGGTACGTCTAGAAAAAGTATTTCACATTTTTCAGATGCCATATACGCCTCCTCCTATTTTTTTTACTAGCAAGATTGAAAATACAATACATTCACCACACACATCACTACAATTCGGGTACTGGAGTAGAGTAGACAGTATATCCTATCAAAAATAAAAATATCTGGTTGGGCATTTTGTTGGTGGCAATTTTTGAAAAGCCTCTCAAGAAGAGGACAACCCAAAGGACTGTACTCAGTGGCTAGAGCTATTGGTAAATGTGAATTTTTGAAAAGAAAAAGAGTGGCCAACTGGGCGGACAATCCTACATAAGGTCTCTTGGTTGGAAAAAATAATGGTGGCGTCCTCCTCCTCTTCCTCATACTTCCTTCCAGCCATGGTGCACTGAAATCAGTTGTTCACCATCAACTCCTGCTAATAAAAAAAGTACTAGGCCTAGACGAGAAAAAGTAAAATACACAACTTTGGGTGTCGAACGTGACCATCATTTACTGATTGAGCATGATAAAGTAAAAGAAAGCCTTCTCATCTCAATAGACATGAGTAGAATACCTTACTTGGGCATGCAATCTGCACAGCAGAGTAGTAGTACTAATACTAGTAGTAGTATGGACCAATAGGTTCTCTGAGTCTTACGGTACCACCACTAGACAGTCGACAATATATATAAGGGGAGAGGGAAAGCTGACTGAAAAACTAGAAGAAAGCAAGCTACAGACATACTAATTCAGAGTCAGAGGCAGTTTGATTTGATGTAAAAAAAAAAAAAACAGACACTAGAAATATAAATAACTAAGTTAATAGGTAATGCAGGGATAACAAGAATTTAGAAACAGATAGATTGAAGAGGATTTGGGAAAAAATAAAATTAGGAAATGGAAATAATAGTTCAAAATAAGGAGTGGTAAACGTTAGGGAAATATATCTTAATATTAACAACAGGAGGACTTACTGGGGCCAGCTTAGCCATCTGCAGAGGAGAGTTGTTCCTGCTGGGAGGCACCTCCAGCTCCCACACCTGCCTCTGAAGACCCCGTCTTCTTCTTGCCCCTGGATGCTGATCATGTGAGACATAATTAAAGAGACAAAAAATGATTGGTGTTAAATAAATATTAAATAATCGCTCCAAAAAGATTTTTTGAAAGGAAATGGCAATTTCAATAACATTGACCTTTCCTAATTCAGATCGACTAGTAGTAGTCTAGTATCGCGGTCACGGACCGACCTATCTTTATTATTCCACAGTTCCATTCCGATTCCTAAATCCTAAACCTACCTAGCCCACCTATTCCAAAGACTTTGAAATGAATTGCAAAAAAATTATATTTGCTTCTAAGTTCCAATCTCATTCGCAATCATCCCTCAACCCCCTTTGATGAGCCAATTCACTAAGTCAGCATTTAGTCTTCTTAAATGCATAGATGGGCGCATGCATATTGCATACACCAATTTAGTTGGTTGCTATTTACTCACTATATAAAGTACAAAAGGTTCTACTAAGGACTAAGGACTGGAGTCAAGGACTGAAGTCACGTGGTAGGACGCGTCATGTGGGCCGCTAAATTACCAACTAATACTAAGTACCTAACTAACTACCACTATCTTAGTGACAGGACAAAGGAAAGGAGTCTCTCTAGTCTGCATTACCTAAACTAAGTTCTCTAACCTCTCTTACATAATCAGCCCAAGCGAGTGCAAAGTTGCAAACAAGTACGATTAGTAGCGCCGAGCACCTGTCTAGAAGAATAACAATCACATAATATAAGATTTTTACACTTAACTTACCTGCATGTAAGCAACAGCATTCTTGCTATTTGGGAAAAAATAATATTCGCAATAACATAGAACACACAATAGTAATAATTAGCTACTCACCAAGCCCCACGACCTCAACACCTAGCAGGTCCAGCAGGTCCTTCTCTCGGTCCAGAATATCGGGCCACCGGTGCGTGAGTTGGTTATGGGTGCACCGGACCTCAGAGCAGCGAAACACTGCCCGGTGCACCCTCTCCCACCGCCGGCGATGCTCCCGGATCCCATACCCGGACCCTGACCTGCTGCCTGCTGCCAGGGTTAAGGGGAGGTGGCGCTGCACAAAAAAACAAGCACAGCCACCTCCACCTCTAAAAACAAGGCCCGGGGCTGCACCCCTTCCAGACGACGCCTTCCACAAGGAAGGCGGCTCATCTTTCCCCAGGTCGCACTTGCACTCTGAGTCTTAGCCATGATTCTGGGGGGTAAGGGGCGGAAAATAAAATGTAGAAAGTAAAAAATTAAGTGAGGAGAAGAAAGGAAGTAAAAAAAAATAAAGAGCAAGTAATAGAAAAACAGTACAAAAACGCACTAAAAAACACACAAAAAGTAGAAATAAATGCAAAATATACACTTAAGAAGAGAGAGGGATAGATAATAAATAAAAAAGATCAGAAAAAAAGTTTTAGGAACAAAGGATTTCAAAGATTTAGGGAGGATTAAAAAAACAGGCCCAGAACCATAACAGACAAGAAAAACAAGAGGGCCGTACCCATGCGCGACCTCTTGGTGAAGTTCGTGTGATATTTCCCCCCGAACACGATATACGCGTTGCTGAACACCAGAAACGTCTTGCGAACGGGCGGAACAAGCATCTCAGCCCGCTCGTGGAACTCCGCGTTGCGCTGCTGAGTTTTTTTACCGCTTCGCAGAGTTCCGCATAGCACCTCTGCGCGATCACCGCCCAGACTTATTTAAAAGTTGTTTACAAAAATCTTCTGCAGATTTATCTAATAGGATTGTTGGTCTTTAATTCCTGCCAATGCCCCTGTCACCCTTTTTAAAAATGGATATGATATATGCTCTAGCTAGTATAGTGTTTGATAACCTATTGATGGACTGCCAGTCTGAGCACTCAGATCGATACAGGTTCCCAGGGATCCTATCAGTGCCTGGTGCTTTCCCAGTGTAAAGAGACCCTATAGCTTTTACTGTTTCTGTCAATGAAAAGATAATATGATCAGTTGCAGGTGTTTTACAGGTCAATGAAGCCACAACAGAAACAAGTACTTGAGCTTTATCGGGGCAAGAGTCAGGATATTTCTCTGAAAAATATTTTACCTTTCGGTGTAGTTGTATGTGGTGTTTGGTAGAATCACTTCCTACCAAACTATTGTGTGTAAACATATGCCAAAATGCAATTTTATCATTCTTCCTAACATCCTCAAGAAGATCTTGCCAATTTGTCTCATCCCGGTTCCTCTTAGTTGTATCGAAAGTATGTTTGTTAGAGTATCTAGCATCCCTAATAATTAGTTGGTTATGTGATCTAATAGCGTGAATCAGTAGGGTCTTTGCCTTATGGTAATCAATAGAATACCATGTTGAGGTTTTAGGTTTTGCAATAGAGGCTACACTGGTGGGTCTTGTAAAGAGTTTTTTTTAGGAACTAAGCAAGATGGAATTTATCCCAAGAATCAGTATATGACTCATTGGGAGAAGAAGAAACAGAGCCAAAATTGTGTTGAACAGATCATACATGCTGGCCAGAGTACTAAAATTAGTTTATATGCTTAACCATTTGATTGCTCTATAATTAGCAGAGATCATTGATTCAAGAAAGTTTGAAATATGTAGTTGGGATAAATCATAAAGGATGTCATCTCTAAGTAAGAGGTCCAACACATTGTGATTACTGTTGAATCTTGGCAATAGCTTGCAAATGATAAGCTTGAACCACAATAAAATGTAGATTATAAGATAATCAATTCTACTTTTATATTCTTCTCTCGTGAATGTGTGTGCTTTTTTCTTGTCAGAAGTGGTTCTTCCATTATAAACAGGCGCATACCCAAACCACAGGGAGAGTGATGCAATCTTATGATTGATTCAGTCTCTATGGAAGGGATACCCAATGCCTCATCCTCCCATTCAGTTAGACTGCCCATGCAGTCGAGCAGTTAATACGCCATATTGAAATACCAGCAATTATGATTGAAGGAAAATAGCAATACAAGATGGATGATGTTCAAGCATACTTATGGTGAGCGATTCATTGTTACTAGACAAGGATCGATTGTAAATATTATAGAGGTCTACACTAAAACCATTGGGGGTATTGATATTTAGATCAATAATATCTAAAGATGGAAGGTCTATACTTTTGATCATCCATTTGAGTGAAATTTGTAACCAGATTAGAAAGCCTCCTAAGGGCCTGGCAGCAACAGATGAAGTGGATTTAATGCTGTATGTCACATACCCTGGCCTGGTCTATGAAATGGGGCAGTCATCCATGTTTCCTGGAACATGCATCAATGGTATATGTCAATAAAATCTCCCCAGATTGGGTCAGTTAGCTTGAGACGCAATCATGCCACATTCCAGGAATTAATCAAATGTTTTTTATTTTTACTGTTTTATATAGCGCAAACCCAACCTGAACGTATTGAAGCGCTTTACATGAGCACCAGTTACATTACACAAGGACATATTCATTTTTTTGTAGGCACGGGGAGATTAATTGATTTGCCCACAGTCACAGGATGTTGATCTGACACTCAAACCCTGTTCCCCAGTTCCAAAGTCGGCAGCTCTGGTTATTATCTACTTCCCAAAAAGTTGTCTTCAAATCCCTTTACTGGTGATACATTCAAAGCATATGGGCAAGTATAAGCTTTTGTAACACCATCACTAGTGAAGAGCATATTATTGTTAGCAGGGGCCACTCCATCTCTAGTTGGTATAAACTTAACACAGGTTTGCAATCACTTATCTGGGAGTCAATCAACCTCACTTGAACCAGTGGTAGTTGAGATTGAGGAACGATATTTAAGCTACCCTATTCTCTCATACAATTTGATCCCAATAAAGCCTGCTAATTTTTGAACACGTATTCTGGATGATATTAAATTTAAACTGAATGTTAGTTCCATTATATGGAATTGATTGAAGGCCTGCATATTTGTGCTTTTTTAATACCAACTTAATACAGTCTAGGGAATTCAAAGTCGAGGAGCATCATTAGGCAGAGAGGATGTCTGAGTTGATTAAAGAATAGCATTGCCTATAATGTATAATCCAAATGAATGACTTTGTTCTTGAGTAAATTGCTGTCTTCCCAACTTTTCTCTCTGAGTTTTGAAAATTGACTGTATAAACTGTCCTTTCTCAGAAGGACAAGGAGCACTGAAGCTGTCACTGGTATGGTGGAGGTCAAGATGCTGTCCCCTAGCAAGGGCTACGGAGACAGCATAAACCCCCATCCCTAAGCAAAGGCTGACTTCTTGGAATAGTACTAGCACTGTTTAATAGCCCCCCTTTCTCATAGCCACCCCTTGATCTTTACTGTTTGTTCTGTCAGCAGGTGAACGGCCTAAGGTTCTGGGGTCTGGTTTGCTAAGGGTGATCTGTGGGCTCATGGATTTAACAAGCTGATTCCCTCAAGAACTAGGGATATTGGGAGGACAAAAATTATTTTCAACAATATTGACTACTCTTTGTTTACTATCAGCTGTTTATGACTCATGGTCCCAGCAAGATCTACCTTTCTCTATTAATCCATGTAGCTTGGCGGTTAACTTACAGTTTCACTTCGCCCAGCTCAGATGTTCAAGTGTAGCAATTATATTAACCTCCTTGTTCAGCAGTCTGTTCTGGTGATCACTTTAGCTCAAAGTGTTGGCAGCAGATGGACTATAGTTTATCAGGCAGGAATGGAACCCATTGGATCCAGCATAATTATTTACAAATGTATTTGAGCTTTTTACTTGAAAAATGTAGCTAACTTATGGGGGGTTATTGGGCTTCTGCTCCTCTTTTCTTTATGATTAATTGAACCAGCCTTCTTAATTAGGGCTCCAAGTTCTCAGACGCTTGTTAAAAGTACCTTTTTACATTAGCAACTCCATGCAGCACCTCAACAGCTTTTAGCTTCCTTGTGTTGGAAGTACAATAATCTAAATGCTATCCTCCCATTTAAAACCAATTAGTAAATTGCAAAGGACAATTTTGCATCAGAAGAAAGTGCCAAACGACAGTTAAAAAAAAAAAAAAAAAAAGAATCTAAAATATGTTAATTGCCTACTTTTCACCTCTAACATTGTTAGAAAGTAAGGTGGGACATCACAATGACTGTTTTACATTGCTGATGGAACCCTCAATTGAGGATGTGCCTGACAAAAATAGCTGAGGGCTAGCGAGCCTCCCCAATAACAGATAAAACATACAATGGTCAGTAGTGCATTTTGTTGATTCACAGCTACTGATCTCCATTGTTCTAGTTATATCAGTAAAATTTCAATGTGAACTTTAAGGGAAGACTATAAAATAAGTATCACATAGTAAATTTGCAAACATGTCCAGCTAAGAAGCAGGTGGGGGGTTGCATGGCCTGGACTCCATTGGTCGATGACGGATGAAGATGGGCCTTCCCTTGGCCCGGGCCTTGCCCCTGTGTGGGAGAACACTGACACTTTTGTAGCACTTGATGAGTCAAACAGAAGGGAAGGACCCACTACCTTCACCCCTTTGCTCAGAAAGTGCCGGGACTTGTAATCTCTTTAAGGAATCCAGTGTCTTGCGCTGCTGGACATTGTTGCTGCTTTTGTTACACTTGATGAGTCAAACAAAAGGGGCGGCCACCTCCTCCTCTCCCTCACCCTGGCACTGCTGGTACTCGTAGTCCCCTTCAGCAATCAGGTGTCTTTTATAAATCTCATATATAGTGTGGATTATGAGCTGCAGAAAAAATGAGTCCCACCCCCTTCTACTTCCCCAAGTCCTTTCATAAAGTTTTAGAGGGGGGCCCGGCCTCAAACCATTTAGGTCAGGTGGACTCTGATCAACAAAGTTTGTAGTTCTGCTTTAATAGGAACTGTTAACGCACTCTCCAATCATATCACGCAGCATTATATGATCTGCCTAACTGAAACAGGACTAAAACCAGACTGTTATTTCGGAGAACAAAGACCATGCACCATATGATTATTCCATCCTTTCTCCTTTTCGTGAAGCAAATGTAGAGGTGAGCTGTCTATTATTTTTAAGGGTTTAGTTAACACTAAAATGTGTTCAGATTGATCCTAATATCCACCCAGCTTTATGCATTGTGTTAGTCAGAAAACTGACCACTCTCGACAGGAATAGAATCTATTTTTGTGTTATCACCCCACACAAAAATGTTTAAAGCTCTGAATGTACTATCTACTGTGTCTGATAAATTGTACACTGTGATTATTAGAGACTTTCGAGTGAGTTGCTATTTAATAAACTCAAACTAAATTCTGAGATTTTTTTGCTTTTTACAATCTTAATCTGAATGAACGTATTCCCACCCACTCAGGTAACCACATCGTTACCATTATTATGATCTGCTCTGATAGCGGACTGTTTGAAATGAAGGCACCATTTGCCATTCTAAAGGGAATTCATCATATTTCACCTGCCTTGGTGGTGCTTCATTGGCTGCCAGAGAACCAGAAAGTACTTTTCAAAAGTGCTTGGTGCATAAAACACTTGTCTTTGCCTCAGTGGTTCTGCTTTTATGAACCTAATAGTTATTAACATTCAGTAACCTCTTTCTTTGTGACAATACCTACGTTTTGTTGCTCCTTCATTAGTGGTAGAGCTTTCTCAGTTGCAGCTGGTAGGCACTGGAACTCTCTTACACTCACTTTACATTCACAATAGTCAATTTCAGAATTCAGGCCAGCCTTGAAGACCTGGCTTTTTCCTTAATCACTGCCTCAACGTGGTAATTAATTATGCACTGAATTTGAAGCAGAATGTCTGCTCCTTATAAATGTCCCAAATATCAGGTGAGGGAAGAGTATCTTATTGGTTAAGAAGTGAAGGATCAGCCTTGTTGGAAGTTACAAGTCAGGAAACAACTAAACTGATCCTGGACTCGAAATTTCTGTGGAAACTGGGGCCTTCACCTGCCCATTACCACTGCAATGAGGAGTTACGGATATCTCAAAATTACTGGATAGCTATGTAAGATCCCTGCTTTCCCTTCTTACCCCAACCCACCCCACAGGTGTCTTAACAGTTGGCACAGGCTGTGTTTGTGCCTTGGGGACCACAGTGATAGGGGGTGTCTTGCTCTGCCTTGCATCTGGGTTTAATGGCATATTCATCTGGATTGACTGAAATGCTGTGAATGGGGTAACCATTCAATGGGCCCACGTCTTTGGATCCTCCTTTCCTGGCAACATTTCTGTATGATGTCCAGGCCTTGGAATTCTCCATTTCTTCTTCCCTTTCTCCTACTCCTCCCTCCTCAAACCTCAGGATAGTCCAACCTCTGCCTTCCGCTAGGACAATCAAGGGATGAGCATCCACTGTCATTTTCTGTTGCCTTGCATTCAATGTCACATTAAATGGGTTGTGTAAGAAATAGGATTATAATTTGGGGTGGGTGACTGCCAGCTTCAAGGAATACCCATAACCCTTGTCCCTTGTCTTTTGCAAAACAGTAAAAATCCTACACTGACTTAGAAAAATAGAGTACAATTTAATAAACAAAATTACACTAAAATGACAAGATTCCAATAAAGGGAACCGGAGATGAGAGTATTAAAATATCAAAGGATAAGCACAAACTGCTAATGATAGTCTACGTTCGCAGTAGACAGGACCTAGTTGCAGGCTAACTGTGATGGAGCACAGGTCGGATACACCAACCAGGTTCATCTCAGGAAAAGATTTTACGTTCTGACTGAAGGCAAAATTGATTTTTCGGTAGACAGAATAAAACTCTGTCAGGGAAACTGAATAAATTACTCTGTTGCCCTTATGGAGTCCCTGCCCACCAAATTTAGACATTACCGCCAAGCCGGCAGTCAGTTCCATAGCTTTGCCAGGAACCACTGTTACAGAGGTTCCTGTCAATGCATTTTTAATTTTGCACACTGCTCCATCAACATGACGGAGCCATCGCCAAAATGTATATTTATTTTTTATTTTCAAAAAGAATATTCTGAAGTGATATTTTCTTTTTTTTTTTTTAAAACAATGCACCCTTCCCCATGGACATCATGTCCAATCGTGCGTGATCACTGCGTGTGCTCTATCCTGATTGGCTGAGTGTTCCTAACTTCATGTGGTATCTAACTTTATGGTGTTTTGGGAGCTCGCGCACCCCTCCGGTCATCGGTGCTTTATTGGGGCCAATCTCCCCGCACCATTGTGGTGTCGCTGCCTATCTGTGGGAGTGATCTGAGTTTTTGCTGTTCGCGCTTTTTTTTCTGCTGGCTACGTGCCACTCCACCTGTGATCTGTCAATCAGTTGCCTCAGGACTAGGTTGCAAGGCCTGCCTGACCACGTATTTCTGACTCTGGGTTGGTGGAGAGGTTATATCGGGTGTTTTCAACAACAGTGATGCAATCTCGTTTTAGATACACATGTATCATTGCGTACATTGATATCGACTTTTTCAATATTAACATTTCCCCCTATAGTCGAAATTCCAACTACATCATTTATCCCACACTTCATGACAGCTGCTTTATTAGGGGCTTATCGTGCTTCAGTTGTACCTATTACTACTTCTCTACTTACTTGCATCCTATCCAATTTGAGGACTGCGTTTTTACAGCAGGAAACCCCCACTTGCAGGAAGCCACACAAAAACAATATGAAGATGAGAATGGGCAGCAATGACATACACAGACCAGTCAACCACCAAGGGAGCCAGAAAAAACAGTTGACGTACCATTCCTGCTCCTTACGCAGGTCTGTTTGTAAATGGTGCAGTACTTGGATGCCTGGGATAAATGTGCAGCAGGACTCACCGATCTTGGCACACACCCCTCCCTCCTTTGCAGTCATTAAGTTCAACACATATCGATGTTGCATCACCATGAGGCAGATGGTTCTTAGTTCTACCTTGATCGCATTAAGGCCGAGCTCAGTATTGTTCATCATCTTCAACGATTCCAATCTGGTTATTTGCAACCAGCAGGTGTTCGCTTTCGTCTCCACAGTGTAGAAGGGTAAAGATATTTCAGAAAATAGTCTGAATGTTTCTGGAATGTTCTTGTACTGAGCCCAGCCAAAATAATCAATTCTTTTCTCTAGAGCCTGATGCAACCGAGTTGTCTTCTTCTGTAGGATGCTGGTACAACTCTGACAGATCTTCTCCAGGAATGACCAGATTTGGGGTGTGTATGGTGAGAAGGGAGAAAAGGCCCCGCCATCTGTGGAAGAGATGGGTGTAGGCTGTAGACAAATTTCCAACACCGCCAGTAGGTAAATGTATCATCGAGGTGGATGGCCCTACACTGGAACTCCATGTCTGTGGTCCATTTGTTACTAAAGAGGACCACCCCAGAAATGCTAAGGGCCACCCTGGGACCACAGACGGAAGCGGGAGCGGATGTGTTTATGCACTGGTGCGGTGGCTTTGCTACCTCAAAGAATCTCTTTTCTGGAAAGTCTTGGGGCCAAACAGTATACTCCTCTATGGTGCCCCTCCGGCGCACCCTATCTAGCTCAGTTTGGATATCGCTAGTCTCGGTGAAAAGGTGGGATTGGTCTCGTAACGGGTCAAATTCACTACTTTTCTATGGGGTTCTACTCTGTTGGGTTGCTTCTTGACCCTGATCCTACATAGGTACAGGTGGAGAAGGAATTTTTCTTTTTCGGGGGGCTACCTCTTGGGACAAGTAAACCCTGCCTGCGCCTACTAAATGTGGTACCAGCAAACAGACATAACAAGACCTGGTTAATGTCTGGGCACCCACGGTGGTCATGTGGTGATGCCATGTGTTGTATAAGAGTGCCCTGTGTAGTGCGTGTGGGATGCTAGTGCTAGGTTCATTGTAATTTTAAGTGACATGGGAGAGGTCCTATGGAAGCACTGTGAAAATGTCAGGGTGGACTCCATTTGACTAGGCAGGTCTTTGAGAACGTATGGATGCAGCCATACCCATAGTAAATGGAGGGTATACAATTGAACAGCAATACATGACTTATTGAACATTGCAGGTCTTGGGATGTCTTTCAGGGGAGACGTTCGTAGTCATCTGGTAATCGAGGGTTTCTTTACTTTTGAAACAGGTAAAAAAAATTGTGTAAAAAGTTTGTGGTCTTTGGCTCACACACTTGGGTCTTGTTGGGGTTACTATAATGGTTGTTGCAGAGGTGGTGGGCCGCTGTAAAGGTGGTGCACTTTGCAGGCTCGATTACAGACCTGTTGGATAAGAGCTGGTTGTTCATTGGTTTAGTTCAGAAAACATTTGTATCCTTACGTATATCATCATCAATCATTCTTGGGTATTCCTGTGCCTTTTTTTTAGGAGTGTGCTTTTACATTCATACGTACTATTTTAATGGGGCACCAGAAGGTGGCCCCAATTGGGGTATCTATTTTTTTTTATTCTCCTTAAGAAGTGGGTGTTTATTCATGTGTCGCCTTAGTTTTTACTTCTCCCCCCTCACCATGACAGAAAAAGGACATTTTTTAAGGGGTGGTCTTTGTGAGCATGTGGACAATCACGGTTGTTTAATTAGCGTTAGTGTCGCCAGACTTCCAATATTCTACCTTTTCTTGTCTGTGTGCAGGGGTGCCTTTTGACCAACATGTGCATGGAGCAATGTATAAAGAGGGGGCATGCTGTAATTGGGTGTTGGAGATTGCAACGTGCCCTGAGGTCACGTGTATACCCCTCCAGTGCAGGCACGCAGCATGCAGTGGGAGCTTCCCTAATGGCGCTAGGTGTCTTGACCATGCCCTTTTTCTAGAGGGTTCTTTTTGGGATAGCTTTGGGCTTCTTTGTACTGGTCTGTTGGGTGTTTTTCTAGGTTTTCATGTGATTTGCTGTTTCTATTGTTGTGTACCGAAGGGGGTCCGAGAGCTGTCCCGCGGCCGCCATGTGGTTCTGAGGTGGCAGTGTCTGAGATTGGGCTTATTGCCTCCCCGGGCAGTGTGTATAAGGCCTTGTGTGTTAGCTGATCACTAGGCAGGATACGGCGGAGAGCATTGTCCAGTGTATCCCACATGGAGCTGTGATAGACTTTTGCTGACTCTAATATTCTCTGCCCCCCTTCTACCTCCGACTACAACTTTATCCAGGATCTTTGGGCATGCTGTCCCCAGCTGTGGCCAGGGACTTCTAACTGGCGACACGCTACTTTCATTCTTTTGGAGAGACATGATCCTATGAGCCGGCTTTGATATGTTTGAAAACTTTGAGGGAAAAGAGGAGGCAGATTATTGCTAAAATGAGAGTCCGGAGTGAAGCCAGAACTCATCGAAATTCGTCTAACTGGAGGTGATGGGCTAGGACAGTTGGTGGTTCGTGGGGACCTCCCCTCCCGACTGACTCTGTGCCATGTGGTGCTTCTCCACTTGTCAGATCTTCTGCACTGAAGGTCAAGGGTTCTTCGCTATCCTGAGCGTACTGGAAACCTGGCTCCCAACACTGGAGGACAGCTTTGTTTTGGAACTGAAAGGGGGCCTTCATTGGCTGGAGGCTTCTGGTTTTTGGGGGTGCAGAGGCCACAAGGCATGAAGGAATTTTGGTCCCAGGCCGGAGGCCCGAGAATGGGGTCCTTTTGTTCTGGTAATTGGAACTCATCCCAATTGGACATAGGTGAGGGCACCTGGATGCCTGCATTTATGCACTGGACCAGACCTGCCTTGCCCCTTTCACTAGACTACCCTCCCCCTGTGTGGTTAGCCAGCCCCGCCGCAGGGGCTTAGCAGCAGAGTGGGGTCTAGGCTCTCGCAGGCATCTTGAATGGCAGACTCTGGTGCAGATTCCTGATTGACAAAACGTACAGCAGCCCTGAAGTTCCCAAACGCAAGTAAAGGCTTGAATTCCTAATGTTGTCTCACTAGTCTTTATGTTTAAATGAGTTTTGAAGTGTGCATGAAGTGAATGTTTCACATTGGGGGTTTTAATCTTTTTGAGGATTTGGGTTTTGTATTTGTGTGAGTGCATTACCTCCCCAGACTGTTACCCCTCCCTGCCATGGTTGTGGTCCCGGTCTTTGCTAGGCTGGTTTCCCTGTCTGTTGCTGCTGTTGCCATGTGTTTGACCAACTGCTTGATCCCTGTTGCGGTGGTGCAGTGGCTGTCTGATTTCTCTGTGACTTAGTGAAAGGTGCAATCAGGTTACCTTAGGCTTGGTTTTGAGGATGGGGATTTTGCGGGGACTGGCCCTGATTTATCGATCTCGTTAGTGATATGCTCTTAGGCATCATCGGCCAGCCGTGTGGCCCATTCTGAGGCAGTAGTGACACTATCTAAGGTCCGGCTGCAGCCAACCTCCCTGATTTCTGCTGTTATAATTGGGTTGAATCCCACTGGTGTTCTGCGGTGGAGCCCCCTTCAAGACTAATGTAATTTGCACGCTTGTGGCCAATGCGGCCCCCTCGATGGCGGTCTTATTCAGTTTGTGTTGGATCAACCTGGCAGTGACTCTCTAGGGTTGCTCCTGCTTTTGACCCTTCCCAGTGGGCTGGTGTGTGGGGGGGAACATGTGGCTGCCTACCCATCCTTTGCTCTGTGTCACTCCCCATGTGGTCGGTGGGGACTCTTCTTTGGGGTGGTTTTCTATTTGCGCCACATGCCAAATTTCCTATGATGGTTATGCGCTTGGATACCACATTCCACAGCAGGAAGGGGGAAACGCACTACATAGTGCCAGACAACCTTGTCTGCACCACTTCCTTACGTGTGGAGGTGCCATGGTGGTGGTAGAGGATTGAGCCTATTGATCTCAGAGGTGCGTGTGCTCTGGCTGTTATCGCCATTGCCCTAATGCACCTTGGCCCTGCTTCCTGGCAAGACTCGGGGGACCCAGTAGACATGTGCATGTCACAGTCCCAACTCTCTTCTTTCTTGCAAAACCCTGATGGCCATCAAGGCTCTCATTCTTTTTGGCTGCTTCAACTAAGTGGTGGTGTGCGTAACATGCCCACTGCTGAGCTAATTATCATAGTTTGAAGAAATTCCCCATATATTGCAGGACTGCCTCAGAGAAGGGGTCTGATTGTCTGGGACTGTTCTTGCCTGTGTACATGCAATGTGGGAGTGTTTCACTGGTCTGGGCTCTAGGGAAGGAGCTCCAGGGGAGGAGTAGGCATTAGTTCCATTGTCGGCAAACTGGATGGACATTTTTAGTTTTGACATTAAGTCTCAGCCTAATATCTTAATTGGGGAGGAGGGAACATATAACAGCTGTTCCCACACCCTCCCCCATCTCTAGCTCGAGGGGTTGTGTGAAGGGGGTTCTGGTCTCCATACCAGAGAATTCTTGGTGCTTGCGGTGCTTTTTGATAAGGAGACTGTCACTTCCCTCAAGTATGACTTCGTCGCCCCTGTGCCTCACCCTTGCTGTCAGATCCCGGGAGACTGGAGCCCTCCTCCTCTTTCCCACTAGTCGTATCGCTGTCCAGACCCGCTATGAATCCCCTGGTCTTCTGACTGTGTTCACCTAGACGGGTGGGAGTGCATGCTCCCCGCGTCGCTGGGGTTCAATGGGCTGACCGGGTTGGACGGGGGCGTCTAATTTCGGAGAGCTCTAGCACTGGACTGGGGTAATGCAGGGATTGCTTGGGCCTGCTGGCGTGTTAGCCCCCCTTGTCTGGACCTAGCAGTTTGTTGTTCGGAAGGGGGCCATCCGGCTCCCTCGACCGGCAGGTAGGTATATCTTAATGCAGGGATGGCAGGCATTGGGGAGAGCACCTCCATTCCTGCATACGGTGGGGGAGGTGCAGACGCCTTACTCTCTGATTCTGGGATAGGATTGTCAGTCTGGGCCTCCTTGAAGATGACCCACAGTTCTAACAGTGCCTCTCTTCTTCCCTTATTTTGCCCTACGTATTTGGTCCAAATGGGCATCCTTGTGTGTTCGATTATGTTAGTGTCGAAGGTTACCCCCTTTGGCCAGGGCAAAGTGTTTGCCTTAGTGTGTGTGCCATTAATGGCAATGTTTGCTAAGTTTTTTTAACCTGTGTGGGGAACCTAGTTTGCATGTGCTTTAGCGGCGACTTCATGATAAGCTGGGAATTTTTTTTTTAAGAGACTGATACCCTGTGGCCTCTCGGGATTTAGTAATCTTAGATTCTACTTTGATTGTGGGGAAAGAAATCAACAGGGATTACTGGTTACAACTACTTTAATACAAGCTTAACGTTATGTACAGATGCATCAGAATAAACATTTCACAAGCCCAAATAATGCATGTGAAGGGTCACAACCTGAAAGAAAGTGCAATTATTCGTTCAAATGTGAATTTAGCAGCAAAATAGCAGACTCTATTTAGATACGGAATAGCGATTGTGAGAAATAGCAACACCTTCATAAGCACATTGAGTCACTCACAAAACATAATATCAAAAACAAAAATACAGTTGCAATAATTTACCAGCACCACAACATCAGGAATGCATCGATCAAAAAGCAAAACAAAGATAAAGAGAGAAAAAACTGAGACAGAAAAAATTATGACTTTGTCAAAATATACCTTAGCCTGCTCCTAGTGCATGCTACCCAATGATGAGGGGATGCTCTGTGCGGTACATGGAACTAAGTGAGCTCGATAGTCTGTCAATGTCGGCTTTGGAACAAAGATAACAAACGTTTATGCAGAAAAGAGGAACAACTCGACAAGCACAAGCTACACCTAATCACCAAGGTCCAAATGTTCCTAATGTCTGAATTACACGCTGTTTCACACCCAGGTGTGATGCGTACCATCTGTGTCAATCCCAGTGGTCCAAGTGAGCAATACCGCTCACTTCTTTCAGATACCAACAGTGTTTAGAAACTGGTAGCATTGAGAAAACACTTTAAGACAAAAAATAGGATTGAGGTGCTGGCCCTATATCACACCCAGGGCCCATGTGTACCTTCTGTGTCAGGCCAAGAGGTCAAAGCGGTGAGGCCACCGACTGTCTCACGCCCAGCGGTCCAGGCGACTAACAACCTTCACCTTTCATAGCGTGCTGACTATCAAAAAAAGGTGATCTCCGCAGGAACGCCTCCGAGGCCGCCTTGTGACTACTCGAACATAAAAAATGCAATATGTCAGATTTCTGTCAGTGGCAGGGCGCTCAGGTTACATTTTTGCTCTTCTTCCTAGTTTGTGCCGCCTAAAACAGAACCAACTACTAACCATGAAAGTGGGGAGATGTGGCGTAATGGCCAGATCTGCCGACTTCAGAGCTGGGGAACTTAACTGGTGCTCATGAAAAGCACTGGTGTTGATGATTAAGAGTCGATGCTGAGCACCGGAAACCACCGGCTCAAATTAAGTACTTGGTGCCTAGTGAATGCACCCTGACATGAATTGATTTATTTCTACTTATTATTATTGGAACACAGGAGTAGGTGCGTCAATCTATGGTCTGCTTCCCAGTTTGTTTGTTGCAATGGTGCAATTAATGTATGCATGTGCTATATGACTGAAGCTTTCAGCCTAACATTATTAAGATCTTATGATCATAGAAATGGTATTATTTTAATGATTTTAGAAATAGTTTAGACATAGGTACTTTTTGAAAATTTTGGTAGTAAGCCATAATTAGAGTTGAACATTTCTGTGTAACAATCACTGACAACATTACGAGTATGCTCATATATGATGTTTGATTTATTTTGTTATGCTTGAACTTAATTAGGAGTTTATTTTACTTAATAAAAAATGCTAACTTTAAGATGCATTGAGTTGTCTTTTCTCCTTAAACTGCTTTATTTCATAGCCTGGTGCAATGGACTTCTGATACGTTTGCTCATATGCTGCTTTATTTGTTCTGTTCATGCGACATTCTTTAAGCAACAGGACACTTTTTCAGTGTTTCTTTGTGTATAAATGGTGGGAACCTGACCATAAGACTATATTCGTGAAGAGTAACAAAGTAAAAAAGCTCTTTGTCAAGTAACCTATAAGGACGGAATGGACAGTCGTTTCTCATGACTAGCATGGGAAAGTATGCTGGAGTATCAATATATACCTGGAGAATGGAAGAATGGTCACATGATGATCAGACCATTGTACGGTGAGTACTGAGGTCACATGAACAATTTTTAAGTATAAACAGTGACTTTCCTAAGAGGACGGAGGCCTCTTCATTCCCCCTCTCCTCGATTGTGGACTGCCTGCCGGACTTTCTTTCATGCCCCTTGCCTTTTGCCCTTGTTGATGAACTTGTCTGCTGGACGGTTTGGAGCTGTCTGGTGAGAGACTAGATTTGAACTTTCCTGATTAATGTTCCATTTCCCTTGCCCATGCCATGGACTTTTCCCTAATGGGCTTTAATTTGATCCCTTTGCCCATGCTAAGAGAACCCTTGTGAACCATACTCCTGCTTTTGCGTGTGGTAAGAATCTCTAACTCTGGAACCATCCTCTTATGGATATCTGTATTTAGCAATAGATTTACTTTGGCTAGAAATGTGATTTTATATTTACAGCTGTTAGAGTCATGATAGAGTTTCTTAAAATGTTAGTTAAATACATTGAATTTAGATCTTTAATACAATAACAAATTATCTAAATTTGTCTGAGTCCTTTATTGTGTCGTAATGATCTTTCTACAGAAACTGTGCTTACAATTATCCGATTTCTAAATGCATGATAGAGAAACCCATAGATTATTCACAGAACATCAGGTTCTTTTGCTCTTGTTCTGTGTAGCCACAGCAGAGCTCTTGGTTTGTATGATTTTTGTCAGACTAAATGTCTTTAGGAGGTTGGTTCTTTCAATTGCAATACTCACAGCATGGTTCTGAGAGTAATGTATTTGAACCTGATCACCAATTTGTCAGTTGGCTACCATTTATTGGTCCTCATTGGGAAGCCGACAGCTGGACATCCTGATTTCTCACCCTTCACCACAACGAAGGAAGTCCATCAGAGTACTATCGCCTCTGAGGGTGAAGTATAGAATTAAATAAAATAAGTTATTTGTATGGGCCCAGTGCTAGAAAACCTCCAAAAGGTGCTTCTGCTGCAACAAGAATGTAAAACCGACTTTGTGCAGTCACTCAAAGTGAAGAGAGCTAGTGAGTAAAGTGGGCTGACCCTTTGGCCCAGGCTGTATTCTGTGTGGGTGGAAGCAAATTGTAAATCACAATTTAATGGACAATGAATGAAGCCCTCTGACCAAACACACACTAAATATATATGTGTTATGTATGAATCAATTAGAAAAATCTATCTGGTGAGACAGTTAAAGCTGTCTCAAGGTCAAACCTAAAATGGAAAATTCTGTACTATATTCAACTGAATAGTGGTTGTACAACATCATACCAGATCCAAATATGTCATTCTTTATTTAATGTATTTATTAGCAATGTTGTACAATACCATATGGGTGGCAAAGAGTCTCGCATAAGCAGTTCCAGACAATTACGATGTCGTATGTAGTTACAGAAAGCTGGACAAAAAAAGTGAAAATAAGAATTGCTAAAAATAAAAGGTGAAGGTAAGGTAGTCACTAAACAAATGACAGGTAGAAACAGTATTTGCATAAAATAGTAATATGTGTGCAATATATAAACATTTCGAGTTGGTTATGGTTGAAGTTCATCAATAATAAAGCTAATAAAAATATTTCTGGATGATTAATAATCCCCTAGTAGTCCATTCATAGAAGGTAAGTAGCACAGTAAAAGCTAGTTCTTCAACTCTATTTTAAGCATGCTGTAAGATGAGGTTCTCTCAATGGCCACACCTTGTGGGCACTTCATGGGAAACTTTTGTGGTTTGCCTTACTAAAGGCTGATATTTCAATGAAAAGGGTGTCCAAGTATGTAAGGTTGGAATGCCCCACTGACATCACCATTTTCAGAGGGAGAAAGTTTGGAGTCCTAGAGTGCAACGTCTTTGAATGATGCATGCTACTTTCACCATGTCTAGGATCTCTCAAAGCAGATGAGAAGGCAGGAAACACCTTGTCTTGGTCTTAAGCTTATACTTTGCGGTGAAGAAGTGTAGTGAACCCCAGTAATTCCTATCTCTCTTTGGAGATGTTGATAACTTGCACACCTGAACTGAAAACCCAGGGGAAAATGAGGAAGGTAAAAAGACACTAGTGCTCTTGCCATTATTGAATGGTATAGTAAAACCCTGACGTGAAGGGTATTGACCTATAGAGGCTACGCTGGAGGCCTCAGAGGATGAAGCAGAATCGATTGAGGATAGAAATAATAGGTGGCCAAGACCTAGTATCAAGTTAAGCGTATACATGCCGAGGACGTAACAGTTACGACCTCGGCTGTGGCGCTGGTGTGCCGAGGACGTAACCATTTTCTCCTCTGCACACCAGCCGGAAATACCTCTGCTGTAAAGAGTAGAGGGATTTCCTTTTTAGTTTTTCAGCCTCTGGAGCTGGGGAAGAGCTTCCCCAACCTCCAGAGGCATTTTGGTTTTTCAATGTAAAGACGATTGTTGCGCATGGCACACTGACGTCATTATATTGAAAGTGAAACTGATATGAGCTGGTTGGCTCATTTCAGTTTCACTGCTTCGGTGCTCGTTGGCCTCTCTCAGCCCCCGAGCACCGAAACACACGGGAAAGGTATTGTTGGAAAGAGGAGAATTTACCCTTTCGAATGGTACCCTTCCCTAGTGGATCCCTGCTTGTGGATCACCGCAGGATAGTGGTCCCCAAGCAGGGATCCATGACTAGACACCAGGGAGGGGGAAGCTGCCCCTTGGGCAAGGGCTTTTGCTCCCCCCCACTTTTTTGGGCATATTTAGTATTTCTGTCCCCCCCTTGGGAGCAGATGGGGCAATAGCCTCCGATCTGCCCCCCAGGGGGCAGAAAGCCCACTAGGTACCAGGGATTTTTTTAAATGTAAATTTAGGAGTGGGGGCTCCCCTCAATGGTCATTTTAATGCCCCCACACCAGCTAGAAATAGGCAGTCTTTAAGCCTCGTGGGGGGCATATATCCCACTAGGAAACAGGGACTGCATTTTTATGTAAATTTAGGGCTGTGGCTGCCCTGAATGGGCATTGTAATGCCCCCTCCCTAATCAAAAACAGGTACAGTCTTTATGCCCCCGGGGGGCAGAAATCCCACTAGGAGCCAGAGAGTAAATGTTTATGTACATTTTGGGGTGGGGCCTGCCCAGAATGAGAATGTCAATGCTCCCACCCCCCTCCCCCAAATAGCCACAGTCTTTCTGTCTCCCTGGGTGGCAGATGGGGGCAATAGCTCCCGATATGCCCCCCTCCTGGGCTGAAAGGCCACTAGGAACCATGGATTTTTTTATGTAAAGTTATGGTTGGGCATGCTAATGCCCCCACCCCAGCTAGAAATAGGCACAGTTTTTCTGCCACCCCCCGGTGAGGCGGAAAGCCCACTAGGAACCAGGGATTACATTTTTAGGTAAATTTAGGGGAGGGGCTGCCCAGAATGGGCATGCCAATGCCCTCACTCCCCCACAAAAAGCCACAGTTCTGCCCCCCCTCCCCCAGATGGGCAGAAAGCCCACTAAGCACCAGGGACTATTTATTTTAGCCAGAGTAGGGATGGGGGCTGCCCAGAATGGGCATGCCAATGCCCCCACCCCACTCAAAAACAAATGGACAGTCTTTCTGCATCCCTTGGGGAATATGGTGGCAATAGCCCCCGACCTCCCCCCGGGGGGGCAGAAAGCCCACTAGGAAGTCAGGGACTATTTTCTTTTAATTAGTTCAGCATTGCCATCCCCATTCTGGGCAGCCCCCGCCCCCCAAAAAATAGTCACAGTCTTTCTGCCCCCCTGAGGGGGCAGATGGGGGCAATAGCCCCTGATCTGCCCCCCCCATGGTGAGCAGAAAGCAAACTATGCACCAGGGAGCACTGTTTTAGGCAGAGTAGGGGTGGGAGCTGCCCAGAATGGGCATGCCAATGCCCCCACCACACTCAAAACAAATGGACAGTCTTTCTGCCCATCTGGGGGACATATGGGGGCAATAGCCTCGGCCAAGATAGCCGCCCGGAGTTGAAGCTCCGTGATGAACCCGCACACCGGCATCCAGAGCGGTGTTTCGCAGCGTCCTAATCCCGCCAATTTTCGTCAATTTTGCAATCGGAGCACTGGCGGATCATTTTGAATGCTAAACCGCCTCCCTACGATCCCGCCTCGCCAAGATATGATCCGCGTCACCCCACACGGAAACAAACCTAAGATGGCACCCGGGGAATTATACAAAAAAAAACCACCCGGAGGCCGAGAGAAGATGACCGCGATGTCACCGGTTGCCGCTTTAATCATCCGATAGCGGCCTCATCCACCCCCTCCCCCAAGCCCGCTTCTCGATACAAGGTTCTGACCTTTCCTGCTGGCACTGAGCGGAGGAGAGAAGTGGAGACACGGGAGGAGCGGCGCAACAGACGGAGGTTTTTGAGCGCCGGGACATGAGGCGCCCTACTGGAGAAGGTAGTGTGTGGCAGAGTTTTGAGGGCCCAGAGGAGCGAGATTGTAGCGGAATCCACCGGGAACCAAGTAAGGGGGAATTAACACTCACCCTGTGACGTGAACCCGTGAGGGAGGCCCCTGACGAGAGTTACTGCCTGGGAGAGCTGTGGCCTGGCAGTGAATGTTTGACTGATGCATGCCGGAGTGGCGGGCCCCCTGATGACTGCCCGTGTGTTGATTCCGGACCTGCGGCTGGCAACACGCTCTGGAGAGGAGAGAGGCAATAAAAGCTCAACGCTGGAGCCACCCAAGGAATTAACCTTAGCCTATCGTGACCGGAAAAGTTCCACAAATTAACTATCTGCAGACTAGGGCAGCTACACAGATGGGGCCTTGAGTACAATCGGGGGCGGTGCGCAGGCACGGGATCCTGTGAGTTTATGGAACAGAGGGCCCTACTAGCAATGTCCTGTTTGGACGAGTGATTGCAGTGCACACAGCTGAATAGGGGCTACCCCCGAGAGGTACAGAGGGATTCGTTGCTCAGCTGCCTGCTAAGCCACTCTGACCCACTACTGTTTTTGACCATTTTTGCGCACCAAGAAGCTCTCTCTGGGCTGTGCCTGACCTCAAGATGGCGGCGAGGACCATTCCTGATTACCACCACGGAGGGCTCCCGAGTCTTCGAGGCACTCCCAAACCTACGCCCTTGCACAACAAACCTCCCCCCTCTCCCCCCTCGAGTGAAAGAATAAAATGTGAACCCGGCTGTTACTAACTCCAAGGTCAGTATCCCTTGCCTGACCCCAAGATGGCTGTCACAGTGTTCCCTACCATGTCGTGCTACTCCTCTGAGAAAAAAACTGACTTTGACCAGACCTTGACCACATCCCCCATCCGACCTACCCTTCAGGATACCGTATCTGTGAACCTACCTCTGTCCGTGGAGACCTAGCTTTTTGGCCAATGCCTGGTGGAGCTACTTGATAGCTATAGAGGAGATGGGCTGCGGACTACCCCTTCGGCCCTCACCTACCCAGCCAGACACTGGATAAGACCCTATTTCGTCTCTCCATCGTACTCTCCCTCCTACCCCTTTACTCCACCCACTCTCTCCTTTACGCTCCATTTATCCCTCCTCTTTGCTCTCTAATTGTTTTCTCATTGAGACCTAGCTGCTTGACTGATGCCCGGTGGAGCTACCTGATAGCTATAGAGGAGATGGGCTGTGGACTTACCCCTCAGCCGTCACCTACCCAGCCGGACTTTGGGCAGACTCTCCTTCGTCTCTCCATCCATCCTATCTACATCCTGTCTCCCTCCTACTACTTTCTCCCCACCCCCTTCCCCTTTCTAATCTCTATTTTCTTCGTCTCCCAATGCTCTTGAAATGTTTTCCTGTAACTGATGTAACTTGTAACTGATGTAATCTGTGTTGGATCCTTATGTAAAGCGCTCTGATACCTCCGGGTCTAGCCAGCGCTATATAAAACTCAAATAAATAAAAAAATAAAAAATAGCCCCCAATCCGCACCACCAGGATGTCAAAAAGCCCACTAGGCACCAGAGACTTTTTTGTTTGTATGTTAGGGGTTGGGGCTGCCCAGAATGGCCATGCCAATGGCCCCAACTCCCCAAGGGTCGCTCCCCTTTTTTGTGCACACATATTGGCCCTTTCTGCCCCCCTTGGGGCACAGAAAACCACTAGACACTAGTGAAAGTTTCTGTGTGTGTGTGAACTGGAGTTTGGCTGACGGTCTGTGTGCACTGGAGTTTGACTGGCTGTGTGTAAACCAGCATTTTGTTGGTGGTGTGTGAACTTACACTTAGCTGGCAGTGTGTGTGGACTAGTGCTTGGCTGGCAGTGTACATGGACCGTTGCTTGGCTAGCGGTCTTCATGGATGGCACATGTCTGGTGGTGTGCATAGACTATCGCTTGGCTGGCGGTGTGTGTGGATTGTCACTTGGCTGGCGATGTGCGTGGATGTAGCTTGGCTGGCGGTGTGCATGGATGGCGCTTGGCTGGTGGTGTGCATGGATGTGGCTTGCGTAGATCCTACAGAGTTTTATTACCCAGAATCCACTGCAAATCTCAAATTTAGCCAATAAGTCACACTTTCCTCACATTTTGTGTGGAAACGTTGTGGGATCACCATGTCGGTAGAAATTTCCCACCACCTAGCGTTCCACTCTGTCGCCTGATAAAAATGATACCTCACTTGAGTGGGTGCCTAAAGCAGAGAACCTAAAAACATATCAAATGAAAAACTGAGGGGTAACCAAAGTGGGTCCAAAAGGACAGTTTTTCTTTTATAAGTTTTTAGGCTGACTCTGCTTTGGCCACACAAGTGAGGTATCATTTTTATCAGGAGACTGAGGGGAACGCTAGGTGAGGGAAATTTGTGCTGGTGCGGTGATCTCACAACCTTCCCACACAGAAATGTGAGGTTTGCAGGGGATTCTGGGTAAGAAAACGTTGGGCGACCCACACAAGCCATGCATCCCTGGACTCCCCCAGGTGTTTAGTTTTGAGAAATGTCTGGGTTTGGTAGGTTTCCCTAGATGGTCACCAAGCTCAGGACCAAAAACGCAGGTGCCCCCTATCTATCACAAAACAATCATGTTTTTGCAAGGGGGCACCTGCGTTTTTGGTCCTGGGCTCGGCGGCCATCTATGGAAACCTACCAAACCCAGACATTTCTGAAAAGTAGACATCCCGGGGAGTTCAGGGAGGTGTGGCTTGCGTGGATCTCTACACTTTTTTTTACTCAGAATGCCCTACAAACCTCAATTTTATCCAAAAAGAATCACGTTTTCCTCACATTTCTGTGTGGGAAAGTTGTGGAATCACCGGGCCCACACAAATTTCCTACCACTCAGCATTCCCCCAAGTCTCTAGATAAAAATGCTACCTCACTTGTGTGGGTGGACAAAGTGCCCGCAACAGGGAAGGGCCCAAACGTATTGTAGAGGCATCAAAAATTATCGATCACAAAAGGACCTGGTTTTGTAAGGGTGTCACCTACGTTTTTGTTCTGGGGCTCGGCAGCCCTCGTGGGAAACCTACCAAACATTTCTGAAAACTAGACAACGAGGGGAGTCCAGGGAGATATGACATGCATGGACCCCCCAACGTTTTCTTATCCAGAATCCCCTGCAAACCTCAAATTTAGCTAAAAAATCATATTTTCCTCACCATTCTGTCTGGGATCATCTCGCTGGCACAAATTTCCTACCACCCAGCATTTCCTGAGTTATCCCAATCAAAATTATACCTCACTTGTATCTAAGCACGCTGGGATTCATTTTACATTCTTCTGTGGGTATTATCAATTATACGAAAGTATACTTAGCACCCTTTTTAAGACTCAGAAATTATCATAAATGCCATCAAGCCCTTAGATGTTCGCAAAAATTAACTGACAAAGAATCCGATCGCTGTGTAAGTCTGTTTCTCCAGGCATCCATATGCTCAAGAAGCACTATTCACTTTGATGAACTCCATGTACTTTTTTAAATTTATTTATTATGCATGTCATGCTTTTATTCATGTTTATATAACATCTTTTGGTCGCCGTCAGTGTTGATTTTATTCCCTCTGTATGTATTTTAAACTGCTTTTATGGCGGGTCCTCTGCCAAATAATGGTGCTTGATTGATTTATTGATTGAGTGACACAGGAATTAAATTGAGAGGCTTTTCCATCATGTTTATTCTTCTTCATGAGTTTTAGTGAAGAAATCCTAACACCTGGACGTGCAGTGTTTCATCCACTATTTTTAGGATTGCTGTCTCTGTGTTGCAACCCGACATGAAGCTTATTTAAAATCTATAAAGAGTTTGAACTGAGTCTTTAAACAGATTTCCAAGACATTAGCTAGGAAGGATAAATTGGCGATCGAGGTTGAAGTTGGTCATAGCATCAGCATCCAGTCAAGGCTTTATTTATTTTTATAAAGATGAGACCAGGACTATTTTAGTCAGTCTTGGACTGTTCTTTGGGACAGAGTTGCACTAATAAGTAAGGTAAGATGATGGGGCTGTATTTATTGATAGGTGTAAGAATGGTATCAGAGAAATGGGAGCAATGTTTGGTTATAGCAACAGAGCACTTTTTCGTTTGGTTTTAGCAACAGAGCATTTTTTCTGGAGTTACTACTCTGAAGGAAATCCGTTATTGCTTAGATTTCTGTTTTGCATTGCCATTATCCTGCATTTTTTTGGTGTGGTTAGAGGGAGCTTGCGATCTTTTTCACCATCTTTATGAGAAGGAGGTAAAGGAGTCTGGGACCTTCTTATGATGGTGGTTGGAGAGGAAAGCGAGAGCGGATTAATTGCTGTGACACCTAAAGGATAGACAACTCAATAAATGAAAAAATTTGAATAAGTTAGTCTTGTGGTGGTATGGTACTCTATCAGGTAGACAGGTTTAGGGCATGACAGTTAACTTTGCAGATTATCTGTGTTTGGGTCCACCATTGACTTCCTTGATAGTGTTGTCCATTGTCATTGAGCCCTTCCACAAGGCCTAGGAGCCAGATGAACCAAAAGGTTGGTGATAAGTTTATGGGCAATTCCTTTAGTGTGCATGCTATTAATGGAAAGTGTTGGTGTTTCATAGCAGCTCAACTGTCATTGTTGTCTTACCAAGGTGTCTCTTGCTGATGCTCTGGTGGGTTTCTACTTTGCTTTTTCTAGTTAGGTTCAAAGTCTTGCAATTCGCAGGTAGAATTACAGCTACATACTGGAGAATTTCCATGAGTGGTGATCTCCAGCCAGAGAAGCTCATGGCAGGACAGCCTTATTCTGTCATTTTCTTAAGTTCAGAAAACTTGGACTCTGATATATTAGTCGTTTGTATGAACAGGCCAGGACAAACGAAAATATCTTGGATCATATCCTTTGCAGGACACATGCACAAATGACATTGCTTCTTTTGGATTCCAGTTATTACTAATTATTCTTATTATTATCCAAGATTTAAACTGCTTTGATATAGCCAATACACATTGATGTCATTACTTCTGTATTAAAAGAATAAAAAATCTGTATATTTAAGCAATTCTTCCGTCATAAAACATTTTAACATAACCACTTATGTTGTGTCAAGAGCTCAAACTTTAGACATAACCAACAACGTTTAAGGCCTCCATTCCAAGCTCTAGGCAAATTTCCTTAATGGAGATGTTCACACTTAAAGAAAAATATGCTTTCTAAGCTTGCTTTCTGTCTTAGCCAAAGCAACCAATAGCTGTCATTTCTGACATTCTAACCAATCTGAAAGAACTGCCACAATCTTTTTAGTATACACTTAGAGCAAAGCTTCTTTTTCATAAAAGATTCAATGAAATGAGGCAATCCTATCTCCGTTGAAGACATATTTGCAGGAAACAAATAAGCATAGTCTGGCGCAACTTCAATCTTTGTCTTGTTCAAAAACCACACCCATATTTTTGATGTGCTTATGCTCCCGAAAAACCACGATGTTCATATTTTTCAATTTAACATATAGTCTGTTTTATGTGTAAAACCATTCGAACTGGATGGTTGTCACTGTAACCCTATATGGCTATGTTCTAGTTAGACAATATCTTCTGTATATATCTACATGTTAAGTATTCTACCTTTCAAAGTGGGTGGAAAAGAACATCTATTTAATAAGTGACTGGATAGGTCAGCTAAGCAGATCAAAATTAACAGAGTTGGTGTAGGAAACTGGGTTGCTGGTTGAAGCATCTACTACAATTCTTTCCAGGGTGAAACACAAGCACAATCAAACTTTACCTGTGCCCAAACCTCTGGTAGCTTGGTACAAAGTAGTCAGGCTTAACTTAGACACAGTGTGTTAAATATTTATGCAGCACTTCAAGCAGTAATAAAGTGAAAACACAACAAAAGAAAAATCCCACACCAATTTATAAAAATTGAGTCAAGTTATTAATTTATTTGAGACCAAAATGACAAAAGTCCAATCAGTAGAACCGGAGATATGCAATTTAAAAGTGTTAAGTGAGAATAGTGCTTAGATGCACAAATCACCAGCTGTGGCTATCTGGTTGCGCCGGCAGGGACAAATTCACAAGTTCAGGCTGACTGCAATGGAGCATGAGCCCAATGCAGGGACCCAGTTAGACCACCTGAACAAAGTACCTTAAGTCCTGGTTTACAGAGCTTTGTGAGATCCCCTGTCAAGGATGTGCCGCACAGCAGCGTTCCGAGGAAGCTGCGGGACTGTGATGCGGGGCCATGCATCGTTGTTGAGGATGCCATTGACAAGGGATTGTGATGTGAACACCTGCCTCGAGGATGCGTTGCGCAACAGCGGTTCCGAGGAGGCAGCAGGTGGTGATGCGTGGTTCAGCGTGGGAGAGGCATTGCACTGCGGTGGTTCCATATGGGGAGCTGCGAGGAGATGCATTGGGCTGTGTCAGTTCTGCCCACAGGACCACAGCTGGGCTGGCAGAGCACCTCCAGGCCCACTTCCAAGGGCCCAGGACTGGGGTAGCACCACTTAGTGGGATAGGACTCACAGCAGACAGAGTGCATGTGCTGGGTTCAAGATGGATGGAGCCCTTTCTGTCCCTGAGGCTCTGTTCAGGAGGCCAGCCAATTAGCCCTTGGAGTTACTCTAATGGTCCTGGGTGCTAGATGGAGGTCCAGTCCTCTCACTCAAGCAGCAGGGTAGAAGAGCAGCAACCCTTCTTTCAAAGCAGCACAGCAGTCCTTCTGAGTCTTCTACAGATCCAAAGGTGTACTGAAGAGTTGGGTCTTAGGGTCTACTACTTATACCTGGTACCCACTTTGAAGTAGAAGAAGGCTCTGGAGATTTCTGCCCCAGAGGTGTCTGTAATTTTCTGTCTACCTGCCCTGGCCCCAGCTTGTTTGGGGTCACAAACGACTAGTGTCAAACCCTTTGTGAGTGTGCTCATGCAGAGCTTTTGTGAGGTGTAAGTGTGGTATGTGAAAGCTCCCCCTCCTCATCAAGTCAGAGATGGCCCATCCTGCCAACACCTATCTCCCTTTTGTCTCACTGCCTGGGAGTAATACATAAAGACAAACTGTTAGCTACATCTAGTCATGTGACCCAGCTTACAGGCTGCAGGCACCAAATGGTTAAGAAAAGAAAATGCCAACTTTCTAAAAGAAGAGAAAAACTAGGGCCTATGCCCTAGACACAAGGTGCACTACTGTTGATCACTCAGAGAGTGTATCCCAGATTATATTCCAATAGTGAACTAGTTTAAACACTGTACTTACAAAACTCAGAACAAAAGCAACATTCCAATATACAAAAGTCCATCAATAAATCATCCCTGAGACCCTGAATATGACTTCTTCATAATTTATTATGCAAACGCAGGTGCTTCATAGGAAATCCATTCCACATGACTTTAGATGATGTTCAAATAGTTCCCGCGTGGATTACACAAGCCCCAATGCATTTCGGGCATACACAATAGCCCTTCTTCAGAGGAATCTATGAGGAAATAATAATGGCAATAAGAATACATCACATTCAATTCATCAAAACAATAGATTCAAAATAACGGCCACTATATCCTCTGAGGCGAACATCAAGGATGTTAGAATTCAACATTCATGAATATCTTTGAATGAAAACACAAAGGACAGCCCTGCTTAGAAGAATTCAGGAAGCATGGATGGGCGTTTACTGCGTTTTAGTTTTCACATTGGGGATATATGTCAGATTCATTTAGCATCTTGCATGGAGGTGTTGGTTTTAGTGATTTCACTTCTAGATAAGGAACCCGTTTGGTGATGGTGTCACTTGGTTCTTTTATCTTATTTTTTCCAACCTTTTCAGAACTTATTTTCGTAACATATTAAAACACAAAATATGCAGGGGCGTATAATGTATGTTTCCTATAACCGGGCAACGGGTTGATGTGCCATTATGTAACACATCTCATTTCCTCTGAATGGATTAGCATTACTGTGGTTTGGTGGTACTGCTACCACTGCTGCCCTGGGCGGAAGACCCTCATCGAAAACATGTCAACTCATTACGATGCTGTAGGGCAACTAGTAATGGCACCTCGAGGGCATTTAAAGAAGTAAAAAAAGATTTCCTCGCCGAATTATTTACATGGACGCTGAGTCGGAAGCTGAGAGCTATTTTGTAGCTGAATTCAGAGCAAAGAGTTCTTTGTCATAAGCTCTGTCAAACAGAATTGTTACCATGACAACGCCAGCTAGATAACCCATTTGGGAAAATATTTCTAGGACCTAACACTCTATCATCTGTCATTCAATAATTTCATGTTCATAATAACTAGGAAATCAATAGCTATCCTCTGAGACAGTTTGTTGAGAGGCAGGCCTGCTGTTGGCAGCACACATCTCACATTTCTGTCTGCTTCTTAAACTACTCTTGCCAGTGAAGGAGTTTAAAAATGTGTTTGCTTGAAGTGGAGCAAATGACAAAATATGCCTAATCATTGTTGACCTTTTGTAATGAAGCTACATTAGAAGTGGATGAAAGCAATCCCTTGTGTAAGACGGAAATAAACTTGTTGTCGTTATTACTTTTGACTTGTCTTCTTTCCATTGGACAGTGGCAACACCACAATTGTACATCATTTAACTATGCACATGCAATATGTTTGTGATAGTATGTGTCATTCACTGTTATGTAATGCAACAAAGCCAACTATAGGTTTTAAAAACATTGGCAAACCCAAAAGGTTTTGCTTCGGCTGCAGACTATGTAAATGTTTATGTAAAACCTTATTGCAAAATAATTTAGAGAAGACCCCTGTATGAGCATAAGCACGCTCGGGCCAAAATCTTGGAAGTATTTTTTTTTTAATAAAGTTCTACAAAAATCCTTCCAAGATGGCCACCTTTACATGTAAGGTCAGCCACCTATAAGTGTTTAAAGAGACACTTTCCAAGTTGGTGGTTGCTAGCAGTTCATGCATGCATGAAAGCAGCCGCGAGGGTCTGCTAGCAGTGGCTCAGTAGCTCTTGGGTCCACGCACGAAAAATTATAATAAATAACAAAAGGGAAAAAATAGAATTGTTGGAAAAAATGCACATATTGCACCACTAGTCCATGGTGAAATAGACTACTTTATTTCCAGATGTGTGAATTGTGGAAGAACAGAATGCCATCACTCACAGTGAGCTCAATAAATTGATGAAGTGTGCTGACCCTAAGCCCATGCTGCATGCTGTGTTTGGCTGAAGCAATATGTTTATTTATTTTTATTTATTTATTGAGTTTGATATAGCGCAAACTTGACTCGAGGGCATCACGAGGTAAATGAGGAATTGCATAAGCAGCAACTACGTAAGATACATTAGGAGTAAATACAGATACAAGGTGACAGTATGTGACGAGGTGTACAAGGACATTAGGGAAAGTTGCTGATACAATTTTGAGGTAGTTACAATACACAAAAATACACAGCGCTTTACAGAGCACAGCGGCAATTGTATAAGATTACTGAAGGAGTAAAAATAAAAAAAACACAGTAACAGCAAAACAAGATAAACAGTAGTAAAGATGGACGATCTAGTTCTGAGGTACTTGGGGTAAGGCCTCTTGAGGATGGGGGAATTTGAGGCACAGTTTTCCATCGGGTAGTGATGCCCAGATTTATTTAGACGGTGCATTGGGGATGCCCACAGGTGCTTTAAGGAGGTGGGTTTAGGTATTTGTTGAGGAGAAGAAGCTTCAGATTCTTCTTGAAGTGAGGAAAGAATTGATTTTCCCGCAGGTCCTGGAACAGGGAGTTCCAGATTTTAGGAGCATTCCCAGAAAAGGCGCAGGTGCGAGTTTTCTCTGTCTTAAATTTTCGAGGAATCATGGGTAGACTGTTTGAGCTTTGTAAAGGTCTCTTTTGGCCTACTTTTGACAGTTTATTGGTGAGGTAGATTGGTTTTTCAGTGTAGAGCGCTTTGTGAGTTATGCAGGCAGTTTTTAGTATGGCATCCAGTTGAGTTGTTTGAGGGTGGGAGTGATGTGATCAAAGAGCCTTTCCCCCAATATACATCTAGCCACAGTATGGCGTGTGGCTTTAAATGGGGCTAGGTAAGTTTTTGGGGCGTCCGTTACCATTGATTACTGTAGTCCAGCTTGGGTAGGACTAAGGATTGCACCGCCATCTCTAGGTCTTTCTATGGGGTTGAAGGGTTTGACTTTTTTGAGGTTTTTCAGCGTGTAGAATGCCCCTTTTGCAGAGGCTTTGATATGGTCTTTCATGTTTAGGTGGCAGTCAAGAGTAATCCCTAGGGATTTAACAGAGTTGGAGATGGAGAGTTTGCAGTTTAGAGCTGTGAGGTTGTCGAGCCAGCTGTCTACGAGAAATAATTTTTCTTTTGGGAGGTATGAGAAGGTGTTCACTTTTGCTGGGGTTGAGTTTGAGGTGGTGGCTGATCAGCCAGGTTTGAACTGTGAGGAGAGTGTTGTTTAGGTGCTGGATGTCGTTGACTGATGTGAATTTCGTGTAGAGTTGGCTGTCATCTGCATATAGATGGTAGGCTATTCTAGCTTGCTTCAGGATCATTGCAAGGGGTTCCGTGTAAAGGTTGAATAGTGTTGGAGACAGGATTGACCCTTGGGGGACTCCTTGAGAGACTGGTGTAGTTTTTGAGGTTGAGTTGTTGACAATACAGTTAACCAATGGACAAAAAAAGCTGACTGAACCCCCTATATCAATATAATTATAGATCTATATATTTTTCTTAAAATCAAAGGGCTTGGTTAATTTCAGACCCAAAATGTTAGTGTACTTCATTCTTAATAAAGCACAGAAATCTCTGATCATATCACGAGCAAAGTTGAGTTCTTCCTAAAGTTGCCTCTTGGGAAGTGTGAGACCTATTCACTGGCACTAATGCATGCATTAGTTCTTGTCTTAGGTGTGTTAATGCCTACATAACTATGTGTTTTCACTGTGTTAATACTTGTGTTAGTTCCTGTCTTGGTGACATTAAAGACTGGTTTTTATTAGGGTATACCTCTTTATCTTGTCTAATTTGAAGTACTGAAATACAACTGTGGTAAAACATCCAATACAAATTAGGTTTTATCTAACATTACCAGCTAACCCCATGCCTCCAACAATGCAGTACTTCAGTAATAGATTTTTCACAAACAGCCTAGTGAATTCTGGTAGTTGTAGTCCTGATTTTCGCAGTGAAACCAAATGACCTAAAGATCCAGATTACAATGGTTTGTCAAAGAAAAGTCAGGGCGTTGACACACTGGGTCCTTGGTGACAAGGAATCATCTGATGAACTTTGTTTTGTCTTCTATATTAGTCTCTCCTATCAGGAAAGTCATACTCATAATTTTTTTTCCTTCAGTGATAGTGCTATGCACACTTTGAAACATCTGCAGCCTCCACCATAAAGCACATATTTCAACCCCACGGGGTTCCACTACATCCTCAGTGCTGTTTTTTTCTTGGACGGTTTGAAATACCTATTTTTCTGATCTCAACCAGTGTTCAGGAGTTCCCTTGTAATATTTTGTGCTCTTTGCAGTTGTGCAAATGACTGTGCAAACTGGCTCTGCCATGCCGTTCCTCAGTATGCTGCAAATAGACTGGTTCATATGTACCACATTGATACCTAATATCTCTCTTTAGATCATCTTGATCCAAAAAGTAGTTTTTTTGTTGAGTGTCAGAAGAGTAACTATGTCAATGGCGTGCCAGCACAATCATAGCATAGACAATCAGCATGGCCCTAGCAGAATGGTAACAAACCATCTTTGTTGCATTTTGGCCTTATCACTAGATTGTACTGTGAATGAAAAGAGCCCATATCATTAGGTGTAGTTCCTGGGCTAATGATCCTCTGCGTACAGCAAATATTAGTTCATGTGACTGGTTGCTACATCAGTTTTTTTTATTCAGGTCTGTTATATTGTGATAAATGTCACCTTATGGCCTTTGAAGATTGTTCTGAGACCACAATTTAAGCATACAGAAATGCAAAATATGAGGTGGCATTTAGATACCAAAAGTAAACACAGTGAAAAATGCACAATAAAATGTATAAGCTTTAGGTGCTCTAAGGGTGTGCCCCATGGTTCTCTTCCTGCTACAAGCTCATACAGTCGTTGGGGATGTTGTATACATTATTGTGTGTGGTACATCTAGACCTCACAAAACCACCAGGATGGGGCAGGTTAGATTAATATCACCCTCTCTCGCTCTCTTATGTAAGGATACCCCTAAATTCCTAGGTCTCTGAACCAGAGAGGATGGCGCAACAAGTGAGAGGGCCCCTCCAGTTTTTACCCTTTTTGTAAAAGCATTGTGTTGGGGGAGGGGCTTCAATGATTCCCAGGATGGCTGGAGTACAGCCGGCTACAATTTCTTACGCTGACATTTTTCAGTGCAATTGCCATCAGCCAGAGGTCCTGCCCTTTAAAAATTAAATCATGCTTTGCTTCCATTGTTTAGGTATTTGCGCTGGAATATGAGACAATATCACTGTAGAAGGACCATCTAGGTTCTGTATGAACATTCCTTTTTGGTGCAAGCATTTTATTAAAATCGCTTTAAGCTTGCCCGTCTTTTCTTTAATAACTGCCATTATTAAATTAGACCTCATAAAAAACGTTTTGAGTGTGTGGTCCTCGTTTGACAGTCTTTAGAGAAACTACACTTGGCAGGCCCAAAGTCGTATCTATCTATCTGTCTATCTATCTATCTATCTATCTATCTATCTTTCTATCTACCTACTCAAATACATCCATCTCTGTCTGCCAATCTGTTTGCCTGCTTTTCTTTAACCAGTACTCACAGACTTTTGAAATATTAGTAAGTTCATAAGGATACAATTTGATAAATTCATCCTTTCAGATTCACAGATCCAGTTGGCTTTGGTAAAATGTTGGGGCTATACACTCCTCTTCTTTGATGTCCTTTATGTAATATACATTGTGTATATGAGGGAGGGACATAATACACTGTGAAGAGTCACACATTCGGACGACTATACGTACAGATTACATCTCTTCTTTTGATGCTAAGCCCAGTTGCCTTTCCAAATATGGTGTGTATGTGTCATTACTCCGATCTACAGTGGAAGTCTAAGAACCATTTGGAAATAAGGATGAAGTTTCACACAAGGGAGAATTGGGGGGGGCAGCTGACCACAGGGAGGTCTGCTCCCTGGGGATTTTGGGGAAGTAGAGCAGTCGGACGACTGTTCGGGTTTTGGGCGTTTTTTGGGCTACTTATGTAGCCCAGGGGTATATATGCGGCCATTTTACGGTACCAGCCACCATTTTATCTTGGTGACATGGTGGCTGGTACCTGGTAGGGAACCATTTTGTTGTAGGTAGTGGTAGTATCCTTACCTGCGGGGCTTTGATGGCGTCCGTTAGCTTGGCCAGTGAGGGCATGTTGGCCCTGTCTCTGAGGCTGCTGATGGTACACCACATGGCTGCCGGTACACCGCATGGTCATGAGGCGGCTGACTGGTGGTGGAGGCGGCATGAGTCGTTTCACCGCGATGTAGGCCCCCTGTAACGGCAGCGATCCAGGTAGGGGGACGGGTCCGCTCTCGCACCCAGAGAGTGGCCCGTGATGTCACCGATGGCCTTTGGGTCTATTTTTATTGTGGGATGCCTGTGGCTCCCCGTAATCAGGCAGGGCCAGTGGGCAGCAGCACACCAACATCTGGGGAGGGCTAGCCCTCCAGCTCCTCTTCATGGCAGGACCGCGGGGGCTGCACTGTGCGAAAGCGAGGTCTCTTGGTAGTTGATAGAGGCCTCGCAGCGTGTCAGGTGGGCGGGGCCGCGGCGGAAGCGCGCGCAGCCCCGTGAAAGGGTAGGGAAGAGGGAGGGAGTGCTATGGGGTACACCAGGGCTTTCAGTCCTGCTGGAAGTTCAAAAGGCTGGTGCGGAGACCAGTCCCTATCGGACTCTCATTTTCTCGCACCCTTGGGTAGCCCTGGCTTATTGTAGGTGTAAGATTACTAGTTATATATATCTGGATGCAGCGACAGAAGCAGCAAAATACCAGTCAGGCGGCATCCTATGCTAAGCACCAATTTCCATTTTGCATGTTGACACCTGTGCCCTTATTTACATCAGCCACATCCCCTTGAGAGAACCTCCAGTGTCACCCCACTAAAGCTCTGGGGAGCACTACTAGCGTACAAATACTTTTAGAGGGCATTGAGATGGACCTCGTGGTAGGGGCGGCTAATGGCACACCCTTGTCGGGGTCTGGGATAGCTGGCTGGAAGGAGGGTCATCTGGGATCAGGGCCCCGGGGTAAGGTAGGGAGCAGGAGGACTGCGTTGTAGGAGTTGTTACTTTGTGAGGACGTGGAAGCCTAGAGCAGGGAAGGACTGGTAGGGTACTGTACACAAGTTAAGGGGGAGAAGGAATACACCTTACTTTACCCTCCTCCAAGTCCATACATATACACAAAAGAAAGTAAGGTAGATACAAGTCGCAATTTTTTCATATAAGGTTGTTATACTTGTACCCATGTATCAGGAGCACATTCACCTTGTAAAAACTGCCCTCACCCACAACAAATTGTGGCATGCTTCATCATAGGGCTGCTACAAAACGCCTCAGCGCAGACCAACGCTAAAGTCCGAGCAATAGGGAGAGGTTGACAATACAAACAAATAAAGAAGGAAAAGAAAAGGATCCTGAATAGGTGCAGACAATGAATGTTAAAACTAACGAAGGGATACCCTCATAACAATTTTATTTCTGGATTCCCTTGTCAGGATTAAAAAAAGGGTAAAAAGTACCCTCGGATGGTGGTGGTGTTAGTGGGTTATGCACTCTCCACCCCTCCGTTCTGCATAGAGGTCAACATGTTTCTGCCGGATCCCGACACTCTACCGGCATTCATCAGGACAAAAGGATCCCTATGCTGAATTTCCTTGCTGTCACATATACCCCTAGTCTTACCACTATACTAAGTGTTACTCCACCTGTTAGTATGGTGCAGTCCAGTACACTTACTCATGTATGAAATCGAGTTTATTGAGTTGAGCGCTAGAAATGGCACAGGAGTAGAGGGCGACCCCCTATAGTCACACATTCGTCAAGGGTGGTTCGCCGCACCCAACCCAACCAAGTTGGAGGTGCCGGCGCTTATAGAGACGTGGACGGCAACATTTTAAAATATTGGTAGAGTGTTCTGAAGAGTCCTCGGACAGTCTCACTAATTTCACAGTTGGACATCATCGGAAGCCCAAATAAATTATGGAGGTTACACTGAGGTGGGGTAGGATGATGAACGCAGGGCTCGTACGGCCTATATCCAGTGGCACATTTGGGCAACTTTGACTGTGGTTATGGTACCATAATGGCGGTCCAGCTACGTTGGTAGAAATATTTTACAGCTCTAAGTACAACATTCGTATACCAGTCATTCCAGGGGTGCCCCAACCCAGGAGGGATAGGGGTGTTTGTCAAGGAGGGGGTGGTCAATTTGGAGCTTATTGGGATTGCAATGAAGGGTGCTACACAACGGAGCATTATAAAGTTGACATAAACGTTACAAAGACGCAGACAGACAGGCGTGGGCACATGGCTGGGGGCCGGGGTTGGTCCAGTTGTGCAGCAAGACATGGGCAGCTGTAGTTTTCCACAGGCAGGGAGGGTTGTACAGGCAAAGTGGGCAAAGAGATTCGATAAGGAAGGTTGGTGGGGCTCCTCTGGGCTGAGTTAGCTGTGCCCCCTTTTTTTCGGAGGGGTACCGAAGAGAAACAGGGGCAGTTAGGTTGCTTCAATACCTTTCGTGGTCGGAAGGATAGTCAGTAAATATATTTATACCTGAGGAACAAGTTTGGGTGACATACTCATCAAGGAAGGTAGCATTAACTTTAAGGGAAAGAATGGGACAGGGGGCGCTTATGGCGAAGAGCGGCATTAACTCTGCCTTCCGTTTGTTGCCAGTACACCCTGCCAACCTTCACCTGTGTGAGAATCCAATGCCAGGTCAGATACTAGGGCGGCAAACCGCGTCTAAGGGGTGGCTCCTGTTTGTGTGCTCCTTTGGAGTCCTTCAGTATGTTCTTGCGGGAGTTCAACATGGTGCGCGGGTCATGGGCATATAACGCATTGCTTCCTGGCTGAAGGGAAAACCGGTGGCACATAACATATTACTTCCTGGTTGAAGGGAAACCCGGTGACGCAATATTCAAGGTACATGTACCTTGAATAATTATGAATTTGATTTAACATATATGATTATTTAGGGACTACTTTTTGATATATGCACCCTGCATTATTCTTATCTTATAGATTCCTCTTGCTCACACTACTTTTCCTGATGAAGATCTCAAATTACTGAGATTGAAACGCCGTCGACCTTGTATACAACAAAAAACTCCTTCACTGTAAAAAAATTATCACCAGGAGTCTTTGCTTATGTTGTCAATGCGATGTATATACTTTTTAATGTCACCTTCACTCGTCACATCAAGCCCTCATTCACCTTTTTGTGAGCACGTGAACTATATTTCTATAGTTTTGATATAATATTTATAAATACATAATGTATTATGTCAATGCCCACCTGTGCCCCTTCGTACAATTATAAATTGTTTACTGTTGCTCCCTCTGGCATTTATTCAATAAGTAATTTACACTTTCTCCAATCAACAGCTCCTGTTTGTTTAGGACCTTTTGGTCTTATATGAACCACTGTTACCTCATAATACTATTGACTACCCCAGGTTCCAATATTGGGGCACCCTTGTTTCTTAATACTTTCTTATTGGTATAGAGCTTGATTCAAGGATGATGGAATCCTGGTTGCTGGGGTACAGGAGAGTTACGAACAGAGGCTTCTAGAGGCAATGTTGGGCGCAGGTGAAAGTAACAGACAGGGAGATGCAGATCTTGTGGGGGCATTAGGAACCTTGCATGAAGGATAATGAGAGTGGGGTGGGCAGGGGTAAGAGGTTGGGGGGGTCACTCTTGGGTTGCCATTACCACACCATCTTATCAGGCTGGCTGCAGAGGTGGCGATTCTTTTCTACAAATCTTAATGGGATACCTCTAGCAGTTTTGACAGACTGGGACTTGGTCGCTCAGATAATGGCAGTAGCGGCAGTGGGTTTTGTTTTGGGCCTTCTTGGCAGGGGCATTGGTGAGCCGAGGTGTGGCCACCGGAGGGGACGCGGAGTGGCCCCAGCATGGCCTTCAAATAAAAAAAAATGTTTTCCTTTGGGGTAGCAGGGGCGTTATTGGGGGGTACAGTTGGCGTATAGGAGTTTGCTTTAGAATTGATGCCAAGTCAGTGGTATGGGTGGGAAGTAGGTAATCAGCAAGGCTCTAAAATAGGGGCATCTTGATATCATGTTGGGAGCCAGGAAGGTACCAGGTTTGGATACCGGCATTGTTGATGCTCTGGCTAGTGCACAGCGGGAGAGGATACATGGTCTGGCCACGGAGGTGGACTAGGTCAGGACCGGGATGACTCAAGATCTTTAGTCCTTAGGGGAAATGGATGCTTTAGTTGATACCCATTTTCTATAGCAAGTAGACGAGGACGACTTATACCCAGGCCTAGTCTGTACTTTTGCTGGTGGTGCCAGGGGGAAGTCGGAGGAATAGGGTAGGATACAAGACATAATGAGATTTATGAGGCTCTCATGGTCGAAGGACAGCCAGGAACAGCCATTTATGGCAAGCATGCAGATATTGACTTCACAGGCAAGCTTTGGTGGGATTATGCACCCTCCGCAGGTGTGATTGGGAGGAGAATATCTAGAGGGCGGGAAGTTGGCTGGTGATCCTAAGAGGAGCCCCTTGTCATTCTGCACTTTCAGTGTGGTGCACTTGTTTCTCCCCAGAACGTGCAGTGGGAGCGTAAGGGTGGTTTGTTCTCAGCCCTTATAGCCAGAGGTTTTTTGCCTGAGCTTTGCAGGTTCATGAACTTTTTGGGGGTAGGGGGTGTAAGGCCTTTCTCTGGGACGTGCTCAGTTGGTCTGTAGTAGGTCTGCGGGTTTGGATCTACATATCTATGGCAGAGCAAAGGAGTGCAGGCAGGAACTGGTGACTCCAGTTCTGTCACAGAGTTAGGTTTGCTCGGTTCGCTGAGGGGCCAGCAATTTCGACTCGTTTAGTGCTGGGTGAGCGCCATGTTAGAAGGGGAGGAGGGGTGTTTGTTAAAATAATGGTACAGGTTGTCAACTTTGTTTCTGTTTTTCAGGTTTTGTTCCCAGGCCACAGGCTACGGGTTTGAAGATATGGATCTTTGGGCCACTCGTATGTCAAGACACTAGAGGTCCAGCAGTCATAAGGCATTTTTAATGGTTATTGTTGCTATGTACTTCATGATCTCATATGAAAAAGGGGTACGAGGGGGAGGGGGGCCCTCCCTCTTGGTAATTAGACTACCAATAGGGGGTATGTGTCCTGATGTGCTGCCTATACATTTAGGTGGGAATGAATCAGTTTTTCAGCAGGGTTGGTCAGTGTTAACTCACGAGGGAGGACCTGTGGGAGATTCATGAGAATGGGCTGTTTGTCACGCTTTGTGGATGAAGTTCGTCCGCATTAGGCTGGGCGTGGGACTGCAAAGCAAGCAGTCATAGTCAGGGCTAGGGGGAAGCAGTTCTAGGAAATGCGACCTCCCCCCCTCTTTGTAAGGACATTATCCTGGGCAGAGTGGAGCATTCAGATCTTCATTATGGGGATGTGGTATTTTCGAGGAGGTAGGGTATGGTTCTCCTCCATAGGCATTGAACTCTACCTGTCGCAGCTACAGCAGGTGTTGGTACTCAACAAACGATAGTTCAAAACCCCTCTCCCTAGGAGGTGGGGGGCAGAAAAGGGGCGCACTAGTGGGCCCCCATTTTCTGGGTGGCGGTTGGCAGAGAAGTTTCCATGGTTTACCAAAGTTTATTGTTGTTGTCAGCAGCAATTCAAACTGAAACGGAGAGGGTAGGCAAGTTCACGCCTAGACGAGCAAGGAAGTTTAAGGTCCTGTAGGAAGTTTAATTGGTTAAGAGGTTAAAAGATGTAGTAAAGTGGGAAGGAAGTATAAAGGTCTCAGTTGCAGTTGACCAACTGGAGCATGTACGATATTGCTGAATTAAGTTGTGGTGGGGGGAGACATTTTAGGGGTGGGGGTAGCTTAACGTAGGTGATTAACTTTTTATAATGAGGTTGTAGTTTTGTAAGGCAAAGGCCAAGGTTCTTTTGTGATGTGCACCTGTTTCAATAAAGCAGCCTTTTTCACACAAACCCGGTGTCAGTGGTCTGTGCTGCTCCCCACTTCCCCAATGTGTAGACTTTGCAACACTTTATTTTGTGTTCCAAACCATATGGTACAAACAATTTAAATTTAGCCTTTTGTTGGGTCACTGATGATTGTAATTATTACATTCATGTGTTTCATAGGTATTATTGTCTGGTCCCATCCAGGCAGTCGCTCTCTTTTCAAATGACGACAGACCATCAAATACAAACAATTCAGGCAAGTACTGCCGCCTCATCAATCGCTGTTTCTCCCTAGAGGGCCCCACAGATATTAATCTTATCCCCTGACTTCTTGGAGCCTCAGGCTGCACATTTGTCACATGTTTAGAATACTGTATTTCAAGTCATTTGCACTGACTATGAAATAATATTATCCGAATTGTGCGATAAATGCCAATATTTGATGCAGTGTAAGTTGTTCCAACATATCAAGCTAATAGTTTGAGCAGAATATTGTAGTTAAAGAAAGGGCATGCTACAAATATTACACATTTTAGGTGGAAGATTCGTTTTTTATATTTCTTCAAATATTTTTCTCTCTGCCCAGGATCAAGCTTTGCATTAATAAAAAATATATTTCTATCTAGAATATTTATTGCTTTGGAAAGGATGGTTTGGCGAATAGAACAGACCTCTGCTACTGTATTGGGAAATCCCACGCCGAGTTTCATCCACCTTGCTAGAATTTGAGGGGCGGCCAGCACCATGCGCTTATATCCTAGGTTTAAATTTTACTTGAAGTGTTTCAAGACAAACTTGAGTTTTCTAATGGCAGGGGAGAGTTATGGTGGATATTTTATATAAATGTTTTTACAGAAAAATTATGAAAGGAAATTATGATAGGAGTTTTTGGTTTTGGATTTTGCAGACTTTTGGTTGAGTTGTGTTTGAAAGAAACAAATCGCAGGCATTGGTCAGCAATTGTTTCTGATTATGCAAAGAAGCGCCTTGTATTCTCTATTTATTTAACTTTAATGAAGATTTTCGGGCTAAGAAAGAGAAGGATGGTGAATTTATTCCATCAGTTGTTGGTGGGGTGAAGTCATTCATGTGAGGTGTAGAAGGTGGGGTGCACAGGTGTCAGATGGAAGACTTAGAGGGCAATAGAAACTGAGGAGGGATTGAGACGGCACATACTTCTTTCCCCGCATATCAGTAGGTCAGGACTGCTCACTTACCAGTCAATAACCTTGTCATTCTGGGCCTCGGAGCATATTTTGGATAATATCAATTCACAGTCAATGAAAATAACTTGAGATGCAGTATTCTAAACATATGAAAAATAAGTAGCCTCGAGTCCCTAGAATTCAGTGGACAGGATTAATGTCAGGAGGACCCTCGAGGCAAAAAGAGCGATTGATGAGACAACCGCTTTTATTGACCCGTCTCGAACAAGTGGAATACGGAAAGTCTGAGACCCTGTGTTATATCTAAGGTTTTATACCATGCATCTATCTGCCCTGTTTCTCTGCCTCTGCTGCTCAGCCAGTGTGAATGTGTTGGGTAGAATGTTGGTGTGGATGGTGATGTCATTGGAATGTGAGGTTTGCTGTGAGGTGGAGTGTCAGTTGGATCCTGGGCATAGCAGCAGATAGACTGCTCCTGGTGGGGCCTTATTTAATCTTTACTGGAAAACCTACTTAACATCTAAGAACAATAAACTTATTCATCTGTAACCTAACCACGTCTACTGGAACTCCTTACTACGGCACAACACCCTGTCTGTATATGGGAAAGTAATACCTAATTTTAATAAGAAATACAATGAATAGTGTTTAAAAAATAAAAACATATTTGTTCGACTATGCTACCTCGACACTGCACACAGTGTTAAACGTGTGTGACACTGAATGCAACATAATTCAATTATGATGTGTCAATAGTCGCATTGTAAGTATACAGAACACAAGAACCTTGGAAGGGGACAAAGGCTTAGTAGGGGAGAAAGGCAGACTTGGAAATGCTGGTTCTGTGTGCTGAGAACAGAGTAATTCACAAGAGATAATCAAGCTGGGAAGATTTTGTTTCTGAAGGACATTATGGAGAAAATTCATTTATTTGCCACCAAATCTGCCGCATCATCATTCTGTGTAAGTCGCATCTTCTTTGCCAAGTGAAGACGTACGTTTTTATTGACACCCACAAGTATGTTCAAACAAAAGATGACATTTATGTGAGTTGCGCCCATTTCAAGTGTGAACTGCTCAGCATAGTTAAATCTCCCTCCAAAGGCATGTAGGAGGTATGTATACATACTTTACAATATACTGTGGCAAAAAAACAGGTTGGATTTTTCAAGTTTCAAAATTGCTAATTATCATAGCAACGAAAACACAATAGATTGTGTCAAATGATTTTTGATCTGGTAATAAAATCATAAGAGTAACTTCAAGAAATGTTAGATAGAGAAAAGTTAATATATATGCTGCCTCTTTACAGTAGCACAGAAGCATAGGGAATAGTAAATTATTCACAGCCAGCAAACGCATTGCAAATAGCCAATGCAACTGACCAACTAAAATATAATAAATGTCTTTACCCAGCACTGATAGAAACGATGTCAGGAATCTGAAATCCATGTTGTTGCTGCATACCTGACGAGTGGTTGATTGAATTCTGGCTTTGCAAGCAGCGCGTTCATGCTTGCATTGTTTGCATCACCAATATTAAAAGGGGAGCTACAAGTTCAAGAATGCAACGAATGGCTGGTTAGAAAGCTGGGACTGGGTGAATGTCATATGTGGTGGCCTTGCGGATACACAGTGCTTCTTTTTTGCATTGCTTTTAATTTATATTTCTAGAAATGGAAATGGAAATCGGCTTGCAATTGTCATCTGAAAGCAAAATGTAACCAAGGGGTATATTCATGCATGCGTTTCAGTCTTTATTAAACTTAGAGTGCTGGTCTTTGAGGTTTCTGGAAAGTCTAGATAGACAAAGGAAGGGGTTCTGAGGTGGTTTTAGCTTACATTGTCGGACTGGCCAAAAGGGCAATCAGGCAGTGGCCAATGGGCTAGTGTGACAGGTCAGTGTGTGGGTCGGTGGTTTGGCTGTTTGTCGGCCTGTTTTATGGTCTGCTGGGCAAGTTTTTACTGTTGATTCCCCTGATTTTAAAATAAACATACGCTGCAGCAAGCTCAGATCCATGCAGTCTTCCATACCTTGCAAAATACTTATAGAGCGTGTCTTTATAAGTTCAAAACTGCACCAATTTGCAAATGTGAGCCACTTTTTAGTTCGAAGCACATCTGTCTGGTTGCTAAAGACTTCTTGGGGACATTCTAAAAGCTGCCTAGGAATGCATTCTGCCCATTGCTTACCATTGGCTTTGTGGTTTGTAGCTCACATTTGCTTGCTTTCTATATGCTGGCTTTAATTGTTTTAGGCTGTCCAGCATGTTTTTGTCCCTCCCGTGGAGTGTAGCCTGTTCACCACCTCTCTGACTCACTACATGTATTCTTTCACAAGTGCTTGCTTTCTGCAAACAGGCCTTTAAATTTTGTTCTTTTCTTGTCACATTTGCTGTGCATTCAAAAACAGAGGGCAAATATCAGACTAAGGGGCATATGCATCAAAACATTTTCTTGCGATTACCAAATAGCGATTTTTACCGAATCGCTATTTGGTAATCGCAAATGTCAATGCATCAATAAATTCACCATTTTTTAGCGAATCAGTAAAAATTGCAATCGCTATTAGCGATTCTAAAAATGCGACTCGCATTTTTGAGAATCCACTATTAGAGAATCGCTAATTGCGAATCTGTGATTTCGATGCAGCATGATGACCTCACAAACAGGAAGTGAGCCATCTCATGCTGTTAGCTGTGTACTGAGAGTGAGGAGGAGGAGGAAGAGGAGGCAGACTGCAGGAGCACAGCACTAGGAAGCCTGTTGGGACAACTGAACCTGTGCAATAATTCAGCATGGCATCAGAAAACCCAGAGAAGGAGCCAGCACTGCGCAAAAGCAAGCTGAAGTTCAGTGAGAAGGAGTTGGAAATCCTCATAGAGGAAGTGGTGAAGAGCCATGAAAAACTGTTTTGCAAACAGTCACTGCAGGTCACAGAGTCAGAAAAAAGGAAAATATGGCTGGGAATACAATCTAAAATCAGCGCAGTGGGGGTCACACAGTGCTCCATTCCGGATCTGCGCAAGCGGTGGTATGACCTGCGGAGCCGGGCGCAGGAAAAGGTTGCTGCAAGGCTAGCTGATGCAAAGAAAACTGGAGGAGGACCATCCCCACAAACAGCTTCTACAGCCTTAGAGGACCTGATGGAGTCTACCCTTCAGTCTGAAGCTGTTGTTGGAGTGACCCAGATAGACACCTCTGCACCGCCCAATACTTCCCAAGGTAAGATGAATGCAAATGACCGTACAATGGTAGAATTACAAAACATACTCCGTAAGTGAGATCCGGCTAAGTGTAGTGAATACTACTCCAGTCCACATTTTACTTGTAACACACAAATGCATTATGGGAATAGCAGTCAGCAACTCCAATTGGAAAGGTAAGTGGGGAGCAAAACAGCATAGGTGCATTCAAGTACGACAAGCAAGTTTAATATCTAGACACAGTGTGTTGATAAATAACTTTATTAAACAAAACTATGTGCAATATGAAATACATGTCCAAATATGCAAACTGAAATTGCACTGTTTAACATCACAGATGCACCTGCGCAGGAGTCAGATGAAAGTGAAGGCCATGACCCCCTGGAGACTCAGACACAGTCAGGAGATGACATCGCAGTGTCCCCATCACCCACAACACCTGCACCCACAAGACGCAGGATCACAGTGGCACCACTACCTGCACTAGAAATGGAATAGGAGAGCCAACCTGACCCTCCAACACCACAGTCTGGGCATACACCCACATCAAGGCCCCAAAATCCAAATGCAACATAGGAATGTCCACATCAGGAGGCACAGGGAACAAAGTAGAGCTGAGGAAGGCGACAGTTGAACGTCCTTTGGTGGGCTGGAGAACGCAATGTTGAAGGTACAGCGCCTGCAATGCAAACACATGCATTCAATGCAGGCACACCTTTCATCTTTTGCAAGTAACATGGGAGAGATGAGTGACAGCATCAAACAGCTCACAACAGCTGTGGTGAAATGACGGAGGGAAACAAATAAACACGTTAGTGACATGACACAAGCCCTCAAGTATTTATTCAAGGTGATGCAGGAAGACCATGTGTCCCACCACAAAAGACACCATCAATTCCTTTGTCGCTTAGATGGCTACACTAGGGCCATCAACCGCCGGAGCACCACAACAGCACAACTGTCTCGACGTGCTGTAGGCATGCAGGTTGAAATGACACATTGCTGTGGTGATGTGGCCAGGGGACTGATACAGGTCACCAATGCTGTGGAGCAACTGCAAACTACTTCAGTTGCTGCCAGTAATGTCATGGGTGGAGGGGATAGTGAGGATGCCTCCAGCCTCAGTAGAAGCATGACACCAGTGACCTCATGCAGGAGGCGCAGTACAAGGAATACTCCAGCATCAGCGGGCTCAACAAGGGATGTGCAAAAACAACAGTTGATGGACAGAATGCAGAACAATGTCATACATTCACCCCGGTACAGAGATCTGGGCCTAAATCCATCGTTTTTTAACTCACCATGCCATTCCAGTTTGAACCCAGCCATATGCAAATCAGTCTTGACCCTGTGCCTCATGGGAACAGTCCAGCCCGAACTGCATAGCCAGGTCCTCCCAAGTGGGACGGGTATGCCCAGACGTGGGTCCCGTGCTCTCCATGCCACTGGAATCAAGCTATCCTGGCTGAAGAGGGGTGAAACCCCGAAACCGGTCCTAGGATGCTTGTTTCCAGTCCAGGGAGGACCTGGCTTGGCAGTTCGGGCTGGACTGTTCCCATGAGGCACAGGGTCAAGACTGATTTGCATATGGCTGGGTTCAAACTGGAATGGCATGGTGAGCAAAAAAAGGATGGATTTAGGCCCAGATCTCTGTACTGGGGTGAATGTATGACATTGTTCTGCATCAAAAATCAACTGTTGTTTTTGCATTCAACAAGGGATGTGACTGAGCACCCAGATCGGGCAACGGGAGTACGTGGCCGCAGAAAATAGTGTGGCATTGAGCAAAGGAATGTCATTTGGTGAGGTAACCGTCATCAAAATTTGTCAGGGCTAATGTACAAGTTCCATGGCAAAGTTATCCTGTTGCGATCTGACTGTCACAGTGCACGTTTTCTTCTTGATATGTGTGCATTAACACAACCTTAAGTCTTTTAGTTGAATAAATCACAATAGCAATGAAACCATGTAGTGTCTCGTATCATCATTACCCTCCTTAAAAATAATTCTGTGTTATTTCTGCACGTCTCTGTCTTCCTTCTGCTGCACTCGATGCACTTGCTGCTTGTTGAGGTTGTCCTGGCTCATCGTCTTCATCAAGTGTACTATCCGATTGGTCCAGGGGTATGCCTCTAGCAGTTGCAATGTTATGCAACATGGCACAAGCGGACACAATTTTACAACAAGTGTCTGGCCTGTACTGCAATGCCCCACCAGTTTTATGTAGGCAGCTGAAGAAACTTTTCAGTAGGCCAAAGGTCCTCTCGATCATATTGCGCGTTGATATGTGCGCTGAATTGTATCTCTGTTCACTTGGTGTAGTCGGATTCAGGTCTGGTGTCTGTATGAATGAGCGCACAGCATATGCGCTGTCACCTATGGGGTAGAAGGCAATAGATTACTCACTGCTATGTCTCACAATGACCAGAGAATCAGCAGAACAGTGTTACATGTGTCTACCGAGCTGGTATCCTTCGCCAAATTCCCCACCAAGGAGAAGTGTATGAATGCCACTGTGTCTGAAGATGTAGGAATCATGCGTACTACCTGGCAATCTTGCCACTGTGTTTTTTGCATTACATATGACTTGTATATTCAGTGAATGATATGACTTCCTATTCCTGTAAATGTACTCATTCACTGAGGGGGGACATATAGCTACATGCATCCCATCAATGCAACCAATTACATGGGGGAAATGGGCTATCTGGTAAAAGCCAAATTTGGTTTTCTGCAATTCCTGTGGTGTTGAGTGAAATCTTATGTGGTGGTGCATTCTCTGCAACATAGCGTCCAGGAATGAGTTAAAAAAACGTGATAGTGCACTTTGGGAAACCCCTCCTGCTGCAGCTATTAGCCCCTAGAACCTACCTGAGGCTAGGAGATGCACTGAACATAGGACCTGCACATGGGTGGGGATGGCATGTGTCCTGTGAGTCTGACGCTGCAGTAGTGGATCTACTTCAGCTATCAGATCATAGGTCATGGCTGAATTCAACCTATATTTCTCAAAAATCTCTTCCTCTGTCTGCCCCAACAATGTAACGTGCAATCTAAAAATGCGTTCCTGTATCCTCCTTCTTCTCTGTGCTGCTGCTTGTATCCTCATCCTCCTCGCCATGACGTACAGCGCAGCCATTGTGAAACATTCTGAGGCCTTCTGGGGCTCTTTAAATAGTTTTCACCTGGTTAACACCTGATTTGAATTTGTGGTATTTTGCAAGTGCAAAATTGCGAATCCTAGCTTAATCAAAATTTGCGAATGTTTCATGCATAGGTTTGCGATTACATAATAGCGAATTCGCAAATACGAAATCGCTATTTCATGATCGTAAAATAGGGAATCGCAAGTTTAGCGATTTTCCGAGTTACTGTGCGAATTTCAATGATGCATTGCTTAGGGCTATTTTTGCAATCTCAAACGGCTGATTTTTGTGAATCGCACTGTTTGCTATCGCAAAATAGCTTGATGCATGTGCCCCTCAGTCTTCTGAGGGAGCTTGGTGTTTACTTTTCTTTCTCTGACTTCAAAGTGAGAGAATATATGTGACAATCTGGGGGTATGAAATGAAAGGCTTTTTTCTAGCACACAACAAAATTTAAATGTCTCTGAATGAACTGTGGAAATATTTCAGAATATATCAAAATTGTGGTGGAAACAAATATTTTAATACAATCAAAACAAATCAATACACTAAGTGATGCTATTTCCACGAATTATCATTTGCGCGCTGTATAATTTTATCAGTAAAACTGGATATCTGTGCAAATTCAATCGTCATTTCAATTGAAAATATGTTAACTGTACTGGCAATGCACTACAACACCATGCGTATTCCACTCTACTTCACTGCACTCTACGCCATTCCATGGCACTCTACGCAACTCTACGACACTCTACTCCACTCTATGCCACTCCACCCTACAACACTCCACTCAACTATGTCTATCCACTCAATGGCACTCCACTCCACTCACTTTTAGCCATGCTGAACAGTAGTCACACTGGCTTACAACATGGCTAAAAACTCATTGGTAAAGCCAATAGCTCTTGCAGAGGTGAGACCTATTAGCTTTGCCAATGCTTGTTTATCTTTCTAATTTACCAATGGGGCAACTTTTATGTTGGTACTCAGACCAATTTTCTGTCCCAGTCCGTCCCTGCCAGATGCTTGCAAATGCACATGGAAGTTCTTTTATTGCCATCTGTGAGAGAGCCTCATGTACGTGAAAAACATCTGCTTGATGTGACTGACTAAAGTACTAACGTAGTCCAACCAATATCATGTAGGACCAGCATATCAATGTCAAGCCCCTGTTACAGTGCATTATACAGTATACTTAACAATCCTGTCAAATTTCCTATAAGTTAAATGCCTCTGCAGCAGCTTCTCTCATCATATGCTCCCCAGCAGAGTGAAAGTTCCACTGCTTTGCTCCTGTGTTTTTAAACCATGGGCAGTTGTCATTTATATTACCGCTCTGGCACGGAGTTGTCCTCATGTCCCAGGCATTGTACCATGTGTGGTGAGAACGATATGGTGGTATGGAACACACGAAAATACACTCAAACTCCCTTCTGTAGCAACAGTTGATGCAGGTTTTTTCTGCATGCAGGGGCCAGCGCTACTGGTATTGAGAAGTAGAGCTGATCCATGCAGCTTCATGCACTTTCTGTTGGCTGGGAACACCAATGCAGCAACCATCTTATTGGCCACTCTGGTGTCTGTCATCCTCAAGCCATCGGAGGGCTGAGAAGCAGAAGCTGCCCACACTGGGGCCCAGTGATGTAACACAAAATGATAGGTCTCCCTGCAGACTGTGATGAGGGGCCCCTAAGTCTCCCATATCTCACAGATATTCATTGGCCTTGGGATGAATGGGTGCCCCTTGAATGGTGGGGGGCATCCTGAAGGGTTCCCCCCCTGCACCGCAAGGACTGCAGGGGCCTTAGTTATGTCCCTGTTAGTGCCTCCTAAAAAGCTGCATGATTACAATAAGTAATTGGTAGGAATGCCAAAAATGTTGTAGCCTACCACCGAAATCAGTAGGGTTGGCATTTATATTATTGAAGCTGACAGTGCTCATGACATTCGCATTTTGTTCATGATACCCTACTTCAATTCACAGACATAGATAAACCACAAATGCAACATGACACAGCAGTAAATCAGAACTACTCTGGAAAGTAAACCTCAATTAATTAAAGACAGAATTTGGTGACTACTTAGTAGTGTGGTATGCTGCAGAGACATGTTGCAAAGTTTCTCAAAGGGCAATAGTGTGTGGCTTGCTGCTTTTTTAACCAGACTTCTAGTTACCCAGTGGTAAATGTACAAATATATCTGTTCCTCTTGCTCTGGAATGCCATAATCAGCCTGTATTTGCTGAAATGATTTAATGCCCCAAAGGTCATATATATCTCCATTCTGCTGATAATTCTGCATTTGCCATTTTAAGAACTCTGTGCCTCCTGCCGCTGGGGGGAAATCTGGATTAACTATGAAAGGAGTGAATGGTGATGAGAGTGCCAAGAGACTGGTGTTTATTACCAGAGTAAGTGATTGGCCCTAGAGCAAGGAAGGTAATGGGCCCCTGACTGCTGTTTGAGTTGTGTAATGCAGCAATCACCAGGGTTCAGTGGATCTCTCAGGCCTCTGGGCGCCAGTGCCACTGCACTTCTGCACCAATGGAAGCTGCACCCTTGAGTGTCCTATGCTATTATTGTCGCCCTTTTTACATGGGAAGAATATAAGCCCCAGGCTCTATATCATTTGCCCAAACACAGTGCTTTCCATATAGGTGTCTCAGTGATTGCCTGGTCCATAAAGCACCAGGACCAGGGTTTGTCACTATATTCTTGCTACCACTGTACTATATATGTAAGGTGTGCTGCACAGCAGTCATTTTAAATTGTTGGCATTCCCAGCCCTCCCTTCTCAACTGGCTTAAAAATGTGTTTTTTGCTACTTGGGAATATTACCCACTTTTATGAAGTTGTTAATCATTATTGTGATCTCCACCTGGGTTTCCACAGAAGGTCTACTGCGGTAGAGCCTGTACAACATATGGAAACCTGGGTAGTGTAGTCAATTTGACGGCTGTCAGTCCTGTCAACCATGAGAGCCCTTCCACCCTCCCAACCCATGCCAAGAATGCTGATCCTTCCGTAGTTGCTTCATTAGGAGGTCACAATTATCATGTGCTTCCTTGGCCAGTGTTCCCTGTATATTTGAAGCAATCTTTTGCCCACTGTATTGGGTATTGCTGTTGCAGCAGTGCCAAATGAGGGCCCCTAACAGAAACATTTAGGATCTGGGATATTTGAATGTTTATTTTAAAACCTAAGGCCGGTCAGAACTGCTTCAGTATTTATACTACAGCTTGCATGCAGCTCACCTGATTTGTCAGCATCATTATCACATCATCTGCTTTCAGGCTGATCTTGTGTTCCATGTGTTCAAAGCTTACCCCACACAATGCGTCAGTTTGTCTAATCATGAGGGGTAAATGTTCCATGTATATATGGCACATAAAAGGCGTGAAAGGGCACCTCTGTCTTGTTCCCCAACTCATTGCAATTGGGCAGAATGAGTCTCCATTAAGACGGATTTTAGGTAGGCCTAGGAGTAATTTTAAATAAACCGGAGCCATTTTGGTAATTGTACATTTATCTTTGACGCAGAATTACCGATAATAACGCTATTTTGCCCACTCAAGTAATTAAGAGTACTTTGGGGGGGAAATCCTGCCATGAGATCATATTTAGCAAGGGCAAGTGGCTGCTCGCGCTGCTGTTTGTGTTCTGTTGCATTTAGCGCTATTTACTTAGAGCAAAATGCATCCTCTAATCCATTTTGTATGTGAGGGGGCATTTTTGTTTTATGAAAATAGCGCTAAATGCAGAATTACTCTTCTAGCAAGATTACGCATGTTAGAAATGGGGTTTCTGGTTGTTTAGGGGCAGAACCCATCACTCTAGTCAGGGTAAGGGAGTTACACACCCAAGATAACCTCTGCTCACCCCCTTGGTAGCTTGGCAGAGCAGTCAGTCTTATCCTAGAGGCACTGTGTAAAGCGTTTGTGCAACACCCACACACACACCAGTGACACACTAAATACACCACAAAAGGGACTCCACAACAGGTTATATAAAAATATCTCTTATATTGTATATAAACACATAAACCACAATCACATAAATCACAAGTTACTTTGCCAAGTAAGCAATTGTCATAATCATCACAGTTAGTGTAATAAAGTGATATTTATGGGTTGCACATGTCATCAACAACACCACTGTACATAATAGCCAGATCCTGAAAATGATACTTGTTATCCTGTTTTCAAAAGGAGTAAAACAACATTTATCCTCACATCAGGACATCAAATGCAGTAGAGAAAACACAAGAATCACCATATTCACATGCCCATAACCCTCAAGGAAATCCTAGGGCAAAGCATTCCTGTGCTCCTATAACGTTGTAGAGGGTAATTGGTACTCAATGTTCTGGTCCGTAAGCTATCGGGCCACCTGCCCACCTACCACAGTGAATATCATAGATTGAGGGAAAAGGCTGAGCGGGACCTCGGTCAAGGAATCCTGCCCGTCCGGCTTGCTGCGGCCCAAAAGAACCAAATGCCCCCAGCGGTATAAACAAGGAAGGGGGACGGGAGAACTCACGCAGTCCCCCTTTGGTCCACAGAGGGACCAACGAATGACTCGCAGGGTGTCCTCCCCGTTTCCATGAGGTGGGAGGCGTGAGGAGCCATTCCTTCGTTGGTGAGCTGCAACACGTCAGTCTGATGCAGCTGGCTCAGGCACGCAAGAGACGAGCGAGGCTCTGGCTTCCCTCACCTCGGAAGCGTTGCTGCTCGCCTCCGCATCTGGGCTTCCACTTGGAGGTGCTGGGGCACTCGAGCAATGGGTCTCATGCTAAGCGGGGCCACGGCTAATGCTTCTTACCCTTCCAGATGCTGTAAGTACGTCACCGACTTCCTCATTTGTTGCGGGGCAATGCAGGAGACTTCTGGCCACAGTGTTGGTTGCCGGGCAGTGCTGGCTCAGCTGACGAGCAGACGTGCCTTTGTTTTAGAGATCGCTTCCAACCCGGGTGCCTCATGGCATGGAGTTGCAGTGCCTCATGCTTGCACACAGCGGGTGGGGGAGATCGGCACAGCAACTTTGGACAAAAAGGTTTTAGCAAGAAAAGCACAAGGAAGACTTTGATGTCCCTGTGTCTTCCACAAACAGGAGGTAAGCACACCCAAGCCCTTGGAGATTCTTCACAAGCAGGATACCACAGCAGGGCAAAAAGAGTCAGCCCTTTTCCTCTGCCAAAGATAGAAGCAGCAACTGCAGGCCAACCCACCCCTCACACAGAAAAGGCAGTACTCCTCACACAGCTTTTCAGCTCTTCTTCTTGCCAGGGTTCTCTTGTTTCCAGAAGTGATCTAAAGTCCTGGTGTTTAAGGCCTCATACTTATACCTAATTTTCTCTTTGTTCTCTTTGCTTCAGAGTCTCTGAGCTCAGTACATACCAGTACTGTCCTCCCTGATCCAGCTTGACTACAGGGGGTAGAGACAGCATTATGCAAAGGAGACACAGCCTATTCAGATGCTAGCGAAACTCCTTCCACCACTCTAAATGCAGACCAGGTCTATTCAGCCAGGCAAGACAGGACACACCTCAACCCCCACCCCTTGTGACTGTCTAGAGTGAATGCACATTCCCAGCTCCTTTCACTCCAAACCATCCGGTGAATACACAAACAGGCAGAGGCACACTGAATGGTTAAGCAAGAAAATGCCCACTTTCTAAAAGTGGCATTTTCAAACACACAATTTAAAACCACCTTCACTAAAAGGCGTGTTATTAAATTCTGAGTTCGGAGAGCCTAAACTCCAGTTTTCTAACTTGTCCCAATGGAAAGTTACACTTGTAAGTTGTTACAAGGCAGCTCCCACATTTAAGAAAAGAAAAGGTTTGGGCCTGGCGTGTGGGTACACTTGCAAGGTCAACATGGCAGTTTAAAACTGCGTGCACAGATACTGCAGTGGCAGGTCTGAGACACATTTACAGGGCTACTTATGTGGGTGGCACAACCAGTGCTGCAAACCCACTAGTAGCATTTAATTTACAAGCCCTGGCACACTCAGTGCACTTTACTAGGGACTTACCAGTAAATAAAATATGCCAATCATGGATAACCAATCACAATCACAATTTACACAGAGAGCATACGCACTTTAGCACTGATTAGCAGTGGTTGAGTGCCTAGAGTCCTATAGCCAACAAAAACAGGGTCAGAAAAATAGGAGAAAAAAGGCAAAACTTTGGGGATAAACCTACAAAAAGGGCCAGGTCTAATAATGCGCAATCTTGCAAACTTTTTGGGTAATTCTTCATGTTTATGCTACATGGAAATTACATAAATTATGCCCATCTCTAATTTTAGCCTGCATTTAACATAACTGCTAAATGTCTATGTCTGAAATTTGGACCCTATGCCCATGCGCTGCATTGTGGCTTCTAAAAAGTGCCAATGTACCTGGTCAAATGCTTTTTCTGCGTCTATTATAAGTAGCAGTGCCTCTTTCTGGGATCTCTCAATCTTATCTATAGTATACAAAAGGCATTTAGTATTGTCTGAGCAATTACGTCCTGGAATGAATCCAGCCTGATCAGGGACTATAAGTCTCTGCATAAATATCCCTGACCTGTTGGCCAGGATGCTAATAAACACTTTACCATCCACATTTAGCTAAGAGATTGGCCTGTAGGAGGAGCACAGTTGGGGATCCTTTCCATGCTTCAGTAAGATCGTGATGGCAGCTTCTTGCACTGTCGGAACTATTGTTTTCATGTCTCCTATTGCATTGAAAAGACGGATGTAGATCGTCACTAGAGTCTGGCAATATCTTTTATAAAATAGGAAACTATACCCAGGGCCACTGGAATTATGCGATTGTGAAGCCACAGCGATTTTCACATAATTATAGATTTGTCATATAATTGATCGTCTGCCATATAATCTGCAGATTTCACCCAAAAAGATGTTTGAAGCTCAAATGGTTAAAAAGTTACTAAGAATGCAGCAATACGTGTTGCGGTTCAGTGGAAGACCCTTTGCAAAGCTAGACTGGTCGACTTTCTGTTGCTTATTGCTATATTTGGGTGCTAAACTGGTCCTAATGAGATGCAACCAATGCCCATACAGTGTTACCAAGTTTTAATAATGCTGAAACTATGAAGTAATACTCTTACAAAATGTGCTGCATTATGCCACATAATTTACCTTTTCTTGCCGCATACTATACTCAACCCTGCTGCATAATTTGGCCCACTCCTGTCTCTTAATTTCAGTGGCCCTGATTATATTCGCCCAGGCAAGGAGGTTTCTGTAGTTTGTTTCATGCTAGGAAACACTTCATCAATGGCAATACCGTTCTCTAGTGACTCATTTAATAAGGGATTTTATCCAAAAATATGCTGTGTATAATGTCTCATAGAATTCTGTAAATATGTGTTTGATGTGCATCTTTTCAATGGCCAGCGCACCGAGGTGGTCTTTATTGCTGCTTTGTAGTTCTAAGTTTTCAGGCAAGCAGTTTTACAGCTTTTTTCTACTTAGCTATCATTTCTGTTTGATCCTAAGTAGGGCATATTCTACCCTATCAGCATTTAGTACTTCTACTTGCTCTCTACATGCTGTAAAACTGTTCTAGATTTTACAAACGCCTACTGCTTATTTTGTTCCGTGAAGATCCATACCTGACCCTCCATTTGTCTTTTTTTCCTCCTTTCCTTATAGTTTTTGGCTGCTAAGGCAATCATTGTGCCATGGATAGTGGTTTTTAGGGCATCCATGGTGTTTGTATGTGTATGCCTTGCTTGTTTTTAGCAGGTATGTTGTAATGGCCCTTTTGACTTCCTCTCTGTTGGCTACATTAAATAGGAGATATTGGGTTGTTTCTGCCCCCTCGCCATCCGAATAGTGATTTGGATCTGTGCATGGTCTGATATGGACTGGGTGTCTATTTCAGCGGAGGTGACCTGTGACAGCATATATAATGAACAAAAGAAATATCTAACCTAGTATAGTTTGGATGGCTGTGCTTCTGAAATGTGCATGTAGCTTTTGATAGGCAGGTGCAAGTGTCGCTAGGTGTCAGTCAAGATTATTCACCTTCATCCATTCCTTACCCTCTATGTAGAGACCCCCGTCTGTCCTGCTTGTTGTGCTAATCTATATTTTCCTTTACACATCATCAGATTTATATTCCCTCCTATGAGGATATCTTTGTCTAGGGTTTGTAGTAGTAGTGGAATCGATGCTCTGATAAACTACTCATAACCTGTATTAGGTCTGTAAATCGATGCTACAGTGAAGATGTTACCCCTAGAAAGAATCCACCAGTCAACATTCTGCCTGGTATTTCTGATGCAGTGTCCTTTTGAAGGGGAAAACCACTCCGACTGCAGACTGTACCAATTCTTTTTTACTAGGTGTGTTTCCTGGAGGAGGCATATCTTGCATACCGAGTCCTTTAACAGCAAGAGGATCACTCCCCTTTTGACTGGGGCGTTAAGGCCTCTGACATTGAGGCCTGATATCTTAATCTTGTTCATACTTAACACTGATTACCTCGATATGTAAGCTTCCTGATTTGAGTTTTCCATGGTGTTTTCCTTATGAGCTGTCTACTATGTAAGGCATACATGTATGACTGCTTCTGGCTGTGATGATATATATGCCCCTCTCTTTGTCCCCATGCTTAACAACTAAAAACAAGAAAACATAACTAACTTGAAGGTCGGCATCCCCAATTATGGCCCTCTCTGGTCTGTGAGACAAGACGTATACCACTAATGGATAGTCCTATCCTTCTGCCGATCACTATTCCATCCTTCTATAACCACCCCTCAGGCAAGCACCCGATGCTTCACCTTTACCCCTTTTCATTCACGGACCCCCCTCACTTCACCCTTCAGTGTCTGTTTTGAGTGCCGGCTCAATGTCTCTATCCTGGTTAAGTTTTCTTTATCACATTGTTGCTTTGCAGTTGTGTCAGCAGGGCAGGTTTCTCTACCTCTGCTAATTATTTGGGTGGTTTTAGGGCTTTACCTTTGCCTTGTACTCTCCTTCACCTTTGTAGTCTGTAGGGTCGGAATGCATGAGTCTGTGCCCCTCACCCCTTGAAACCCACAGCTCCAGCTGTGCGTCTTCAAGCTTGAGTTACTGTCAGGTTTCCATTAGAGACTTCTTGCAGTATTGCATACCCTCCCACGTGAATATGATGCAAAAGGAATTGCCCCATCTATACTTTATATCTCTACTTCTCAAAAACTCCTTTACCACCTTGAATTCTCATCTATTTTGTAGTGTGACATTTGAAAGGTCTTAGAATATAGCCATTCTGTTCCCGTCAAAGGTGATTTGATTCACGTCTCTGGCTGCTGTCATGATGTTCTCTTTCTGTTTGTAGTAGTGCAGGCATGTCAGGATATCTAGCAGTTGGTCTCCTCTCCACCTGCGGGTTCCTACCCTGTGTGTGCAATCTAGAATTATTTCCTTATCTTTATATGCTGGGAGTATATGTAGAGCATTTTCTCTATATATGAAGCAATACCTCCGCCTTCTGCATTTCTTGGGTATCCCATGATCCATATAGTATGCTGTCTCGGTTGGTTCTTGAAGTCCTCCAACTGTGTCTGAGCACTCATTCCCTGGTCTTTAGGTGAGAGTACCTCCTGTTTAAGATGTTCCACCTCTTCTTTGCATGTATATTCCCACGTTTTAAAGAGAAGAGACTCTATCCACCATGTCACTGATAACTTGCTTTAGGCTCTTGACTGACTTCAGTTTCAGTGCATGGTGGTCTCCACGCAAGCCTCTGAAGACATCCTTCATGAACATGCATGCTATTGGGGGTTCTTGGGAATCTGAGTTCACTTGTGCTGGTGTGTTTCTTGTGGACGAGTTATTGGTTGCTTTGGATGCATTATCCTGTATGCTGCCCTTGTATGAGATAACATATCTTTGATCGCAAAGTCCTTCTGATTCCTGGCGGTCACCATCTTAAGCATATGTGATGTGTAGCTTCTGGATTCTTTTCTATAATATTCTCTTCGAGGTTCACAAGGACATGCTAACATTAGCCCTACCGAGCCACAGTTACTTCTGCTAACAGCTCACCCAAGATTTTGTGCCCCTCATAATACCACCTCTATAGCCTTTAGAGATTGCTCTTGGAGTCTAGTACGTGTGTCTGGCAGTACAATGAGGAGCTTCCAATCCCATTCAGTGAAAGAAACTGTCTGGAGTTTCTGTGGGGGCGATCTTGTTAGTCATGTTCTGCTGCTCATATGATCTATAGCCATGATCTACTTCTGTTGCTGGCCGATGGCGAGCCTTGTGCAGATGTCAGGCCAATTGGAACACATGATTGTTGCACCACTATACCCTAAACTGTCACCCAAGCCGATCTGGTTGATCTCTGGGATCCACCCCCAAATCCCCTGATTCTGCATACCAGAGCCAAGCTTAGAGGTTGTAGCAGTAATTCATCCATAGTCTCAGTTTATGTCCCCCACAGCTAAGATTCAGCGGGGTTCCCACGCGATATCCTTTCTTTATATATATATATATATATACATGTATATATATACACACACACACCCCCGAAAAATTCCTCTGTATGAGGATCAATAGAATTGTCTTAGCACACGTTGCAGTTAAATGGTAGAAAAACTGGCAAACGTAAATTTTCAGTCATCATATTTCAAGGTTAGTTTCAGAACATGGGTGTCTTCAGGAGAAGTGCAGGTGCATTGGCATCTATTGTTTCAATCTGGGATTTCTTCTTTTTCTTCATTTTTACTAACTCAGAATTTAAAGTCAAAGCTGCCCTGAATAGTGTCTTCCAAAACGATATTTAAAATTAGAAGTGTCTTTTCAATGGCTACATTGTTGGACCCTTTTTCTCACGCTTTCATTCCTCGAAAGTACCACTTAATCTACCATACATCATAGCTTCACACTCCTTGACCTGGCCTGCTTTCTTTTGCTAATCATGTTACATTTTTTGTAAGATTAAACTATATTTCTTCGTGTATTTTCGTGACCTATCTGTTGCCTATGATGTAGTGAAGCACTATATCCTTCTCTCTATTCACTTGCTTAGATGGTTCTATTTCTCATTGTTTGTTTCCTATCATTTCAACTGTGTCTGCTCAGTCTCTTAAGGAAATGGTGCCCCGCCTACATTTCCACTTGAGCATGTGCTCCCCAAGGCTCCATCATGAGATGCTCCTGCTCTCTACCTGTGCCTCCCTAATCTCCAAGATTTTGCTTAGATATTATTACGTCGCCATTTATACACAGTCCATTCACAGATCTGAATATCCTCATCTTCCATCTTTTCACAGTACCATCTCCTTCAGCATAGTTGCCATTATCTGCTTTATTTTTCCTTTTCTCATTTGCCTCTGATCAAGCTGTGTGCTTCTTTGGTCTCATCTTTTGCTCATCTGTGTCATATTTGCAATAGCCCAAACGCACAGAAATTGGTTGGAGGAATTCTTGCAATTTGTCAAACCATTGGAAATTGCTAGGTGTAGCTTTCCAGCCCATCGTTCTTTTGCCCACCATGCCACCTGAGTTTGGACCGAGGCATTTGCAAATAAGACTTGACCCTGCTTCAAAAAATAAACAGTCCAGCCCTAACTGCCAGGCTAAGTCCTCTCTGAACATGTGCACAAGCAGCCCAAGACTAGTTCAGCCCTGATTGGTGCTCGTCAGTGGGGTATACCTTGGTTCGTGTGGCACTGAGAACACAGGAGCTCACATCTTGGCATACCCTTGCCACTTAGGATGGTACATGAAACATACAAAAGGTGATGGGAGGAATGCTTGCAATTTGTCTGACCACTGGCAATCACTCGTGGTTGCATTCCTACCGATCATTCTTTTGCCCACCTTGCCACCTCAGTTTAGACCCAGACATATGAAAATCATCCCTGACCCTGATCTATTGGGAACATTCCAGCCAAAACTGTGCGTTTGATATTTCCTGCATCGCCTGAGTCTGCTGCTTTCAGCGCTATTGGTTTGCAAAATTGGGCATTTCATCACTTCTGGCACCCCTAAAAATCTTATTCAAACCTTAGCTGTTTTCTGAATAGGCTATTGCTCTTTTGCCCATTTTGGTCTCCTAGAATCTTGTTTTTCCTTCGACAGTCAATTCTTAATTGTTCACACCAAAATTTCATCAAGCTCTCCTTTTCTCATTTCCCCCTCCATATTTCAATGTTCTGATTTCATTTTCTGCAATCGATTTTTTAAAGTTTTGTATTTAAATGTGTTCATGGTCTTGCCTATCCTATCTATCATACCCCTGAATCATAAATCAAATGTATCATCCAAATGTATTATTCCCTAAAGATAGCTGTGTTTTTTGTGCAGCACATACTGTACTCACATGAACTTCTGTCAGAAAACTGTGCTTATAATGTTTCTCAAGTTCTGTAATTTGTAAAAATAGCTACATTTCCTGCGTAAAAAAACTAGCAACGAGCGTGTGAAGGCTATGGATCATTAGCGCTATGAGAGTGGTGATTAACACCAGCAGCTTGCATTAAAGAGGAGGAATCACTGAATATGATTGGATATTTATATTTTTCAGATTTTTTTAATGGTTAGTGTGCAGCGACTGCTAACTAGGAATATTGATTCAAACTTTTAAACTCTTTCTAGAAAACTGATGGTTCCAAAGCTGACTGTAACCACAGGCATGGTGTTGGCAACATTCTAGGAACTTGCCAAGGACTGCACCTTGAGAAGGACTGCTGACCAAGCAATGGGAAACTCCTCCCAGTAGCCATTGTATCACCATGTACAGATTAATATGCATAGAATACATGTGTCTCCATGGGAGGGACCCATCTAGGAGGAAAAATGCACACAAGGGAAAATAACCTCCTTTTGCAATCTTGTAGACCTTAATGGAAGATGAAGGTAGGACTGGAGAAATCAGCAAGGCCCCAAACTCTTCCTGACATCAGGAAGTAGAAAAGAGCCTTGCAGCACCAGGAGTATAATCCACAAGGAAAATGATCCAACCTGCTGGAAGCAAAAACAGGGACAAATGCAGCAGCAAGGGGAGATGACCACATTGAAAAGTCAAGGAACAAAACGTGTGCCAAACACATCTTCATCTCATAAAGCCACCATTTACATGCTTCCAACAGGAACTGACTTCACCGGAAAAGACCCTGCTACATCTTGGACTGGGAACCTCAGCCACCCTGTATCTGCCTTTTTCTAGGAACTATTGATGTTTGTTTGGTAATGAAGAAGATGGCAAAGTTTGTCATGCCACAAACTGCGCTGAATTCTAAAGCCCTGCAGCTGCCCTTCCTGCTCTGCATGAGGAAAATACCTCTGGGTCACTGTGGAAGTGCAAGAACAAACCAGGCAATGAGGAAGCCCAGACTGAGCATAGAGTCTTCCCACAAGCTGATGGAGTGTGCATGGAACAATTCTCCCTTTGAATTAATGCCATCTCTGGTAAGCTCTGGGTGGTGCCCTTGAAACAATCAATGCAAGCAGAAAATGGAAAAACTCTTGGATGAAATTCTTTCACAGAAAAACTGTGAAACTTTGAAAGCATTATGAGTCGCATTAATGCAAGAAAACTCTACAGTCCGTAAATAAGAAGCACTGATTGTGATGAGTTGCATTAGAAAAGCATTGTAAATATTGCTCCAAATGTTGATTAGTTCGTTCCGTTTGCCTATTAGATGAACTTTGTTCAACACCCAATGCCTTACAGAAAGCTCCACAAAAATCTGACAGTTATTGAGCACCTCTTTCAAAGACGACAGTTTGAGGTAACCCACAAAGACAGAAAATATCAATCGGCAAGCATTTGTCTATTTCTTTAGTTGTTGGTAAATTACTTGGAGAAGAGAATGAGCCACCTCTGAAAAACTGTGTTCTGTAATCAATATCACACAGTACTCTACTGAATGTGGAAGATCTGTAATATAATCTGTTCAAATCATATGCAAGTTTCAGGAGCCTCTGGGAAAGGCTGCAGATACCCACAAGGGTTAGCTTGCAAGGATTGTATGCTGAGTACAAAAAGGGGCATTTGAGATCATAGGTCTGAACACCAGAAAGGACAGGTGGTACCAAAAAGATCATAGAATCAAATTTAAAATAGTCTGGCTCCTTGATAACCAGAAATAGCTGAGCATCCTATTGTAATTCCTTATTGGGAACAAAGATAGCTTGTTGACATAATACAGTTTAATTTGTTGAACTAAAGGAGTCTGTAGATGAAGGTCCTCTAGCTCTTTTAGCTGCATTAGTGCTTGTGCTATCTTGACCGTTTACAAAAAGACTGAATTATTCCTCAAATACACTGAGGAGGAATTACATGTGTCTCATGAGCTGTAGATGAATCTGGATAATGAAGGGACGTTACGTACCACCAAGGACATGCAATAGCAGCCATCACAAATGTGTTGTGATATGACCCTTTCTCTCTTTCAGAATGGTTGCTAAAATACAGGTGGTTGAGTGTAGTTCTACATTTGAAAAATAGCATTTCATTTTCTCCAACAGGCATGCTCCGACTAAGTAAAAGATAGAGTAGCTCATCCTACATTGATAAGAATTTTGGCCTGGTTTCACATCAATGGGTCTTACACTTTGGTCAAGGTGATATCTTCTATCGCTGCTTGAGAGGGGAAACGTAGCAGGATGAAGCCAATGGGATGTACATTGCTGCATTGTTGGCTTTCTGCTAGTGACAACAGCAGAAACAGGTGAGGAGGTCAGTGACGGCTGGTGACATTAGAAAGTGGTGGGCGTAAATATTTGGTATGACTTTTATATAGTGAGCGACGCGGGCAAGCTTAATGGACAAACATGGGGTCCAAGCTGGATCCTCCTCCAGAGAAAAAAAATGAAAAAAAGATCTGCACATCTCCAACCACCTCTCTTTCCTCTTCAGCACCCTATTTTCACTCTTCCCCGAATGCACTTCCTTGCATCTCCCTCACTTCCAAATTTACACTGCACTCACTCACATTTAAGCCATTTATTTACTTTTGCTTTTGCCCTGTAAATATTTTGCCATCTGTGCATCCCCTTCACACACTTTCACAAAATTGCAATTACAACTGAAATACATGACCTTTGCTGTGTGTGCTCTGCAGAGAGGCCAACCCACTGACAGACACTATGCTTTGGCTTCAGCATCAGAGCTCTCAATCAAAGCCCCTCATAACCACCTAAACAGCTCAAAGTATGCATAGAACATTTGCGAAAAGACAGGATGATGTGGTCCAGTGTGAGTGCCCCAGTGTGATAAACTGCTTTACTTGACTTAAGCCCTGATGACGTTCTTGGTTGAGAACAAAACGCATTGGCTGAGTTTTATGTTTCCTTAAAACTTGAACAAATTATTTGGAGAATAAAGACTTTTCAAAATGCAAGAGTTTCTTGGACTTATTTGCCTGCAGCACACCCACTTGCAGCTACTTCATTTTAACATTGTGCAGTCGTTTACATGCGTCTGGATTAATAAATTAGCTATTTTTTAAATGACAAGTTTCCTTTCTCTTTTAAAGAGTTCCCCTCTGTGTTTCAAATTGAAAATCGGAAACGAGGGTAGTGAGTCAACTTGAGCTGGAGACGTTGTATTTCGAGGAGTCTGAGAAACTTCCTGAAACCCCCCTCATAATGAGAATAGTTGATCGGAATGTACTTTTTGATCCACAACTTTTGCAGGTAACCTTTTAATAAGCATTGGTTGACCTGCCTGAGTTGCCATAATTCTCCCGTTCATACTTTTGACATGATATAAGGTTGAATTCTAAAAGGGAGTCTGGTGGGAGCTCCAGACCTGCATTGATCTGAAGACGACATAACTCTGATTTTTCGTGGGAATCTGAACTCTTGATAAGGACACTCAAAATAGATGGTAACTGCCCCAAAATATGGTCTTAGTTTTGGTCAGGGCTCTGAAAATTGTCCGTAGTCTTTTGGCACATGGAATTAATTCGCAAATAGCAGAGTATGAGAAAGTGGCTCTTTTGTGTAGTCATCCCCATTTTATGTGCTCTGATGGTGCTGTTTTTTTTTTACTTTGTTCATTTGGACAATGCTAACCATGACCCAGTGCGTGTGCTCTAACCCCTAAAACATGATGAAATTTGCTTACTTCTATTTGGCCTATTTAACTTCCTTATAGAGCCATAGTACATGGTGTCCCAAAATACATCCAGGGCATGCAAAGTTAAATATCACCCATGGACTGAAGCACTACTGTGCATCCACTAATGTGACAAGACAAACATAATTCTAGGGCTAGCAACGTAGCCTGGCTGCTGCACGTTTATAATTGCAGCAAGACCTGTCAAAATGACAATTTTTGACAGGAGAAATCCTCCCTTTTACATATTAATGAGTCACCCCTATGTAGGCTTTGTAGCCCACAATAGTGCATGGTATTAAAAAGTAGGACATGTAGAAATTTAAAGTGAACATGTCCTTACAGTGAATAGCATCAAAAAGCTATTATCACTGTAGGGAGGATTGCTGGTCCATAGACAAACACTGGGAAGCAACAGTAAATATTAATTCTGCTATCTCAGGTTAAGCAATAGCTATAACAATGATCAAATGATTATTTCTAATATTTATTACAAGCCCAACTTGAAGGTGAAGTCAGACTTTTGATAAATATTAATGAAAAGGGTCTTTTAGAAAGTTACTTTTTCCCTGCCTGAAGCTCCTGGAGGCTAATTTACATTAGCCTGCAACCGTCACCTAGCTGGTGAGTAGCCCTGTTGAGATGTGGGAACTGCTTCCATGCCAGTGACAATGGCCTGGGTGTTGGACGGTGTTTTTGTTCCCATGGCAAGAAGACTAGTTGGGCTGTGCCTAGGAACCTAATTTACTTCAAAGGGGCATACCTGATCACCCCTTTCCTTTATACTGCCAGTCAGGCAGGAACCAGACCCAGTGGGGGAAAGCTGCCCCGAGAAATGGTTTGGAGTGAATCCACAGGAAAGACTGCTCATTACCCTGGTCACAGCTCTGGGTGTGCACACAGGCTCTGCATATGGGGATAAGGGTTTCTCCTTCTTTGATATTGTGAGTTAAGCCACTGTTGGATTGATTGTAGTAGAATACAGGGGAACTACGGCAAAGGTGGGTGGGGTAACTTCTTGGAACTTTTACCTTATTGGTTAGGGAGGGGCCAGGAGTTATCCCACCCACAAGCTAGCACCAAGCATAAAGGTGGCACCCCAAAACACCTTCTTCAGAACACTCTGAACCTGTAGAAAAACAGAAGAAGGACTGCACCTACTGTTTGGGACCTTTGAGGAGACCTGAACGGCTGAAACTCCTCCCATTTGTACCCAAGACAATAAAGTGGACTACAAGGGTTAGTGTGCTGACCTCCTGTATGGCTACAGAGACAGAACAAGCTGCAAGGGGCCTTTTTCCTGAACTGCCAAGCTGACCAGTACCAACTGGACCTGACCAGGACTGTGTTGGTGGCCTATGCAGGAGTGAGACGTGACCCCAAGTGCTGTTCCTGAGGTCCTGGGACACTTTGCTGTGTCCAACTGTTATTCTCCTACCACTCCTGAAAACATGGAGTTATTTTTTACTTCAAGATGTCTAAGGACTGGGATAAACCTGCCACGCCAATCCACCAAGGCGCGACCTCTCTGGGCTGAAGAAACAAATTTCCCCTGATCGGATCTCCTCCTCAACTGTAAATCAGTTTCAGTGGGACCTCAGCGAGAAGGTATCTGGCCTCATGAATCCCCTATTCTAAATTAACCAGATATAAGTAGGGAAAGGGCATTTTGTTAGGCAAATAAGGTAAGGTGTCAGTCTCAGAAAAATCAAATAAAGGTCTCTGAACTAGAGAATATGAATACTTAGGCATAAAGCCTTTGCACTTGGGCAGTGGAGATGAGCAGAGGTGAGAAGGGTCTTCTCAGTTCGAAGTCAGCAAGCATCTCATCCTCCAGTATAAGGAGCACACACTGTTATTATTCAACAAGGCATTAGTTTGTAACAATACAGCTTGTTCTCACTCTTCAGTGTCAATCATATTACTTCATAGTTTGGGAGCAGGTAAACTCCCATCTTACTCAGGCCAACACAATGGTCCATAGATGGCTACGTCCTTGAGTTGTTACTCAGGATAGACTGTTGGGTACAGTCAGCTCTTCCCACGAGTTGCTCTCCCATCCTGGCATCTTCTCCTCCTTCCGATGAGAACCTCACTGTTAGTCGTCTAATACATAACAGAAAACTATTCACTAGTTAGCAATAGGCATCTGGGAAAACAGCATCTTCAATGTAAAAACACATTACGTGCAAAGCAAACGAGAATAAAATGTGCCGGCCTCTTAGCCTTTAACGTGTAAAAGTTGACATTCAAGGTGGCAAAAGAAATGGATTTAACTTTAGTTAAGCATGTTAATTTGGGTGCTGCTCATAATGGCTAGATTCGGTCACCTACTACAAATTATATGATTAATATGCACATGTTATTTAACAATATAATCTAATTTTGTTAATGTGTTTCATTATGCAAATGTAAAATTCCGCTTTCTCCTCTTTATAAGCTTTACACTTTCTCCCTTCCATTTCTATTTCCTCCTTCTTTCACCTTCTTCAGTCTCTCCTTTCCTTCATTGCTTGCAAACATCTACACCCTTTATATAAAGCAAATAAGCAAATGAAGCAAATACCAGTGATTAAAATAGGCCTTAATACAGTACCTAAAAATCCATTACCAATACTTTCAAGCTAGCTACCTATAGCAGAAACCCCTTTTCCTAAGGTTCCTAAAACACTAGTTGCTTCTAAATCTTCTAATTCATGTTTTAAGTCAGAAATGCTATTTGCAAATCCCTCTATCTCTTTGCTCTTGTCAGGTATATAAGCACAGCAATGCTGCACTTTCAACATCTTACAGACTCTGCCTTTCTCTGCAAACAATATATCTGAGGCTAGTCGATCTCGCAAAACATTAGATCTAAGAGCTACTAATTCCATACCTACCTGAAGCACCAGATGTACTAGTTGCTAATTTGTCCACCACTATAGAACGTTTTGTAATCTTCTCATCATTTAAGACTACTCCTAGTAAGAAAAATGGCATCAAAAACACCTCCCATTAAATGTGAACCATCATTAATACTACATCTAGATCTATGTGTGATTTGTTCTCAAAAGCCTCTAAAAGTTTCACGATACAGTTTTAGGAATACTAAAGCCTGTCTCCTGGTTTATCACCTTATTTATGTTATAAACAACAAATGTTATTATGGACCATGCCATTAAACAGAGTTAAAATATAGAAAAGAACATGATAACTGTTAAAATAATACACACTATCTCGGGAAGCCAAGTCTAACATGCTTTTAATGCAAAAACAGTGAGCAGCACAACAAATAGTCAAAAGACAATTGTCATTTCAACCAACCAAACCTCTCACTCAGCATGGCCAGCTGGAGCATGTAATACAAAAATGCATGGGAATTTGACTGTTTTTTGACATTTTCCTTCCATACAATTCTATGGAGCATAAACCCCAGAAATGTATGTGTAAAAGCTACAAAGAATTAGCAGAATGTACTGACTGATAAAATCAGGCAAAGGAAGTAAAATCTTTGAAAATAGAGTAAAAAGACAGAGATTCCAGCTTCACACAGCTTTGATGCCTCTTCAGAAGTCAATCAGGGTAGTGATAAAATTAGTACAGCCGACCAAAGAAAGCTGTAGGTAGTGGCAAATGTAACAGTTTGCTTGCGCTGGTAGTAAACAACATAAGGGACCAATGTTGCCAGCCCTCCAATCTGGATTAATGACACAAAATAGTTCCAACTCAACTCGCCCTCCCAATCAGTCCAGTTGCCCACAAGTCGCACCTCCACCACCTTCTTTGGAGTGGGACTGTTGAGTCATCCTTAGTGGATACTTCAGCTGTCATTGCCTGGCCCAACAACCACTTGCTCAGTGTAAGACTGTTGCTGGGATTCTGCTCAGGAGCAGAACTATGCTTGGGACCATAGAACGTCAGTAAGTAGGGACTGAGTCACCATACCATGTCAGTTCCCATGAGCCGGAGTCTGACTAGCTATAGTGTCTCGCTTGCCCTCCTAACCATATCCAGAGAGATGAGTGAATTGACACCCCAGAACACAGCACTCCCGACGCTCAAAGGGATCGCGGTAACAGGACACCCCCTTTCGCTCTCATACTCATCCACAATAAGATATAACAGAGACGCAAGGGAATTTTTAAATGTTTCTTTAAACTATTGTGCTCTAGAATACAGATTCCGAAAACAAATGCTTAACAAAAGTACCATCAGTATAGTCAGTAAACCATGTATTATGAAAAGCCCTGTCATATTATTTGACTGATTAGCCTAACCCCCTTCCCTTCTACAGAAGTGGAATGATTATAGAACAAGGTTCTCTGGGATTAGTAGTGGACCCCGTACCTTAGCATACACAGGTGGACGTTCTAAATCTCAGATACAGCCGTGATTTCCTCTCAGAAAGTCTCTCTCTCTATGTCTATTACATTACTGTGCATCCCTATGTGACAAGGCACATATGCTCACAAACAACAGCTGCACTCATGTGTTGTGTCTAGTACTAGTGCCAGACCAAAATGAAATAACAAGGGACATTGTTGTTTGACTTTGTCTGCTGTGTTCAGACTAAATCCCAGGAAAGAACAGAACGCGAAAATAGCTGCAAGTTCTGTGTGAAAGTACAATGTGGCACAAAGATAAACGTGTTCATATAGTACTGTGCGCAAAGCAAATGCAGCCTATATTGTGCACAGTTAGGCTAACATAGTGAAAACTACAATGGGCCATGCACTGAACACATGACAAGACCTTCCTATCTCTCAGCTGCCTCGAGATGGCTTCCCAGAGAGCTGGAGCCTATTGAAGAGAGTGGATTGGTGACAGGAGGCGGGATCAATGGTGGTATTCTGCTTCCTCCCAGGCAAGTAGAGAAGGCCTTGAAAGCAAGCATAATAGGGTGGTAAGGTGGCACCCAACATCGTACAACTCTGAAACTGTCAACTTCACAAGGTTTATGGGACAGCAGAGCACTAAGGCAAAATAGGGGCCCTGCTGCTGGGTTCATGGGTGGACGTGCGCTCAAAGGGCACAATGCGGTGCCACTTTCTGCAAAGTGTGAATGTCACAGAGGGGAGGAACATCTGCAGCAATCTGGTAGTATATAGGGACTGTTGAACAGGGAGACTCTGGGCTGCTGCATTAGGAAAGTAGTTTGTGCACACAGGCTACCCTTTTGCTCTTCCCATATGTTAATCACAAGCCAAATTGAGTCAGGCTATGTTGATCATGTTGCCTCTATTCTATTTTTTGAAACTTTAGACCAAACCTTCCATTTTGTGTTAGTATGCTGAATCAGTAACTTTATTTCTGACTGCATTTGAGACTGACTTGTCATCTTCTGGACCACTCTTCTGCCTTTTAGGTATCGGATAGAGACAGCAGTGTCTACACAGTTTTAGTTTACAATAAACACAGAGAATAATTTTGGATCAGCTGTCTTCAGACATTGCTTTTTTGCATTTTCAATTACATTTTGTATCATCTGACAGGAGAACATACATAGAGTGGAACAACATCCATGTTTTTTTGCATTTTGACTCCGCCCACAGGACAGGATTCAGTGACTGGAGTTAGGAGAGAAAGCGTTTGGCCTCTTTACATTTAAGTTCGAATAAGGTGGAGGGGGGCCCTGAGAGCCACATGAGTCCACATCTTCATGTTGTGGACAAGACAGCACAATAGGAAAGAACAGTGAAGTGATGAGCAGAGAACTTGTACTGCTGAGGTGCTTAAAACCCACGCAGCCAGACACACACTCAAAATTCCGTGACTGACGCAACTGACTCGGGAGAAATCAGCTGCCCTGGTCAACAGGTGCAGTACAGAAATGCACAGTGCAAATCGCTCCCACAATTAATAGACCCAGTGTAGACATCTGCAGTGCTAGTGAAAGCCTCACTCATAGATCCAGCAGAGCTATCAGCAGTGTGAGCTTGCCAGAGAGGACTGTGCAGTCCCCGCTCCATAAACACACACACACCAGGTACAGTCCAAGCATTTTCATTGCACACTTCCATAACGCAAAAAGGTATAGGATAGGCATAAACAGTGCAAGCTCCCCACTACAACAACCGGCACAGTGTACACGTTTCTGCAGTGCAAGATGCCTTCGCACAAAGTAGGTACAGTGCAGGCGTCTCTTGGCTCACACACAGAAAGAACATCTACATCAAAAGCAGTGTTGCAAGTTTCCATTACGTACACACACTGGATACACCACTGGCAACTCACAGACAATCCTCCCTCACACAGTGCATGTTCAGTATAGGCATCAATAGTGCAAACTGTACTCACAGACAGAGCAGGGACAGTACAGGCAACAGCAAGGCAAGCTTTCCTTACATACAGCAGGTACAGTACAGGCAACCACATTTCAAGCTTCCCTCACACATAGGTACACTATAACCATTGTCTGAGGTGCAAGTTTCCGCAAGAGAGAGAGCTGGTAGAATACAATGGTGTGCAAACTTCCCTAGTACACAGTGCAGGTAGAGTAGCAACCCTCTCTCACGCGCACACAGCAGACAAAGTATGCAGATGCGTGTCTCGAGCACAAGCAGAGCAAGCTTCCCTCACACACAGAACAGGAACAATAGCACATTTGTACTTCTCAGATTCGGATAGCATTGCCGACAGCAGTGCAAGTTTCCCGTACATATACGGCCTGGACAGTAAGGGGTAGAGTGCTCGTCTTCACCGGTGCTTTATTTCTAACAATGTAAGTGCCAGGGTCCGAGATATTTCTCAGGAGGTCTGGTCACTGTTGGTTGGCACTACCCACTGTCCTGACAGCACTGTCAAATACTAACCATCACACAACACAAGTGTGACACTTTTAACTATTCCAGGTCACCTAACGCAGCTGTACCAATTGCATTTTTTTGAGAATAGTGAGCACATCGTTAATGAGCAATGCTCGAAAATATACAGACAATACCGCCATGTGGTAGACTAACATAAATAAATGCCAGTGCTAAGCACCTGAAAAGACTGGTACGAATTAAGCACTGATCATTACACAGAAAGACTAGAGATAGCACTGGCAAAAGAACACGCTTCATATGTACCGAGCAGGTTCAGTGTAGACGACTGCATTGTTAGTTTCTCTAACGCGCAGCAGCACCTTTTGCATTACTCAGATTGACAACAGCATTGGCAACAAATGGACCAATGTCACTCACAAAAAGCAGGGATAATGAAAGTATCTACAGTGAAAGCTTCTCTCCCTCACAGAATAGATACATAACAAGTGCAATGTTTACTAACCTAACTGACAGCAGGCACAGTAGCAAACGTTTGACACATCACAAGTACACTACAGGCAATTGCAGGGCAAGTTACGGCTTGTAATAAATCAAAGCGTCCTAATTGCAGACTTCCCTCAGCCACAAAATAAGCACTATAGAGCAAGTTTCCAGTATTTAACTTCATAGCACTATCAACGGCAGTGCAAGATTTCCTACCACATAGCATGTACTGTAGCAATCTTCTTAAATACAACAGGTGCGGTAGAAGCATTACCAGTGCAAGCTTCACTCACTCTGAATAAATACAGGACATGAATACTTGTCCTGAGGAAACACATATACAGAGGACTGCCCCCTCACACAAAGCAGAAATAATACAGGCATTGGCATTGCAAGTTTGTCACAAACAGGTAGAGTAAAATCATCCCCAAATGTACAGAACAGGTTCATGCTACCTCTTTCAGAGCACCATAGGGCAAGCAGGAACTAATGGCCCAAATGTGGGGGTTAAGGCCTTCAACTCATGATGTCCTGAGAAACTGGGGTGAGTACTACCACTTGAAGACTTGACTCTCAGTGATAGTGCAAGTCGAGCAGTGCAGGGCTTCTCAGGTGGGAGGTAGGTGCAAGGTGTACAAAGGTGCAAGACTTAAAATACATCTGGTAACCCCAATAAACGAATGTCCAGCCAGATACTCACTTTTATGCCAAAGGTATTATTTATATATAAACACAAAGTGAAAAACAGCACACACAAACAATATAAACAGTATTCATAAGACCAGTACTCTAGCGCTGTCTGGGTAAGGTCTCAAGTCCCACTCCCTGTACACTGCTAGTGGATATTGCCCTTTACGTGACGCAACGTTCAGGTTAGGCCCCACTAGTGAGTACAAGTCTTAGAAATTCCGCAATGACTTGTTAGAAGTCAAAGTGTCTCAGTGCCATAGTGATATTAGTCATAGCAAGTTCCCCCAGTGCTCTGCGACCTAGCGATCAGTTTTACCCACTCCTGCTGGTATTGCGATATGGAAGACCCTGAGAGTTTTCAGCAGTCCGGAATTGCGGGAAACTGGAGTGGATGCTGGTGAAGAGCTGTAGTCTTGTCGCTGCCGGCAAGGCAGGTGGGAATCTATGGCACTCCTCCGGTGATGGGATAACTACTTCTGATCCCAATGGAGGCCATAGGCAGTTACTTGGTCTCCAGTGCTCAAGTTGGTGCTCTGGCTGCACAGGTCAGAACTTGTGGCTCTTCATGAATGCATGCTGCACCTGGGCGACAGCGCATAGTCTTCACAGCCATGCACCAGGGCAACAGCCCTTGCTCTTCATGGAGGCTCCCTCTGGCATAAGGGGTCTCCGACTTGGGTGTCACAGGGCAAATGGCCAGATTGGTGTGGCAATGCTTTGACTTCGATGCTGCCCCCTCGGGCATATGCAGGCGCCGACTTGAGTAGCATACAGGAGGACCGTCTGATCAGTGCAGCAACAAGTCTCTTGATGGCAGCCCCCTTTGGCATACAGGGTCACCTATTTGGGCAGCAAATGGGCATATGGCCAGATCGGTGCAGCAGTCCCTCAAAACCATAAATATCACTCCCCCTTCTGGTGTCCACTCAATAGGATGCCCCACTGCAACATTGCGGAAGAACTTGTGGATCAGTTAGGTATTGCAAAGTATTTGAGCACCTTTGAGCACCAATGGCTTCTGACAGATCACCTTAACACCAGGTGCCAAGAAGATGACTGCATGTTCCATGCCAGAGGATTTGTATCCATTTAAGATGATGCCCTTTGGGTTGAAGAATGCTTCTGCCACTTTTCCGCACCTGGTAAACCATGTTTTCGTAGTGCTGAAGGAGTTTCGTGTGGCCTGTCTGGATGATATTGTGGTGGTATGCAATTCATGGCAGGACCACCGAGACACCTAGGACAGGTGTTCGCTATGATACAAGAGGTGAAACAAGGGGCAGGGGGGTTAATATACAGTGAATCCAGCTCTCAAACAGAACATTATCCACTCCATTGTACTCCTTGAACTTGTGAGGCTACTGAGCTGGCTTCACCCCAAACCTTCGAACCAGAGCTTCCTTCATTTGCTCATAGACCATCTGATTTACCACAGGCATCCTTCCAATGATGGCTGTCCCTTCCAATGGCATGTGTCTCATTAAAGCAGCTGCCTTAGAAACTCATTCGAGGCCTGCACCTTACAAGTAACCTCAAAGCTCACAAACCATTCCAATATATCCTGCTCTTCCACTTACAAATGTACAGTCCCTCTTGGAATCTTGGCATCAACTTGGCTGAACTAGAGGTTGAGTCAGTCCTCCCAGATGGAGCTGCACTGGTTGCCATTCTAAGCTGCTCCTTCTTAAAGGCTATCTTTTCCCTCTCCATCTCTTTCTTTTCCCCTCTACTCCTGGGCTCTTTATTCTCTTCATATTCCCTAAGCTTCACCTCTCTCACTCTTAACTTTTCTGTCTGGGCCCATTCTTCATGTCTCTCTTGCCTCCTCTCCTTTTGTTCCCTTTTGTTTCCTGTGAGTTAGTCTCAGCTTCTCCCTCTCAAACTCCCTGGCCTTCTCCTCTTGCTCAGTTTTAGCTTTCTGGAGAGCCAACAGCAAGTTCGGGGTTTTTCATAAGCTGAACCCACCCAAACGATTTACTCCTGGAATTGGTGACAGTGATACCCCAGAAATTAAAGGTGGTTTGTACCCCAGTGGGTACTGTAAACTAATTGGGGGGGGGGGGGGAATGTATCAGCCTGTGTCTGGGATAGAACTGTGCTAAGGGGGCATTTTCTTCCTGGGTACCTACCATGGTTGCCTCCCCTGAGTCTACTACATCCTCATCCCTATCACCCAGTCTCTCAAAGTTGTCCCTAATGAAATAATCAAGGTCCTCCCCATCCCTGATTCTGGAAAGCCTCCATTCTCTGTCCCTACATCCTTCATCTGATCTACAGACATGGTGGTAAGCTCTACTACCTACCATATATTATCCATTATGTATGTGTGCAGATTTTGTGCGTATCAACTGGATTGGATTTATTATCTTAACCCCTTCCGCGCTGCACGAATGTTTGCGCTGTGCGGGCGTTTTAATGAGTGGGCGGGGTTCGGACGGCTCCCGGCCGTCCTCCGCTCACGCCCACCATGACGTCAGATGGCCGGGGGCCGTCCGAAGCACACAAGGGGTTAAAGGCAGTCCAAGGCTTCTCGAGGTGGAGGTAGATAGAAGGTGTACAGAAGCAAAAGAGTAAAAAACATCCAGTAACCCCAATAAATGAATGTACAACCAGATGCTTGTATGACAAAAGTAGTATTTATATATGAACACAAAGTGAAATACGGCACACAAACAATATACACAGTCTTCATAAGGCTGGCACTCGAGTGCTGTCCCTATAAAGTCCTAATTTCCAATCCCCTGTCTACTGGTAGTGTTATTCCTCATATACATGAGGCAACATTCAGGTTAGGCCCACTAATGAGTACGAGTCTTAGAAGTTCCACAATGGACTTTTTAGAAGTCAAAGAGTCCCAGCACCGTAGTTCTATTATTGAAAGCAACTTCCCCCAGGACTCTGTGGCGGGCGATCAGTCTGACTCACTTCTTCTGGTGTTGCGATATGGAAGACCCCAGGAGGGTTCAGCAGTTAGGTTTTGCAGTAGACTGGAGTGGATGCCATTGAAGAACTGTAGTCTCATCACTGCTGGCAAGGCAGCTGGGCATCCTTGGCACGCCTCTGGTGATGCAGAAAATTCCTCTGATCCCGACGACAGATCTTTGGCAGTTACTTGGTCTCCAATGTTCAAGTTGGTGTTCTGGGTGCACAGGTCAGAACCCATGGCTCCCACAGTTGCATGCTGCACCTGGGAGGTGGCCCTCACTCTTTGTAGCAGTGCACCAGTGCACCAGGGCTCTTCACAACAGCCCCCTCTGCCATACAGGGTCACTGACTTGGGCAGCAAATGGGTGGACACTCCGATCGGTGCAGCAACATTTAACTAGATGGCGGCCTTCTCTGGCATACGGATTCACCAATTTGGGCAGCAGAGGGGCTGACAGCCCATCAGTGTGACAGCAGCCCCCTCCGGCATACATAATTGCCAACACGGATAACATAAGGGCGGGTGGCCCGATCGGTGTGGCAGTCCTTCGGGACCATAAATGTCATTCTTCCCTTCTGGTGTCCACTCAATAGGATCCCCCACTGGGCCTCTCTCCCTCCAGGCTCTCTTCTCCTCCTCACAGGGTTCTCTGGTCTCGGCAGGCAGATGCTGGTGCTCCAGGCTCCAAGACGAGTGGACTTGATGGTCCTGATTCTTCTGGGTGATGTCCCTTCACCCACCAGGTAGTCTAGCAGTCCTTGGTCCCCAGTCCTGGTCTCAACAGGCAGAAGACTTGCTGACTTGTCGATATAGAGCTTCAGTTTGACTGATTGAAGGTTGACAATTTGGGAAACTCAAGCTCCCCATTTTATAATCCGCTTCCAGATACAGATATGATCTGGTGTATTTCACTTTGAAATTTGTGTGGTGGGTGTTGCTTCCTTTGAGGTGTCGACTCTTCTGTAATCTCTTTTATCCAGGACGCTGTCCCTCAGGCCATGGGAGTGCCTTGAGGCTCATACCAGAATTTTAGCCTCTCTAATCTATGCCTAAGAAAAGGTTACAAAGGCCTTAGCCCTACTCTTTATTATTCTCTGTCTTGACAGCGTTTCTCTTATCATCCCCTTCCTGAGATGTGACCAAGGCCCGGCTGACCAGTGATCTTTCCAGAATCAATGATTCGTTAGGAAGTGCACAAGGCAGCCTGGCTCTCCTTTCCTCTAATGTTGTCTCACTCAGCTCTCGAGAATGTGGCAATCCATAAATCTATCTGGGATGCTCCTCCGCATGACTTTCCAAAGCCTAGTGTTACCAATATGGAACCCACAGGCCTCCATGTATTGTACAACTCACCAACAAACATACATCAAAACACACAAACACATGTGTGCTACGTAGCGCTACATGTCATGGACACTCACTGGCCACCTTCTTCCACCGCAAAATCGCCGACATCCACGACAGCTTCAACACCACGACCACCCCGGCAACCACCGAGACCACTGCCCCCACAACCACCAACCGCCTGCTCTCCTGGACTAACATCAACGACGAGGACACCAGCGAGATCATGAACACCATCCACTCCGGTTCACCGCTAGACCCGTGCCCTCACCACATCTTCAACAAAGCCAGTACAGCCATCGCGCCCCATCTCCGGAAAATAATCAACATCTCCTTCGAGACAGCAACCTTCCCGGAAAGCTGGAAGCACGCCGAGATCACCGCCTTACTCAAGAAACCCAAGGCAGACCCCAAGGACCTCAAGAACTTCCGACCCATCTCTCTGCTCCCGTTCCCCGCGAAGGTCACCGAGAAAATCGTCAACAAACAACTGACCCGCTACCTCGAGGAGAACAACATCCTGGACCCTTCCCAGTCCGGCTTCCGCAGCAACCACAGCACCGAAACCGCCCTCATCGCCGCCACCGATGACATCAGGACCCTGCTAGACAACGGAGAAACAGCAGCCCTCATCCTCCTGGACCTATCAGCCGCCTTCGACACGGTCTGCCACCACACACTACGAACACGCCTTCACGACGCCGGGATCCAAGAGAAGGCCCTGGACTGGACCACATCCTTCCTTTCCGGCAGAACACAAAGCGTCCGCCTCGCCCCCTTCCGATCCAAGGCCACCAAGATCATCTGCGGCGTACCCCAAGGCTCCTCCCTCAGCCCAACGCTGTTCAACATCTACATGGCACCCCTCGCCCACGTCGCCCGACAGCACAACCTCAACATCATCTCCTATGCCGACGACACCCAGCTGATCCTCTCCCTCACCAAAGACCCTCACACCGCCAAAGCCCACCTCCACGAAGGAATGAAGGCCGTCGCCGAATGGATGAGGACCAGCCGCCTGAAGCTGAACTCGGACAAGACGGAGGTCCTCATCCTTGGTTCCAACCCCTTCAGCCTGGGACGATTCCTGGTGGCCAACATCACTGGGAACAGCCCCGCCACCCACCGACCACGTACGCAACCTAGGGGTCATCCTCGACCCCACCCTCTCCATGACTAAGCAGGTCAACGCCGTTTCCTCATCCTGCTTCAACATCCTCCGAATGCTCCGCAGGATCTTCAAGTGGATCCCCACCGAAACAAGAAAAACAGTCACCCAGGCCCTCGTCACCAGCAGGCTGGACTACGGAAACGCCCTCTACGCAGGAACGACGGCTAAGCTCCTGAGACGGCTGCAACGCATCCAGAACGCCTCTGCACGTCTTATCCTCGACATCCCCCGACGCAGCCACATCACACCCCACCTGAGAGACCTGCACTGGCTCCCTGTCAACAAGAGGATAACCTTCAAGCTCCTCACCCACGCACACAAAGCACTCCACAACTCCGGACCAGCCTACCTCAACAGACGACTCAGCTTCTACACCCCCACCCGCCAGCTCCGCTCGACCAGCCTCGCCCTCGCCACAGTCCCCCGCATCCGGAAAACGACCGCCGGCGGCAGATCCTTCTCCCACCTCGCCGCCAAGACCTGGAACACCCTCCCCACCAACCTCCGACAGACCCAAGACCTACTGGCATTCAGAAGACTCCTCAAGACCTGGCTCTTCGATCAGTAGCAGCACCACCCCCCTCTTCCCCCAGCGCCTTGAGACCCTCGCGGGTATGTAGTGCGCTTTATAAGTGACATGATTGATTGATTGATTGATTGATTGAACACAATGTAAGCCAAGGCCCAGTTAAGCACACTCCAGTGGAACTTTACATGAGTGGGCTGGCAGACTCCACTTCAGTGCCACAGGTAAAAATGCATGTTCATACCACTGATCCTCATTAGAAAAACACTGTATGCTGCCACCACTCTGCCCATGCTACTTAACTCTTGGTAAAGGCAGTAGCCATTTACCACTATGATGGTAGCGCCTTGAACGCCCCTCCTAGTCTAACAAGACTGAAGTCCATGAGACAGTTCTAGGTCATGATGCACATGCATGATTCGTGTTGCCCATCAACAAACGTCAGTACTGAGGATCCAGATATCTCAGGTGGGACACTCAAGCAGAGGTGCATGTCCATCACCATCTAGGTGATTTTTCCATCTCAACAGGTAAGCTTTCATTTCTCAGACTGTGTATAGGACTGGAAACAGAAGTGCAGTCTTCCTCACACACTGAACATGGTACAGTACAAACATTTGCATTGCATGCTTTTCTCATGTCACAAGTAGAACATGTATAGCAAGGGCTTCAGTGCACATTTCTATTACACATACAGACTTGATACAGCGTTCACAACAAACAGCGTTTGCATTGCAAGCTTCCCTAACATAGAGAAGATGTATTAGCAATGCTCTTATGAACAATAGACACAGTACACTTATTTGCAGTTCAAGCTTCACTCACTCGGAAGAGGTGCTGTAGGGAAAGTGCCAGTTGTTGGAAACATTTGGAGTACAAGTATCCATGGCTTACACTCAGGACATGTACAGCAAGGACAACAGTGCAAGATCACTTCCCACAGACTAGCCACATAAGTAAAAGAAGGTGAATTTTCACTCCCACAGACCGCGTACTATAAAGGATTCGGTAGTGCAAGCTTCACCGTTCACTTGGCCTACAACATCAAAATTTACACACTATAGTAGAATCATGATATGCTAAAATATAAAAGACAGTGGGGACAGCACTGAGTGTTACAAATGTTACATTTCCATTTTGTCTTCTATTTTAGAGAGCTATAATCCAGGGTTTAATTTGTAATAAAATGAGTGCCGGGCACCAAAGCTCTGCTTAGAAGCCCGAGGCCAGTGCTTTTAAATGTCAGCACACTGAATACTAAGGCTGCCTAGTCTTGAATCGACCTCATGGCTCTTCCATTCACTATCAGGCACTCCCTGCCCCTTCATCTCACTCATGCAGGTTCCTGCTTTCTCCCTTTGCAACTGTTTTTCCGTCTTTCTCTTCCTATTTCCTTTCCCTTTGTGCATTTTTAACTCTCTAGCTCACGGTCAATGTCTGATGAGGAAAAATAAATGCCGGTCCCCAAAAATGAGTGCCTGGGAGCCCCATAAGCAACCACTGGCTTAAATCAAGCACTGCTATAATCACAATATATGTTTGTGATTATAGCAGTGTATATATGTTATGTTATATATATGCACAGTAGGTGCTACATTCCGCCTTTGCTGCCTATTGGGTCACCCTGTGATTCCCTCAAGTTATTATTAAGGTAATCTTGTGATTCCAACCAAGTTAAGATTTTACCAAGTGGTGATAAGTGGTTCAGGCATCTAAAAGTTCAAGTCTCTAGAGAAGCAATGCTGAACTTATACTCATCTCTGCCTACATCAGTACTGCACCCCATGTATGCTATATCAAAGCTCATTAAGTATACTTCACTGGTCGGTCACCTCATCTTGTATGAAGCACAGCAAATGTATACACATACACACATGATCCTGCAAGCTTCCTTTCTAATGCTGTTAAAGGGACTTAACTCGGTGTTTTCCTTGTGAGGCATGAATGTTCAAACATACACTGCATCTCTCAACAGCTTCCTTCATGCCACCCCTCTATGCTCCACGAATTCTTTGCTCATAGAATGGATTATTTACTCTATCTATTGCACCATCTAGATGTATGGCAGGCAGCCTACCTGCCTCGCAGATCAGCGGAGGCTGTGGCCAATGCCCTCCCGTGCCTACCCCTCCTGGTGGAGGACCACTGGCATATTAAGACATCCCCTCCAACCCGAGCAAGATCTCACTTCCATCCTTCGAATGGCCACCGAAGTGGCTCTTTTGAAGACAGTGGAGCTTTGCCCAGTGCATGTCATCTCTGATGTACTTGCTCTGAGAAGTATTTCTGTTCTCAAGAAACAACCTATCAAATCAAGAGTTAGTTTCTTGAAACCACAAACCATGGCCCTGCCACGACGGGAAATTTCTCCTTGCATGTGGGGGCCAATATTAACTTTCCTACTTAGTACCAGCATGCCTCACATTGCAGTCCTGGGTGGGGTAAATGAGTGATCGTCACCCCTCCCTCAATAGGGTGATGTGACTGTCACTTTGACGTGATGGATCAGTAAGGACGGAGAGTCAGATCAACGTTTTATGCCAGGGGCGGCTCTGACCGAATATATGACGTTACAACGCAAACAATTACAACGCATGCTTTTACAACGCAGTTTTTACAACGCAACTACCATTACATCGCATGATTTTACAATCCATACCATTACAACGCATTTTTAAAACTACCATTCCAACACATTCCATTACAACGCATTTCATTACAACGCATACCATTACAATGCATAATACTTTTAGTGCAACAGTAGGGTAAGTGTTGGATAGCGTAGGGGTAAAAATGAGTATTCCCCCTCCAGTGAGTGCAACAGTAGGGAAAGTGTTGGATAGCGTAGGGGTAAAATTTACTATTCCCCCTCCAGTGAGTGCAACAGTAGGGAAAGTGTTGGATGGCGTAGGGGTAAAAATTACTATTCCCAACTACCCCAAAAGCTATACCCACCCCAAAACTTAAAATTCTCAATTACTAACCTTATAATGCGTTGTGATGGTATGCGTTGTAATGGCATGCGTTGTAATGGCATGCGTTATAATGACATGTGTTGTAATGGCATGTGTTGTAATGGCATGTGTTGTAATGGCATGCGATGTAAAGGCACTTGCGTTGTAAACGTTTCGTTGTAAAGGCATTGCGATGTAATGCCTGCGTTGCAATGGACGTTTCCCCTCTGGCCTTGTGAATTCAGTGCTTCTCAAGATTCTGAAGAGAGCGAAGGAACCATGAATTTGTCCTGGAGGGGAGGGGCTAGCCCGATTTACAGCAGTGCTCCTGCTCTGCCAAATTTTAAATGACCCCCTTAATCATTGACTTTGCTCCTTCTGTCTCCCATTCCATACTGCGCTTTGTGGCTATCTGGCTTCTTCCAATTTAGTTCCTATTTGTTCACTGCGTTCAGTAGCAAGAGTTTGGTGTATTTTTAAAACTGCGCTGTAGTGAATAGCAACCTTTTTACCATCCAGCGTTCAGTCATTACAATGGAGAACATGGTAACCTAAAAAAGCCAAGACCTACTAGCCTTGCCAATGCTTGTTTGCATTATGTGCCTCATTTTCTTGCACTAGCGATCCTATGACAGATTGCCATATCATTCTCAAAGAAGCATACACTACATCCGTGATGCTCTTGAGTAAGGAGGTACAACCTTGTACAACAGCATCTACTATTACTTTCCATGGACTCACACAATACATCCCATGCAGCAGCCACTCATTAAACGTGTCAAGGTCTAGCATGTGTTCCATCTACTCTTACTGTGCAGATACTGTTCATAAACCTGTGCAGATCCTATTCATAAACCTGGGACCTCCAAATGTGTGCATAATGAAGCACTGGTCTTCAAAAACCTCTGGTGTTTCCTGCCAGAGGTTTCCTTGTATTAGGTTGTTTATTACTAAACTCAAATAAAAAAGCACAATATCATGTTTTCATCAGTCAAGCCCTATTGTAGAGGTAGTTTGTGTTTACACTGAGAATCACAAAAGTATTTGTAAGTGATAGGAGCTTTACATTGACGGGGATATTTAATCTAAAAAAACAATACCATAGAGAACGTGCATTTTAATACTGGTATAGCGACAAAGACTGAATTCGAAAAGCCCGTATTTGTTCATGGGATGTGTTATAATAGCTCTTCTTCCCTGAAATTCCGTCTAAGGAACTTCATCTTTTGCAGTCTAACAAATATAAAACACTGCGCACATGACTGTTGCATATTTCAGTTTGTTTTCAATTAGGGAAAATGTCAAATTGATGCTCTTTCTGGCATCTGAGATCATGCTAATGAGCTGACATTAAATAGTGGATCAACTAAGGGGTGGGAAAGCAGAAACTGAGCCAAGAGGGTCAATGTGTATTAACATAAGGAGGAAAAGGTCAAGTGACCCCTCTTGCCCTGTGCTCTGGGGTCAAATGGGGGACCTCGTGGCCATGGATTATACACTTCCGAGCAATGAAAAGTGATTGTATTGCTTGTCTTCAATCTACGCTCTATGTGCACAGAGAAATTTATTTGCACTGATAGCTATTTTTGTAAATATCTTGTTGAGCCAATTTAAAGGAATACAAATATTTTTTATTATAGCATGCACAGTATTATTTTTTACATTGAATAATTTCAATTGAAGTATGGTCGCGGTAAAGCGCATAGCGTCATGTAACTTGTCATTATGATTTATGTTAGAAATTCATGTCTATGCCAGTTTGCACATAAAAGGACAGCTTCACAAATATGTTTTGAAAGTCTTAAATCTATGCTGCATAGGTTTCACGCTATTGCTGGCATAGAATTCCATCTTCAGGGAAATTCACACCACTACACACAAATCATAGATTTATAAGATTATTTCATGTCCATACTTACTACTGAAGATTATCCACAAGGTAAAAAATATACAGGACTGAGTGTAACAAAAATACAGATTCACCAGTTCAACGTTTCACTTTTTATACACCAGGAAAATATTTTCTGATGCAGAGAAATCCCTTCTCCTACATCTGAAAAAAATAAGAGGGTCTTTGAAGAACTGCTCTATCAGGCCCTGTCTGGAGGTCAACGGGGTCTGTAAACTGGGCCAAGTAAACTCCTTCTGATCTTGACTCTCAGGGCAGTGAGGCTGAGCTGTGAGAGGCTCTCAGGGCAGTAGCGCCGAGTGCTTGAACTCAGACCCGACATCAACCAACACACTCAATAATGTTGCTGTGCAGCTCAGTTCTTGTCTTCTCAAGAAAGAAAGTAATTTAATCACACATTTGCACTCAATTATGTATAATCCCAATAGATGCACACGTCATATCCCTCAGTGTGAGTCTTCTTCAAGGTACGACTCCCTCTCCACGCCCTCTTCTATTCCCTTCTAGATCTTCCCCCAGCCCTGAGTCCTCCCCCGAACCTTCAAGAAGTCAGAATGTGGCATGAATCGAGCACAGGTGCAATGCTCAGGACCACAGTCAAATGCACGCTCAGGGTCTTATACTTGCCCCTCAGTAAACGGTGGCACATTTGAGTCCTCGTTCATCTCTGGTTCCAGCAATAGCTCTACTGTGCCTCATCTGTGGGGACGACCACAGTGAGATCAAAGTTCGCTGGGTCGCAAAGGAGGCTGAGTGCAGGCCATGTCCAACAGCACACGGTCCTAGCCTAAATCCGTGGAGCCCCCACGGCTACGATGCAGGAGCAGACCCGGATGCTGGAATCTCAGAAGGTGCAGAGATGTGGCTTTGCCTGGACCAAGGACAGATGCAGCCTGGGCCACTGAAGGTGTTTACTGCAGTTGTGACCATAATCACACTCGAGGTAGTTACAACCTCGTCAGGGCGGTTTCAATCATGGCAGCTGTAGCCCCATTCAGCACTTTGGCAATCAAGCAGTTGAAGCCCTTGCCCCGGCCTATGGCAATCGCGCATTTGCAGCCCTTATTCAGGCCTATGATAATCATGCAGTTGTATTCCTCCTCTAGGCTTATGGCAATCCCTTTCAGGAATGTGGAGCAGGGAGGGCCTAAGAATTTAGGAATAAATTGGATAAAACATTATGGGAGAAAACAGGCAGTTCAAAGACCGAGCAAGACAGATCAGACTACAGTTCTCAGGGGCACCTGTAGAGAACAGAAACAGGGACTTTAATGTAGGTTGGAAGTGATGGAGAACTCACTTATGGAAATAGGAGCAAGATTTAGACCACTAACCTGTTGTTGTACCCACTCCTGGGTATACCACTTTTGAGGAACGTTAGGCAGAGGTAGTATTTAAGCTCAAAACTAACATGCAGAAGCTGCCTGGCAACTTTCTGTTTATTTGTAGGGTTTTCCATTTCGAGCAATTCGTCACATTTCCTGCTCCTTTCTTGTTTTTTCCCATTGCTGTTTTTTTCATATTAGTGGGGTTAGGCAGAGTAGTTGCCACTTGTTTGTCTTGCTTACTTATCTCTAGAACTACTCCACTTCCATGGTGTTCTGGGCTTCCACGCCTGTATCCAGGTTGGTGTGGGGCTCATTACAGAACCTTCTGCCACAGAGTTCTGTAAGCAAAGCACTATCTTCCTTAACTTAATACTTCATGACTCGCTACCTCGAGGAGAACAACATCCTGGACCCTTCCCAGTCCGGCTTCCGCAGCAACCACAGCACCTAAACCGCCCTCATCGCCGCCACCGATGACATCAGGACCCTGCTAGACAACGGAGAAACAGCAGCCCTCATCCTCCTGGACCTATCCGACACACTACGAACACGCCTTCACGACGCCGGGATCCAAGAGAAGGCCCTGGACTGGACCACATCCTTCCTTTCCGGCAGAACACAAAGCGTCCGCCTCGCCCCCTTCCGATCCAAGGCCACCAAGATCATCTGCGGCATACCCCAAGGCTCCTCCCTCAGCCCAACGCTGTTCAACATCTACATGGCACCCCTCGCCCACGTCGCCCGACAGCACAACCTCAACATCATCTCCTACGCCGACGACACCCAGCTGATCCTCTCCCTCACCAAAGACCCTCACACCGCCAAAGCCCACCTCCACGAAGGAATGAAGGCCGTCGCCGAATGGATGAGGACCAGCCGCCTGAAGCTGAACTCGGACAAGACGGAGGTCCTCATCCTTGGTTCCAACCCTTCAGCCTGGGACGACTCCTGGTGGCCAACATCACTGGGAACAGCCCCGCCACCCACCGACCACGTACGCAACCTAGGGGTCATCCTCGACCCCACCCTCTCCATGACTAAGCAGGTCAACGCCTTTTCCTCATCCTGCTTCAACATCCTCCGAATGCTCCGCAGGATCTTCAAGTGGATCCCCACCGAAACAAGAAAAACAGTCACCCAGGCCCTCGTCACCAGCAGGCTGGACTACGGAAACGCCCTCTACGCAGGAACGACGGCTAAGCTCCTGAGACGGCTGCAACGCATCCAGAACGCCTCTGCACGTCTTATCCTCGACATCCCCCGACGCAGCCACATCACACCCCACCTGAGAGACCTGCACTGGCTCCCTGTCAACAAGAGGATAACCTTCAAGCTCCTCACCCACGCACACAAAGCACTCCACAACTCCGGACCAGCCTACCTCAACAGACGACTCAGCTTCTACACCCCCACCCGCCAGCTCCGCTCGACCAGCCTCGCCCTCGCCACAGTCCCCGCATCCGGAAAACGACCGCCGGCGGCAGATTCTTCTCCCACCTCGCCGCCAAGACCTGGAACACCCTCCCCACCAACCTCCGACAGACCCAAGACCTACTGGCCTTCAGAAGACTCCTCAAGACCTGGCTCTTCGATCAGTAGCAGCACCACCCCCCTCTTCCCCCAGCGCCTTGAGACCCTCGCGGGTATGTAGTGCGCTTTATAAGTGACATGATTGATTGATGACTTCATTGTTTTTTCACTGGGTTTATATGTTGATTTGAATTTCTTGTTATCAAGTATCGGCACCCATACTTAGCCTGCCACCTCCTTTCTGCATCCAAGAAGCAGACGGTTAGCACCTGTATCTTTCTACTGCTCTTTTCACCCTCGTCCCCTCATTCTCTCTGTCTGATGCGTGTAATCTGCTATCTATCAACAGAGCGAGAGGGAAGAGCAGGATTCTCATCAGAACCTTTTATTCAAGGTTGACGAGCATGCATTTGCAGCCTTCATCCAGGCCTACTGTAGTATCAAAGTTGCAGCCCTGACTGGGCTCACGATGATCATGCTGGTGCGGTTCCTTCTAGGAACCAAGATGAGTCATCAATGGGGAACACAGGGCACACATATTCTCCCTAGCTTGCTCTTCTGCAGTCAGTTCTCTCTAGATATCCGCAGCCACAAGAACATGCTGGGCTTCTGCTCTAGGCCATCTCTCTTTCTGCAGGGCCAGGCAGACTCTGTTTCTCTCTGAGCAGGCAGGCTTCTACATGCATAAAGGCAGAGCCACATCACCACCAGCGTAATATCCAGACTTCAGATGATGGTCCCTCACCTCTTGGAGACTGGCTGTCAGACACTCTAGAACTAGTTGCACAGTATCTCTTTGGGCACTCTGTGGCCCACACTCTTCCCTTGTCATAAAGGACTTTGAACTGGAACTAACTTGTGTGGTTTGTGTACATCTAGACAGAGGATGCAGATCAACTGTCTCAAACTGTTGAAATGATTTAGGCTTGTTCTGTCCTCCAGGGGCTGCTTCCTGGAAACAGCCTTTGTGTTGAGTAATTCTTTTCACAGCAATTAGCACTGGTGCCCTCTCTAGCTTGGAGACCCCACAGAAGAGGTACAAAGTAAATGTACTGTCTGCATCTAGCTGTCATCAGCCCAACTGAAGGGGTTATCAGAGAGACAAATGGCGGCTTCACCAATAAACTTTCTCACCTCTCAATAGATACTGCAGACCCACCAATCACCACTACCATTCACCAAATGGAAGTTTGCTTTTTGCTAAGAAACAAAAGTCCTCATGGAATTTCCAAAGGTAGTCCTATTTTCTTCTTCCTCACTTCAGTGTCTGTATTTCTGAACAGCAACAGAAATGCAGACAAAAAAGCGTTGACTGACTGGGAGGGCAGTCCTCACCGTCTATATTGCACCATGTCATGCTAGGGGCATCCTTATTGGATCCCACTGCACTCTCTTACTCATTCTCAATCATACTCCCAACTCATCACACACTACATTAGCACATGGACAGGCTGTCAGCAAAAGGTTATGGGTATACACACAATAGCAGACCTTTATACAAGCAGGCAAGTAAGTCTCACTCCCAGTGATACAGTTAAATAGGTCTGGGCACAATACTGATCTCTGTTAAAAGATGTTATGATGCCACCATCACTGTAGGTGCTATACCCAATTCAGGGCTGGTTCTCTACTGCCCATAAAGAGGGCACACTTGGTGTTCCCCCTCCAGGACACAGATCGGTGCAGGACCTCAAAAGACCAGAGACAGGCCTAGGCTTCTACGCATATGCTTAAACTACAGCGACACTAGGGCCAAAAATAAGTCAAGATTCCAGAGATGGTCTGCACCCTGCCCCAAGGGAGTTGGATCTTTTCAACAGATATGCCCCTTTGACTTTCCTCAATGATTGTGACTGACTGGATGGTCATGACGGTCCGGAAAGGGAAAGGGGCATGAAGCCTTAAAAGCACAACACCAGGGTGTTCCTTTTGAATTCACTGGGAAAGAGCCTAAACTCCCTAAATGTCAGGAAGGCACTTTTGAACTCTTTGGGAAGTAGCTTAACTATAATAACCATAACACCGCCGGAGTGGCTGTAACCTGCAGGAATTTGCCTGAGCCATCTGATGTGGTTCAGCTGGATCCCCTAACCTGCTCAGTATGGATACCATAGTAGAAATTAGGACTTGGAATATTGCAGGTATTAAAAACAAATTGGGGAACAAGAACTGGGTAAATTTAATTAAGTAATCCCAACTCATCTGCCTACAGGAAACCTGGTAGATGGAGGATTTCCACCTAGATGGGAATAAGACCATTAGTACCCAGCCATCCCCTCCAGCCATGGACGAGCCAAGAGGGGCCTACTCTTACTAATTGCTACCACCTCTCCATTAATGGTAAAAAAGTGTCTTTCCAGCTCACCCTTTTTCCAGATATTTCACCTCCAGACCATTGAAAAATCAAATTTTATTCTGATTAGTTTCAATAATGACATTTTTGTTAACACAAGGAATAGGGTTATAGATGACCTAGGGAGAGAACTGGAATCTTTTGAGACACGTGTTTCAGATAGCTGCATTTATATCTGGGCCAGGGACTTCAAAACCTAAATCTGTGATGAGTTCTCTAGTAAGATGTGTGGATAATCAAATATTCATGGGGTTAACCAAACACACTTTCCACACAACCATTATGGTGAGGCTCTTAATGAACTGATCTCTAGATACAATATAGAGTTCATGGAACATACTCTGGATAGTGGGGGAAAATTAATTCCCTCTTTCCAGGGGAACTGTTTTGGTTCTACCATCGACCATATTTTGATCTCTGAAGCCGGATTGGGATGGATGGATTCTTTCAAAATCAACCCAAGTCACTTTAGCGATCATCACCCATTGTTAATGTCATTCAATATTAAAACACAGTGGACCAAGGGACGACAACTTGCTGAACACATAGAAAGCCAGGGCACAAATGGTATTAGCCTTAGGTGGACAAACGTCAGTGGAACTGCCCTACTAGGAAATGTTATTAAGGAGTACCCCATTGAATTTTCTACTTGCACTGACCACAATTCTCTGCTCCACCAAATTATAGATGCTTTTAGTAAAATATTAACAGCTATAGCGGGTAACTTGAGATTGACCAGAAAGAGGCCGATAATAAACCCATTAGGTGGTTTAACTGGGAATGCTCAAGTACAAACCGGAACTTAAAGAAGTCCCTCCAGACCCTTCCCAGAAATAGGGAGGAGATTTCAACCCTGAGACTCGTCTATAAGCATGCTTTAAGGGAAAGAAAGGCAGCTCTGCAGGAGGAAGCGTGGGCAAATTTACAATAGGCAGCTGAAACAAGGGACGTTACTCTTTTTTGGAAAACAATTAATCAGCCCTTTTCAAAAGATTCATCAGCCCCAGGGTAAAGGCGCTAGTCTAGCAGGCCATTTGGTTAAGCCATTACGGAGGAATTTTCAACCCAGAAAACCTCGGCTTGGAAGTTACAACTGGGGCAATATGCTATGTAGGACCATCACATCTAAAACCCATCAGTTTAGAAGAGGTTACTTCCTCCCTGGAAAAGTTTGTTGCTGCGAAGGCACCAGGCCCTGATGGGGTCCCAATTGACACATTTAAATCATGCATTTACCTGTGAGCCCCCAAACTGACACATGTGTGCAACGCTGCAGCCAAAGGATATCTGCCCTTATCTTGGACTGAAAGCATCATAGTCCCGATTTTTTAAAAAGGGGACAGGGAGGATGCAAGGTGTTATCACCCAATATCCCTCCTGGACTCCTCAGCTAAATTAATGTGCAGAGTCCTACTTGAAAGGTTGGAATCCTGGGTGGTAGATAAACAGATTTTAACAGGCTCCCAATATGGTTTTAGAAGAGATGTGGGCATTATGGAACAATGTATCAATCTCCATTTGCTCATCAGTAAATATACCCTGGCGAAAGAGGTCCACATCTACCTATGTTTTGATGATCTGAGCAGTGCGTTTTATTTGGCTAATCATGCCAAGCTGTATCAGTCACTGGCTAAGATGGGTGCCCCCATTGAGATGGTGACTTTCTTGTCACAGCAACATGCACAGTTAACATCAAGGGTACGCCATGGGTGAAGGGGAGAAGTCACACCACATTTTAAAATCACTTGAGGAATTCAACAAGCCTGTGTCCTTGCCCCTTTTATTTTTGTTATATATTAACCCGTTGTGTGCTTCTGTCGGCCAACGGCCATCGCAAGCACTACCTCTGTAGTGCTGCGCACGTCTGTTGGCCGACGTGGCCCCGCCCACTCCGCTAAACCGCCGCACCGCGGCAGAATTGCCGCCGCGGTTAAGGGGTTAATGGCGTAGACGAGTTCTTGCAGAAGATCAAGGCAGATGCCCCAAACGTTGGTCAACATCTAACTCTGGTCCTCCTATGCGCAGATGATGCTGTCTTGATCTCAAGAACTGGTAATGGCCTCCAGCTTTTGATCAATGGTTTCACTATGAATATGGAGGACAAGGACATGAAAATCAATTAAGAGAAAACCTTTACCATGATGTGTGTTAGACCTGGCATCCTTGGCGTGGTTGCCCCTGTCTTTTTGCCTCTACCTCCTGTATTTTTGACTGTGTGCTGGACTTTGTTTTTGCTGGTTATTGTACTCTGGGCACTTTAGCACTGCTGGTTGTCTCAGGCCTGCCAATGCACTGTCTGTGAGTGCAGTTTTAAACCCACTTGCCAGACCCTACCTTCCCTTTTTCTACATGTAAGGCACCTCTAAGGTAGGCCCAAGGTAGCCCCATGTGCAGGGTTCAGTGTATGTGAAAGGTAGGACATGTACTGGTCTGTTTTGCATGTCTGAATAGTGAAATAGTGCCAATTTCATTTGACACTATTGCAGGGACTAGCTGTCCCATAGGCTATCATTGGAGCTGCCTTGTAACATTTTACAAGTGTAACTTTCAATTGGGAGCAGCTAGAGATTTGGAGTTTGGGCTCTCTGAGCTCAGAATTTTAAAACACATCTTTTAGTAAAGGTGGTTATTAAATTTTGTGTTTCAAAATTCCACTTTTAGAAAGTGGGCATTTTCTTGTTTAACCATCCTGTGCCTCGGCCTGCCTGTAGAATCAGCATCTGGTTTAGATTGACAGGGACCAGTTTGTGCATTCACTCTAGACAGTCACACAAAGGGAGTTGAAGTCTGCCCTGCATGTCCTGATGACCCATCACCAGGCTGATGGGTCTTCCTGAGCTAGAGTGGTGGGTGGGAGGAGTAGTCACTGACACCTGAATAGAGCTGTGCCTGACCACTCACAATGCTGTCTCCACCCCCCCTGGAGTGTGCCTGGAGGCAAGACCACACAAGGCAAGAACTTGTATACTGCAAAGACTTTCTTTTGAAGTATTCCTTCTTCAAAGGCCAAAAGGGGTATAAGTATTGGACCTAAAACCCCAGACTTTTAGAATACTTCTGATCAAGAGAAACCCCTGCCAAGGAGAAGAGATGAAGAGCTGCAAGAAGGAGTACTGCCCCTTCACTGAGTGTTGCTTTGCTGGGTTGGCCAGCAGTTGCTGCTTCTGCTTTGGAGAGGAAAAAGAATGGACTTTGCTTTGTATCCTGCTTCTGAAGTTTCTCTGAGGGCTTGTGTGTGCTGGCCTCCTGTTAAGAAGTATCAGGGCCTGCAAAGACTTCACCTGCAGTATCACGGAACTCCACTGCTGGGATTTCTGACCAGTCAAGTGGTGCTAATTCCTGTTCTGGACATTTAGAGGTTGTTCCTGCTGAAAAGATCTGCTTGAAACAATGAAAATCGACTAATCGCCCTTCCAGCGCCTGTTTTTTCGATACAGCACCACCGTGCAGGAGAAATGTCCACGCACCGGGACCGTGCGGGTGAAGAAATCGATGCAGCACCTGCTCACGGCCCACAGCCCTAGTTCGGCGCACCATGACTCCGAAGTCCAAGACCATTTCACTGACTCCGTCGTTGGCCCTGCTCTGCAGCTGAAAGTATAGGCACATCGTGGGACGCAGTTGAAGAAATCAACGCCGCACTTGTTTGCCGCCACAGCATTGACCTCCAGCATGTCTGGATTTCCACACATCGCACCTGTGCACCAAGTTTTTCCGACGTATCATCCGCAGACCAGAATCGGCTTGGATTTCGATGCATTGCTTCCCCTACAGTCCAGATTTGACACAACACTTCTCCTGGATACAGCAAAACTGACGCATCGCCTCCCCAAGGACTCAAGAACTGACGCACCGCAGTGTTTTCCGACGCTTCCCTCCTCTGCGGCTGTTTTGCCTCCTGGATTTTGACGCATAGAGTTCTATGGATAGAATTGCTTGAAACCTTCTAAAAGTCATATTTTGAGTTGTGTATGTTGGATTTTTGTCTTTTTGGTCTTGTTTGATTTAGATAAAGATACTTCATTTTTCTAAACTAGTGTGGTATCCATTTGTAGTATTTTCACTGTGTTACTGTGTGTGTTATGTACAAATACTTTACACATTGCCTCTGAGAGAGGCCTGTCTACTCGTGCCAAGCAACCAAGGGGGTGAGCAGAGGTTATCTTTGGTGTGTAATCCTCTTATCCTGACTAGAAGGAAGTTGTACCACTGCCAACTAGAGACCCCCATTTCTAACAACATGCGGGAAAGAGAGACCCAAAAAGAAAACCCTTCATATCAAGGGAGAAGCACCTGCTGCAACAGAAAGTTTTACATACCTAGGTGTGAATTTTTCTAACTATGGACAATGGGGGACACATGTGGAAGCAGCAAAATTGAAATTTATTAGATCCTCATAAGCCCCTTTTAGGTTTGCATCTAAAATTGGGAATAAGCACATTAGAGAGCTGCTGACCATATAAAAAAGTAAATGTATATCTAGTGTCAATTACCGAACCTGTCTGTGGGGCCTGACAAACTGTAAATTGTTGCAGACCCAGGAAAACCTTTTCCTATGTAGATTATTAGCAGTCCCCAGTTCAATGTCCGCTCATATAGCTCACAAGGAATTACCAGTCCCCTATCTAGAGGACAGCCTACAGACTTGTCCCATCACACTTTGGCATAATATATGGAGTAAAGATGACACTAAATTCCCCAAAGAGATGATAACAGGTTGCCTAACTCTGGAGCAAGAATACCGTGGCTGGCCTGGAAAACAGCCTTTATAACGAAGGCTGAATTCCGCATACCTTTACAACGAAGGCTTTACCACGAATGCATCTTTAAGATGCAAGCCTTTATTCTGCAGTATTTTGTAACGAATATGCATTCACCACGCATGCCTTTACAATGAAATTACTATTGTAAAGACATGAATGGTAAAGGCATATTCCATTACGTAAATAAAAATTAGCCTACTTTGTGTTCTCGGGCAGCATTCCGTTAGAACACAAAGTAGGCTAATTTTTATTTTAATAATTCAAAACATAATTATAATTTTCATAATTCTCACCGTAATTGGAATGTATCTCCGTATTCTGCCCAGAAATCAGGCTGCCATTCTATCGAAATACGTCAGAGCCTGCTTCTCTGTCTATGGGCGTGGCCTTCCTGCAGGCAACTTCGCCAAAATTCAATAGAGAATTCCATGGGATACACCCACCCAAGGGGAGGGGAGACTGTTCAACGACAAAAAAAACAATTTAACCCCTTGGGGTCACTAGGCAGAACCAGATGCTGAGGCAGAATACGGAGCTACATTACAATTACGGTGAGAAATATGAAAATTATTATTACATATTGAAACATTAAAATTAAAATTCGCCTACTTTGTGTTCTCATGGCAGCGTAGCGTTTGCTGGTTTGATTTTTCCCCATTTGCTGGAAGTTTCGATTTATTACTGTGTAAATCGGGCAGCATTTCTCTCGAGCATGCTTCTCTGTCGCTGTTTCTGAGAATTCCTCCCTCCCATGGGTGTGGCCTTACTTCAGGCAACTTAACCAAAAATCAATAGAGGATTTCCACGGGAAAATCACGCACAAGGGGAGGGGATACTGATCAATGACCAAAGCACAAAGCATTAAAAATAAAATAAAACATGCACACTGCAAAACATTTTTGGCAAGCATAAGTCACAACCAAGCATGCCATTACAACTAAAAAAATCGGTGCAAAGGCATGATATTGACAGCGTTGTAAAAGCATTTGTTGTGCTGGCAAGCGTAATTCTGACATACATTCCCGCCTATGTAAACAGCCTGCTAAAGGAGGTGGATGGGAAATTGAACATTGAGGATCCGAGTGGAGTGTTACAATTTAGTAAGAAAGATTTAAAAATGGTTCGATTGGAAAAAGGATAGCTGCCAGGGAAAATAGAGAGAGTTCTAAACCAACTGTGTTAATGTACCTCTCAGGTCCCACACAACCAAGCACCCAGAGCTACTTTATCATAGCATCAAACATACAACATAGATTCTTCCTAACGAGACTGCGGATAGGCACACTACACTTTTTGGTTGCTTTTCCCAAGATGGGCTTTTGTTTCCAAAAGTTACCCAAATCCCATGCGATGGTAAGTCCAGCCAGTCCACAATGCATTTTATTCTTTTTTGTAACTTTTATAGGGATCTAAGGAAACAAATATTGTGGCAATTGTTTTTAAGAGAGTTTTTTTTTTAATTTAAAGGTGCTTTTAACTTTATCCGTAACCGTGACAATGTGAATATATGTTTTAGAGTTTTTGTTTACATTTTTTATGCCATCCAAAGAAGGAAAGAGCTCCTATACCTGGATGTTTTAAGATATGAAAGCAAGTAGCCAAGGATATTATACCCTTAACAGAGATACTTTATGTCAATTAATTATCCCTTATATGAAACTTCTGATACAGTTTTTTTCACTCATTGGCCATTTAGTTTGATTCCTAGCTCGATGTTTGGTGTTAATCTGTCTATATCCTGAGACCATTCTGTATGAAGTTTAGTTATCTATTTTTAAATATGAATGTGTTATTAAGATTTTTGTATGATTTTATATGTGTGACTCTTGAATGGATATTCTTATCCAAATAAAGATTTGTTGATTGAAGTAAGGATGCTGATACACATGCAGTTGGTCACTCAAGGCATGGGAACATGGCTGTATACCAGTCAAGGTAGATTCCCATCCCAACATGCTCCTCCCCATTTTCACACTTATAATAACATTTTTCTGGGCTTAAATCTGTGTTGAAAACAGAGTTGGGAATCCTATGGTATGTATGTCCATAACCTCAAAGTCCTGGCTATGGGGGTGTTTCTTACCTTCAAGTTGTTTCGACTCTGCCCTTCCCCTCAAACATCCATGTTCCCAAACAATGAACTTGCAACTGTAGAAGATATGCCATACCGGCACATTTTCCTTATCTGCTGGGGATGAATATGTGTGAAAATATCAGTATTTGCCATTTACAATCACAGATGGCACATTGAACACCTAAACTGAAATTAGAAACACAAAAATGTTTGTGAATCAGGCCCAAAATCTTCAACTCCTAGAACGTGGTGTTACCCACAGTAGTTGTTTCTGTTCTGATTTGTTCCACCTAATTTTTAAGTAGTCAAACTTTTATTGATACTATTTTACATTTCTTGTACACTGCTGCCTGTTTCTGATATCCCTCCCAGATTAGTATATTTGACCTTCTTTGGATTATCACCTAGATTGAATGTTTGTGAGTGCAGGGCTGCATGTCCTATGTGGCTGTGTGCTGTTCTATCATTGTGTCCAACTGAGATGCTTCTCGTGATTGTGTGTGTGAAAGTAAAGCTGTTTTCTTTGGAACAGTCCTGGTGAGAGAAATTTGTAATTTCACTTCTATAGCTCCTACTAACCCTGACAAGGTGTTGACAAGCAGCACACCGCTCCAGAACCCAAGGTTAGTGACTAGTCCTGTGTTATTGCTTGTTGTTGGTTATTGGGATTAATCTTGTGCCCTCAAGAAAACTATTTCTAGCATTTACTGCAGTTCCTCTATGGCAGATTAAAGTTATAGGAGTTGAGTGTGATCATTGTTGGTGAAAAGGGGATATGTGAGTTTATGCAAAATGTTTGGTGGGGTTAATAGACGAGCTAGAACAGATTAGGTATTGATTGCAGAGGTATTACTTTCCAAAGAAAGACAGGCTGTGATATTTGAACAGAGGAGGGGGCAATTTGCAGACACACATTGATAGAGATGAAGGTAAACATGCATGTGACTTAGAGAAGGTTTTGTTCAGAGAGGAGAGGCACGCAGTGGATGGGAAGGTAGGAGAGAGTAATTTGGAAGAAAAAAGAGAGGTGACTATCAAAGGTTTTAATTAAAGATCAGTTTTCCATGCCAGGTTTTAGGAATATAGATGATGTTTTTTGAGATAGGATGCAATTTAACAGTGCAAGACTATACAAAGAAACAGCATTATTTGCATGTGAAGGTAGTGCTATATTAAGTACTCGTATGGGCGCTACAGAAAGGTAGTCAGTCTGTCCACTGCTAAGTTACCACTAGATCACTGTTTCAGCAGAGAGAGCTGATCAGTTTAGGGGTTGGAAGCATAAAGTAATGGCTGGGCACAAACATTGAAAGGAGATTTTACAAGTGCTGGAGAGAATGTCTAGTGATGTTCATCCTCAAATGTGGCTCATATTATTAATTATAAAGCACAGTGGGTTCCACCATTTAGGATGCCTCTGGTTCAACATACAAAAGATGGAGAGCATGGTCAGACTCCCAAGACAGTGGAAGTGTATTACCTGCATAGCACAGATATCTCATAGCCTGGTACACACACACTGATATGGTTGAATTAATGGATGTATCAAGAGAGTAAACAAGACCACAACAATTAGCGATGGAGAAAAAAATGCTGCAGGTTTATTTTAGGTATGTAAAGGGTTAACTTATGTGCTATCCAAGGGTGAGCAGAGAAGACTAGACCTATGCTGATGGTCCACCTGATTAGCCAATGAGCACCCGGACTACACTTTATCAGGTGTTGTACCTTTTGGGGTTCCACAAACCCTGGGCCCCATACTCCAAGAATTGGAACTCATGATCAGGGGTGAAGTGTTACTAGGCAAGTCCCCAGTTGCTCAGGTTTCCAACTGTCTGTGGGACTAACAGGGCACCACTGCTTTCCTGGGCTCCTGCGTAAAGACTCATGGGGAGTTGGCATGAAGCACTCCCTTTGGTCTCCCTCCAGTGGTTGCTTTATGCACCAAAATCCTGTGGCTCGCTGTTTAATGTATCCTACAACACAGAACAATGGAAAATAGACATATATGCATATGCATTCAACTTTGCACATTGCATACACCCAAGATCAAGGGTAAGTTGTAGGGTAAGTTCACATTCAAAACTACAAAAAAATGAGAAAGGTGGTGGTGGCAGCTAATTAAATCCCACCAATTGCCCAGCACACCCTGGATCTGACCTCAATCATAAAATCCCACTACTGAACTCCACCCCTCCATGATGCTCATGGGGTATGGGAGTTGTGTGATAGACCAGGGAAATGTGGTGTTAATCCCCTGCCCACCAAAATGTTGCGCTATGCGCAACCCGGGCAGCCCCATAGCACCAATATCCCACTGAATTAATTCCTCTACCCAGAGAGTAAAGATCATAATACACAAATAAACACCACAACCATTAGTGTTGGAGAAAATTTTGCTGCAGGTTTATTTTTGGTAAATAAGGTAATTGATTAAATTGCAAATAAGGTAATTGATTAAATTGCAGGCGATCTAAGAGGGTTGTATGCCTTTAAAATGCATGCATTTACATCATATACAACAAAACCTGCCTACTCTGTAGATTCACAATGGTATGACTTATAAATATTTTTTATACTTCCAAGGAACAAATTAGAGCCTTACATGTCAATAACACATTCAACTGCATAGATATCATGTGAAAAACATTAGTTTATATCATGGTATATTGCTTTTTAAATGTTCACTTTTTGCATATTTAAACTAATATTAATGTTCAGCTTCACTTATACATAAATTTGTAACAAACATTTCAGATAATTTGTATACAGCACATTTATATATCAACAACATAGAAGAAAAACCTCTCTCCAGGCCACTCCAAACTACACCCCACACATACTAAAATCTAACCATGCACACAATCACATCCCATTCATACTTCATCTGTTCAAACAATATATCCTGCAAGCAAAACACGTTAAAAGTACACAATTTAAAGATCCATGACCGCCCACAATGCTTGTCTAACACAAAAGGTTTCATCAATTAATAATTATGCACTGAAATAATACATAGAGATAACTATCCCTTATATTATATATGTACACATGCTTCCTATGTCTGTATGCAATCTATATAAATATTGATATCATTACAGTGTATTTGAGTTTTCATGGACCTCCAGATACTGATTTAACATATCAAAGATCTTCTTCTGATTTCCTTTAATGTTAATCTCAGAATTACTGTGGTCTTTAGGTTCAGCTTCAGCGAGTGCCAAAGCATGTTTCAGTGCCACACTAAAATGCCACCTTCTTCAGGGCACAAACATAAGAAACCAGACACTGGTGGAGGGCCCGAGGATACTATATTTCAAACGCCAACATCGACTCTCAAATTAGTCCAAACACTAGGTAGGTAAGGACCAGTGGGGAAAACCCCCATAGTCCTGCAGGATCCTTGGTGCACCACTATGGTGACGAATCGGTTAGGTCCTGTATCAAATAGAGGAGCTATTTGGCCCACACAGGTGATAAAGAAGTGTGGAGCTTCTTTAGAGTTGAAAGGAGTCCTTCTTTAATAACGAGCAATGCAGCGGGGAAACAGCTGTTTCGGGCACACAGTGACGTGCACTGGAAGTCCTGGAAGCATTGCGCACAATCACATCCCTTGTGTATCATGCTTAAAACTAGTCCAGTCATTCTCAACTTCTTTACTGTGCCTTACTGCACTTCTAGATGTCTGAGATCAGCTGAACTTAATTTCGCTGCGATTCATCACGTCAGCTTAGCTAGGCAGGGAGGCAGATCTTTTCGGTTCCAAGGACCTTAAGCTTTGGAACAATCTGCCTATCAGGATCCGGAATATTACAAACCACTGTCTCTTCAGGAAACAGCTTAAGACCTGGCTGTTTGAAGGATACCTCTGCTGGTGTTAGCTGTCTCATTTTGGAAGCACTGGGACGTCTTGTGTATGGCAGCCATGCGCTGTGTAAGTTATTTTAACATTCAACATGTTATGATGGCCTTTCAAAGAATGAGGTTGAACAGCATGTGGCACCTTCCAAGATTAGTACAGCATAAGACCTGTCTAGTTTCAAAGTAAATAACAAGGCCATAAACTAGTTAATTAGCAATTAGGTGGGGTTTAACACGAATTATTTCTTGTGGCATTCTAATCTTGAGATCTTTTAGGTGGCTTGAGAAAGCAGACAGTAAAAAGAATGCAAAACCTGTCGGTTGTGGAGAGATTTCATGAATTTCAGCTATTGGAGAAATCATGCATTTGAAGAATTTATGAATTATCTGTCAAAGTATTATGGAACTGAAAAGTCTGATTTCATCTGTTTTAAAGATATCTGCTAATACAAAACAAAATCTAAATCTTTGTGAAAAACTTCATTTATAAAAAATAGTCTTGTAAATATGTAGTCATTGCTTATAGTACCGGTGGCTACAAAACTGTAATAAGAGGTATAGACTTTAATGGTTGATGAAATTGCGTACCCAGCACAAGGACCACAATATGATAAAAAAAAAAAAAACTTGCAGGTAGTATGAAAAAAACATCCGTTGATGGTACATAAAGAGTGTGACGAAAGACAAAATAATCATTAAATTCGCCAGGCAAGTAAGTATGTAAGTAATTTATTGTTTAGTTAATTAAAACCGTAAAAATTTTACATAGATCAAATATCGTTAACTCAAAAGTTTAAAATCGTTTCAGCCTTAGCAGTATAAAAATTAGCACTCAGTGTTTTAAAACAGCAAGTGTAAATTAATTCAGTTTTAAAATCAATCTATAATACATGCCTGGCTTGCATAAGACGATGTTCTGACTTCCTCAAGTTTGTTAGCTATGCATATTAAAAATACAATTAAAGTGCATTTGTATTAAAACTCTAAATTTCAGATACCAGACTGGTTATTTCTTTCTATTCGGGTGTAATTTAAACATTTATAAGTCTCTATATCCCTTTACTACCAGATTGACCGGTCGATGCCCCTAAAAAGAGTCCAAAGCTTTGGTTCAGGTAAAAGTGATAATCGACTGTACAGTCTCCTTCTCCTCGTAGTGGTGATCTTACAAATAGAGGTGGTAATGTCGTTTCTCCCCCACTCCCCCTCATTAAAAGGCCTCAGCTTTCACAACTTGATTGTGTACATGGAGGAACTTTATCAGTTTACAATTCATTTGGGGGTCGGATGGATCTAGTCCTCTAATGACGGCAGTCCTGCAGGATCTTATTGCTCTGTCCAGGAAGGCTCTCCTTAATAAAGTGGCTCGTACTGGTTGTAATTTCTTACAATGACATATAAGATTAATAAAATCTTCTTTTTGACTGCCGCAAAGACGGCACACTTTTGAGTCAATATTTTTCCAGTGTGGCGCACCTGCCAGTGTAGGGTACCTTCTGAACTGCAGTGCCATTATTTGTCTTTTTACGTGGACAGAAAATGTGTAATCTAGGTAGGCTGCCGGTTTAAGGTCTTTGTAGTTATTGATCACTGTCCATGAATGAGATCTTTGGGTAAAAATGCTCTTATCCAATATTAACGAATGAAATGTTGCAGCTTTATTTACTGCTAGCTTGAATGTTGGGAAAGGCCTATGTTTGTTCCAGAGATCAGAAGTACTGGTCGTTTTAAGTGTGTTGTACAAAAATTGACGAAACAACGATTTTTTATCATTATCAAGTTCCGACCATAATGCCTCATTAAAGCTAGTATTCTCCAAGTTTTGTTTTATCCGGTACCAAACCTTTATAGAGGTATAAAGTCTGCCCAATGATTAGTTCATTAACCCAAATTCTAAACGCATTTGCACTGGTGAAGCAGACCCTTGAAGTTGAAAAACCTTTTTGTAGATGCTAGGTTATTAAGGAGGACAGAATCATTTCCGTGCATGGCCGCGCTAGCATAAGTTAAGGTTGGAAGAGTTTTGGTGGCTATTACCGAGAGCAACGGCCTTAGTGATGGTCCCTCCAGTTTTTTTACCAGCGACCTATAAGCAAATGTTAGAGCACCTACTCGCTGTGTCATATAGTTTTTCTGCTCCCGATGGGATAGCTTGTTATCTATATAATATCCCAGATACTTATAGCTGGATACGTTCTCCAAAAGTTTGTCTTCTAGCCAGATGTTGTGGTGCGGGGCTAATCGGTTGTTAATAAGCATTGTTTTTGTTTTTGATATATTGATTTCCAACTTATTCGCTGACAAAAATTCGGAGAGTTCAGTTAGTAATCTGGTCAGACCCACTTTAGTTAAACTTAAAAGGACGATGTTGTCTGCATAGACAAGGTAGGAAAGTGGTAGCTGACCTAAATACAGCGAGTGGGAATTAGTTTTGTTAAGCTTTTCCGACAGGTCTGATATGAATAGGTTGAACAGTTGCGGTGCCAACACACATCCCTGTTTCAGGCCCATGGTCGTATACACTTTTCTTGAGATTCTGGAGCCGTCTCCAAGTTTTACTCTGACCCAAGTATCTGTATAAAATAGCATTAAACCCCTTAAAATTGTTTCAGGTATATTCCAGGCTTTTAGTTTGGCCCACAAAAGTTTCATGTCCACACCATCGAAGGCGGCTTTTAGGTCGATGAAACAGATGCAGATCCTGTTTCTTCTTCTTACATTTCTCTGCTATTAGAGAGATTGATAGAATGTTCGAGATGGTTCAAATCCCCTTTCTGAAGCCTGTTTGATTTTTTGGGATCAAGTTGAGTTCTCCTGACCAGATGACCAGATCTTCGAGGATCAACGAGGCGAAATATATAGCTTCTACGTCCAGTAGTGCAATAAGCCTGTAATTTGAAGGATTAGTTCTATCTCCTCTTTAATATATGGGTGTAATAATTGATCCTTGCCAACTGTCAGGAATTTGGTTTTTAATCTCAACTTCAGCATACAGCTTCTCTAAGTAAATGCTCCAGTATTCAGAGTCGTGTTTAAAGGTGGCTTGCGGGATGCCATTGGCTCCTCCTGGAGCCCCGTCACCTTTACCTTTGTTTATTATATTTGTTATTTCATCTGTTGAGTAAAGGGAATTGTTTATTATAGGGTCCCCTTGTTGAGCTGGTGACTTGGTCATGCCCTTTAAGGGAGGTTGACAATCGCCTGTTTCCAGTAGATGTGGCTCGCTTAGAGTGTCTTTTGGTATCTGTATCTGTGGAAGGTTAGATGGTATCATTTTAAATTTCTGAGTGAGATAGTTGGCCCATTCCTGCTCCTGCACATTTGACGTTAAGATGTTTCCTTGCCTATTCAGGTGGGTTATCATTTTCCAGAATGTATTCGAATTGGAGTGCCTTACGCTGTATATTAATTTGGGCCAGAAGCTCTCCGTTTTCATTCTTTTGGATTCCCATAACTTCTTTTTATAGTGTTTTCTCTGTTGTCGAAATAATTCCCATGTGATACCTTCATTGTTTTTTGATTGCAGCTTCCTGTGCGTTCTTTTAGGTCCCTTTAATTTTTGCACTTTATTTGGCAATCCTTTAAATGGATCGTGTCCTGTAACCTTAAATCGAGGGGCAATCATTATTGTTGTTAATTTACTCCGAAAATTAGACCAAGCTTGGATCCTGTTTATAGGTCCACTTGCTGGTTCAGCCAGGAGATCTTTTATTGTTGAAAAACATTCTATTTTAGTTTTGTTTGTCCATTTAAGACGTTTTAGATTTGTTGAGTTTATTTGACCATCTGGTAACTTGGTCGTTTGAAATCTTGCCACATTTAGATTGAAAACAATATGTTGAAACGAGTGATCGCTCAGTGTGGTGTACTCTATGTAAAAGCGGGCAAGTGACGGCATTAGAGGAAGCGTTATAATTGTGAAGTCAAGTATCATTTGTGCCCTTGGGCCGTGGTATGTTTTTTTTGGCGGGTTGTCTTCTTCAGATCTTCCATTAATCACTCACATGTCTTGATATTCCAGGTCTGTTGCTAATTGCTGACCAATTTGGTCTGAGCAAGTCGACCTGGTTTGAACTTGCTGCCGTACACACCAGAACGTGTTGTCTGCTGACAAGATTTCATCTTCGTCTGGCGTGAAAATCAAGTTTGAATTAAAATCTCCTGTCACTATCATGTTTCAAGCAGGCTCAGCACAACGTAGATCTGAAATAATTTTGCTTAAAAGTGCATTTTTCTCCTTTTTAGTTTGGGCCTTCGGTTGCGTATAATAATTGATCAGTATTATTGTGCTTTTTTGTCTGAGCATTGGTCAGTGATTTTGACTAGTTGTATACTAGGATCCGGAGATTTCAACTGTTCTGTTGTAATTTTTAGAGCTATAGATACATAAACTGCCAACCCACCTTTTACACAGCCATCTTGTTTACATTTTTCTGCTGCTACTGTGTAATGAGTGACTCCAACTATTGGAAGTCCTTCCAGCGACCAAATCTCTTGCAGAGCTATTATATCGCAATTAGCCCACTCCTGAAGAGGAAAGCCCTCCTCAAGTAGTGGTTTTGCTCCAGCTATATTCCATGATAGCATATGTATAGCGCCTCTTTCAAGGTTACTGGTTTTTTCTTTTGTCAATCACTCCTCTTATTGTTAAGAATGCTAGGAAGCCAGTTCCATTGGTTTGGAGTTAAGTCGATTTTATCTTGCGGCTCTTTAGCTGGTCTATCCGAGGTCTGGTCTATGCCGCTCCTTCCTTTACCATTTTGTAAAATAGAATAGACCTGTTTTATTACCGCTGTTTGGTTTTTGTGGGACCTGAAGCGTTTGAATTTCATTCAAAGGAAATGGATAACGGGGTATAATTGGTGTTGATATTTTATACCCCAGGCTGCAAATCGATCGGAGCTATTTAATATTAAATGTGCTGTCTCAGCCGTCTGCCAGGTGGTTAGTATTTGTTCTTTAGAAGCTTTGTGTCCCCCTGTAAGAAATTGAACTGCCAGAAGGTCTGCCATGTGTATATGCTTTAGTTTCGATATTTCGGCCATGAGTTACTTTTGTTTAGAATGTCATGACTGCCTTGTGATTCATATTCAGGCATCCATATTATCTGTTGTTGGCCTGGTTATTTCGTGTTATTGCCCTTGTTGTATCCTTATCATTGCAGTCCTTCGGAAAGGGTTTTTTCTGGTTTTGAATGTGAAAACCTAATTGCACTTGTGGTGATCGGCTGTCCTCTGTTGTTTTATAGCGTGAGCTGTGATTGTGGGATACTTCTGGGTGCCATTGGTCCTTAAATTCAATAATTGATTGCTGTTGGGATGGGGGTATTGCGTGTGGGCTGTCAGAATGCTCGTTTGGTTTCGTAGTTGTATTTGTGCAGCTAGTCGATTTCCAATTTTCTACTGGTTCCAGTGACTGATTTTGGGCGCTGGGCAGAGTTTGTGGATTCAATGGTGCTAGTGGAGTTAAAGATGTTAAGATTTTCCCTTTATTGATTCTCACTTTGCCTGATTCCTTCTTGTCTTCTTGTATCAGTGGTCTCATTGGGACAGCTGTCTTGTAGGTTTCGGATTCCTCGAGGTGGACCACATCGTCTAAAACTGTAGAGACACTAGTATGTTTTTTCCAATTTCCAGTTTCGACCAAAGGCTTGCCCAGAGGCTCCACGTTTAAGATGTCTTTATACGATGTGGGGTTGACTATTAAGGGGGATGAGGTAAGGTCTTCTGGGTTCGTCCCCTCTTGGGCTTGTGTAGGAAATGGGACAGCTTTTTCCATGGTAGTAGGGCCCCTGATGTGTTTTTTAGGAGCCCCAGTTTTATCTGTGTTCTCCCCACCTATCCCCTCATTTAAGGTGGTAGTGCTAAGCAAGGGTTTAACTGTTGTAGTTGCAGTGGGATGTTCTTCTAAAGAAGATCCTGTTCGGGATTTAGAAAAGATAGGATACACTCTGATACCTAGCTGGGGCTCGTGCTTCGTCATTTTGTTTCTTGCTTTCCTTTTCCTCTTTTTTTGTCTTCTGGATTGTGTTGGCATTTTTGGTTGCCCTGACGTGACATTCTGTATTGCCGTTTGATCTGTGCTTGTGCTAACTACCGTTTCTGAGGAAGGGAACTGGGTATCATTTTTAAGTTCCAAGACGGTGCTTACAGCTACCTGCGACTGAATCTGTCTTACGATTGAATCAGGTTGTTTGATGTCTGTATTCTTTGAGTGAGTCGCAGGGATGACCAGGCGTTTGTTGAGGCTAAGGATCTGTTCTAATAGTGTTGGTAAGAAACTCAGCTTATCTAATATTGGCCCACATGTACAGGCAGATTTGTGCGGAGAATAAACTGATTGCACTCTTGTTATTAGGTTAGTTAAATTATCCAGTTTCAAGTTTATTCCTGCGATATGTGATGCAATGATGTTCCTTAGATCTATTTGTATATCTAATTTATCTGACTGCATTATCAGAGTATCTGTTGATGTTTGCAATGCTTGCAGTAACAGGGTAATGAGTTCTGTTTGAACGTTTATGTTGCTGTGCTTATTGATTGTCCAATTATCTGATGAACTGCTAGGTCTGTCGTTTTGTTTAGGGTATGGTAATGAATTGGTTCAAGATCTCTTTTCTTTGAACTTTGTGGAGTCTTCAATAGTTGCCGAAGAAGGTGTTCCAGATTTCTTTTACTCCGACTTACTTTATTTTCTTTGCTGCTGTTGTAGTTTGATTTAAATAGTTGATCTTCCATTTCTTCTCTTCCTTGGGCCTCTGTCTGCACCTCTTGCGTATCTACTATGGGTTTACTAACCTTCAACACATCCACACTTGTACCGGGTAGGCATGAGTTTAGCCATGAAAGCTCAAAGTCTTCGCTATTTAGTTGAGTGTTCTGCAAGCTGGCAGTGTGAGCTTGCCCTTGGGTCTGAGAGAGAGTTCTCATTAAGATGTCGTGATCTTGAGTCTCTTGTTTTGTGTCTAAACTATCTGGTGTACTTTCGCTGTCAGTTTTGATAAGAGCAGATTGCAGCTCTTGATGTCCTGTTTTGTTGTTATCTTCACCTGCAGTATGTACTAGCGCTGTTTTCATGATGGCGTTTTGCAAAGAGACCCCACTGGCTAACTTTTTCCTCCCTTGACCTTCTGGTTGTTCAATCAGTGTGCAAGGGCTTTGGTCCTCAGATGGATGCGGGTTTAGTATCCCTGAAGTAGTTGTGGGGGATCGATCTTCCACCCGTATGTCTGACCGTTGTGGGGATTTTAAGGGGGCCAAAGGGGTCATCAGACCCGATGTTTCCCCTGGAGTAGCGCAAATAGGTGACCCAGGATCCTTTAGAAATTGGAATCTTGAGTTTTGAGTTGATTTTGTATTCACCATTGACTTGTCAAACATGGAAGCTATTGGGAAAATTAATGGGCTCCTTAGTGTAAAACTTGCGCTGTTTGCGTTTACTATTTTCCCGGATTTTTGCTTTTTGGGAAGCCTTTTATGGGCAGTGACTTTGTCTCCTGGCATCTTCCTGACCCTGCCAGAGCGCATGATTAGTTAATTTAGTGTATTACCACCTTTACAAACTCTTCCCTCCGCCAGCTCACTCGGCCACTGATAAACAGCAAGTCTGTCACCTCCACAGTCTAGTACAGGTAGTCACCGCAATCGTTGCCAGCTGTCTGATTAAACCCGAACGAGGGCTTGGTGGATCTTGTCCCCTTATTGAATGTCACTTTTTTCTCAATCAAAACAAGGCTCTTGAGCGACTCTGTTGCTGTGGTCCTCGTTAGGGTGCTAGGATTCCAGGGGGAAGGGGGAGGGAAAGCGAGCCACCCGCTGCACAAGCCGCGCCGACGTCTTCCGCTCGTACGGGAGGGACCGCGGCTCCAGCCTGCTTCCCCCACTCCTTGCCTCACCTCGTTCTTGTCCTTCTGCCTCCGGTTCGCCAAGACTCCGCCCTCTGGACTTTCCGCACTGGCAAGCGCCGCCACCCCCAGTGACCTCCCAGGACTCGAGGCTTGGAGCTCGCTGAAGTAACACAGTTCCTTGCAGATGCAACTGGAGAGGCTGTGAGGCAGTGAGGCGTTGAGTGTGACAGGCACAGTGGTGAGTGTGGCATACATGGTGGCGCAGCCCCCTGCTCAGCAGCGAGTCGGTTCAGCCCAACTCGGCTCAGCTCAGGGCCTGACAAAGCGGCTCAGTGTGTTCTGCCCCCGGATCCTGGGGCACCGCCCACTGAAACTTCTGGCTTGCTGCAAAGCCTGCAATCAGGGCCCAGGTGAGAGAGGGGGGAGCTCAGGCAAAGGCAGACTTGGTGGTGTCACGAACCTCCGCCCTGCTTTGCTCCACCACCAGCCCCCGCCTCTCAAACACAGCACTCAATGATCAGGAGTGGGCTGGACTCGGTGGGTCTCGACGTGTGGCAGCGTGTGGTAGCAGGTCAAAACTAGAGCCGTGTAGTCTCGGATACTCTCCCAGGCTCCCTGCTTCCGGCATTTCACTTTCATGATTGCCACCGCCGCCGTTGTTCAGCTGCCCTGCTTCGCTCCGCACAACAGACACTGGAGAGACAGGGTGCTTTCCTAGACTCGCTCAATCATTCAATGCCAAGGAGTGACTTACTTCCGGCGCCACCTGATGTGCGTTCGCCAGGCAGTTCAACCTAAACTCCCCCAATTCACCTTTCACCACTTCATGCTGGAAACCACAGAGATTACAAATTACATTACAGCATCACTGATTTCATGGCCTATTACTACAAGAATGACATAATTAATTAAATGACACCATACTGTCTACATCTGTGTTTTCCAACTGCCATATTGAAACATTCTTGGATCCAACAATTCATATTATTTTCTACTGTCTCACTGCTTCATATAGCAATAACGACCCCAGAGTATGGCAAAGATGTCGCAGGTCAGAGTGGTTAGTGCCAGGAAATAAGACATTTGTGTGAACTGATGAACATTCGAAAGCCATCCCTATTAAGAGATTCTAATATAAACCGAGAGTTTATGTAAAGTTGAATCAGGGGTGGATGAGGCAATATTTTCCCAAAAATCTTTCAGCCTTTAGAATTGCAGCAGGATACAGGAGGCACAGAGTCCTGAGACCTGTTACTAAAGGACTTTTCGAAGGAGGATGTAGACTAATAGTCTCTAATTGAAGGTGGACCTGACTACAACTGGTACCACTGATCAATGCCATAACAGTTAAAGTATGGTATTTCCTTTATGATTTATTCACGATTTTAGCAGAGTGACGTAGCATTTGGTCCTGAAGAATGCCGAGAACCATTCGGTCTAACTAGGCAGAAACATGTTGACCATAGCCCAATAGGGAACATCCATATCCCTAGTCGCACTTAGCTGTTTTTAAACCTATCCACTGTGGACACTAATAAAGGATTGACCCCGTCTATCCAGGAGATAGTTTTAACCCACTTTCTGATTTTTTGTTGCACTCTGCCCCTCACTCTGACCTACATTGGATGACTAAAAACACCTCACGCTCCTCTCCTGCGGGGGAGTTGTAGCCCACACTGTGCATCTTGCGGTCACAGTGTGCAAGAGGGAACCCAATGATGAAGCATGTCACCTTAGGGTGAGTGAGGGTTCTCTTCTTAACATATGTATATGTCTATCCCTCCACCCTCCTAAACTCACATTTTGTGAGTAATACAGATATACCATCCCATTACCTATTTTGTGAGTTTTAATATTTTCCAAATGCCATCATCGCTGACTTTAGAAAATACACTGGTAGAATCTGTTTGTATAGCGTCCACTGGCAGTATCAGTGAGGTAACTAGTGTAATGAGCATGGATAGTTTTAGTGTGGGTGCAAGCCCATATATATTGAGTGGTTGTGCAGATTGCATAGCCTCTGAGAGCCTATCCTGAAAGGAAAATGTTCCAAGAGTGTTTGAAGCAAATGTAGTGTGCAGAACGCCTGGTCTTTTAGATGTAGTGTTAACATCAGAGTAAGGAGACACTCAGATTCTAATACCAGCTTCCACAGTTAATCCAAACACTTTCTGGTGAAATCCCTTTCCTCCCTGTGCCTCAAACTGTAAAACAAATATTTAATGTAATGGAAGTCCAACGTTGTGAAATGTAAAAAAAAGTATAAATCCAGTGTGCTGTGTAGAGCAGTAGAAATTCATCAGTTCCTGTTTCCACTAACCAAGCCTCAAAATGACCCCTCATGAGCATGCTGGCTACTTCTACAGAAATGTTCTCTGTAAACCACTCTGCCTTGGCGTGAGAGCCATGCTATATTAAAGGCATAAAATAATAAAAAGCCATAATTTTACCCAATGAGAATTATTTAACTATAGTTAGCGGAAATGCGGCGAGAGGTCGATAGCACCAACACTGTGTAGTGGAGAGATTGCCACTAGAGGTATATTTGCAGAATGCACACACAACAAATAGATATCTGAAGAACACATGCATTGAGGTTCTGTAATGAATTTATGAAATCAGGGTCCGTATTACAGAAGTTCCTGGGGTGCAATGGGCATTTGCACCTGTTTTGTGCGCCCCCGGGTCACTTTGGTGTTAAAGAAGGGGCCGCACGTGCTTATGCAGCCCCTTCTCTAATACAGATAGCACTGGTGCACATGTTGTGCCAGCACTATCAAGAGAGGTCATTCGTTCATTTGCATGGGGGTGTGGCCCCATGCAAATGAGGGAAACTCTTTGCCTCTGCGCCCGCACCATAATACCGACATGGGCGCAGAGTGAAACATGCGTTTAGGAAGCGCACTGAAAGTATGCCACAGTGCACCTCCTAAAGGCAGCCTTCTGCAGGGGACAAAGGGGGGGTCTCATGGACCTTGCCAGACATCCCCTTGCAGGCGGTGCAGTCACTCACTGCACCTGCCTGCAAAGGGATCTCTCTACCCTCTTAAAAGTTCAGGTGGGCTATCGCCTGCACAGAGAAACATGGAGCAGCTTTTAAACAGCTGCTCGGTATTTCACTTGAATGCGCTGCCCTGGAGGCAGCGTGAGTTCACGATTGCCCTGAGGGCAGCGATTCTTTCTAATAGGGCGCACTTTCCCTGTTTGCACCCAGCTCACCTGCTTTAAGGAATGCCTTGGCGCAAACAGGAAAAATGCACCCTATCTGTAATAGGGCCCCAGGTGTAAAGTACTCTGAGGCAATAACGTGTGGTATGGAAATTCTTGAGAAAAAAACCTGTAGCTTTTCATTGTACAGTTCATTTCCACCACGTTTTAATTATTCTGTGCCACTAATAAAATAGGCTAATACTAAGCAAATTAGCATCACTGGGCTAACAAATTGTCTGGAGCACATTTAAGAAGTGTCTATAAACAATAGCAATGGTAAGTATAAAGCAAACAGTCAAGAATTGTGATGTGGGTCACAAGGTTTTGTTTAACACAATATTCAATACACCGCTTGTTCACTTGTATTCACAAAGTTAGTAGTGTCAATTGAGGCATCTCCCTACTCTCACGTTGTATCCTTCCTGTTGCAAGGTGCTGTCTGAAAAAGCACCTCTCTCACGCGGTTAGCTGCATTACCATCTGTTTTGTATATTCAAATATAGCTACAATATTATTTGGGGATGTGCAGTTAAAAATATCCACCGCTATCATTGTTCAGTCTCAATGGCCCCAGCTTCTGCATGCTGTGACTAACTCTGGGCATAGTACTACGCTAACGGAGCATGCGTAGTTTGTGCTACTACACAAATTACACGTAGCACAGTGCAAAACTGTGCTAAAACATGTAGCGTAGCAGCAAAATCATCAACATCTACAAATGCTTTGATAAAGCAATTTTACATGCTAAAAAGCATATAACCAATTCACAAAAGTGAACTTTGACAATGAAAATATTAGGCAATGAGAGAGGTGATGACCTAGGGGGAGGACCAAGCAGATGCCTTGAACACAAAGAGCATATCATGCTGAACGATTCGGTGGTGGTCCCTTCCTCCTAGGACCACCCCAAGCACAGTTATGGGCAAAAATACAATCCCAACAAAAAAAGGCCCTGCAAAGCATTATGGGATGAGATTAGCAGTGGGCAGTGAATATTATAGTGTCCAATATCAAAATAATTCTACAAAGAGCTGCAGTTCAACTAGTCGTTACTAGATGTCCCTCACGAGTCAAATGCAAAAGCATTGAAATTATTATTACATCAAGCTGCAGTTCCACTAGTCGTTACTAGATGTCCCTCACGAGTCAAATGCAAAAGCATTGAAACCCTTTCATGAAGCTTTTGCATTTGACTCGTGAGGGACATCTAGTAACGACTAGTGGAACTGCAGCTTGATGTAATAATAATTTCAATGCTTTTGCATTTGACTCGTGAGGGACATCTAGTAACGACTAGTTGAACTGCAGCTCTTTGTAGAATTATTTTGATATTGGATACTATAATATTCACTGCCCACTGCTAATCTCATCCCATAATGCTTTGCAGGGCCTTTGGTTGGGATTGTATTTTACCAATAACTGTGCTTGGGGTGGTCCTAAGAGGATGGGACCACCACCGAATCGTTCAACAAGATGTGCTTTTTGTTTTCAAGGCATCTGCTTGGTTCTCTCCCTAGGTTAGGGAGGATCCCAAAATCATCACCTCTCTCACTGCTTGTTAATTTATTGTTTTCACTTTTGTGAAATGACTATATGCATTTTAGCATATAAAGACAGAGATATTTATTTTATCATAACTTGCACTGTGCAAGATGCCCTACGCAATTAGCGTAATTTGCATAACTGAGCGTAGTTCAAAATATACTTCGCGTAGCTACGCGTAGTGCTACTGCGCAAACTACGCCCAGGGTTAGCTGTGACACCATGCAGGCTACACTTCAGCAGGGCAGATCAGCAGTCACTTCTGGAAAATTATTCTGCATTATTTGTATATAAAAGGCACCTCTTCAGTTTAGGGGCAGTTTGACGTGCCTCAGTGGATTGGTTGATGACAGGCTTTTCAGACGCCAACCTCAAGACAAGATATACACTTCTAAACTTGCTTCCTGTTTTTTAAAGAGCATGTGTCTGCTTTGCGCTTGAGACTGGTGTGTGTGTGTCTGTTTGACAGTTTTAGTGTGCAGGTGAGTGTTGGTCAGTGTGAGTGAGTGTTTGAATGTGTGTGTTTGTGTGAAAGAGGAGAGTGAGTGCATGATTATGTAAGTAAGTATGCCTGTTTGTGGTACAGTGCCAGGGACACTATTGGTGTGGCACTACCTGGAGGGAGAGAAGTGACTCTGCATATGTGGCAGTCTCAATTTGTCTGTCATAACATAGACATGAATGGGGTGTGTAGGAAACATCACAATGGTATCAGGGGTACTGTTGGACTTGCCCCTTTCTGGAGGGTCATCCCCAGACTTTTTGCCTTCGCTGCTTCATTTTTGCTGAATTTGTTTTTTTTGGTCTTAGTACTCTGTGCACCTTACCACTTCTAACCAGTAATAAAGTGCTTGTGCTCTCTCCGTAAAACATATTACACTGACTTATACCCAATTGGCATATTTAATTTACTTGTAAGTCCCTTTTAAAATGGCACTACCTGTGTCCAGGGCCTGTAAATTAAATGCTACTAGGGGGCCTGAAGCACTGCGTGTGCCCCCACTTATGTAGCAGTTCAAATATATCTCAGGTCTACCATTTCAGTTTGTGTGTGGGCAGTTTTAACCTTTGCCAGACCCAAACCTTCCTTGGTAATACATATAAGTACTCCTAGGGTAGGCCCTGGATAGCCCAGATGGCAGGGTCCAATGGGGCCGATTCACAGAACTAATCTGAGACAAAATCCTAAACTTACTACTTTTGGTATTCACAGAAGACACTTACGATTTTTGGTATTCACAGAATGTACTTACGACTCCTAACTTTATTTCCGCACCCGGACCGTACTCTCCGCACGTGGACCGTTCTCTCCGCACCCGGACCGTACTCTCCGGCTAGGGACGTACTTTCCGGCTCGAGCCGTAATCTCCGGCTGGGGCCGGATAAAGTGTAATCAATGGGCTGGATTGCAATTTTTACAAAAAGGAACATTAGGAATGTGTGATAAATGATAGAGGAGGTCATTAAAAACAGTTTGGGCAGGGAAAAGGGTACAGCCAGACACTACATCATAACGCAGAAAAGTTTTCTCCTTTGCATCATGGTACATGCAGTGCACAATTTGCGCTCCCCTCAGTGTTGACTGCGGTGTCAACACTACAGTCAAGACTAAGGGGCACGCCCCTTAGTCTTGACTGTAGTGTTGACACCGCAGCCCCTTAGTCTTGACTGTAGTGTTGACACCGCAGTCAACACTGAGGGGAGCGCAAATTGTGCACTGCATGTACCATGATGCAAAGGAGAAAACTTTTCTGGGTTATGATGTAGTGTCTGGCTGTACCCTTTTCCCTGCCCAAACTGTTTTTCATGACCTCCTCTATCATTTATCACACATTCCTAATGTTCCTTTTTGTAAAAATTGCAATCCGGCCCATTGATTACACTTTATCCGGCCCCAGCCGGAGATTACGGCACTAACCGGAGAGTCCGGCCCTAAGCGGAGAGTACGGTCCGGGTGCGGAGAGTACGGTCCGCGTGCGGAGAGTACAGTCCGGGTGCGGAAATTCCAGCCCTACTGCGGCCGTAAAGTTAGGAGTCGTAAGTACATTCTGTGAGTACCAAAATCATAAGTGCCTTCTGTGAATACCAAAAGTAGTAAGTTTAGGATTTTGTCTCAGATTAGTTCTGTGAATCGCCCCCAATATCTTTAAAAATTAGCACATCTACTTTTAAGTTTTACATGTCCTGGTAGTGAAAAACTCATAAATTCGTTTTTCACTACTGGAAAGCCTACCTCTCCCATAAGAGAACATTGGAGTTTCCTTATTATATTTTATAAATATAATTTCCAAATAGGAACAGGTAACCCCTCCATGTTTGGTGTCTCTGGAATCACAGTTTAAAATCCTAACTTATGGTGAAATCGGGATATAAATTGCAATTCTGGACATGCTACTTTAAGAAAGTTGGAATTTTCTTGCCTTAGCCATTTGGTGCCTGCAGCCTGTCTCTGGGTCACAAGACTGGGTGTGGGTGACAGGTTTTGTACATTCCTCCTAGACACTTCAAAGGCACAACTGTGTATAAATACTGGACCTCAGACACCAACACTTCAGTACACTTCTCAACTTGTGGATATTGTGCCAGGAAGAAGGACTGCTGTGCTGCTACAAGGACTGCCAATCTGCTGGACTGCTGCTCTGAAGAAACTGCTACCTTGCTGTGCTGCCTTGCTGCCTGCTGCCCTCTTGCCTAGGTGAGAAGGACTGGCCTTGCATCTCTTGAACCCAGATCCTAGAGTGACTCCAAGGGCTAGTTGGCTGGCCTCCTGATCTGAAGCCTCAGGGACATAACATGCTTCCAACAACCTTGCATTTGCACCTGGCCTCTGCCATCTGTGAGTCTTCTCTGCCAAGGGGTGCCACCCCGGTCCTGGCCCCTTGGAAGTGGGCTTAACAGTGCTTAATTTGAGCCAGTGGTTTTTGGTGCTCGGCACAGCACTTAATTGTCAACACCGGTGCTTGTGGCAGTGTGTCACAAGGTGGCGCTGTCTGAGATTACCACAACAGTCAATTATTAATTCAGTATACATTAGAAATGACTATCACCTGCCACCCAAGCCATTCTTATAGCTTTGGGGGCCTGGAATAGTCCGATTTGTCACACTTGAGAGAGTGTGATAGTTAGTAGTTGTGTTGTTACTATCATTGGCAGCGCAGACAGGGGCAATGTGTGGTGCAAGCTGCAGTGGCCTCCTGATGAGAGCCCTGGCACCTGTTTTTTTTTACAAATTAAGCACTGGGGCTTAAGGAGCTCTGCCCGCCTCTGTGGATCCAGCGGAACCAACACATCTCCTCTGCTGCGCGGTGCAACCCCAAGCACAACCGATGCATCTCCGCTGCTGCGTGGATTAGACCCATTGCAAAGATCCGCATTTCTGTCACAACCCGCAATGCCTTCAGAGGCCCACTGCATCCCTCGTCAATGGCAGCCTCGATGATGACAATAGACTACTCCTTGCAGCTCCTTGGAACCTTCCTCGATGACGGACTTTGCATCACAAGCCCATCAACGGTATCCTCAATGAAGACGCAGGCCTTGCAGCGCAGCCTCACCGCATCTCGGAACTGTTGCATCGCTTCAGCTGTGCAACGCACCTTCAACGTGGATCCTGTGACACTCCGCCAACCAGGATTTAAGGTTCTTTGTTCAGTGGGCCTAACTGGGTCCCTGTAGCCAGCCTACGCTCCATCGCGGTTGGCCTGAACTTGTGACTTTGTCCCAGTTCAGTGCGACCAAATATCCACAGTTGGTGCATCGTGCTTTTTGGCACTATTTTTACTAAATCCTTTAAAATTGCATATCTCCGGTTCTACTGATGAGATTGTTGTTGTTTTGGTCGTGTTTTATCTATTAAAGAAGGTTATATTTTGCAACTTGGTGTAAGATCCTTTTTGTGTAGTGTTTTCACTTTATTTCCGTTGGAAATGTTACACAAATACTTTACAAATTGCCTTCCTTGATGACAGACTTTGCATCGCAAGCCCCATCAGTGGGATCCTCAATAAAGACGCAGGTCTTGCAACCCAGCCTCGCCTCGGAACCGATGCATCGCTTCGGCTGTGCGACACATCTTGGACGCGGATCCTGGAACACTCCGCAAACCAGGATTTAAGGTCCTTTGTTCAGTGGGCCTAACTGGGTCCCTGTAGTCAGCCTGCGCTCCATCGCAGTTGGCCTGAACTTGTAAAATTGCATATTTCCGGTTCCACTGATTGGATTTTTGTTGTTTTGGTCTTGTTTTATCTATTAAAGAAAGTTATATTTTTCCAACTTGGTTTGGGATCCTTTTGTGTTTTCACTTTATTACTGTTGGGAAATGTTACACAAATACTTTACGTATTGCCTCTACGTTAAGCCTGGCTGCTCTGTACCAAGCTCCTAGAGGGTTGAGCACAGGCTAATTTAGTGTTGGCTTCTGCCTCACCCTAACAAGGATTGTGGTTGTTGCTTGACCAGGGCTCACACCCCAGTTAACCAACAACCAATTTCTCACAGGCACTTGTAGTGCTTGGGACATATGTGAGGGCTATGCCATGATTTCGTTTTCCACCTTTGCCTGAAGAATTAACTGAGGGCAAACTTTCAACTAGAAATAGCTCTTTCAGTTCTTCTCTGGTTCTATTGTCCATTTTTGGTCATTGCTAATAGGGTAAGGTAAGCCCCACGAGTCGTCAATCAAGACCATCTATACTGCGCACACTGAATTTTTGGCATTTTAAAATGATGTGCTATTTTAAAAACTAAATGCTATCCTTTTCATTTACTGGAAGTAAAACAGCCAATTAGCATGGTTACAAGCAGATCTCTTCATAAAGGACTCAACGCACTGACCTAAAATTAAGGGCCCCTGGAATTATGTGATTTTGCAGCTGCTGCATTTTCCGCACAATTAAAGATTTGAAACATAATACATTATCTGCTGCATAATCTGCAGATTTTAACAAAAAAATAATTCTAGCTCAATGGATCAAAAGTTACTAAAAAATGCACCATTTGGGTGTCAGACTGGTACTAAAGAGGCGAAACCTTTACCCAGATAATGTTAACATGGCTAAAAATGTCAAAATAATTAGGTAATACTATCACAAAATGTGCTGCATCATTTATCTTTTCTTGCCACATAGTTTAGTGAACCCTGCTGCATAATTCCAATGGCTCTGACTACATTACTTGTCAACTATTTATCCTGTCCACTCACCAGGAATCAGTGCACTTTCTGTAGCCGTGCGTCCCTTGTTTTTGTCATGTGTTCACAGCTTGGGAGGTAGGCAAGGTTCCCTCAAAGCCTGCTATCCCTGATGGAAAACCACACTCCACTTCAAACATGCTATTTAGACAAATGGAAATTGCTTTAAACAAATTGCTCTGGTCGGGTACCTAATTATTCAATTTTAGAGGACAAATAGAGTGTTTTGTCAGTCCCTCTGCGCCCCAGGTAGAAACATTTTCTAAAAAAACGCCCACCTATGTAGCCAATTATACAGCATTGCCACTTGTTTGGACCTTTGCTAAACACTGCACCGCCATGTCCGAGCTGCTCAGAATGAGGAGGCAGCATACATGTACTGACCAGAGCAGTATGAGGGGTGTGTTTGTGTTACAATCTACTCACAATACCTTTCAACGTGTTGATCACAGTTTCCCACTTCACAAAGCACAACAAAAAAAATCTGCAAATTCCTATCGTGTCTCCAGATTAGGACAAAATGACATCAGTTTTAGAACTCTGGGCTACATTTAGAGTTTGATGGAGTGGGAAAACTGCCGTAAATTGGTGGTGCTCTAATAAGGAAGGGTCAGGGGAAGAGCTGGGTTTATGCCGGAAATGCCTACCCTGACTCTGCAGTGTAAACCTCTGGCCTGCCGCTCGTCCACCAAAGGGCTGCTAGGTCACTGTGACATTTGTCCCATCCTTCTGGGGCGGGGTGACCGTCAGTCACTTTCCCTGCACATGTCTTCCAAGCTAGTCATGGCTGACATGATCAAGTAAAATGTAGAATGGCTCTGACGCTCATGAAAAAAAACTCTTGATCTGAACTGGAGCTATTTGTTTTTGTTGAGAAAGAACAAGGGACCAGCTTTGTGAAACTAAAAAGTTTGCCAAGTGGACCCTGTAAAGTTTCATGAGTGAATACCCACTCAACAAACCTTCGGGGCTGTGAAGGGACCTGCATCAGCCAGGCAGGCGTGGGATATCTAAATAGGGCAGACAGTCCTCAGCCAGGAGTAGAGGCATTGGCTTCCCTCTCCTGGTGGACAGGCGGACCATCCATAATGGCCTAAATGCCCATCTTTGTGTTCTGCATGACAAGGGTCAACCCATAGCCTCCTGCCGGGGTTATAATCCAGATCATTAACCCCACATAGTTTAGCTCTCTCTCCCACATCTGATGGTCCAGCCAAACTCTTTTGTGTCTCACTTATTAATGATATTGTAATTTCAATAAACGTGCATTGGAATCATGTACATTCAAATAATTGTGTAATGGGCCCCATTGTGGAGGTGTAATGTACTACAAAGCCGCGATCAATTCATTATCTTATGCTCAATCCTTCCCTCCGTCTGCTTGAGTCTGAGTTGGACCACTTAATAAAGTCATATTGATTGTATGTTTCACATTAACAGCAACAAAAGCTATGTATTTCCTACTGGTTCTCAGTTCACATAGTACAACAGGGATGTTATGGGGTCTGGTCTCCATTGCTCTTGTAACATCAAAAGACATCTGCACAGATGGGCAATTCCATGCTTGCTAGAAAATATCAGCATCCTGTCGGCTATGCTGTGTGCATTCACCGTCTACCACAAGGAAAAATGTCCTCATGCTGATAGGGGTACAGTGGACCATGTCCAAGAACTTAACGTCTGTGCCTAATGATGATAGAAATGTCTTCAATAGGCATGCAGTAACACTGTCATGGCGTCAGTGACGTAACAGACTCAGTCCTTTCTGGCTTTGGGTGTATAGGGCTGCCCCTTCTGGAATGTCTCACAATACAGAGAAGACCGTGTGCATGGCCTCCAATATTTGCAGCATCGTGTTTAATGATTCTTATTTTATTGAGGCTCTTAGCAAGGAGCTCTAATGATGACCTTCAAACATATATAAAAATGTATATAAAGGTTTATAATAGAAACTAGAGCAAATGATGAAATGCCTCCTTTTTCCTTGAATGAATTGATCATTGGTTAAATATCACCTACGGTCATTTGTTGCAATTGTGCTTGTATTGTTTGAGACATTTTCTCCAGTACACTTTTTTTGCTGTTTTTCCATACATGTATTAGATGAGGGAATGGGTACCTAATCGTCTCAGTTGTAACCAACCTGCTCTAAGTGATACATTTCAAGTTTTTTGTGCCTGTGACATTGATCTACCAGTATTGGAGTATAGCTTAGTTTTTTAAAAGTAAGGTGCAGTTAGTGCTAACTGTGCAGTCAGTACAACTGGGATTAGAAAAACCAACAGAGCACATAATGTTCCACCAGATAGTATAAACTTCTAACATTGGAATATCCCCTCAATCATATGTTAGGACCAATGTGTGCCGTCTAATACTCAACCGTACCAACTAATCAGGTGACCTTCATTTATCAAACACAGACTTTCAAAGCACTATTGGGAGAAAATGGAAAGAGGTAGATGAGCTTATGGAGGATCACCATTTTACTCCGCACTAGCTGCCCCACCACTGACAATGGTTGCAATAATCAACCAATCCACCGGGCTATCCACTCTGCTAATGACGATACCCTTATTGTCTTTGACCAGAGCCCCCATGTCCATGCTGACCATTACTTCCAAGTAGCTGACAGTCTATGCACTCCACCTCAATGGGAATTCACACTGCTACTTCTGTTATGTGCTGTTCTGTTATTCTGTAGAATCTGTTAATGAAAAAGCTCAAACTGCCACAAGTTTATTTTAGGGCCAGAAAGGGCTATTACTCCTTGAATTGCAAAAAACTGCTAACCAGAGGTGCTGATCCAGGATACTAATATGTAGTATTTTACCATCTGCATAGAGTGAAATTGGGATTCGCCTGCTGCAAAATTTTAAACCACATGATGCTCACTTGAGAAACAGGTGAACACATAGCTCTACTGCTATGGCAAACAATATTGGTGAAAGTGGACATTTCCCTCCTCCTCAAAGGGAGAATCCCATGAGTGACTGCCTATTCATAAACCACCAATGGATGGGGGTTGTCAGTTCGGCAAATTCTTCATAGAGCTCTGGATTATACTATCAGAGTCACACACCACCTTCTCCCTGGCCAAGCACTTCATAGCAGCTTTCTTTTCTCACTGAGTAAGCTACTGTATCAAATGTTTTTTGACCTGCTCATCAGTCCACTCTAATGTGATGACTTCAGAGATTGATTTATATTCCCATGCAGGAATTTGCTCAGAATAGGAGGACACCAGTGCTTCCAATGCTTCAATAATGCAAGCATTGTCAAACATCAATGTATTACTGTTGGACTTGGCCCTTTCTGCAGGGTTACCCCCAAAACTTTTTGTTTCTTCCTCCTATTTTTTCCTGACCTGTTTTTGTTGGCTTAAGGACTCTGGGCACTTTACCACTGCTAATCAGTGCTAAAGTGCCTATGCTCTCTGTGTAAATTGTTATTATGGATTGGTGTTTCCATGATTGGCATATTTGATTTACTGGTAAGCCCCTAGTAAAGTGCACTGAGTGTGCCAGGGCCTGTAAATCAAATGCTACTAGTGGGCCTGCAGCACTGATTGTGCCACCTACATGAGTAGCCCTGAAAAGGTACCTCAGACCTGCCACTGCAGTGTCTGTGCACAGTTTTAAACTGCCATGTCGTCCTGGCCAGTGCACCCACTTGCCAGGTCCTAAACCTTCCCTTTTGTTACATTTAAGGCACCCCTATGGTAGGTCCAAGGTACCCCCATGGGCAGGGTGCAGTGTGTGCGAAAGGTAGAACATGTATTGGTGTGTGTGACATGTCCTGGTAGTGAAATACTGCCAATTTCGTTTTTCACTATTGAAAAGCTATCTGTCCCATAGGATAGAATGGGAGGTACTTTGTAACATCTTACAAGTATAACTTCCCATTGGGACAAGATGGAGAAATAAAGTTTAGGATCTCTGAACTCAGAATTTAATAACACATCTTTTTAGTAAAGATGGTTTTTAAATTATGTGTTTGAAAATGCCACTTTTAGAAAGTAGGCATTTTCTTGTTTAACCATTCTGAGTGCCTCTGCCTGTTTGTGTATTGACTGTCTGGTTTTGGAGTGACAGGGGCTGAGGATGTGCATTCACTGTAGACAGCCACTGAGGGGGGGGGTTGTGGTGTGCCTGGCCTTCCTGGATGGCTCAGAGCTGAGCTGAATAGACCTTGGCTGAATTTAGAGTAGTGAGAGGAGATTTTATTGCACCTGAATAGGGCCTGTCTCCCTTGCACAATGCTGTCTCCACCCCCTGTGCTCATATTGCACCAGTGAGGACAGAACTGGTTTGGGCTGGGCTCAGAGAACCTTGCACAAAGATAACAAAGACAAAATGGGTTATAAGTAGTAGACCTTAAACCACAGAACTTTAGATGACTTCTGGACTCAAAAGGAACCTTTGCCAAGGAGAAGAGCTGAAGAGTAGGGAGGAGTACTGCCCCTTTGCTGTGTGTTTGGCCTGCAGTTGCTGTTTCTGCCAAGGAAAGGACAAAGACTGGAACTTTACTGTGAACCTGCTTGAAGAAGATCTCCAAGGGCCTGTGTGTGCTGGCCTCCTGTTCTGAAGTCTCAGGGACACAAAGACTTCACCCCCCAGCTCCCCTGAACTCTGCTGCTGAGAGTTCTTACCTGCCAGGAGGTGCCTGTTCCAGTTCTGGGCCTCTGGAGGTTGTCCCTGCTGCTGTGAGCTGGAAGAAAAGAAGAACTGAAGAAATTGAGGCATCGCTCTTCTTGCGGCTGTTTTTTCGACGCAGCACAGCTGTGCGAGAAGAATCTCCACGCATCGCCACATCGCTGCAGAACTGACACAGCACCTGGCGCGGCTGCAAGAACCGATGCATCGAGTGTTTGCGGCTGAAGAAACCGCCGCAGCGCCTCTCAACGCCACTGCATCGATTGCCGGCGCATCCTGGATTTCCACGCATTGCACCTGTGCGGCAAGTTTTACCTAGGTATCACCCGCAGGCCAGAATCGTCTTGGGGTCGACGCACCACTTCCCCCTACAGACCGGATTCAACGCATCACTTCTCCAGTGTGCAGCAGAACTGTGGCATCGCCTCCCCAAGGTCTCAGGAACTGACGCATCTCTTTGTTTCTCAATGCTTCCCCTCTCTGCGGCTATTTGGCTTTGTGAATTTTGATGCATCTACAGGTACTTTGTGAGAAATCACGCATCCATAGTTTTCTATGGACCAAGTTGTTTGAAACCTTTTTAAAGTCATATTCTTATTGCATGTATATTGGATTTTTGTCATTTTGGTCTTGTTGAGTTTAGAAAAAGATACTTTATTTTTCTAAACTGGTGTGGTGTCCATTTGTGGTATTATCACTGTATTACTGTGTGTGTTGAGTACAAATACTTTACACATTGCCTTTGGGATATGTCTGTCTGCTCGTGCCAAGCTGCCCAGGGGGTGAGCAGGGGTTATCTAAAGTGTGTATCCCCCTTACCCTGACTAGAAGCAAGGGTCCCTGTTTGGACAAAGGTACCTACCCCAGCCAACTAGAGACCTCCATTTCTAACAATTACCTTTGGTTGATATACTAGCAGTGGACTTGTGTGGAGTTGTAGCACTAACACAAGGTTATTCCAGGCCTTTCAATCTCACCATATTGTAGACTGTGGTATTTTTTCACATGAATTTAACTTTTCTATTAGCTGTGCTGCAGAGTTCATCCAACCTATTCTTTATTACACCTGGCCTCCTACAACTTTTTTTCGCCAAATTTCTTCTCCAATTTCCAGATACTGATATATCTAGGAAATCTAGTCACTATCAAATCCACTTTAGAACCCTTGACTCATTCATGATACACACTCCGCTTATAAAAAAAAACTTTAAACAACTTCCATGGAGTAGACATTTTAAGGACAGATTCAGTATTAACGGCAAAAGAATTCTCAATGGCTTCCCTAGCAACTAACTTCTGCAGCAAGTCTGGTCTGCAGCACCGCTGTATCTGTTTTAGTGTAATTAGGTCTCGGCTAGACAGAGCATGCGCTATCTCAAAAAAACATGTTGTATATACTTTGTGGACTTCAGCCCATCCATAGGCTTCCCATTTGCTGGCTCCACGGTCGCTCTCAGATTATTTCTCCCCATTTGTCCATGGCATGCATGCATCATGCCTCTTCCTGTATTTAGCCCTCCACAAGAGCATGGACCAATTACTACTATACATCCACTGCTTCCATTTTAGCAACTGCCAACTGTTTTAAGAACTACTTTTTCTTTTTTGAAACGCAGTTTACATGAGCGCTTGTGTTTTTACTCGCTCATGTTCTTATCTCATCACATTGCTGTGCATTCAAAGACAGAGGTCAAATGTCAGGCGCTGTTTTCCGAGGGTGCTTGTTTACTTTTCTTTCTCTGACTTCAACGTGAGAGGATTTATTTTGACCCTTTATGGCTAATTTTCAAAACACTCCTTTTGGCATATTGACATAAAGACGAAGCAGCCTCATGCTTGACAATACAACGCCTGTTATAAAATAAACCACGCGCAGTCGGCAGACAAATCACACCAAGCGGGTAGCCCCTTATCAGCTGGGAGGGCGGCGTGATGATTCAGAAGCAATGATTCTCTTTGTAGAATGGCTGCATTTTATGTTTGTATTATGTGTATAGGAAATGCCCGCCTTTTGCCACCGGTCCCGCTGTCCCTGAGTCAGACGTCTGTATGTTCAGTGTTTAGTGATTTTTTCCAGCCGGTGCATGTCTGTGAGGAGCTTACGCAGTCTGTGTTGAACTGTGTATTTTCTTCACGCGTTCTTTAAAAGAAAGAGAAGAAGAGTGCCAGCTCTTCAAACAGCAACTTAGAAATTCAATTGTTATTTGGGTTTAAGGTAACGTTTTCAAGTATTGTAGGCTTGGTGTGTTAGTTCATTGTCGCGCTGTTTCAAAACACAGCAACACCTGAGCAGGAGCAATTGGAGAAGTTTGCATTCTCATTCTGATACAGTTCTTCACCCAGGTGCTTAACTTTAAAGCCTATGACAGGGAAAATCGAAGTGAAGAATAACATAATGCCATCTCTCCACTACACGCCCTGAGCATTAATAGCTTCAGACGTGTGTGCTTCTGCCCCCTCTACCACCGCCTGTACTGCTCTCTCTCACCCATGTGTTTCTTTACCCTCCACCTCTCTCCATATTGCTCTGTCTCATCCAGGAGCTACAGGAGCTCAATTTTAATGCGCAAAACCGCGCTCCCCCAGTGCACAGTGGTGACATAACGGCCAACCCCAGCTACAGGGCCGTTCTTCTGCCGACAAACCTTATGTAAATGTCACCAGCGCCATACACAAACGCAGGCATGGTGGTGACTCGATGCATAACACATTGAACACATTAATATTGACAGCGCCTATAGCTCTCCAATTGCTGAGACCTGTTGACTTGGCCAATGCTTGGTTAGCTGTTTTCTAATAGAAGTATTATGAGAATTGGTCAAAAAGTGTTCTTGGGAAACTGTATGACCCCCTCACTAGTTCGTACATGCTGTTTGAAACCAGACAGCTATCAATCTGGAGTAAGTGGCATAGGATGAAAACAAGCAGTGACACCCCCAACTATGTGCATAAAATATGTCCCCATTTAAGCGCAGCTGATTCTCTTATTGTACTTTAGGTAAAATAGCACTCACCTGATCTTCCTAGGATTGCTTAGTTCTTGCAATTTCTAGCATAACAAGTTAATGTTTTTTCCTCTTGGTGCACTCTTTGTTTATTATCCATACACAAGGTGTAAGAAATTGGGTTTTTGATTGAGGAGGGTGAAAACCCTCCTCAAGCAACAACCACAATCATTGTCAGGTTGAACCACAAAAATCAATAAGTTAACCTGTGCTTAACCCTCTGGTAGCTTGGCACAAATGCAGTCAGGCTTAACTTGGAGGCAATGTGTAAAGTATTTATGCAGCACACAAACTGTAACAAAGTGAAAATACAATGCAAGAAAAATCCCAAGCCAATTTAGAAAAATAGAGTACATTTTAATTCAATTTATTCTATTGGATTTGTAGAGCACATGGCTACCCGAAGGCATCCCAGCAATGATATCCAACCAACGCCAATCTGACATTGTGTTCAAGTACTAACAGGAGGTCACTAACAGGATGTCGACTAATTCACAAACAGCCAGACTTTCAAAGACTTCCTAAACATAAGTTCATGTCCATTTAGTACAGCCTTGGCAAGAAGTTCCATAACTTTGGGGCCAAATAGGAAAAGGAGTGCCCTCCACATGTCACTCTACAGATTTTTGGAACCAACATGAATCCCGCGTTTGTCAACCTCAAGGCCCTCCCCGGGGTATATGGCTGCACTAAAAGTCACAGTAAATGAGAACCCTTATTATGGAAGGCCCTAAACGCAATACACAGGGCCTAAATATTCACTCATTGTTCAGTAGGGAGCTATTGAAGATCTACCAATCCACTCTGGGCTGATTGATATCTGGAAATATTTAAAAGAAGGCGGGTAGCCGCATTTTGTATTACTTGTAGCCTCTTGATTACAAAATGTGGGGCTCCTAATTACAAAGAATTCCCATAGTCCAGGCAAGTTAGCACAAGTGCCTGAATAAGAAGCCTTCTAGACAGGGAAGGGAGCAGATCTAGAACTTTCCTGAGCATTCTGGGTAGGCCGTAGCAGTTGGCCAAAATTTACTTTACTTGGGATTCCATAAAAAGTGTGTGATCAAGCCAGACCCCTGGGTTCTTTATAGACGTTTTAGGGGAGGGGACGTTTCCTAAGACGTATGGCCAGGCAGACGGGAACTGGATGTTAGGGTTGTTGCCCAACAACATAATCTCTGCTTTATCACCATTTAGTTTAAGGAAACAACTGGCTATCGAATTGCCTACCTCCCTCTGGCAGGGCGCAAGCTGTTGGGATTATGGACAGTGCTCTGGTGAGATGGACAATACTATTTGGGTATTGTCTGCATAGGAGACTATTAAATGCTTGTACAATCTCAGCAAGGAGGCATATGTAGAGATTGAAAAGAGTAGGGCTGAGTGGAGATCCCTGGGGCACTCCGCATTTCAAGGGAAAAGTATTTCAATAGCATGTTTTACCTAGCACCTGAAAGGTGCTGTCCCCAAGAAATGGCGTAAGCCATTGTAATGCACTGTCTGTTACACCCACATTTGCAATTCTCTGAATAAAAATTCAATGGTCAACGATATCAAATGCAGCACTGAGGTCTAAGAGTATGACTGCAGAAGAGTCTCACTGATCCAGGAGCATCTTAAGTTCTTCAACTACCGCCAAAAGAGCTGTTTTGGTACTATGCTGTGTCCTGAACCCAGTCCTAGTGGGATGAAGGATTTTGTTAGATTCTGGGTATGATGAAAGGTGTTGATTCACATGCTTCTCCAAAAGCTTGCCCACTCCTAATAGTAAAGAAATGGGACTACAGTTTACAAGACATAATGGATCCAGGCTGTGTTGTTTTTCGCAAAGGCTTCACTACAGCGTGTTTTCACGCGGGGGGACTAAACCATTTACTAAAGACAAATTAAGTGACTCCTGCAGGGCTGGGAAGGTCTATTCTGACTCTTGCTCCAGAATATGAAGAGGCCCCGGGTCAAGGGTGTTCCTGACTTCACTATGCTGAATAGTGCTGAGCGGAGGCCTGCCGTAATGGCAGGTAAGGTCGACAAGTGTACTGCCAAGCTCCTCGAGTTTACCCTATTCGAAATGGTCTCTGACTCACTTATTCTACTTGGGAAAGATGAATAGATGTCTGTAATTTTCTTGAGGAAGAAAGTTGCTAAATCATTACAGTGTCCCACTGTTGGATTAGGTGGTGAGCTCTCTGGTTTAAGCTCGGTTAGAGATTTCACAATGTGGAAAATCTTTCGAGGAGAGTTGGAAGCTGTGTTTATCTTTGAGGCATAGGAAGAGGCTTGAGTGGATCTAATTTCTGCATGATAATTCCTTATTGTTTTATGATATTCCCACTCACACACCTCATCATAAGACTTTCTCCACGTCCTCTCCATCTACCCTTTCGAGACACTTTGTGAGTTTTGACTGGAATGATCTGATCCAAAGAGCTATTAATCCCTTCAGAAAACCTGGAAGTTGCCAAAGGAACATGATAGCCAAGTTCAGGTCTTGAGGTATTGAGGATAACCTTCCACTCTTCAGTATTTAATTAGGACCAACTACGATCTCGCCGCATAGTCTGAGATGTAGGAGTAGTGAATATAGGATCACGCATGGTCATAGGTATAAAAAAGTGGTCGAAACAGATCACCGGTCGGGGTTCTGATACCTGCAAATTCAGAATGTTGGTAACATGGGATCAAGATGCCCTTTCTGATGTGTTGGCCCAGTTATTCTTTGTGTCAACTGTAAAGATGCTAAGTCCTGTAATAGGTTCTTAGACTTAAGACTGTTTATATCATCAAGATGAACATTACAGTCTCCCAGTAGGGTGAAGTTGGCTTTATTTATTGCCAAAATGGCAATTATGTCATGGAGGGCCTGAAGAAAATGCGCACATGAGCCTGGAGGTCCATACAGTAGAACTCTACTGAAGGTAAAAGTTGGGGTAAGAAATATTGAGAAGGAGAGGCTTTCACTGTAAGGCATAGAAAGCGGGTCATAACTACACTTGAGAGGCTCTCTGAGTATGACAGCTATTCCTCCCCCATTTTATCACTACGATCCTTCCGACATATATAATAACCTAAGGGTAAGGCTTGGATTATATCAGTCATGGAGCCCTCATGCAGCCACGTTTCGGTGAGGAATACAACACCACATCCTTCTTCTTGAACAAGCGAAAATAAATTACGTTTGTGACATCAGTGAGCTACAATTGATCATGAACATACACCACCTATCTCGTGCTTTAGGCCTGACAATATATTCAGGATGGTAGTGAGGAGATATGGAACAAATCTAATATTGGGGTCCCAACTTATTGAGATCAATTGAATCTAAACAAGCATCTTTAGGGCTTACCTGCAGAGGTTGCAGTTGCTTAGGGGTGTAAGATATCGTTTTTAGGCCAAAAAGGGCAGGGTTACTTGCCCCTGGTCCTGGCTGGGTGCAGACCGAGCACCAGCGGCGCGTCCGCACCATAGCCTCCATTTATAGAGGACCGATGAATACAATTAGAGTGCCAACCCAAAAATGGCAGCTCTAGCAGTATCCATCAAAATAAAGTGCAGTTCAGATTCAATCACAGTCATGTTGACTTTTAAATATATCCCTCACAGTTATGACAACAGACTCCCCTTCGTTAAAAACTTTAAAATGCCCACATAACTTTAAGAAATGCCCCCGTAAACTTGAACAACTATAACAAATCTAGTAGCAAAAACGCGGTGTCTAGATGTGCTGGTTTAAAGGCTCATCCTGACACGGCCTTCATTTATGGAGGACCGATGAAAACAAACAAAATGATAATGGTAACTATAGCGCCTAAAAGCACAAAGCTCCACTCAAGGTCATCTGGTCATGCTAGATTGGGGGAAAGTCACAAGTTCAGGCTGATCTGATGGAGCGTGGGCCAGATACAGGGACCAGATTCATCCCACTGAAAAAGTTATCTTCTCAAAGTATAGTGCACAGAGTCTAGTTCGCTCCTCGTGGCGGTGGAGGAGGCCGCGAAGAGCAGGGGGGAGTGTGGCGCATGGTTGTCACTAGAGTGCGAAGAGTAGACCTGGGAGCACAGATGGTCGTCATGCTAGCACAGAAATCCAGTTGGCCATTGCAAACAGTTGTTGCTGGAGCTTCATGTTGGAGGTCATCGTGGGCTGTTGTTGCTGTAGCACAAAGTGCAGACCTTGCATTGCCAGTCGTTGCTGGTAGTCACTGTAGAGCAAAGATTCAGTTTCACTGGAGTTTCTTGTTGACGGTCATCACAGGCGGCAGAGTCTTGGCACTAACTGGCCTGTTCACGGGCGCGAAGAGCCCAGAACTTCAGGTTTTCTCTTTTATTTACAGAGGATTACACTCTGATGCTAGCCAAGGGTTCAGGACCAGAGGAGGCACCTTTTGGGAAACAGGGACTCACTCTAGCAGAGGCCAGCAGGACTCAGGCAGGTCTACTTGCAGGTCCAGGCAGGTCCAGTAGCAGCTGGTCAGCTGGGCAGTTGCAGGGAGGCCAGTGGAGCTTGTTGTGTCCCTTTATCTCAGAATAGGAGACCAGCCAACTAGCCCTTGGAGTCGCTCAGGTTAGTCTGGGATGAAGTGAGCAGGTCCAGTCTTCCTTTTCAGAGAGCAGGGCAGGCCTCAAGCAGCAGCACAGTTCTCTGGTGGCAACAGGGCAGTCCTCTCTGGACCAAGGCAGTCCTTCTGTAGTCCATAGGTCCAGCTGTTTGCTGAAGAGTGCTTCAGGAGGTCCAATGTTCATACCTGATGCCAGCCTTTTAAGTGTGGGTGAAATCCTGGCTTTCCTCACATCTGGTTTTGGAAAGATCTTCCCTTCCCCTGCCAAGGCACCAAGTAGTCTAGGGTGACAAAAGGCTAGTGTCAGGTCCCTTTGTATGTGTGCTGGAGGCAGCCCATTAAAATGTAAGGAAGGGGGCAGGGAACAGCTCCACCCCACCCATCCTGGCAGAATGGCCCATTCTGCCAACATTTAGCCCCTGTTTGTCTCACTCTCTGGGAGGAATACACAAAGACCAACTGCCAAGTTTCTAAATCTCTTGTGACCCAAGACACAGACAGCAGGCACCAAATGGTTAGGACAAGAAAATGCCAACTTTCTAAAAGTAAACAGAACAAGATGATGGACGGAGTGCTAAAACCTTTAAACCACCCAATCAAGAGATCTGGGTTCAGTTGTTCTTTTGCTCACTATGCCACCCCAGTTTGGACCCAGCCATATGCAAATCAGTCTTGACCCTGCTCCTCATGGGAACAGTCCAGCCCGAACTGCCATGCCAGGTCCTCCCTGGACCAGAAACAAGCATTCTGGAACCGGTTTCAGTTTTCAGGTCCAAACTGGGCTGGCATAGTGAGCAAAAGAACAATGGATTAAACCCAGATCCCTTGACTGGGAGTGAGTGGTTGAAAAGTTTCAGCACTCTGTCCATCATCTGGTTGGGTTTGCTATGTTTGCCCTAAGTGGGATGGGTATGTCCAGACGTGGGTCCCTTGTTCGCTGTGCCACTGGATTCAAGCTAGCCTGGCTGATGAGGGGGTGTTACCCCGAAACCGGTCCCAGGAGGTTTGTTTCCGGTCCAGGGAGGACCCGACTTGGCAGTTCGGGTTGAACTGTTCCCATGGGGAACAAGGTCAAGACTGATTTGCATAAGGCTGGGTCAAAACTGGGGTGGCATAGTGAGCAAAAGAACAATAGATTAATCCCAGATTTCTTGACTGGGAGTGAGTGGTTGAAAAGTTTCACCACTCCGTCCATCATTTGTTGCTGCAGAACTTTGTAGCATTTTCAGGTATATGACTTAAAATCTGACTTTAGCATTAAAGGGGGGGGAGTTAAATTACAATGTATTTGTGTCCAAACTTGACCTTTCTATCTGTTCCCAATCATTAGTTAGCACTTATTAAATGTAATAAGGCAACCCAATGTTATCCAATGGGAGTGATAGGCCTTGCAATTTTGAAAAACAAATTTAGGAGCTTTTCACTACAAGGACATATAAAACTTAAAACCACATGTCCTGCTTTTTAAACATAATACACCCTGCTCTGTGGGCTATTTAGGGCCTACCTTAGGGTTGACTTGTATGTCTTAAAAAGCAAGGTTTAGTGCCTGGCAAAAGGTTTGTTTTGCTAGGTAGAACTGGTAGCTTTAAAACTGTGCTACAGGCTGCAGAGGCTGGCCTGAGACATGTTTTAAAGTGCTACATATGTGGGTGGCACAATAGGTGCTGCAGGTCGGTTATTAACTTTTAATTTACAGGTCCTGGGTACATGCAGTACCATATAGTAGGGAGTTATAAGTAAATTAAATATGGCAATCAGGTGTAAGCCAGTTGCACCATATTTCAGGGAGAGAGCAGAAGCACTTTAGCACTGGTTGGCAGTGGCAAAGTGCACAGGGTCCAAATGCCAACAAAAACTAAATTCAGAAAATAGGAGGGTTAAAGGCAAAATGTTTAGGGAAGACCACACAAGGATGACAGGTCTCACACAAGGGAAGAAAAGAAAACCCAGAATATATCAGAATATATCATGCATTGATTAGGCCACTGGTCCATAGGTGGCTTGGGTTTCAGCCAGGCAGCAGTGTTCAGTGCACTATTTCAAGTAAAAACATGCTTGAAATTTCTACTTGGTCAAATGGGCTGAATAGCATTGCCTACAGGCAGAAATTTATCTTATCCTTGTTCATAGTCTCCAGTAAACCAAATATCCCACTGTTATAACTGCAAAGCAACCTTCATTTTTGTTTATATAAGCACTAGAACCTTCACAATTTTTAACAGCTTTTCATGTGTGTTGTTGCCATCATCTTATACATCTGAGATTGTTTTCTCCACCATATCTAGCTTGGTGGTTTGCCTATCTAATTATTCTTTCATATGATCTACCTTTATTGTGAGATTATCAGTTTTACCTTCTATCACAATATGGGTGGCCTTCATATCATAAAATATAACCTTTCTTTCTGGGCTTGAGATGCATTATTCCCCCCTTTTTGGTATCTCTCCTCAGAGATGTACTCTGTGCTGAGGCTGTGTCACCTCTGTGTCACCTCTGAAAATCCAAAGGGTGCTTTTTTTTAAAGATATTTAAATTGCTTTCTCAATTTTTATTACCAAAAAGATAGCATGTAAAATAACTCATAGGAACTCTGCATTCCCTTCTTCAACATAGTCTGAATACAAAAGTGATCAGAGCAGGAGAGCTATTTTATGCATCCTTTGTATTAATATTGAGGGATCGTTTTCTTAACAGGAAAACATTAAAGAAACATTTACATGCACCCTGTTCTTAAATTGTCGCCAGCCAATAATTTCTCATTATCCTGCCTCTACTTACTCACCCCCAGAATCTTCTACCAGCGCAAGAAGAGAACAGTCCTCCTTTGATCTCCCTGTCAGCCTTTATCTTGCCATGTTCCTCTCATCCTCCTCATGCTCACTATTGACCAGGATCTCCTCTTGATTGATATCCCAAAAGAAATAATTTTTCTCCTCATTTGTTACTTTGAACCTTGCACAAATAATCAACCTAAATTGCACTCGCAGGGCTATACATTTAGTTTTCACCTCATTTTCACTTCCTTGTTGGTTCCTGTGCCAGATTAGTGAATATAGAACCCTAATGCACAAGTATTGAATGACTTTCTTGGCACTTGCAGCTATCAGGATACTTTCTTCAGATCAGTCATGTGGAGTGTTGTTGTGGGACCACCATCTTTGCCCTCTATATTTGAGCCCTTGTGGATGTCATTCTGTGGGACTTGTCCACATATATGGGATTCTCTTATACATTAAGATCCCGTTCCTCCACTCTCCAGTTTCATTAATATTGACAGTTCCCACTGAGGCAATAGGGGAGCACCAGGGAATAAGAAAGTATCTGTTTTCATCTTACCAGCAGAAACAGTACCATGAAAATCATTAACAGTGCCAGGCGCAGCCGGTACAGGTAAGAGCGGTGGGGTGGTGGGGCAGGGGGGAAGTCGACATACGACAGGATAGGGAAATTAAAATAAATAAATAAAACAACTTAACTTGCTCTTGCCACATCGCTGACTCGGTGATGCGGCGCGCACAAGGCAAGTGGTTTTATTTATTTATTTATTTTATTTTCCCTATCCCGTTGTATGTCGACTCCCCCCCGCCCCTCTGCCCCACCACTCTTACATGTACCGGTTTCACCTGAACAGAGTGGGACCACCGCTTGGCGTTGAGGGCCCTTTTAAGCGCTTAGTGAAACATTATGGGTTTTAAATACAAATTTGTTCTGGGTAACCATCACCCAAATGAAATGTGGTAAAGTGGAAATGGACTGTTAACAGCAGGGACATCCATTAGTATGATAAGGGAATGCCCCGGTTACTTACCGGTAATCTTCATTACTCTGAGTATTGTCTTCCCCGCCACATGAGTTACGTAGTGAGCTTTAGCTCCACACCGGAACCCTCCAAAGCAAATTAGCATCCCATCCCTCCCCAACATGGCCGACTCCGTCAACCTTGACCCATCATAAGGGGAGGGTCGACCCACCCCACTTCCTGTAGAACTATCAAGCCCCAAGAGCCACTTAAAGCTGATAGCCAAACAGGGAGGGAGGGATGGGAACTCATGTGGCGAGGAAGTCAATACTTGGAGTAATGAAGATTACTGGTAAGTAACCAGTGCATTACCTCCTCGTATGTCTTCCTCGCCACCAGAGTTACATAGTGAGCACATACCCAAGCCCAGCGGCTTCATGGAAACTCACAAGAAACCATAGCCAACGGGATAAGGCAAAACAGGAGGCTGACACCAAAACAAGGAAAACAGCCGGACAACAACCAAGAAGAAGCACAGAAGGCGCGATAAACAAGAGCTGGAAGAAAACCAGCAAAGTCACCCACAGGAGGACAACCCAACACTACCCGGTAGGGAACCAAGAACATGACTGGGGAGGACCAGGCAGCGGCCCAACAGAGAACCGCAGAACAGAACCCCAAGAACGAGGACCAGGAGACAGACAGACCCCTGGCAGACCGACCCTGCACCCGGGCAAACACCTCAGAACCCTGGGCAACACAGGCCAGCAAGATAGACAGCTGAATCCAACCACCCAGGGTGGAGACAGAAGGCATACAACCAGACCGTACGAACAGTGACAAACAAGACGCCATAGCAGCAAAAAAGCCGCAGTCCGTCCCAAACACAGCTACACTGCATGTCGGACACCCAACAGCGAGAGAGCAGAATCCACCCCAGACCCAATGACCGGAGGGAAAGTAGGTAACACAACCTTCCGGGACCGGTGGACAACCTAGGGGACCGTTGGCAGAAGCCCATGAACCGGACTCAACACAATATGGTCCATCAGGAACCGAGAGAACGGAGGAGAGCTCAGAAAGGACCCCAGCTCCCCAAACTGACCCGCAGATACGATGGCCACCAAAAATACCACCTTCATGGTGAGAAACAGGATGGCCACAGACCCCAGGGGCTCAAACGGACCCCACCGGAAGAGACCGAAACACCAACGGGAGAACCCAGGATGACGCAAGGCAAAGTGCCCTAGGACGCTGCAGGAAACAACTCCCAAGCAACCCGGCCACCAAGGGATCCAAACCGTCCAACAGAGAACTGCGGAACGCCCGCAAGGCCTCCCACTGAGCCCAAAGAGCAGAAGGGGCCAGGCCCAAGGCAAAGCCACCATAAAGGAAAGCAAACACCCACCTCAAGGCCACAGAAATAGAGTCTAATCCCACAAAAACATACCATCGACAAAAAGACCCCCAACGGCGAGAATAAGATAGAAGAGGAGCCGGGTGATGGGAGCCCCAAAGCAACGCCACCACCTCCAGGGAGCAACCCCGAGACAGCAGGCACAACAATACAAGAGCCAGGCCCAAAGAGGAAGACGATGCAGAACCCCCACAGGAAGCGGGGGCCCCACAATGGGTAAGGAAGATCCAGGAATGCCTAGCACCCCTGGACTGCCAACTCCCTCAGCAGAGGAAACCAAGGGAGGCGAACCCAGCCGAGTACCACCAACAGAACAAACTCCCTGCCAGGCCAATCAAGCACAGAACCTTCCCAATCAAAATAAACAGAGGAAAAGAGTAAAGCCGGGAGCCCGGCCAACGGAATGACAGCGCAACCAGCTGCCACGCCCCGAACACGGGAAGAGCGAGCAGAAGCGAGGCAAAAGTGAACTTCATAAGCAAACAGATCCACTGCCGGGGACCCAAATCGTGCCTGTATTAGAAGGGACACAGCTGAATCAGGGAGATGGAAGCCATGAGAGGAAAGATCCTGCTCAAGCGAACCACCACGCAGCACACCGTCCTTGGGAGAGAAACCGCCACGAGTGACAACCCCGCCACCCCTGCGAAGGACAGAACACCCCTGCAAGAAGACAAAGGGAGCGAACCCAGCAACCCCCTGGTGAATGAGGCAGGCCATCACCACCTGAAGGTCCGCCCTGACAAGAAACAAGATGCCCACGCAGGGCCGGTGCAAACCCCAGACAAGCCAAAGGAACGGCCAACATATCCCGGAAGTCGGACGAGAAACCCACCAGCAGGCAATCCTACCAACCCTGCACAGACAGGGAACTTAAGTACGCCCCCCAGTTCCACAGGCAGGCAAAGGCCGCAACCGCCTCGGAAGGAGACACCATAAAATGAAGACCGCAGGCTGCGCCTGCTGACAGGGTGGGTTTGGGAGCCGCGTGCCCGACCCCTGTGACCGTCGACCCAGGAGAAGGGGAACAGAGTGGACACCACCAACCACCAACCCAGACCGGAACAAACCCATGGAGACACAACCACCGGCAGAATGGAATCCGTGGGACAAGGAGACCACCGGGACAAGAGAAGGTACACCAACGTATGAAGACGAGCCCAGGGGAGCACACTGACAGCCGTAGACAGCAATACCTGCACTCCCAACCACGGGTTTGTGACCAGGAGACAATCCAGGACTCCCCACAAAGGCGCCCACCGCCCTTCAGGAAAGAATATCATCCCATTGACCAAGTCCAGGGGACCCCCGATGAACACCAAGCCCCAGGTAAAAACCCAGACGGGACTACATGTGGACGAACCGGAACCCATGACGGTCCAGGATCACGTAGACCCACCGGGCGGGAACAGCCCCCAAGAGAAAGATGATGCAGAGAACAGCCAGTCAACAAGGAACTAAAACACCCGAACCCACTCCCCGTGGAGGAACCCAACCAAGGGAGTCAACCCCATCACAAAGACCAGTGGGGCAGAGGACAAACCAAAAGGGAGCACCTGGAAGTGGAAGAGCATGTCCCACACACAAAACTGGTGGTGACAACTAGACGTAGAGGACAGGCACATGGAGGTAGGCAACCAGCAGAACCAAGGAAGCCAACACAAACCCCGAACCAGGAAGGGAAGAATAACCTGCAAGGGAGAAACAAATGCACCCTCTGCAAATCCAACACTGGACGGAATACCTCAAAAACCGTACTCACCAGAAACAGGATGGGGAAAACTCCAAGACCCCACCGACAAACCGGAGCGGGACGAAAGGCCCCACTTGAGAAGAACCTGAATGACTGCCAACAGCACCTCTTAAAAGCACAGTTAAAATATTACAACCGTAGCATATTCAGACAGCATTGGCATGCCACCAAAGGCAGTAGAATAACCAATGAGCCATAGCTCTCCGTTCCCAAGCAGGCGAGGCAGAAGACAGGGGAGTGTGAGAGAAAGCCACCAGAGGGAGGGAGTCAAAAATAAACGGGAACCACCTCGCACAATCCGCAAAGCCTACAGCATCCGGAACGCCCAGGCAGGCTCCCATCCAGGAACCAACCAGGCCCAACCAAGCCCAACAACGGAGAACAGGCACCATCAGGGCAGCAAGGCTGTAGGCAGGGCCCACGGATCCGAGACTGAGGCCACCCAGGTCGTGAGAAGAGGCAACAGACGGCCCCCATCGGAGCACCAACAGCCGTGACCCGAGGATAAGCAGGACTCAAACGCGGGGGCAGAAGCAGCCTGCCAAGACGGGGATTAGGTGGAGAATGGGGTGCCACGGCCGCGACCCCCTCCATGAAAGACCAGGCCACTCCAGGTGCAGAAGCAGAAGCAAAAGCCCACACTGGACCAAAGAAGCAGCCCAGGGAAGGATGGACCAGTGCCAACAGTAGCACGCCCCTCAGCAGAAATGTACACCAAATCCTCCAAGGAGGAACCAAATCCAGGAAAAGGGAACAAGCATGCAGGGACAAACACATCAAACTAAATCGCAGCCACGGCCCGCGATTCACACAACCAAAGGGCATGTCCGCCCCCTAGAAGTATCGAAACTCCCCCAAAAAATGTATAGCAGCAGAGCCGAAGAGGGAAGGTAATCACCCTTCCAACAATAGAGAACAGCAGGTACACAGCATCCGACTAACTGCACAAGAAAAGCACAGATTGAGATCACAAAAGGACGTAGGCAATGCACCAGACCCCCACTGCGAGTCCGAAAAGGACGCACTGAAACACAAACAGCAGATATAGAGGGTCAACAGAAAAAATGAGAAAGACAGAAGGGGGAGGGAACAGAAAGCCACCACCAACTCGCCATGCAAAAACAAGAAGAAACAAACATATGAGAGGGAGACAACTGAATCCAAAAGGAAAGCCCTACCCACGTACTCTCCAGCTCGGGAAAGATAATGCCAAGGCAGAAGTATGCCGACCACAGTCGGAGACCATGCAAGCACCCCCCGCAACCACAAGGGACCTCGAACCAGGAAGGGAATAATGGCCATCCGCCCAATAAACAACCATGTAGGCAGGCCATACAGCACTCCATACCGGAAAAGCCCAAACCCCCAAAACCGCTGGAGTGCAACAAGCACAACGATAGGATCGCAAAAGGGCCAAAGAACATCGGGCCCAGGAGCCTCGGAAGGTACCGCCCCCCTGAAGGCTCAACCCACCGGAAAACACAAAGGAAGACTGGAGGTTGGAAGAACCGCCATCGCCCAACCGCAACATCGGGAGACAAGGAGGAGAGCGTCCCGTGCCCCACGACCCCTTAGAGAGACGGCGTGGAGGCAGGAATGCGGAAGACAAACAGACTGGGAACAGGCGCGCCGGTCAGCAAAACAATGCCATATGCACGCGACCACCGCCGGAGCAGAGACGCGGACAAATTGAGGTGAGCCCACAAATGCAGAGGTGCACCAAACAACAGATCCCCATGCCTCCAGGGCCTGCCAATGCAGGGCAGAACAAATAGCAGAGCCCCAGCCGCAAGCGCCCGCAAGAGCAGGGCAGCCACAGAAGCAAAACAGAGCCAGGGGGGACTCCCTAGCCACCAGACAGCAGCCGCGAGGCTTGGGGGGGAAGGGAGGGGAACCCAGAAAATGTGCCCACTAGCACAGGGCCTCTCCGACAAAGCCATGGGACCTGCTAGAGCAGGACCTCATTCCCACTTACCTGAAACGCGCTCTGGAAGAGTCTTCAACGTAGAACAAAAGAAACAGGAAGTGAGGTGGGTCGACCCTCCCCTTATACTAGGTCATGGGTGACCGGGTCGGTCATGTTGGGGGGGCATGGAATGCTAATTTGCTTTAGAGGGTTCTGGTGTGGAGCTAAAGCTCACTATGTAACTCTGGTGGCGAGGAAGACATACGAGGAGGTAATGCAAAGACACACCAGAGGTTAAAAAACTCACCTGGTGATCAAAGGATCCTGAGCTGTAAAAGAGGGATTGTGGACAATAAATGCCTTGGACCCAAAGAGTTTATCGGCTGAGAGAGGGGAATATATTGTCATTTACAGTCAATAATAAACAGTGAGCAGTAATTTAAATGCCAGGCATTAATAGTAAGTTTGCTTGAGTAGACGTTGCAGGCTGGCTTTCTGCAGACAGAAGTATCTCACAAGTGTAGAACAGAACAGACCATAATCAATGCGAAACATTATACACAGGAAAGGGCACCCAAAATGATATCAGGTGCTATTTTTATTTTACCAAAAAGATGCCAAGATCAAAAAGAAGGAGAGGTATAACAGGTATAACTTAATCTGAGTGAGATTCAGTACTTGCTGCCCTGGGGCCAATTAAAACTGAAAGCGCAAGGCCAGAAGGTAAATTTTATAACATAATTTATATGTTAACCATGCTGGAAAAGAGGCAATATATCGGAGAGAATTTTGAAAAGTTGATAAAATAGCAGGCATGCAATGGTCAAAAATCTCTAGGCTAAGTAAATAAATTACTTTGATGAAAGACAACAGATCGTTGCATAGTAGGGCAGAGATATTGAAAATTGTGCTTGTCAAAATCAAATTAGGATTTGAGCCTTCTGAAAGAAGCAGCGGACCGGTTAACAGAATAGCCTAATTTTAATCTGGTTTTTCTACCTCATGCAACATAGTGATAAAATCAATGTACTACATAAAGAGGAATAAGGTGTCTGGCAGCCAATATCTACATCCTCTATCCTGTGCGGAACCAATGAGGTGTTGCAGCACAGCAGTTATGTCTACTTATTACAGATATCAGCTTCATTTAAACATGGCTGCAGATAAGTTACTATGTAAATGAGATGTGAAAACAGAGAAGTTGAAGGCAGTTTTCCAGTCATCAAGCATAAATGATGCCTTGCTGTTTAATGTGATAAACCATGCCACTCAGTATTAGAGTGGGCTTCTCTCAATATGGCCACATGTTCAAATCCTGCAGATCCTCACTGATCCAGGACAGCCAATCAGGACCTGATAATCTCACCACAAGAGCTGCAAGTCTCATTAGTGCTGGCTTCGCCAATGATTAGCTTGTGAGCTACTAGTAGCTCTCCAACTACGAGTAAGTAGCCCTCCTATGTGCAGCCCAGAGTACTAGACTAAAAAACTTTTTCATGGTTGCATTAATATGTGTATACCAAAATTGTAAAGTGTGTATTCAGGACACATATAGATTATGTGTGGAGAAAAATGGTTTGAGCTGGGGAGACTTATTACTAATATTATTAACTTGGTTTCATGGGCATTGCAACTATGGTTGTTATATGTTACCCATGTAGAGGCATTCCACATTTCACATTGACAAAGCCTTTTTTTAATTTAATGTTGGCAACCATGCCTAATGCACTGAGGTGATCACTGCTGACAATCATTCAAATTGTGGCCACTGATGTAATCTTGTTTGATGTGGTCACTATTCCAGCCCTAATAATAATAGTAGCTTGGGATGCTTTCTTTGAACATAAGTAGCTCTTAGTACTGAAAAGATTGGAGACCCCTGCATTAGTGTAATCAATTGCATTGCTTCCTCACTGTCCTCTGCAGCACCAATGCAGACCAGGCCACCAGCAGCATACTGCACTCCTCTCCTTTGTCATAGCAGCCCTGCCATGCCTCAGAATTCTAAAGCTCCTTGTGTATCTAGGTAGGCCTGGCAGTGTTCCTTCAATGTGGCTGGGCTATGACATCAGGAGTCTGGCTACTTCCATCCCCACAGCCTGAGAGCAACAGTAGAATCCACCAACTCATTTTTTCTCTAGTTCATGCCAAATAGCACCACACCACTGCAAATGTTTTAGCTCACACAGAGGCCTCAAACCAAAATAGTCCTGCAGGCTCTTCACCAACCCTTATCATTTACGTGTCTCCACAAGAATTGCACTGTGCAGCAGGTCCCATTGCTCTAATGTGGTTACCCTGGACAGCACCGTTCCTCCCTGGCCTACCTCAGAGTCATCTTTGGCTCCAATTATTCCACTGCTGATTTTTCTGCCCTTGGTCCTTTTGTGCCTATAGCATGGCCTGGGTCACATGACTGGATGTGACAGACATTGTATATTCCTCCCTGACAGTCACACAATGGAGAGATTAGGTGTGCCTGAATGGGCCATCCGTTGGCACAATGCTGGGTGGAGCTGAGCACAGCTCCACTAACAACTGAGGAGCCTGTGCTCTACCTTCACACAAAGGGCATAACGACACTGCATTGTGACTTCAGCCAGCTTGGAGCCAAGACAGAGAAGGCAGGAAATTCTGTCCACTTCAAAACCACTATCTAGAAGCTTCTCCCACCTTCCAGAACCAGGGTACCAGGGTATAAATTTATGATCTTAGACACCAAATCTTCAGTACACTTTTGGACTTGTGGATACTCTGCCAGGAAGAAGATCTGCTGTGCTGCTGAAAGGACTGCCATTCTGCTGGACTGCTGCTCTAAAGGAATTGCTGACTTGCTGTGCTGACCTGCTGCCTGCTCCCCCCTTGCTGGAGAAGGAGAACTGGACCTTTAGTGTCATCTTGAACCCAAGACCCCAGAGTGACTACAAAGGTTAGTGTTGCAGGCCTACTGATCTGAGCCTCAGGTACATAATTGGCGCCCCAACTTCCTGCACTTAGCTGCAATGACCTCCTGACTGCCAAGTGGTACCTCTCAGGTCCTGGACCCTTGGTGTGGGTCATGGGCACTGAAATCAAGTTTTTAGGCTTTCCGTGACCACAAACAGCCCCGTTTACACAGAGACAGGGCTGCTTGCACCGAAAATGAGTGAAAAGGGACTCCAGCATGTCTCTTTGCACTGCAGCATAGACAACTTGGGGGGAGACTGCCAATGGGAAGATCCAGCCCGTCTGACCGCGATGCCCGGCCTGCTCTTTGTGCCACACTGATAAACTCCTGAAATGCTCTCCTTGCTCCTAGTGGCCCTCTCCAATGCGAACAAGGCTCTTGGGACAAAGCTGGAGAAGGTAAACCTTCTGCTGGACTAATCTGGGACTGTAGCCACCTGCACTCCACTGCGGTTTGCTTGAACTTGTGACTTTAATTAAAAAATCAAAATGATCCAGGAGAACAATTTGGCCTCTTCAAGGAAGACCCATTGAGTTAACAATCTGTATGGACAAGAAAGACTGAACTTAATAAGTGTTTTATTTTCTGTACTAACTAGCAGCTACCTTCCCTGCCTGCTTAATTCAGACTCAAGGCTTATTTATTTCAGACAAAAAAAGTCTCCACGTACACAGCATAGTGGCCGATGTTAACAAGCAGGAAGAATCATTGTTCTCCAGGGTAGTGGGATTAGCAAATGGGGACAGAGTTTAATACATGAAAGAAAGTCTAATATAGGGAACTGTACCTGGCCTTGGTGGATTTTCCCTAGGCAAAGATCAATGGGTATTTTTCAAACTATGAGGCAATCTGCATGGGCAGGACGTACATCATTTCATAGTAAACAGAATGTGTTGCATGCAGATATACAGGGGTAGGAGGTTTTGACAGTAGCATTCCATCAAACATATAGGCTTGCATGCCTTAAATACACTGCTATTACCACTGCTCCTCAGAACCATCCTGGAACTTTGAACAGGAAACAAAATGGTCTGTCCGCAAGAACTGGTTTTCTAATCCGTACCAGATAATAACCTAAAGTACGTTACAATGGTGTTTGCATACTTCTGAAGGTGATGCGACCTGCCTAAGGAGCCTACGTCCTTTAGAATCCCTGCAGTGGACTGACCTCAAGGCCATGTGTAGTGTTCTGTCTTGTGTAATAAATGTAGAGGGATGGCACTTTGCGGTCCATCCATTCCATGGTGGAATGTGCGTTCTACAGGGTTCTTTACGTGACCGTTGGCGAGTGTTGAGCTTAACTCTGCCTGGAGTGGTCTAGGGCTTTTGTATGTGATCTGCTCAACAATAAATGTTATCACTGCCATTTACCGTGTCAGCCACTTACTTCACCATGCCCATTCTTTATGGCTTCTATCCTGCTGACATCTGGGTGTTGGAGAATGCCTATCAGCTTGCATCTTGTAGCGGGATCACTGCAACTGTTGTCAAGTGACCAAAATCTATAGTGATTCATCGAGAGATTTACAATAACTGGGAAAAAAGAAATTCTACATTTTGAGCCACTTCTTTTTTTTTTTTTATAATCTTTATTGATTTTCAACAAGTTATACAAATAAACTTTATCAATAATGGTATGCTTAGTGTTACATTACCGGTTACAAGAGCAGCTTTGGTGGGGTGCCAAGCAGTCCCATAGACAATAATCTTAAAGCAGTATTGACATTTTATACCACAAGCTCTAGATTTTCAATGCACATCAAGTAAACTGATGTCTGTGGGGAGTTGTCCAATCTCGCCTGCCTTATATCTGAAGGTACATTTTGAGCCACTTCAAAATGGATTCTACAAGTGATGAAACCCAATACCTTGCATAAATGTCTCACATTATTTATCACTAACATGCTGAGTACAGCTACTAATGCTAGCATCGGTCTGATATTGTGACCTTTGTTTTCTATCCAGGTACTCTCTTTCATCTATTTATATGGGATTTCACTAGCTGTGCCTTTTATTATTTTACCATTTTCATGAAAAATAACTCTTTATCTTACTTAAATTATTTAGACTTTGTAGGTATATATATATTTTGACTGAACTAATGTAGAAATTGTGATCGGTGCACCAAAGGCACTTTCCTCTAGACTGTAGCATTGCTGCTCGTGTGACATTACCTAAGGTGAATCTTTCCTCTCGGAGAGGGAATAATTTGTAGCCATGAGTGAATTTGCTTCTGACTTGTTCCATCTGCAATGTGGGGTGCCCCAGGACTCCTCCCTGGGCTCACTCTTTTCTATCTTTATAACACCCCACTGGCCAGGCTCACCAAATGCTTCGGATGTTCTGTTGTCCGACGATACACCAATAGTGATACTGGTATCCAGTAATCCAGAGGCTATAGCGACTAGATTTAACAACTGCATTAGACAGATAGACAATTGGATGAAAATCAACTGTCATAAATTAAACTCTGGAAAAACGGAGGTCTTTCTGTTAGGTAATGACACCTCCTTCTGGACACCCATCTGATGGGCACAAGAACTGGGCTCACTGCCCACGCCCGTGAAGAAAGTTAGAAATCTGGGGATTGTATTTGGCAACAGACTGGCCTTCAGCGATAAGGTCAACACCCTAGCCTCCTCAATTTTTTTCATTTTGAAAATCAGGAAGGTATGTCCTTTCATTCCTACGGACCGTAAGCAACCATAGTAACCGCACTTTCCATATCCAAACTCAACTACTGTAATGCTCTTTTTCTGAATGTTCAACACAGACTTCTTCACAAACTACAGATACTGCAAAATGCATCAGCACATCTTCTACTAGAAATTCCTAAACACCAGTCTGCATTTCAGGCCTTGGTTAAGCTCCACTGGCTTCCCATTAAAAAAAAGGATAGAATTCAAGGCCCTTTGCACTGCCTTCAAGGGCTTACACATCTCTGGATCTGAATATTTGAGTAACAAATTCACCTGGTACTCTCTACTCAGAAAGCTCAGATCCTCCACAGCCAAATATATGGTTGTTCCCAAGTTCAAACGAGCCTCTTGGGGAGGTAGAAGCTTCATTACTGGAACTGCTAAATTGTGGAACTCACTCTCGCTGCAGCTGAAGGAAAGCCCGAACCTCCTTTCCTTCAAGAAATCCCTTAAAACCTGGCCTTTTAGTAATTAATGTATCCTTATCCTTAGACAGAAGCAGTGCCAAGACACCTGCGGGCATTCGAGCACTTTACAAATTAAAAATTCAAATCAATCAAGGCCACCTCATGGAAAAACTAGTTATCTTTGTAGTTCTTGAGTATGGAGCAAGCTCAGCAGCCTGGCTCAGCACAATCTGTAGATAAATTGATAAATATTTGTTTTTTTTTACATATGGCCATCACCATGTAATGTAGGAATTTGTCAGACAGCTGTTTCATACTCATGCTAGACAGCTTCAACAATTGCAGGGGCCTCGTCTCTTAAAAGTATTTCTCATTTAAATGTCTTGTGCTGCAACCCTGAAGAAATATCCATTGCTGAGTGATGACATTGTTAGAGACCAACCAGCTTCATTTTATCACACAGAAAGCATTGCATGTGGTACTGGTGGGCCTCACTGAGAAGTTCCTCCTTTTCGCCATTTCACCAATATTGAACGAGGGACCTAAGCCAGCAATAACCAATAGAAAAAAACTTGAATAAACATTTATTACTAATGTATTGATCAATAGCAACATTTTGCAACAGCCAAGTCTCTGACGATCCTCAGGAGAACTTCAAGGAAACCGAAGTAATATGGATCTAATCCTCTATGCTAGATCACCGTTTGCTTAGCACATTTATATCATTTCCATGGTATGTTGGTCCTAGTGTGAAACCTTGGCTGACTTTCTGCATGGTTCTCCATTAACCAGAGTCAAAGGAGTCGGCTATTGCCTTATAAGGTCTCTGTAATAACAGGTTGTTGGATGTAGTGCTTAGTGAAGGTTCCTACTCAGTCTGTTTGCAGAGGGCAGTGCCAAAAGAATACTGATTACTTTACGCATTCGCAGGAGGAAGGACCACTTCGGGCTGCGCTCGACCGCGTGTAGTCCGAGACTGCGGCTTAGCATCCTTGCCAGCTGGGTTGTTCTGGCATATCCGCACTGGTTGTTACCCAGAAGGTTGTTCCGCAGGTTGCTTGGAGCATGAAATGCAAAAGATGGCACCAGAACTGCAGAATTAAGCACAGCTGAAAAATATCAAACTTGGGCTAATCTATTTTTAAATGAAAGGCATAAGTAGCAAAACAGTGGCATATTAAACCCTTTCAAAGAGCCCTTTCCAAGAAAGTGGTCTGTCCAGAGGATGTTAGCAGAGGATCCCAATCCAAAGCGCATTCTAGTGTTTTCCTGTTGTGTTAGTTCCTGTTTAAAACCTATCTAAGGGAGGCTATTTCCACATGAGGATGTGTCATAATTCATTATTTCCCTGATCGTTTGTTGCATCCTTTGCACATATTGCTACCGTTTTTGGCCCTGATATTTTGCTTCTGGTTGGACCCTCTGCTGGATTCTACCCACGGAAGTTATACCTGGCTCTGTTCACTTCCATGATGGCAGGGCAGTTTGGTGCCTTGTTGTTCACTTCAGTATTTATCTTCATCTCCAATCAAGAGCTGCAACATCTCTAGGAAGGTTTTTATCCTTTGTGCTTTTCTCCTCTTCGCTGGGACCCTCTTAAGGAGGCACTTGACACTTTTCATTTGCACTATTCTGTGCATGGTGGTACAATGGCTCCAGAAAGAGACATCCTTTCCTTTGGCAAAAGAAGAAGGGGTGGCATTAGCCTTTCTCACCGGTGCCCAGTCCTTGATATCTGCCAGGGTCCTCCTTTCATAGTGGGTTGTGTTGGATTGGGTTGTTGCGGGCATTGGATGGGAGCCGTATTTCTCTGGTGTATGCATAAGGGTGCTGGTGGACATATGTTTATATTTCTGTTCTATCAATGAACAATGGTTTGTGTGAGGAATTGTTTTGTGGCTACAAACACACAGGTTGCAAGGGATAGAGGTGTATGTGTTCCGAGTTCAATGTAAGGTGAGACGAATCTCAAACAACGGGGGATTACCTTGGGCGCGTTGTAAAGACTAAATCTGAGGTGGCCTCGTGCACAGTGCAAACATGTTCCCTGCCTGTGGGCATTTGTTTCTGTGCAGGGTCAGTGCAGAGTGGAAAGCCACCACAAAAAGAGCTTGGCCTTTGTGCTGGGTTCACAGTGTCTTCTCTTGGAGGATTGTGTCACGCTCTTTGCCTAAAGAAGTAAAAGGGCAGCTCATCGTGCACTAACGGTGTAGTTAGGGGTTACAGTCTGGGTTCATAAAACCCTAGTGGCTCAATAGTTAAGGAAGGAGGAGAAAAACCTACTTACTGCTCTGCACTTCGGGGGCTGGATGACTACAAATGTGCCCTCGAAGTCATGGTCTCTGCGCAGTTTTGGGCTGACTGGTGTAAAGTAGTTGAAGAGCTCGAGCAGCGGTAATGTAGCACTTCATACAGTGGTAAATGGCCTGAATACCAGGATCTTGAATAGCAGAGTTTGCCTTTTCATAAAATGCGCGTTCGTTTTATCACACCATGTCAGAATAAAAAGGGGTCAACCGTATTACACCATGCTAGCCTACATGACATACACTTGGGCAGTTTGAAGTTTGCAGCCATTTTGAATCCTTTTTCTGATTCTCTAAATTGCACAGTGTAGCAGCTCTTTCTCTGCCTTCATTTCCTATTCAGCCACAGGCTGGGTTTTGTTCTTAACTCTTACCCATTCCGACAGAAGATCTGTGCCTGGGCATCTGGAGCAAGCATACTGGGGGGTCGTGAACCTATTGTCACCGGACATTTCAACGAATTGCTCCTTTGCAAATATTAACTTAACAAAGCTCACAAACCCAATGTTGTTTTTTTATCTACATCCGAAAAGGCGACAAGGCGTACTTTGGGTGCTGTAAAACATGATTTCCATGTGGTTTTTGTGATAATAGCTTCTGTGGGCTATTCTTGGATTTCATTTTTCATGTTTTCATAACGATGACCTCCGTGAGGTGCCCTGCAGGAAGGCCAGAAAGGCCACGCAAGTTCATCTGCTACATTTGAAATGAGTAGTCTCACTTTCTGGAATCTGGCAGGTCGTTTTTTGTATCACTTTGCTATTTTTATCAATTTTGACCACGCAAATAGAATGAGTAGTAAGCTGGAGTGGTCTTTGCCGGTTTAGAAAGCATTACTGGTTCTTACCGAAGGCAGCAAAAGTGAAATGAAAGGGCCATACAGCTTTTTTTTTTTACATCAGCAAACTGTGAGAGTGCCAGGAGTAATTTATGGTTTGTGTGTACAAATGAGTATTTCCTTTCTGCAGTAGTACTCAATTAAATTTATTCAATCTATCTGGGCAGTATGGCGAGGAACTGTAATCATTTGTTTTGATCGCCCTCCATAGCACAAGATCAGCAGTTTCTATTATTTCTTATGGGGATTCTGACATTTACCTTGTCTGAACTTCAAGGAATACGTTCTCGAGATCATAGATGCATGTTTTATTTATTGACTGAATCTTGTACTTTCTCCACCATCGCTTGCCAGTTAGGTCCATTTCCTGTCACCACTTGAAGATGGAAAGGATTGGAGCTTGCCAGAGCTGTGATAGGAGCGTGCACACTGTTTCCATGTCTCTTCTTTCACTGCACCAAGCCAGTTGATAGGACTCCGGTGTTTCTGAGTTGAAGAGATTTACTGAAATGCATGGAAATTCAATTATACTGATTTTTGCCCATAAACATGCTCGGAAACCCTCCCAATAGGTTGGCCTGAGTGAAATTGAAATTATGCAGTCAAATTTATTGAATTTTGTGTAACGTGAAATTTCTCAAAATTTCACATTATGTAATTTTGCAGATTTTGCCTGGGGAAGACTACTTAATGCAGAAAATGTCTTCATGAGAAACATTTTCAGGCTAGTCCAGTTTCAAAATAGTATACCTGTAATGACTTTTTATACACGAGATGCAGCAGCAGGCGAAAAGGTGGCATGAAATATCGGTGAAGCATATTTTACACTGAACTCATGATTGTGCAAAATTTCATGTAAAAAATGTGAAAAATCGTCCACACCTACGAGTTACGTGGAAAACTGCCTGAGCAGAATGTTTGGGTAGTTACCTCCTATGGTTTTTTATCTGTCGAAGAGGCCAATTTTTTGCTTTTGGTTTACTTCAGTAAATCCTTTGCCAAGCCAAGTGACACAATATTGATCAGCTTGATTTCTGCAGCAGGTTAAAGGCTGAAAATCAATGTAATCTGTGACACAGAGCTTTTTATTTCATTGGGGAGAGATCAGCCCACATGTGACTACATGTGTGCTTGAACACCGAAGGCCTCACTGCCGGGATTGCAACATCAGCTGCTAAAATATAAATACATAATTATCTTGTCACTGAGCATGTTTTGAGCAAATTATTTCAGAGCAGGGAAATGTGACTGTCTGACAGTCAATTTTTGAACAATGAGAAATGTACTGTCGTTTTTTTATTTTTTTATAAAATATGTATATGAAAGCAGTTTTTGCCAAAGCAACCTATACGGTTGGGAAAGGGTGTCTGTCTATAATTCTACACGTCAGCGGCTCCTAGAACATGTAAGCCTGTGTCACTCAAGGTTGATTTTACTGTCAGAACATCATAATCTTGACAGAATTGCGCACTTTGTCATCAACTAATCAACAACATACATATTGATGCCGATTGCATGTCACAATGACTTTGTAAAAGGAACAGCTCTACACTAGTCACCAGGCCTCTTCAATGTTCTTTTACCACTACACGAATGTAACCCCTTGTATCCAGTTTTAGCTAAATTCCTCTATTTAAAGCAAATACATATAAACAAAATATCATGGCAAAAACCATATAAGCAGAGGGCAATCATAACCCATTAAAGCTTAGCCTTTCCTGAGTCATGGCCCATCCTAACACTCAACAGTGATGTTGGAAATGCACACCATATTCAAATTTAAGTACACGATTAATAATCAATCATCGTCCGAGAGTGCGTGCTGACTGGTCTACTGCCTTGCCCTGGGTGGCAGGTGAATACTAAATCAGGTGATATGGGGCAACCTTTTGCCCCAATACCAGTCGCACAGCTGAGGGTAAATGTACACATCTTTTGTGAACTGTAATCCGTAATGCTCCATGTAATCCCAACTTTACGCTGCTTTATCAATCTTCAACCGCTTGAATCCACAAGACGGATGTGATGCTATTTTCCAAACTTCTCATGTCCCAAGTGTGCCCATCCGGACCTCTATCAAGGAACACGCGCAGATGCAAGGTTCGTACACAGCAGAATTTAATAACACCCAATGCATTTCGGGCTACATGAGCCCTTCTTCAGGGGAAACTGTAAGTGACAATTAAAACATTCAGCGTCATTGCATTATTCAATATTGTACATGTGTAAAAACATTCTGACTACATGCCGTTGCTTTGACCAAAAAACTACGAAATCCTTTCTCCATCACCTATAGCATTATGCATGTGCCATTAACATATTAAACCGAAAGCGTACCCTCGCAAATTGCTACGCGTCAGGTTATATGCTCCTTCCCCGCCTCCCGACTTAATCTGTCGCTCCTCTTCCTGTACCTTCAAACAGTTCACTCTCAATTCAACAATCATCGAACGCGTGAAATTAACATGCAATCTAGGCAGTAACCTTTCCAACCTGAATACGTGATTTTACCGTTTCTTGACTATCCCCACCACCTCGACTGGCACCCCCATGCCTATCTAACCACCCATTACACTCCGCCCTCACTTGTTTGTCCACTCATACCCACACTCACATCTCTGTCACCTCCCTCACTCATCGCCATACAATCCTGTGCGCTTCACTATATATCACAATCCACAACGTCCCCTTTCATCCTGATCATTCATACGCAAATGAAATCATCCATATCCTCACACTAACCCCTTCTACAAACTGTGCGTACCTGCTCAAACTGAATCGCACCTCCATTCTTCTTCGTATTTTTCGGAAGTGGTTGAAACACCCCTGCAACCGGCCGATTTTTAAACTAACCACTCACAAGTTTGACCCTCCCCCCTCCATACTGCTCGATAGGCTACCTTGTTTAACGACTGCCTCCTACGCGCTGCTACTCATTCAACAACACAAGTCTCAGAGAAAATACAACTCCCATAATGCCACTGGATGACGGACTCACAAATGGTGACAACGCTTCATGTACAAACTTTAAACAAATATCCACGTATCTTGTTTCCACATATTGCAAAAAATGCTTCAATGTTCATGTCCCTAAAAATATTCGATAAAACTCGCTGCACGAACAAGATGTTCCACCATGCTTATGGATTCTATGGCTTAATTTCTCTATTCAATCCTCTTTCTGCTGCTGGGTGCAAATCCAGGGTAGGGCAATTGAACTTGAATTTATCAACAGTGATGTTGGAAATGCACACCATATTCAAATTTAAGTACACGATTAATAATCAATCATCGTCCGAGAGTGCGTGCTGACTGGTCTACTGCCTTGCCCTGGGTGGCAGGTGAATACTAAATCAGGTGATATGGGGCAACCCTAACACTCAACAGTAGCAAAAAGCATCATATTACACTGCTTGTTACTTAATATATATTACACGTGTGGGTGCTTTTATTGCATTTTTTCTAAAATTCTATATTCTTGAATACAACTTACTTTTACAAACCAAACTGTAGAGTTTTTCCACTTGTTTCCAATAAAAAAAAAATAGTGTAATAAAAAAGATACATAACGGGTAAGTTGGCACTGTAATGCCATCTCAGGGTATTGTTGACTTTTACAAACTGCTCAGAGATTGGCCTTGTGACATATTATCACTAGAACCCTTTGATGTCGATATGTATGCTGGACCTCTCACAACATTTATGTATCGGTCTTTCTAGCGATAGCTAGACAGAACGCATAGGGCCCCATTACGATGTGACTCAGAAAACCTCCGACCACAGGTCGGAGGCTTTCCAAATCACATCTGGGTTTCACTTTTGACCTCTGCATTACAGTGCAGGCGGTCAAAAGTGAAACCGGACGGCCATTCTGGCTGGATTCCGAAGGGCTCAAGGAGCCTGTTGGCCAGTCGGAGGCCTCCCCGTAATCCCTATGGACGGCGTTTCTGCGTCGGATTTACGATGTTGGTTTCCAACAGGCTTTCCATGTCGGGCTTTCCAACATGTAAAGCATGTCGGAAAGCGACTTTGGGGGCACTTAGCAGGGCCCCCTTCTTCCTGCAGCATCCGGTTGGGGGCCGAGGGGGCGCCTATGGTGCCCCCCTGTTAATCCATTCATCGCGTGTCAGGCACCTTGAGGTGCCTGCCACGCGGTGCAGCGATTAACAGATTCTCCCATTTCTCTATGGGAGCTTGTGCTACAGCCGGTCTACGGCCGCATCACAAGCTCCCATAGAGAAATGGAAGTATGCGACCGCACCATGTGCGGTTGCTTGGTGCAGTCGAATTGTAATACTGTGGTCGGGACCGCTGACCGGAGGTCGGTCGGTCCCGATTCCACAACGGTGTCACGTCCGCCTTATATCGTAATAAGGCCCTTAATGTCTAATATATTCCAATACTGCCATTGAGGGATTTTGGTGTCATCATAAACCACAAGGCCAATGGCAATATAGAACAATATTACCCATGGATACCCATTACTCATTTTTGTATTGCATGTTTATCTTGGGGTAGTTCGTTTTAAAATATTTTTTTCAAAGTGCAGATAACAATGGGTAGTGATTGGATTTCGAATGGTTAGATTTTGTTTACCTTTCTTGAATAAATTGTTGATAAAGCAATGAACAATGGTGGGGTCCAGAATATGTATGTGATTCTGTGGTGTAGTGTAGCTCCTATTTCCCTAATAGGCTCTGCGCATTGGAATAATATACCCTATAGGTTTGACATAGGACTAAGGTCAGTATGTCCCTATCGAGTATATTAAACTTAATTACTTGTGCCAGCTAGCTCAGAGGCCACTAGAAACTCCTTGTCAAACAAGAAGGGAGTAGTTTCTGGCAGCCGCAAAACATGACCACTTTGTTTCCCTTTAGAATCAGAACGTGTCCCAGAGTCGTGGAAACAATAGATAACTGTTTCACTCAGCTCAATCGTGCATGCTTAGTTTTCCTCAAAGTTACACAGAAAGAATAGACGGGCGTTTCAATAAAGGATTTATTGAACAGTCTTGTTTCTGGTGTAAGTTAAATGTGCTGTTACGATCACAAGACAGTATGCAAGATAAATAATGTACAGCGTAAGCAGTAGAAATAAATAATACTGCGATAGCATTATCTTTTAGCATATATGCATTTACATAAATAACACAGACTAAAAATGCGAGTACTCATACGATGCGTTTCTTAGCTAGTTCTACCCCAATGTTCCTAACCTAACCTAGGTGTAGGGAGAGGTATGAAGTAGGTGAAGTATTCCTTACTATGGTATACTAAGAGTATGTTAAGTCTAGTATGCCTAGTATGCCAAGAGTCCCTCTAGGTTCTTATCAGCTCCATACCTTAAGAATGAGAGAGGTAGGAATCTCTTGCCAGACTCGAACTCCAACACCCCGCAAGGGAAGTCAGATCACTGGAAGCTGGACTCTCTGCGTGCAGGGATGACAGCGTCTTCTGAGTGCGTCAGGCCGGGAAACGGGCTCCTCTGAAGTCGAGGTCTCCTCTAGTTTACAAGGGCTAGGGAAGGTATATTTATACCTGAGAGGCACCTCAGAATGTTAGCATTGACGTGAATCGGACAGCGGAAGACGTCATGAATGAACCCCTAAGGTATAACGGTTCATGCATAATAAATGAGTCCTTGAAGAAATCAATAGTCCTGTGCTAGGGAAACTCCCGAAGCCTAAGGGTCTGTTCTTCAAGAACTCGTTGTGACGTTAGGGTGGACGGATGTCTGAGACCATGCCTGTATTTGGAGTGCACGGTTTAATGCCTAAATAAGGACTGGGGATTTTATGCCTATATAAGGGCAGGGCGAATTGTGCCTATATAAGGACATGATACAGGAAAACCTATATACGGACACCCTAAAAGGAATACAACACCCACTCCACTTTCGTGTGTACGATAATACTAAAATGCTAAATGTTTAAAAATGCTAAACATTAAATGGAGTACCGCATATTGCTAAAATATTTCTTAAAACCGTTTAAAAAGGCATTTTAAAAACCCATTAGAATGCAAAAGGTACTGTACATTTTAAGCATTGCTTTTCATTTCCGGCAAATATTTTAAAATAAAATGCAATATGAATGAAAGAAGCAGTAATATATACATGTGACAAAAAAATGATCGATAAGTTGTTCAAAATCAAAGTCATTTCATGTCATGAAAATTAATGAACTTTATAGACAAAATAAGATGACAAAGTGTCTGAGGAAGTACCGCAAAGTCTGTACTATAAGGCTAGTTCTACTTTAAGCAGATTGAAGTGCCATTTTAGTTCGAAAAAATGGGAAAAAGTTCAATTTTGGAAGAGTTTCAAGTTTTTGAAATATGAAGGCCAAATTGTTACTGCATCTCTGGAACACTGTATGCTGAATCAGAGCCAGTTTACGGGTCTGGTGTAAACATGAGATCATCTATTTCCGTAGACAAAACATCATCCACTGAAGTTGGTGTCAGTTGGAACACTTCGTGTAGTAGATTAATTGCACAGAGATGTGAAGCATCGCTTCCAGCATAGGTTGCCGCAGCAATGTTCGCGTCCGATGTTACCTGTGTGCCTGTAGATCTTTCTCGTACCTCAGCAGCAGCCGGAAGCGTCTGTGAGATCTCAATGAATGCTGACATCAGAATTGGTAGCCTCTGGGGACAACAAAGAGCATGGGCCGTTATCGGGACCAGCAGAGTATCGACATCCGTTGGCATTGCTGATGGAAATGTTAGACAGGTGTCCAACACGCATTCTTCACCGCATAGCAGGCATCGTAGAACAGGTAAGATGCAATCTTGCCAGATTGGTCTGAATGACAGGAACCACGTGGTATTCAGGTCCCGTAGACGAGTCATGCCCAAAAGCTGTACTATTCGCTCACGGCACTTTCGTTCAAGGAGAGCTTTCTCCATTTCACTCGGAGTGATGTCTGCAAATAGGCTGGCCATAGCGCAATAGCAGGAAGAGAAATAGAATTCCGGCAACAAGTGCTAGAATTAATGGTATGCCACCAAACACCGAATGTGCAAAGTTCAGGATGATTCCGAGTATTGCCTGGAAAGGTGCTAACAGACCGGAGCAGATGCTCTTAAATACATGTACAATTCCAGTTGTATCAGACATGTTAAAGATACGTCCTATCATTTCCACGAAATGTATAGGGCAGTTTGTACGTATTAAAGTCTGTATCTCAGCCGAAGTCCTTGCTACTTGTAGATCATAGGTTTCTTTGGCCAAGGTCAAAGGCACTGTTTGCTGTAAAAGCATGGCTTTCATTCTGCTCAAAGTATCAAATCTTATAAAAGAGACGTTCAGCGAAGGCCATAGAGGCGACTACCTGACTGTGTCTATTGGGGCAAACAATACTTGCATACAGCAAGTGACCCTGGAGTTGACCGTTACTAGATATGGGATGCCTGGCAACATGCCGCAGCAACTCTGATCATTCAACATGAGGTAACTCCCATTAGAAAGTTGTCCAAACGTTGGATTAATAACAGCAGCTGGTGTACCCTGCTGATGGCAAGACAAATTTGCCACAGAACCATTACAAGCCCCGTGTAAAGAAATGTCCTGACATATAAGTGAACCGCTCAGTGCACGTTTACAGTGTGTACCGCTCAAAAACACTTCACGATCCCCACTCCAACATCTATATGTATACGGTAAAATCCAAGATGTCTTAATGTATTCCTTACCCAACCCTTCATATTTGCCTGCTTGCATTTGTCTGAGGCAATACTGAAACTGAAAAGTAGTCACAGGTAATGTTATTTTGCCATGAATGAGCCATTCTGTAGCTGGTTTTTCTGCCACTGTGAATGGTAACTTTTCCAGTTTTTCAATGCTTAGCACTGTATACCTTGCTCCTCTTTGTGCCAATTCGATCTGTTTATCAGTTAGATTGTATTCTGCAAACCGAGCTGACGTGTTGATAAAACGCCAAGGCACATAGCCCTCTCACAAAGATTGCAGCGTCCAGCTCAATAACACAATAGAACGTAATTGAGACTGGCCTTGTTGTAACATCGCCAAATCTTGTTCTAGTATGTCGATAGCAGAGGATACAATGCCATCCAATGAATATATTCTGGAGGACAAAGTTGTTAACCCATTGTCGACCACAGAGAGGGTTTTCTCTAAATTAATACGATCAAGTTCACGTATTCGTTCTGCGGCCTCCATCTGTGATACTTTCCATGCTTCATTATAGGCAGCATAAATGCCGGCATATATGAAACGTTTTTGACGCGGTTTTCTTGGTCCAAGCAAGAATTCCCTAAAGTCTGCGTCTTCTTTAAGAAAGGATAAGTGTTGTTTCACATCCTGTAGTGTAGATCTCTGAAGCCAATCGAGGCATAATTTACCTACACTGTATGTTGTTACTACCCCCGGATGATGTCTTTGGACGTATCTTGGGTCTGGCCTATGAACAGTAAAGCCCTGAGTTTTATTCACAAATCTTTCCTGACAGTTGTTCGTGTCTGTGGGCCAGATCAACCATTTTCTCCAATCAGGATTAGATCTGTTGAGTTGTAATATATTGTCAACTGTCACCACTGCCTGTGTATTATTATTACTGGCAGGTGTTGGTACAGAAGGTGTTTTCATCTCTTTGATCTTGGCTAATCCAAGACAAGATGTTTGTTGGACGGTTTCATTCAAAAACATTATTTGTTCAGGGATAATACAGGCTCTAAATAAAGCTTCTATCCCCTGCACTTGCCAATCTTTTGTACCCCAGACAGTTTTTGTGTCTATTGTGTCTTTCCATAAGTCGAAACCCTGTCTAGATAGTTGGGCAATAAATGTTGCAGAGTAAATCTGTTTTGTATTCGTTAACATAATTTTCAGTCCTGTTTTGCTTACATTTTTGTAGTAAAACGTTTCTGGGTCAGATGTATTGTAACCTGAAAAATATGGAAACTTATTAGCAAATGTTTTTGAACTACCTTGTGGTGGTGTAGGACAATGCTCCCATTGGTTAAACATAAACACATTTCTAGGATATGCAGATCTATGCAAATAATGATGACCAAAGTGGTTATAACAATACAGTTGTTCATAGTCTGATGAACCCTCTAAATATTCATTTTTAGAAAAAGCAGCAGATTTTTCTAGGTCAAACATTATGTCGTTTACAGTCTCAAAGTCCCAATCATCTGAATAGGTACTGGACGCAATCAGATCACTTAGTGAAATTTTAAACAAATGTGGAATGTTCAATTGTTCCGTCGGGCCGAAGATATCAAAATCTGTTTTGTCCCACACTATACCATCCTGTATAGGAATGGCTGTGATGTGCACTGATGACAAGTCTCTTGTTTCACGATGGGAAGATTTATGAGGTTTCAAAAGTACGTTAATGTCTTTTCCTTCAGTGTTCACATGGATGTATCTGCCACTTATAAGCACGCTCACAGTTGTAACCAAAGCTAGCCAGAGCAGGAAAACAAAAGTCCAGATGTAATCCAGAGTTCGATCCATGGAGAAACCAAATAAGTCTTTTTCAGAAAGTGAAGAAAGTCTTGTACTTGCTGCTTGAATGTTAATGATGCTGGCGTCGTTTCAGGTTCACTCGGATCTTCTGAGAACGTATCAAAGTTAATGAAATAGCCAGAAGCAGTTCTGTCAATTGTTGGAATTGCATCAGGATTTGTAGAAATCACTGGAACCAGTTGATCACTTGCTACATTGGTGTAGACAGGTGTATTTGGACGAACTGTTACTTGGTTTTCAAGAGGGATGAGTTCCATTGCATTGTTGCTCAGTCCTTCATCTGTTACAGCTGAATTCTCGATAGTTATCAGTCTTTCAGTCTGAACCTCTTGGATAGTAGCGAGAGGAGTGCGTCGGCTACTAGGTCGGAGTCCACGAGGCCTACTATTTAGTATTGGCCACATACTGTGGTTTGATGAGGTCGATGGACACAAATCTTTTCTCCTTTCTTCCAGCAAGGGGCGGCAGAAGTACTGTTCTTGTTCCTTGAACTGCTAGGACAGGTACTGGTTGTCTGTAAGAAGGTCCAAATTCCTTCTTGTCCGCAATCTTTTCTCTGACTAGATCCCCAACTTTTGGAATCCAGACAGGCCTTGCTGGGACCGCCGATTTTTCCCCAGTGGTGGTTGGCTGTAGGAATTTGTTGCTTTGTTTCGTTCTTAACTCATTCAGTTCCTGTAAAACAGCCAAACGATCTTTGATATCAAATGTTTTATTTTCCACCACTGTGCCTACGTTATTGAGATCTGGTACCCACATTCTTATCCCAAATAGGACCTCATATGGAGTGACCCCCCCTAGAGAACTTCTTGGCAGATTATTCAATGAGCGCTGGACCCCATTAAGATGTTTGACCCACCCATCACCCGAACCTAATACCCTAGCTGTTATAGACTGCTTTATGTCCCGGTTTTTCCTTTCCACAACCGAATTTCCCTCAGGATGGAATGAAGAGGAGTACCGCAATGCAACGCCCAGACCGGCCATGGCTTCTTTGTAAGCCCTAGAGCTAAACGCAGGGCCCTGGTCAGAATGTAGCGTGCCTATTGCGTATGTGCCGATAAAGACTCGCAAATCTTTTATAACAGTTCGAGCGTCAGCCGTGCGCTGGGGCCATATACATAGGAACCTTGATTCAGTATTTGTGGGATTGCACTTGTCCAGTAGGACGCAGGCGCGTAGATAGTCTAATGCTGTCTAACAATGGTGTCTGTACTAGGTTGCCGCATTCGCAGCATGGTGTCTGGTGGCTCTCTCGCTGTAATTTACAGTCTAAACAGTTGTTGATGAATATGTGAATTTTTGTATTCATTCCAGGCCACCAGTACATCTCTTTTAACATCAAAATTGTTTTAGAGATCCCTTGATGTGACAGACCCTCCCCCAATTGTGTTTCATAAATCAAGGCTGCTCTACGTTCCGTGTTTGGAATTACCCTATCCCCCACTCCAGGGATTCGAGCAAAAGGAACGTTGTTCGCATCAATTACATAAGAGTACTTGAGTGGAAACTTTTGGTAACGCTGCACTGCTGCCCTTGCTTGAAGCATTGACAGCCAACATTATCTCACCGTCTATTTTTGTTTTTGAACGAGTGATCACAGCTACGGAAGCCGTCTGAACAGCCCCCTTTGCGGCTTCGTCAGCCAATGAATTCCTGCAACGTGAACGCCATCACGTTGATGACTCAGTGTATGGATCACGTGAGCCTTTGGTAGTTCGTTTTTCAACTGAACTACTTGTTCCCAAAGCATTTTGTGCTTTATTGTGCCACCTTTCGCATCTTTGAAACCATTTTCAAGCCAGTTTTGTATATATTCATTATACGACTGAACACAGTAAAAGGAATCGCACACTATTAGTGTGGGGAATTCTCGATCTGTACTTTCAAGTGCCAGTTTGAATGCTTGTAGTTCAGCTCGCTGAGCTGTACAATCTCCTAGAGATTGAGTTTTTGTGACCGTAGGTCTGAAGATGCCATTTTGCATGCGACCTTTAACGATTGCACACGCTGCACTGTAAGCTTGCTTACTCCCTGTTGCGGGCTGTGCGGATCCGTCAGTGTAAATTATGAATTCGTACTGATCGAGAGGCAGAATCTCAGTTGGCAGAGGACATTCTTGTTCATATCGCAGGAATGCTTGTGTTTTTAAATCAGGATCAAAAACATATTCAACATCTGTTGCAGCAAGAGAATTAACCCATTGTATCCATCTTGGATGTAATGCTTTAGCATTTGGAATGCTTGCCTTTGTGACCGCTTCTAAAGCCGGTACCGGGGTTACGACAATAATGCGTTTCCCTTGGGCTAAGGCTCTTTCTTTTGCTACAGCGGTTTGAACTGCTGTCAGAATTTTTTCAGTTGAACTGAAGCGCATTTCCGCTTGTGTGTACAAATGTGATTTGTATGCGATTGGTATTTTCTCACCCTCATTGAAGGTTAAGTAGGTGAATCCGCATTGACCCGAAATTATTCGGATCACCAGGTTGCGTTGACTTACGCGTGTTTGTAAGTGATTCGTTGCTAACATGTTAGCCTGGAGTGAACGCAAGATTTCTGTGTGTTCTTGTGTCCAATTTCTGATTGAAAAGTCAGGTTTGATTAATGCGTAGAGAGGTTTAACCCTTTCTGCGTAATTTAGAATGTATGTTCTTCCAAAGTTTAGGAAACCCAGGATGGATTGTAAGTTTTTTTGCGTTTTTGGAGGTTGGAGCAGCGCACATTTCTCTAGAAAGTTAGCTGCCAAGCTCTTGCCTTCACTTGAAAGCTCATATCCTAAAAATAGGACATTGAGATGGGCAATTCTGGACTTTTTGAAGTTGAATTTGTAGCCCTCAGAGGTGAAACCCAGTATAATGGTACTCACCCTGTTCAAGTGTTTGTCCAGGTCATCGTCTGTCAGATAGATGTCATCAACATAGGACAATGCCTCATTGTCATAAATTTGTTGTAACTCTGTTACCCTCGCTGAGAATAACCCCGGGCTGTTCTTGAACCCTTGTGGGAGTCGACAAAAGTGACACTGGGTCCCCATTATGGAGAATGCTGTTAAGTACCTGCTTTCAGGTGCTATGTTTTGACAAAAGAAACCATTTGAGATGTCTAATGTTGTTTTGTATTTTTTACGCACAATGTTATTCATTAATGCTGTGCTATGTGCATTTTGCACTGCAAATGTTTTAGAACAAGTGTTTAGTGTCTGTAATCCAAAACTAGACGATATGTATTGTCTGGTTTGGAGACAGGAAACAAAGGATTGTTCATTGAGGAGGTGCATGTTTCAATCACCCCTTGGTATTCAAGTTGATCTAAGATCTCCCTGACCTGTTTTTTAGCTTCTTGCTTTATTGGATACTGCCTTTGTGCAGTAGGTTCATGTTTCAGATGTATTTTATGGTGAGGTGAATCCTCATCCCATCCTACATGATTTTTATATAATGCTGGGGCCTGGGCCACTGCCCATTTCCTGGCATATGTATATTTTAGATGTATTGGAATATGGTTGGAGAAGGCAGGCATAATAATGTCCTCGCCATTTGGGCACTCCCTGACAAATTGTGGTGGCCAGTCTTTTTCCGCTAGAAGTATGTCATAGCCCCTTGATAGTCTTTCCCAAAAAAGTGCTTTCACACGTCTAGGTATGTCTCCCTCCATCCGGAGTGTTATTTCATATAACTTTTGTGGAGTACTAACCCTGGTGTCTACAGTCTCTACTGTAATGTACTCATTCAAGTCCACTATCTCCAGAAGTTCCTTCAGGTTCTGGCGAGCTATTGTGACTTCTGCTGCACTGTCCAGCATTGTCTGAGCCCATTCTCCGTTCTTGAGTTGTGTTCTCAGTATTCTCGGCATGTCTGATCTTCAGACCTGCTACTTTCTTTTGGAGAATTGAGGTTTTGCTTTAGTTTTAGGAGCGTGTTTTTCGTCTTTCGATTTCACGCGTTCTTCTCTATGTTCTGATCGTCCTCTTCTTTCCGAAGTCTGTGATGAGATCTGAAAGGGACGAGAGGAACGTGTATCAGTATCTTGATACCTGTCAGGCTTTCTCAAATTATCCCTATTCCTGAGGTTGTACCTCCTTTCAGAGGGCTCCTTTGAGGAGACCTACCTCGGGATTGAGAACCTTTCTCGTTTGAATTTTGTTTATTAGTCTCCCACATCTTTTTAGAAGATGTAGGAGTTTGTTTAATAGAGTCCTTCTCAGGACTTTCAGATAGTTTTGGCTTCACTGGTCTTCCACCCAAACTATCTCTGCCTTATTCTGCATATGATTGTTCTATTATTCTGGGTAGCTCTGTCTGATGTTCTGTAACATCAAATTCCCTTAATTTTTGGCGGATCGCCACTGCTGCTGCCTCCCCTTTAATATTAGATCATTTTATTGTTGATACCTGGTCAAAATTTTTCAGTAATTTCATACCTAAATTTAGAGCAGCCTCTGCCCCGTATTCATTTTGAATTTGTTTCAGGACATCTGGTATTACCGCAATTGACGAAATGCCATGTGTTTTAGTATAGATGGCAGCAAAGACTGAGCCCCAAGTGGTACAGTCTTCCAGTTGTGGTGTGATCCCCATCGGTAAACTGATGGTTAGAATTCTGTGTTTCTCATACGGGCTAGTATTTGGAAATACTGCTTCGATTTGAGTAATCTTTTGAGCTATCCAGAATGGAATTTGCTCACGTTTTGTGGGCATTTTACCCATGACTGCGTATAGTCTGTGGTGTAATTTTTAGTGTATTCCCCGGTTGAGGAGTTTGATTAGGAAGTGTCAGTGGTTGCTGGACTGTGAAAGTCTGCATGACATATTGGACCAATTGTCTGTAGATTTTTATTAACTCTGTAAGTTGAGTAAGTAATTCCTCATCTGACATTATATCCAGTTCAGGATGAGGTGTGTAGCCGGCTAGAATCGGCCATGTTGCTCCTGGTCTACCTAGTGGACCGAGCCTGGTAATGTTTTTGTGATGTTTTAGGGCGCCTTTAAACCAGAGCTGATGCTCCTGGTATGTTAATGGAATTTCAATATCCTCGAAAGGAATGTATTCCTCTGGTGGATCATCTTCTTTGTAGAAGTGAAACATGTGTGTTACTGGATTTGATTCAGGAAATATTACCCATGAATAGAATACCTCTGTCTGAAAGGATTCGTGTGCCTCTATCACGAAAACTGCTCTAACGCCTCTTGGTGGTAGGCCATGTTTTATAAGTTTTAGAGTGATGGCTCTTCTTAAGTTTGGAGGGATGTCTATAACACCCTCCTTGGTTTCATTTAAACCTGTAATGTTAAAAGCTGCTGCTTGGGCTGGATTTGCCGTAGCACCAGTGTCATTGTCGGAGTCAGGCATTTTGTTTTTTGAAAAATGTAGAACAAGTTTCAAGGAAACAAAGATAAGGTGCACAATATTTTGGAACACTGTATCCTTCAACGTTGAGCACACCAAGCAGGTAATATATAGGGTGCTTCCCTATGTAGCCGTGGCGGATACTTAACCCTGCCCACTCCAGACGTCTTTTGGAGTATATGGGTAGGGGTCTCTAAGAGAAAAAGCACGGCTGAGTTACTCAGTATATAGCGTTAAATTACCGCCTTACCAAACGTTGGGCGCCATGTAGTGTAGCTCCTATTTCCCTAATAGGCTCTGCGCATTGGAATAATATACCCTATAGGTTTGACATAGGACTAAGGTCAGTATGTCCCTATCGAGTATATTAAACTTAATTACTTGTGCAAGCTAGCTCAGAGGCCACTAGAAACTCCTTGTCAAACAAGAAGGGAGTAGTTTCTGGCAGCCGCAAAACATGACCACTTTGTTTCCCTTTAGAATCAGAACGTGTCCCAGAGTCGTGGAAACAATAGAGAACTATTTCACTCAGCTCAATCGTGCATGCTTAGTTTTCCTCAAAGTTACACAGAAAGAATAGACGGGCGTTTCAATAAAGGATTTATTGAACAGTCTTGTTTCTGGTGTAAGTTAAATGTGCTGTTACGATCACAAGACAGTATGCAAGATAAATAATGTACAGCGTAAGCAGTAGAAATAAATAATACTGCGATAGCATTATCTTTTAGCATATATGCATTTACATAAATAACACAGACTAAAAATGCGAGTACTCATACGATGCGTTTCTTAGCTAGTTCTACCCCAATGTTCCTAACCTAACCTAGGTGTAGGGAGAGGTATGAAGTAGGTGAAGTATTCCTTACTATGGTATACTAAGAGTATGTTAAGTCTAGTATGCCTAGTATGCCAAGAGTCCCTCTAGGTTCTAGTCAGCTCCATACCTTAAGAATGAGAGAGGTAGGAATCTCTTGCCAGACTCGAACTCCAACACCCCGCAAGGAAGTCAGATCACTGGAAGCTGGACTCTCTGCGTGCAGGGATGACAGCGTCTTCTCAGTGCGTCAGGCCGGGAAACGCGCTCCTCTGAAGTCGAGGTCTCCTCTAGTTTACAAGGGCTAGGAAGGTATATTTATACCTGAGAGGTACCTCAGAATGTTAGCATTGACGTGAATCGGACAGCGGAAGACGTCATGAATGAACCCCTAAGGTATAACGGTTCATGCATAATAAATGAGTCCTTGAAGAAATCAATAGTCCTGTGCTAGGGAAACTCCCGAAGCCTAAGGGTCTGTTCTTCAAGAACTCGTTGTGACGTTAGGGTGGACGGATGTCTGAGACCATGCCTGTATTTGGAGTGCACGGTTTAATTCCTAAATAAGGACTGGGGATTTTATGCCTATATAAGGGCAGGGCGAATTGTGCCTATATAAGGACATGATACAGGAAAACCTATATACGGACACCCTAAAAGGAATGCAGCAGTGTGTTTACTCCATAATTATGGATTTACCACATATGCCACATAATTTGCATAGTTTTAGAAAAAAATTGTTTCAGGTTCAACTGAATAAAAACAATACTGCTAGAGAATGTACTGCATAAATTGCAGTTGAGTACCACATAATGTGGTCCTTCATGCTGCATACGCTTAGAAGCTCTGACAATGGTAAGACTCTGCAAATGAGGTTTGGGGTCTGTCATCATGAGGATGAAATCCATATTTCACAGTGAACTATGTCAATGGTGCTTATTACCTTACATATGACATCACTCATGGCATGTTAAATGACATCCTTGATCATTGATGATATAATTGATGACCTTTCAAATGAAGGCCATCAGATGTGTGCAGCAGGTGCAGTGCCTTGCTTGCAGAAGAAGTTGACTAGTGCCTGGACTTCAGCCAGGCCCTACACCCGAGAACCTGCCGAAGGAGCCCAACACCTGCAGTGGCCAACACCTGCAAGACTTGATCCCTTCATAGGATTCAAGAACTTTCACCTTCTCACATTGTTGGACCTCTCGCTGACTCCACAAATCTTGTTTCAGATTTACGAAACCTGCAAGTGGGCCAACATGGATCCATGAAGCATACTATCAGTTTGCAGTCTCTTACTCATAAAGCTTGCATTGGCTTCACCGCCTCTAACCTGGATTCGTGGATCTCTTGGGCTGAACTGGAGTGCATGGACCCAGCATCAGGATCCACAAAACCCACAGTAAAATTCGCATTTTTTACAAATTTTCATTCACAAGGGAGGTGTCTTGGGACCACACCACACAGGCCTGTGGTTCAGTATGTTCTCATCCGGCCCCTTAGGAAGTAAGTGCAAGAAAAGCCAGCCAAACTTGAGGGCAGCCTGCTCACTAGTACTAATTTCATTTAGTGAATATGAGAAGCTAACCCATACACAATAAGCTACTTGGAAGCCCATACAGTATAACTTTGATTTTGCACTAACTTCACAAAAATCAATATATTTAATTTTGTACAGAAAGAACACATTTACACGTAAAGAAGTACACCACTAATAATGTCATATGTAGATAGTGAACACAAAAGCATGAACAGAGGTGGCATGGACAAGGCAGGGTCTTGATCAGATGTGTCTCCGATGAGCTCCAGGACCAGGAAATTGTCTCAGATGTCACTGAAAAGTGATCATGAGCAACCAACAAAACATAAACGGTATCTGAGACAGAATTGCACCAGGCGATGTAGATATATTACTCCGTGATGGGCTTTGATCCAGTACTTTTCCTCTTAGCGTCCACTTCTCATCTCCCCTGGATGAAAAACTAAGATGACCAACACGATCACTGAGGAGTGAGATCTGAAGGAGACATGCCCTTGGCCTCAAGTATGGTAATCAAGCCTTCTACCTGTGTTGGCTTGGGACTCAGAGTGAGTCCTTGGGCAGCTGGCAAAGGTGTTTGAAAGGAGCTCCTTCCTGCTGGGAGACCACACGCAGTGCTCATGCATTGTTTCCATACATTGGAGTTACACACTGCATTCAACGAGGTGGGAGACTGCACCCACGTAAGGAGGGGAAGGGAGTGAACAGGTGGCAAGAGACAGCAGGACCTGATGCAGTGACTTAGAACCAGCAGTGTGAGATCCATCTGATTCACCCTTTGCAAAGAACACTGAGAGATATAGCTGACAACCAGGAGAGGTCATACTCTTAACGGGGCTAGAGTCTGAATACTGGCAGCCAGAGGTGGGTGAGACATTTAGGACAGCAGGCCTGGTACAGAATTGGGCGCTCTGGCTTTGCTAGTGATCTGTTCTATTTATTAGTCCAAATATTGACACTAAGTATGAGACTCCAACACTGAAATGTTTCTATGTGGGACTTCAAACACCTGTGATATTGCATTCCCGCCTCATTGTTCTTCACCTGGTGAGAGGTCAGTGTTGACCTCTGAATTCTTCTCCATGTCTGTTCCATTGTCAGGGAAGAAGACTTCAGACGATGCTCCCTATATTATTTGTCAGACCCCAATTTGAGAGGCACCAATCAGACAGTGGCTACTGAGTCCCAGAGTTGTTTGCCACCTGTGTCATGGGGATCTGACTCTGCAAAATGGTCCTTGTACAACCTGTTCCGCAAACGACTCTCAGGATAGTGGTGTGAGCAGTCACAGGCTTTCAGGAAGGTAGTGTAGGGAGAAAAAGTTCAAAACCTAACAGTCAAACAACAAACTTAATATCTATCCCAGTGCTTTCCTTCTTGTAAATATGTAATATCTAATGGGCATACCCTGTGTTCCTCAGAACTTGGGTAGATAATCAGTGTGAGAAATAGGGTTGTTGGTTGGCTGGGGTGCGAGCCCTGGTCAAGCAACAGCCACCATCCCTTGTAGGGCGAACCACAAAACTCACTAAATTAACCTGTGCTTAGCCATGGGTAGCTTGGCACAAAACGCAGTCAGGCTTAACTTAGAGGCAATGTGTAAAATATTTATGCAGCACACAAACAGTACTAAAGTGAAAACACAACACAAGAAAAATCTCACACCAATTTTAGACAAATATAGTACATAAATTATTTGACAGCAAAACAACAAAAATCCAATCCATAGAACCAAAGCTATTAATTTTTTAAGGTTTTTGTAAAAACTAGCACTTAAAAGATCAAAGAGCCAACTGTGGACATCCAGTCACGCGAAAGTGGCTCAAAGTAAAAAAATGTAGGCGACCGCAATGGTGCACGGGTCGGATGCAAGAAGTGGATTGGGCCTGGTCAGCCCTTACCTTCGGACTTAGAAGAAATTTCCAGAAATTTTTTCTGAGAAGGTAAAGTTCAGCGGAGCAGGGCCGCAGGTGGTGTCCGAGGAGGGAGCGTCGTCTTTGGAGAGCCTTGGGTCAAAGCCATGATGAAGATTTCTATGTTTGTACTTAGTCTCTTTTGTGGAAGTCGAAAATCTCCAGCAGGATGAGACAGAGGGCTACAGCCTAAAACAGTTTCACAAGGTCAGACACCCCATTTGGCCGAGGACCGCTGAACAGGATTTGCGGCTTCAGAGAAGAACGTGGGAGAAGCCGCAAATTCATTCTGACCAGTGATGCACCTTGGACAGGTAGGCAAGCAGTTTGGTAATGGCCTCCTCCTGGTTCTCAGAGCAGTTTTTGTCAAGAAATGTTCAAAGTCCTCAGTTTTGGGATTTGGCCATCTGGGCACCTTTAACATTACAACCAAGGGTCCAAGACTGACGGGTCATCACTTGAGGATTCAGGACTCACTCTGTCTGGGTCCAGGTGCGGGTTCAAGATGGTGGGTGCCTTTTGTGCTTGTGTGGCTCTGAACAGGAGGCCAGCAAATTAGCCCTTAGAGTCACTCTTGTAGTCCTGGGTTCAGGTGAAGATGCAGGGCTCAATAGCAAGGCTGGCTTTTAAGGGTTTAAGGCAGGCTCCAGGCAGCAAGGCAGTCCTTACAGGTATAGCAAGGCAGTTTTGCAGAGTGCACAGCAGTTCATAGCAGCAGGTAGTCCTCTGAGAGTCCTTCCGTGGGTCCAGGAGTGAAGTGAAGAGTTGGTGCTTGAGGTCTTATTTTTATACCCTGGTGCCCTCCTTGTGGAAGGTGGGAGTAGCTTCATTACAGAGGATTTGAAGTGCATGGAAGTTTCTGACTCCCCTGCCCTGACTCCAAGCTGGCTGCAGTGACAATGTGGAGGTGATAGGTCCTTTGTGTGAAGGCAGAGCACTCCCTATTCAGTTGCAAATGGAACTGTGTTCAGCTCTGCCCCCGATTCTGCCAGTAGATGGCACTTTCAGGCACACCTAATCCCTCTATTGTGTGACTGTCTAGGAGGAATTCACAAAGTCTGTCAGTTATACCCAGTCATGTGACCCAGGACGGTCTACAGACACAAAAGGGCCAAGGGAAGAAAAATGCCAACTTTTTAAAAGTGGCATTTTCAAAATTGTAATAAAAAACCCAGCTTTATCATTAAATAGGGTTTTTCAATACAATTCCAATGGAACCAAACATTACATAGCAACCTGCTCCCAATTGGTAACTCCAGCTTATTAAATGTAATAAGGAATCCACAGTGTTATTCTATGGGTGGGTAGGCCTCACAGTAGTGAAAAACGAACTTCAGTACCAGGACATTTAAAACTAAAAAGTTCATGCTTAACCTTTCAATTACATGACACCCTGCTCTATCGGCTACCTAGAGCCTACCTTAGGGGCGACATATGTAATAAAAGGGGAGTATAAGGCTTGGCAAGAGGGTTTTATTACCAAGTCGACATGTCAGTTTAAAACTGCATTCAAGCTGAAGTGGAAGCCTGGGACATGTTTTAAAGTGCTACTTAAGTGGGTGGCACAATAAGTGCTGCAGGCCCATTGGTAGCATTTAATTTACATGCCCTGGGTATATGGTATACCACTCTACAAAGTACTCATAAGTAAGTTAAATATACCAATTGGATGTAATCCAATTTAACCATGTGTTAGGGGAGTGAGCACGCACACTTTAGCACTTTTTAGCAGGGTTAAAGTGCACAGAGATCTAAGGCCAACAAACATAAGTTCAGCAAAATGGAGGAGGAGAGGCAGAAAGTGTGGGTGAAGACCATCCTAAGGCTGACAGGTCTAACAATCAATATAGTCACATGTGGTTCTGTCAGAATTAATTTAACATCTTTCATATATTTCAAACAAGGCCATGTATGAGTCCCCTGCCACAAACGTTACTTATCATTAAATATAGGCACAAGCTCAAAGTGTTTTTCAAAGAGTATACAATGTATATTATCTGTCAAATTTACATACTTTAACTACAACATTAAACAAAGTTCGGACAGGATGTTCTTGTCTATAAGTGACAAATTGCGTGTGCAGTGCAAAAAAGTGCTTCAACCTATTAAGATACTTGATCAGCCAATTATCAAATATTTTCAAAGCCTGGCTACGTCTCACTTAGTTGCACCCTATATATGTCGGGTCAATGTCATTCACTTATTCCCAGCTCTGTATGAGTAATACAGGCTATGTCTTGCAAGGCGTTGACGTTTTGACCCCCGCAGTCAGATGTGTAACTGAAAACATCCAATGAATTCTTCCTCAGGACCAAACAAAAAGCATAAGTGCGGCCTGTACTGTATAAATAAAGCAAATAGCAACATGAGCTATTGTGTAAGACAGAACAGTCTCTTATATAGATTATGATTGGCTGTGACTCACCAAGCCTTCCTGATAAATACGTGCCCCACCAGGTTGCATAGTAAAAGACTCTTGCTCAATTAGCTGTAAACAAATTATGAAATACTTGCTCAAAAGATAATAATGCGGGGCATGGTCTGGCCACGGAAGGAGATGGCCGCCTAGGAGAAGAGCTCCGCTCCGAGGGAGACTCCGGGCGGGAATGCGGCGTTCCGGAGGTGGTTCTATGACATCATCCCGGTGACCCTGAATGCGGGGGTTACTCCGGACGCTCCGGTGCCGTCGTCACGGCAGGAGAGTGCGCTGCTAGGACGGTGCACCGTCGGAAGACTCTCAGGCCTGGAGGCATGTCAGCAGCCTCTACCTCGAGTGATTGCCTGGCCCCACCTCCTGTGTCTGCGGTGGGATATCGGGGGACCGAGGCTGCCCCCTGCGCCTGGAGGCGCATCCGTGATTGCAGAAGCTGCCCCTCTCTGCTCCGGTACCGTCGCCTGGGGAGCGGGTGACGGGGAAGGCGGCCCTGTGGCTGACATCTGGGCCTTGTAACATGCCCTCGACCCCCGAGTGCCTGCTCGGCCCCATCCCCGCACCCAACGCTGCCAGCCGGAAGAGCCGGGGCTGCTCCGTGAGCTTGGTGACACCCGCGGCTGTGGAGACAACCTTCCCCTCCCGCCCCGGTAGCACTGCCACGTCTGTGGAACGGGCGAAGGGGGAGGCAGGTCAGTGGACGATTTCTGGGCCTAGTGGTATGCCCTTAGCCTCGGCCTGGGGTGGCTGCCCGACCCCACCTACCAACCCAGCAGCGGTACACGGCTAAGCCGGGTCGGTTCCCGGCGAGGGGCGGGCGCCACTCGCGCTTACACGCAACCCCCTACCTACAGTAGTGCCTGCTCCATAGCCCCTTGGCCCCCGCTGTGCACGTGGAACTCTTCTCCTTGCGAGGTGGAGGGGTGGGAGAGCGGCAGTGAATGCCTACCGGAGGGACAGGAGTACCCTTCTCACACCCCAGCAAGTACTGTCTCCCCCCCAGGCGCTTATAGAGATCTGCCCACCAACAACGGTGAGTGCCATATAGACAGCCTGGCCCCGCCACCTGCACAGCCTGCGGGAACATGAGGTACCGGGACCACTCTAGGTGCTCGACAACAACTCTGTGGGGCGCCATCACCATACTTGCTCCCCCCCGCCCCAGCGACACTAACATCTTCCCTGGGGGACCCCTATCAGCAGCCCGGCTCCGCCTATCATCTGAGAACCCGGGACTTGGCCCTCAGCCTCCGGTGGCCAGCACCAGTGAAGACGGTGTAGCCTCCTTCTGGCTTCCATCTAATAAGCCCCCCATGGCTGGTAGAGGCATAACTTGGTACTGGGGCACGAATGACCTCGGTAAAACAGGGGAGCAAGACCTCCAGGCAGCTCTTATTCACGGAGGCACTGAAGCAACACCCGCACAATGGCCGCGAAGGCTGATGGCCTACCGGCGAGCGGCTCCCCGGCCCCCCCGACGGCCCCGGAAACAGGAGTTACTGTGGACCGCATCCTACAGGAGATCTCCGTCGGTCGAAGATTGGAGGGGATGGATTCTAACATGTCCAAACTGGCAGATGAAGCCAAATCGATACGAGCGGACCTGGCTGGATTCCACTCCCGTGCGGAGGTGCTGGATCAGAGGCTGACAGCGGTGGAAGGCCGACTGAATACAATACCAGACAGAGAACGAGAACTCCTCTTCTTATACAGCAAGCTCATTGACTTGGAGGACCGCAGCCGCAGGGACAACGTCCACTTTTTTGGATTTCCGGAATCCGTTGAGGGTCCAAATGCCGCTGTGTTCTTGAAGGACATCCTCCCGAAGCTTGTTGGTGCCACCTTCGATCCACCCCTGGAGATACAACGGGCCCACCGCATAGGACCACTCTGCAAGGACTCCAACGCATGGCCACGGCCGCTCATTGCCTGTTTCCTGCGCCACGACCAGACGAGGCAAATCCTGGCAGCAACGCGTACACAAGGTTCGTTCGCCCACGATGGCTACAACATTCGGATGGCTGCCGATTTCTCGAAGGAAACGAATGACCGCCGCAAAGTTTTCCTGTCTTTCAGGCCTAGGCTCCGGCAGCTCAACCTCAAATATGGTCTCTTTGAACCGGCGAGATTTCACGTTACCAAGGATGGTAATTCCAAGGACTTCTATGACCCAGAGGACTTACGCCTGATTCTGGACACTGTGATGGGTCAGAACATGGAGACGTCTAAGGGCGACTCAGAACCCTCCCCAAAGTCAGACCCAGCTCTGTTGATGGAGAGATGAAGAAGGGCCTCTGGAGGACTGTGGCAACGTGGTAGAGAACAGGACAGACCGGCATGTATGCAAGAGGACGGAGCCTCTGAGCTCCATGCTGCGGCCGCCTTTGCTCAAGAGTCAGAGAGGGACAAATCTCATTCACCTTTGAAACCAACACTTGGGTCGACTCAGGGGCGTGGAGATCCCATACTAGAGGACCCGAGCTGAGGACCCCCACTACACTTGGTTCTGCAGCCGACGACGCAGTGGGACGATGTTTGATCAACAGACAGCTGAGTATCCTATGAACTGTCTTGTATTGAGTGGTGTTTTAGACCTTGAAGGATTATACTGTTTCATCTTATTCCTTTATGTTGTACACTTGAGTCACAGACGTTTGTAGATGTGTCTAGGTTTTGCATCAAGACAAATGTAGATTACATTGTTGGAATAATAGCACTGTGTGGTAGTACTGCTCCCATTCACATATGTAGTTCCCTCCCTCTGCTCCGACCGCCTATGTCAGCTCCACCCCCACCCTCCTCCTGCGCACATGTACACATAGGCACATCAAAAGGGCCTGCGGTCCCACACATAGCACAGTCGCCCCTCTAGGTAGCCGCTTTATTATTAGTATACATCATTACGCCCGCAGGGTCCTGGGCGCTGGACGGACCTTTGGGCCCCCCTCGTGCGTCACCACATGTAGGAGTTGAGGGATGCCCCTTCGTGCATTGGGTGTCTTACACCCTCTTTACCCCTATAATCCGGGTCCGCCGTTCGTTCACCTTTTCTTCCTTTAATCCCACCTCTATATATCATGATGAGGCTCTTCACAGCACTGGCCCACCCTGCTATAGGAGCGGCGCTCCGCTAAGTGTAGACCCGGGGTAGACAGATAAGCGCTCTTGTTGAGCGGAACCGGGACGGTACCCTATTCCCGGTGTCCTATTGTTTTTCCCCCTTACCCTTTCCCGGTTGCCCTGCTTCTCCTCCCCCCCTTTTTTTTTCTTTTCTCTTTCTCTGCGGCGCATCCCATCCAGGAACCGCATACTCCCCTGTGGTAAAATAGAACCTGTCTGCTGCGCCTCCCCGTCGATTGAGGCGTCCTCGCAATTCACGCTGCCCTATAGATCTCCCTAAAGCCCAATGACAGCCCCAGTGGCCTAATAGATCTAGACCATCAGGGAAGTGCCAGAGGGTTCCCGCATACTCCCCCCCCCCTTCCCTTATCTTTTGTTTTGTTCCTTTTGCTTTTTGTCTCTTGTTTCTTTTGTCTTGTTTGGTTGGACTGTTTTGTAGTTTCTCTGTCTCTTCCCCTTCTTCTCATCTTCTACCCTCCTCTCGATTTTTTCCTTTCTTTTGCTCTCGCTCTCACTCTTCTTTCTTTGGATTTCTGGAATCAGGTCGCTACTCCCTCCCGCCTTGAAACATCCCCGTGCCCGTAACTCTGCACAGTACGATTTGTAATCCTCCGAGAGACCCAACCCCCCCCTCTCGCTTGGCTCCACTCTCTCATTGCACCCACCCCCGCTGGGCTCGCCACACACTACACAGCGCCGAACTCCCGGATCCGCACCTGCTACATTGAACACTATGACTTCTCTGCACCCACTACGAGCGATCACTTGGAACGTCCATGGTCTCACGCACTACATAAAGCGAAAAAAGGTTTTGGCGTATCTGCAATCCAAACGAGCGGACATTGCCCTACTGCAGGAAATGCACCTAGATGCTGTAGAATCGGACAAGCTGCGGCGAGACTGGGTAGGGAGGTTGATACACAGCAGCGTGCAGGCTGAGGCTCCTGGGAATGAGGGTCCAGCCCGCAAGTGCGGAGTGGCGATTCTTCTCCGAAAATCCCTACCAGCGACAGTGACAAAGACTTGGACGGATATTGATGGCCGATATGTTTCGCACAGCTCAAGATAGGTGACCATCACATATGCGTGGGGTTGGTATACGCTCCAACAGGGGTGAAAAAGCCGTTCCTCTTGCAGTTAAACAGAGTTCTGTCGGAAATAGGTGCTACCCAACTCCTTATAGGCGGGGATTGGAACCTAGCGAGGGACCCAATCCTGGATAGGACCAGACCACTGGAAAGGAGCAATGCAGCTGACAGGGCATTGCTGGAAGATGTGATGCAAGATAACGGACTGATAGATCACTGGCGCTTGAGTCATCCCACAGATAGGGAATACACTTTTGCCTCTCAGGTACACGGTACACAATCCCGCTTGGACTACTTCCATACCTCCCACAGAGTAGTGCAGCTCACCCGAGAATCCCAAATCTTGGAGGCGGCTCTCTCGGGCCACTCCCCCGTCGTCCTCTCACTGGAACTAGGACTAGCCAGTCCTGGGCGCAAATTCTGGCGACTGAATATCCAGCGTTACTGGGCCCCCACTGGTAAATCTCTCTTACAGACACACGTCACAGAGTTTTTAACGGACAATCAGGGGTCAGTTGACTCCAGCCGAACTCTCTGGGCAGCAGCAAAGGCCACCATACGTGGCAGACTTATGAGGGACTCAGTCCAAGCCAACAAGCAGAACCAAGACAAACAAAAAGCGCTGGAAGCAGACATACGGAAGCACACCTGCCTATATTCGAAACGTCCCCCGCCACAGCACCGCAAGGCTTTGGAGCAGGCAAAGATGGCTTTGAATAGCCTCTTCACTACCAAAGCGGAATATGCACTACAGAGAATGAAGGGGAGACACTATGAACACGGGGAAAAAGCGGGGAGGCTCCTGGCAGCTCAACTTCGCCAACGCGAGGCGTCCATGGCTATTCCGGCTCTTAGGCGGGCAATACTTTAACCCGCCCTCAAGATATAACAAACGAATTTGCTTCTTTCTACAAGGCCCTGTACACTCCAGGCCTGCCAATAGAGGCGGACAGATTGACTTCATTTCTGAGGGAGGCGAAACGCCCTTGCCGCTCGGATAAAGGATGGGAGCTGCTGGAAGGGGATATCAGCAAGGAGGAAATCTTCTCAGCAATAGCGAAACTTCCCTATCATAAAGCTCCTGGTGAAGACGGATACCTGGGGGAGTTTTACCGCTGGGCGGGTGAAGAGGTGATCACTACGCTGCAGGCGGCGTTTTGCGAAGCAGAACATTCAGCCTCCCTGGGCCTAATCTCCAATAATGCTGTCATAGCTGTTATACCCAAACCCGGGACGGACCCACTGGTGTGCAGGAGCCACCGGCCTATTTCGCTATTAAATTGCAATATAAAGATATTGGCCAGTACACTAGCCGCACGACTCCGCAAAGTTCTGCCATCCCTGGTACATGCCTCGCAAGTGGGCTTTGTCCCGGGCCGATCCTCCAGGAACCACCTGTGCACCCTTGCCCACGCTCTGTGGGCATCCAAGGACCTCCCTGCAGACGCCATTGCTCTTTGCCGTGATGCGGAGAAGGCATTTGACCGTATCGAGTGGGAATACCTCTTCTGCGTGATGGAACAATATGGCCTTGGGGCTCAATTTATAGCTAAAGTACGCCTCCTCTACGGAAACCCCACGGCACAAGTGAACTGTGGTGGATTTGTATCCGACCCCTTCCCCATATGTAGAGGGATGCGTCAGGGATGCCCCCTATCGCCACTCCTCTTCCTATTGGCATGGAACCCCTAGCTGCCACCATGCGCAATTCTGCGGCCATCGCAGGAGTTCCACTCCCAATAGGCGAATCCAAATTGTTTCTATACGTGGATGACATTTTGTTAACCCTCACAGACTTACCCCGCTCCCTTTTGTCCCTGCCCCAGATTATTGACGACTTCTCCTCCCTCTCCGGGTATAAGATTAACTGGAGCAAAAGTGAAGCACTCCCCCTCTCGGCCGGGACCACGAAAGCGGCGATACATGGGTTTCCCTTCCGCTGGCAACACTCGCGCCTTAAGTATTTGGGAGTTCTTGTCAATAAAGGCCTAGCAAACATGGTTCAGGACAATCTTAACCTGCTTATAACCCAGATGCAACAAGACTTCGAAAAATGGAAGGCCTTGGGGCTGTCGTTGTGGAGTAGAGTGCAGGCAGTCCGCATGGTAACATTACCGCGTTTCAATACCTTGGGGATGCTTCCGATGCAGGTACCTCTCACACTCTTGCGGCAGATAGACTCCAAGATACGGTCGTTTGTGTGGGGCTCCGTAAAACCGTGCATTGCCGCGTCCAAGCTACAGGCCGGCTGCACTCACGGGGGACTTGGCCTCCCATCAGTAGAACTTTATGCATTGGCGTTACATCTCTCCCAGCTGGCGTATTTCCTACCAGGTTTCCCGGACCCGCTGCAATGGGTTCCGCTGGAACGACACTTTCGGCCGAGGAGGGATTCTCTGTATTATACATGGCGAAACCCAGAACAGCGGTACAATGCATCCGATTGTGTCCGCCGCGTGCAAGGCCTGACATCGGGCCCACAAGCTATTGGGGGTGCATCCACGTCTGCATGAGAAGGCCCCATTATGGGGAGATGAAGCCATTCGGATCGGAGGGAAGGGATTGAGATGGCAGGTGTGGCAGACAGCGGGTATAAGTTCCATTGATCAGATTATCCGCAACGGTTCCCTGAAACTGCTGGCACAACTAGGAGAGGAGTATGGCCTCCCAGCGACACAGTCTTGGAGATGCACCCAGCTACAACATTGTCTGCGGCAATGCCTGGGGGCTCCCCCCTGGAACTTGCCCCCATCTCCGATAGCTGCATTTCTTCTTGTCTGGGGATGGTACAAGGGGGTGATGTCTGGACTATATGGGGTGCTAGCGTCGCACCGCTTCTCGACCCCCTTGGCACAGACGCTACGTGCCAGGTGGCAGGAACAGCTGGCGATCACGTATGAAGATGATGAATGGGCGGACATACTAGAAGCTCTGGATAAAGGCGCAAGGGAGGTGTGGATGAAATTCAGCCTCTTCAAAGTCTTACAGGACTGGTATTGGGCACCCACGAAATTGCACAGGGTGGGCCTCCTCCCCCATGCCAACTGTTGGAGATGTCCAAACTCCCTGTGCGACATAACGCATATCATTTGTGAGTGCCCCTCAGTACAGACTTTTTGGGAGTACGTGGGACGGACCCTGAGTGCTACCATGACACTTTATTTACCGCTTATGCCCCCTGAAGTACTTCTGCACGATCTCCAGCGGTTCCCGGACCTATCCAGACCACAACGCCGCCTCTTTCATACAGCTGTGGCCGCGGCCAAGCTTTGCATACTGCGCCAATGGAGGGCTGCGGCCCCCCCGACACAAGAATCCTGGCTGACAGCTATGATCCAAGCGGCTTCCTATGAGAGGATCATATAAAACCTACAAGACCAGTCGGAGATTTTTCTGGAGACATGGACACCCTTTCTGAGCGTAGAGGCCCCGAACGTGGACGAAGACGGGTCTGCAGCGGACCCTGGTGATTAAATGAATAGCACGTTGCATACGCCCTGCAGACTGTCATATCCCCTTCAACCCTCACCTCCACCCCTCGGCACATTCTCTTCTCGCTCCTTCTCTCTTTCTCTTTTTCTTTTTCCTTTTCCTTTTCTTTCTCTTTTTTCTTTTCCATCTCCACTATTTTGATAAATTGACTCTGCTCAATGTTCCTTCCTCATCAGTACTTTTTCCAGTTCCCTTTCTCCCCCTCCCCCCACCTCCCCCATACATTTCCCCCCTCTGGCACACCCACACGCATGCCAATGCCCGCACAAATATCGCCGTGCTGTCAGGATCCACAGGGCTCAATTGTCGTACTGTCACACCGTCAACGGGCCATATTATGTCAGAGCCACTACGGCGAGACCTATCAGCGACCCTCCCTCCCCCCCATACACCATCCCCGTACTGGTCTTTGGAGTCATTCCTCTAGACGAAACAGGGCGCCAACAAAGCAAGACACATGGTTCTATTTACAACCTGGGAGGTGAAGGGAGGTAGGGTGCGAACCTGGAGAAGACATTTCCCATCCAACTCGGTAGGGGAGGAGGCAAACACACGGGCCTATGCAGGTATGCATACACACATGCCCCTCCCCTTTCTTCTTCTGTTTTTGCTTATGGGTTTTCCCCCATACCCTCCCCTAGCCCCGTTACTACCCCATTTATAGATTGCTGTGGAGGACTGTTATGCATAGGATCAATGTGCTAAGACTTTTTGGAGACACATCACACGTTTGTAATGATTATGTCTATATACCTTCGAACGATGTATGTTCATCTCTCTTTCATTTCTATGTCAAACTGTTTAAAGTGTTTGAAAACACAATAAAGAAATACAACACAAAAAAAAAGATAATAATACAGGATAAAGTGGATGTTTCATTTGGGCTCGTTTAATCCTTTGAACATGCTGTTTCAAAGAATGAAATAGTCATGCGATGGACCCTCGGATTATCAGCCTACAGACACATATGAGAGACCATCACTAACAGTGCTGTCTCTAAAAGGGAAGAATAATACCAGATTAAATGAAATATAATAACTACTAATATAAATAATAATGTGTGCGTCCCACTTCAATGAATCACGCATCGCATTCACAACGGCGAAAAAATGAAGAACAATGAATAGCCCAGGAAATCAGGGAAAGTAATGACCGAATGCTTCACCCAAGGTGTTCATATCGCCTCGAGTAAATTATGCTGTGCGCCAAACAAAAACCTTCAAATAGGAAAAACGCTGCACCGCAAATAAACATGCACTGTAGTGGAAGGAGATCAAAGTATTTTATTCCTTCAAGATGGCCAACCGATGACCGTGCGCAAATGCTACAGTGTATCTAGTAGACCGGGAGAAACATCTTCTGTTTGTTCTTAGAACCCATAACCAAAAGGCATAATCCATGTTTTCCAACAGGCTATAATCATGCTCAACAATACAGCTAAACAATCTTGATATCAATTAGATTGCTTATAAATTCATTTACAAGTTTCAATAAATATTTTAAGAGAACGATGCAGATTGTTTATAACGGGGCATTTCTACATAATGTCCATAAAGTACATTTCATCTTGTATTTTTGACATGTATGAATATGAATTTAAGCCAAAATCAAACAAACAGAAGTTATACCTCAAGTGACACTATTCAACATTGTTTCATGTTGTAATTAATGGATACGCTGTCCAAAGATATGGTTTAATACACAGAGCTCTTTGAATATTCTGCTGAGCTCTTCCTTCCTTTGTCAAAAGGAACCCGGGACTGGAACAGCGTGGGGTTATTTGAATCCCACTTTTATCCACATTTTCCATGTCCTTCTAAGGCCACTCCCCAGCTTGATGAGAACTGCTCATGTCATAATAACCAGTTCATTAGGGATTGGCTTGAATGTATGCCCCAAAGAAAAATAAAGAGTAATTTTTCACTGAAATAGTTCCTTTCAGAATGAACTTTATGAAGGGAAATTAAGTGAGAGGTGGAGATTTCAGCATTGGATTCTACTTTAGGCCGGTTTGACCTTGTTTGCAGTTAAACCTTCCCCCTCTTTACAAAGGTTCTAGAAGACCTAGATTTGATCAATGTGTGGAGACTCCACAATCTGATCTCAGAGACTTTACTTTAAATTCCACTGCACATACACCATCCTCAAGAATCGATCCAGGTATAATGTCTTATGACTAGGCTGCAGTTAGGGCTCAGGCTCCCACAAGTGATGGATGGATGGCATTGCATTCAGAGATCCAGTATTGCGGTATTCAATCAGAGAGGCCTTGGAACACTACTTTCAGAAAATATAGCTGATGAATTATCCTGGTCTACTATTTTGGATGCTGCAAAAATAGTTGTTAGGATGGTGTTCATCCTTCACTCCACCACCTTCTTTAGATTGAGTAGGACCAAGAAGTCTGACTTGAGCAGTGCCACCCACTGGGGGGTGGATCTAACAGACTGCTGGCCTAGAGACTAAAAATGCTACAAACTGTCAATTGAATTAAATGTCTGGTCGCAGAGGAAGGTAGGGCCATAGCAGCTTGAGAAGATATATGGGAGGCATTTTATTTATTATTCTGATTTCTACAGTTCAGCAGTACTTAACACAGTGAACATCTATCAGAGGTGACATTTCCATTTATATGTCTCCATATGCTAAAACGTCTGGAGGAAACCATCACCCCGGCTAAAGTTCTGGAAGCCAACAAGAAATGTATCCCCCTCCCCAAACAAACCCCCAGGTCCTCATTGCTTCATAACTTCATTTTATAAAGCATTCAAGGACCTTTGATTGGCACCCTGTTAAACCTGGCATCATTTGGTGTGGTTTACCATGACTATTTTGCCTTCTGACCTCCTGTTTTGCTGACTTTGTTCTTCTGCCTTTAGGACTCTGGGCATTTTATCACTGCTAACCAGTGCTCAAGTGCATGTGCTCTCTACTTCAACATTGGCTCCTCCACAATTGTCATATTTAATTTACTTACAAGTCCCTAGTAAAGTGACCTACATGTGCACAGGGCCTGTTATTTAAATCCTAGTAGTAGGCCTGCAGCACTGAATGTCCCACCCACTTCAGTAGCCTCTTTAAACATGCCTCAGGCCTGCCATTGCAGAGCCTCTGTGTGCAGTTTTAAACTGCCATGTCAACCTGGCAAGCTAACCCTCTGGCCAGGCTAAAACCCTTCCATTTTAATACATATGTCACTCTTAAGGTAGGCCGTGGACAGCCCCAAGGGCAGGGTGCAATGTATTTAAAAAGTTGGCTATGTACTTTTAAGTTTTACATATCCAGGTAGTGAAAAACTCTTAAATTCGTTTTTCGCTACTGCAAGGCCTATCTCTCCCATCGGTTAACATTGGGATTACTTATTACATCTTATACGTGTAATATCTAATTGGGAAGAGATGGGACTCCCAAGTTTGGTGCCTCTGGATTCACAATTTAAAATCCTGACTTATGGTGAAGTTAGATTTTAAATTGTAATTCTGAAAATGCCAATTTTAGAAAGTTGGTGTTTTCTTACTGTAACCATTTGGTGCCTTCTGCCTGTCTCTGAATACACATCTGGGGTGAGTGACAGCTGGGCTTTGTGCATTTCCTCCAGACGGCCACACACAAAGGGAGGTTAGGTGTGACTGATGGGCAATCTATTTCCTGATGGCCAATCCTGGGCAGAATCGGAGGAAGGAGCTGACACTTACACCTGAAAGGGCTGTGTTCTGTCCCCACGCAAAGGGATGCATACCCCAGTAGCATGTCTAGAGACAGGGCAGGAATGGCAGAGAATCTGTGTATTTCAAAGGCCTCTCTTTGAAGTCTCCCCCACTTTAAAGGCACAACTGGGGATAAGTACTGGACCCCGGACACCTCCAACTCAGCGCACTTTTAGACCTGTGGATACTCTGCCATGAAAAAGGACTGCTGTGCTGCTCAAAGGACTGTCACTCTGCTGGACTCTGTTGGATTCCTGCTCTGCTGACCTGCTGCCTTCTTGCCTGGGAGTGAAAGAGAAGGACTGGACCTGAATCTCTCCACCACTTGAACCTAGAGTTGCTCTAAGAGCATGTTAGCTTGTCTCCTGTTGGAAGTCTCAGGGACATCAAAGACTTCACTCCACCCATCATCAGCACCTGAATTCTTTCATCTGAGAGTCTTACCTTGCCAAGCGGTGCCAATCCAGTTCTGGGCCTTTGGAAGTGGGTTTAAAGTGCTGCAACTGCAAAACCCACGCATCACTGTCGTTGCGCAGCTCAGAACCGGTGCATTTTCTTCAACGCCGACGCATCAGCACTGCTGCCAGGATCGAGGACATCGCAATGCCGGCTGCGCAGCTCGACAATGATGCATCACCTACATCAGAGGGGTTCAGCGACGATGCATTTCTGATTTGCGTGGCTCAGAAACAACAGATCGCCTACATCTCCTGGATCGATGCTAACACATCGCCTACCTTGGTCGTCGAATCTTGCCCTCGACGTCAAAGCAACCCCAAACCACAGTACTGTTTCAGTGGGCCAAGGCTGGTCTCTGTATCTGACCCGCGCTATATTGCAGTCTGCCTGAACTTTTTGAATGTCCTGGTCAAGCACACCCAAATAGCTCGGTTGGCGCTTTCAGCTTTTACACACTATATTTCAAAATATTCTTTAAAAATGCATAACTCTGGTTCTACTTATTGGATATTTGTCATTTTGGTATTATTTTGTTCAATAAAGTAAGCTCTATTTTACTAACCAGGTGTGGTATATTTTTGTGTGTTGTTTTCATTGTTTTACTGTATTAAGTGTTGCACTAATATTTTACACATTGCCTCTTAAGTTAAGCCTGACTGCTCTGTGCCAAGCTACAACGGGGTGAGCACAGGTTAATTTAGGATGTGTATCTGACTTACCCTAACTAGGATTGTGGTTCCTGCTGGGACAGGGTGCATACCTCTGCCAACCAGAAACACAATTTCTAACACACCACAAGTGATGATATTACTCTCACATGCAGTATCATAGACAATGATATCCAAGCTGAATTTACTTCTCAAACCAGAGAAGGGCCCTGAGTCCGGTGGGTCATATAGGCCAATTGCACTCCTAAACAATTGTGCTAAAATATACACAAGAATAGTAACCACACTCGTTGAAAGTATATGGCCAATATTGATGCATCCAGTCCAATCGGGTTTTATATAGAACAATCAGACTATAGATAGCATCCATCAGACTTTGGCTGCAAATACACAAACATGCTACTTTTCTCGCTAAATGTGGAGAAGACATTTCATAAAGATGATTGTTCATTCCCTGGAAGACACTTGAAAAGACACCCTTAGGGCCCAATATTCAATTATATATTCTGTTGAATTTTGCATGCTCCTCCTCCACAATTAGGGTACTCAGCGTTAAAATTCTGTATATAACCCTTACGGTGGGCATAAGACAGGGGTGCTCGCTATCCTCTATCCCATTGATACTCTAAGTACGGCCCGGGAGGGCGCATGCGGCACTCTTGACCTTTACATCTAGGCCCCTGCTGTACAGCAGCACTCTGCTTCTGTTTATTAGAGAGATGCTAACAATAAAAAAGATGTTTGCTATACAGGCAAGCACTTATTTAAAGGTTAATTGGTGTTAAAGAAAGGAAGTGACTATTGAGTCCTGCATCACTTAACTTTAGGAGCACCTTTATTTTTAAAGCCATCTTGCAGCAAAAGTGTAAACACTTGATAAAGTCATTTAGTTATCATGCATTGAGAAGTATTATTTTAAAAGTGACCGTTTTCAAACATGAATTTAGAAAGATTAGTCCCCCTCCCCCCAGAACAATGCCAATAGTGAACTCAAGAAAGAGACAAGTTAGTTGTTATGGGCACTCTTTGGATGACCTGGGTTCCTATTATACTAGTAAAACATAATTTATTAAATGAAACAAAGGAGAGGATTTTGTACAGCACGCATCTTGAGGTCATGTATTTCGAGGTCCTTTTATATGTGATAAAGAAGAAAAAGGAGGGAAAGTGAAATAAAACTATTGTCTAGGATCATAGAATTTGGTTAAGTGGGGGAAGCTGGGATTAATCCGAGGTTTTCTGATTTCACATTGTGCAATTCAGCAACTAGATGTATATGCTTTGCTTCCCTTACACCCACCTTACCGCCAATGTCCCCTAACATCCCCACCCACGGCCCAAACGCACCCCACCCGCATCAATGCGGCCCTAGGTCACATCACAGACCACACCTTTTGACCCCTGGGAAAATGTTTGCGAGTACCCATGCTCTATCCTGTTCAGTCTAGCAACAGAACCTCAAGTGCAGAAGATTAGTTTAACCTGAGACTTGATGAGTGAAGTTTAGTTCATCTTCTTTTGCATTGTCACTTTTTGCAGATCATGCGCTATGTTTCAGAACTGACCCCTTACTGTCAATACTAAACTCAGAAATATTGCATGCCCATATATTTGCTATCTACTGACTCCAGACCCTGAGTACCTAGGAGTGCTATTACCTGCTAACTTGAAAACCTATATGAATACAACATCCCCTCCTTAGCTATATACGCTATTCAAAGATTTCAATTGAAAAGTGGGTGAAACTAGAAATCTCTTATTTCAGGCACCTAGCATGCATAAAAATGAACTTTGGTTATATCTTCTCCAAGCACTGCATCTAGCATTCCCAGTAATAATACTAAAGGGGACCCATTCTAAATGTATCTCCTTTACGTGGGGCAATAAGGCCCAAGTTATCTAAAGCCCCACTATTCAAATGCACTGACGAGGGAGGCCTCGCTTTTCCATAAGTAGAACGCTATATACAAGCAACACAACTTTAATAGATGTTGCTACCCTTACAGCACTTTAGTCTCTGCCCTCAGAGCCGAGAGCTTTTGGGTCAGGCCTGTAAAAGACTACTCTAAGAAGCCCTGCCATATGCTAACATAGCTAACATAGCTACCTCCACACACCAGGAGAGAGGAAGACCCCTGTCATGTTACAATCCTGGAATATTGTTGGCAGGAGAGGAGGGGTCACCATCTTCCAATCTCCCTTACCCATATTCAATACAATCCTGAAATTTCACCGAGCCAACAAGACAAGGGGTTTGGAAATTGATTGGACTGCCCATACTCAGTACTATGAAATCTGTTTGAAAAAGGGCAGGCTGTGTCACTTAACTCATTCTAACAAATCTGGCACCTCCAACATAGAGTTCCATTCCAATTTGAAGAAAGGGAGAAAAACTGTGGTGATCAGACACGTAATTGTTATTAAATTTCAGCTAAGGAGTCAATATACTAAGTATGGTATATCCTACATGTCTAGACTCCTGGGCAACTCAGGAATATCCCCAAAGCCTTTATACATGTACGATTGGAAGACAGAAATTGGACATAGAAATCAATGATGACTCCTAGTTGAACAATTGGTAGGAGGGCAGTCTCCACATAAATATGCTCCCAACATAAAATGACTGCAAAATTGTTATACAATGGTACCTGTGAGACTACATTCTATGTTTGAATCTGCAGAAGACTACAGGAAGGGGTATTCGGGAAGGGCCATAATGGTGCACATATGGATGTTGTGCAACACTACAAATTGTTTGGTAATGAATTACTATCTCAGATCAGAATGGCAACTAATCAGAAGCTCGATCCTTGATAGGGGCATAACTTTGATGTGTGATTGTCGTGTAGCTCCTATAAAAACTATACAGGATCTACGCGTTTGGACAGCATACACTGTAGGATTGGTGTCAGACTGACTCTGAACACCCCCACCGGGTATGTTGGCCTTCTGTATCAGCTAGCTCACAGTGCCACTAGAATCTCCTCTTACCAAGGAGAGAATAGTTCTTGGCAACCATCGAACATGACAACCCTGATCCCTCAGGACCGTGGAAACAATATACTACCTTTCGCTCAGTCACTCGTGCTAACTTAGTCTGTCTCAGAGAGCTACACAGAATAAACAGGCTGGGCGTTTTCAATAAGTATTTATTGAACAGTTGTTATTCTGGTGTAGAATAGATGAGCTGCAACAACCGTTAGACAGTATAAGATATAAATGATTAGCAGTACTATAAAGGTAAATGGATGGTATAGCTCTACCATCTCGCAATAATCATGAATACATACGAGTATATAAAACACATGATAATAAAAAGATGTGTACTCCTACGATGCCTCTATAACTAGATGTACCTAAGTGTACCTAGCATGTGTGTAGGTGTTAAGCCAAGAATCCCTCTAGGATAAAGTCAACCCCATTACCTAAAGTGAGAGACTGTGGGACCCCGTCCTGGTCTCGAGTTGGACACCTCGCGAGGGATGTTTAGACCACTGCAAGCTGTAGTGTCTGCATGCAGGAACCTCAGCGTCTCTGGTCAGTGTGTCGGCCGGGAAGTCTCGGTCTCCTCTGTTCTATCTTAGCAAGATGTGATGTATATATACCCATAGGTCTCCCCAAGGGTCCTACCTTGCTGTATTACTGTGTCGGCCTAAGGATGACGTTGGACATGAACTTTACACATAGATATTATACAGGAGATGGTAGTCCTGCTGTGCTTCCAAGAATCCTCATGCATAATGTATGAGATTTCGAACTAGGGAAATCCCGCGTTCTGAATGCAGTGCCGTATCTAGGTAAAAGGTCAGTCCCTGTAAACCGTTATAAGTGTAATGTAGGGAAGAATATAGATGAAGGGTTATGAAGTTACCTGGGCCTATATCGGGGTACCTATATGCAATATAACACCCACTCCTCTTCCGAATGGACGACATAGTTAAACTTTAAAGGTAGTACTAGGTTGACTAGATACTGGTACGCTAATAGCTAAACAAAACATTAGTTTTTGCTTAAAAATAATTAAAATGTTCTAAAACATCCTTAAAAAAGGTTTAAAAAGGAAATTGTCACTCAAGCCATAGCTCTAATGTGTCCGTAGGTATAGTTCGAACTACTACAAGCATTTGAAAGCCATGCATGCTCAAAAAGAATGTAAATTTTGCTTTGGAGTTCCAATTTAGTTTGTTTTTTCAAAAGGCCGAATTTCTCCCAGCACATGACTGGCCAAATGAGTCAAATGTTTGTGTCCTGGATGGTAGATGCAACATTTTCGTTGCCTGCTTCTGCAGACAACGGTCCCTGTAACACCTCGCAGATTATGTCAATTGAGCACAGATGATCTTTTGTACTGTCCACAACCGATGCTGGGGCAGCCTGTGCGCCATCCAAGGCTTGGGTGTCAGAGGAGGAGCTGATGTTCATACCAACAGAGCTGATACTACCTGTGGTGGCTCTAGGAATGCCGACATCAACATCGGAATACGCTGGGGACACTGCAGAACATGGGCCGTTATCGGGTCCAGTAAAGCATCAACGTCCGGTTGCGCACATGATGGGAGTGTCAGACAGATATCCAACACGCATTCTTCTCCGCAAAACAGGCATCGGAGGACAGGTGAGATGCAGTCCATCCAGACTGGTCTAAATGACAGGAACCAAGACGCACTTAGTTCTCTTAGGCGAGGTGTGCCTAGATGTTGTACCATGCGATCACGGTATTTTGGCTCCAGGAGAACTGTTTCCATCTCCTTGGTGACTGGGACGTCCATTGCGTAGCAGAAAAATAACAATCAGGATACCTGCTATTAGAAACAGGATCAGTGGCAGTCCTCCAAAAATGCTTCCATATACGGAGTGTATAAAGTTTGGTATAACTCCAAGGACCGTCTGAAAGGTGCTTCATATTCCAGAACCTATGGTCTTAAATAGGTGGGCGATGCCTGTCGTATCAGACATGTTAAAGATACGATTTACCATTTCTGAGAAATGGAAGGGGCAGTTTGTACGTATGAGCGCCTGTATCTCTGCCGAAGACCTTGCGATCTGGAGATCAAAAGTCTCTCGAGCTGAGGTTAAGGGCACGGATTTCTGTAAAAGCATGGCTTTCATTCTGCTCAAAGCATCAAACTGTATTAATGAAACATTTAGCGAAGGCCATAACGGCGCCTCCCTGACTGTATGTGTTGGTGGAAACAATACTTGCATACAGCAAGTAACCCTGGAACTGATGGTCACCAGATATGCGATGCCTGGAAGCATCCCACAGCAACCTTGATCGTTCAGCATCAAGTAACTCCCATTTGAAAGTAGCCCGAACACTGTGGTGATCACAGCAGCTGGGGCACCTCTCAAGTGACAGGATAAGTTCGCTACCGAACCGTTACAGGCCCCATGAAGCATTATATCCTGGCATATGAGTGATCCACTTAAAGTGTTCTCGCAGTTTGTACCGCCTAAAAACACTTCTCTTTCCCCACTCAGGCATCGAAATCTGTACGGTAATTCCCAAGATTCCTTGATGAATTCCCTACCCATTTCTTCATATCTGCCTGCCTGCTTTTGTTCAAGGCAATATTGAAATTGAAAAGTAGTGACCGGAAGAGTTATGTGGCCATGGATTAACCATTCTGTGGACAGTGACTCTGCCACTGTAAAAGCTAATCTGTTCAGTTTTTCAATACCCAGCATTGTATACTTTGCTCCCCTCTGTGCCATTTCTATCTGTTTTTCTGTTAGATTGTATGAAGAAAACAGAGACGTGCTGTTGATGAAACGCCAAGGCACATAGCCTGCAGGCAAAGATTGCAGCGTCCAGCTTAATAACATAATAGAACGCAATTGTGATTGCCAGTGTTGTAATATGGACAAATCCTGTTCTAGTACATCAGTAGCAGAAGATACAATGTTGCCCAGTGAATATATCCTGGAGGTTAGGGTAGTTAACCCATTGTCAACCACTGCTAGAGCTTTCTCTAGGTTTATACGATCTATTTCTTGTAATCTCTCTGCGGCTTCTTGTTGTGATATTTTCCAAATCTCATTATAGACAGCATAATAGAAACATTTATGACGTGGCTTTCTAGGACCTAATAAAAAATCCCGTAGGTCCACATCCTCTGTAAGTAAGGATAAGTGTTGTTTCACATGTGTAAGTGTTGAGGTCTTTAGCCAATCGAGGCATAACTTCCCAACACTGTATGATGTCACTACCCCTGGGTGTTCTCTCTGTACATAGCGTGGATCTGGCCTGTTGATACTAAACCCTTTGGTTTTACCCATGAATCTTTCCTGACAGCTATTCGTGTCTGTGGGCCAAATCAACCATCCCTTCCAATCGGGGTCTGATCTATTGTATTGCATGATGTCCTCTAGCGTAATCCCTTCTTGCGATGTTATGTTACCCTTGGTGTGTGATTGTGTGGGCATCCGAGGTGTATTCAAGGCTTTGTTTTTGGCTAGTCCAAGACAGGACATTTGTTGCACCGTTTCATTCAAAAACATGATTTGCTGAGGAATAAGGCATGCTCTAAATAGCGCTTCTGTTCCCTGAACCTGCCAGTCTCTAGTACCCCAGACTGATTTTAGGTATATAGTGTCTCTCCATAAGTCGAAACCTTGTTCAGACAGTTGGGCAATAAAGGAGGCAGAATAAATCTGTTTGGTGTTTGTCAACATATTTTTCTGTGCTGGTGTTTGTGCAACCTTATAATAATATGAGGCTGGGTCTGACGTGTTAAACCCTGAAAAATATGGAAATTTCTGTGGAATGTCTTTGAACTGCTTTTCGGCGGTGTTGGGCAATGTTCCCATTGGTGGTATGTGAAAACATTTCTGGGATTAGCAGATTTATGCAGAAAAGTATGACCGTAATGTTGATAGCAATACATTGTTTCAAAGTCTGATGTGTCTTCCAACATTTCATTATTAGAAAAAGCAGCAGATTTTTCTAAATCAGACAACATATTATTTACAGTTTCATAATCCCAATCATCGGAAAATGTACTGGAGGTAATGATATCACTCAATAATATTTTAAATAAAGGTAGTATTTTTAAAAGTTCGGTCGGACCAAATATATCGTAATCAACCTTGTCCCACACTGTACCATCAGGTATAGGAACTGCTGTAATGTTCACTGATGACAGGTCTCTTTTTTCACGATGTGATGATAGATGAGGTTTCAGAATCACATTCACTTTTTGTGCTGCAGAGCTTTCTCGAAGATAAGTTCCATTTATAAGCATACTAAAGACAGTTACTAAGCCTATCCAGAAAAGAAAGAAAAGTATCCCGGTAATTACCCAGAGTTCCACCCAAGGTGATACCAGGTAAGTCTTTTTAAGAGAGTTCATAAAATCTGTAATTCGCTGTTGACGAGTTTTTTGGGCTGTCATCGTTTCAGGTTCCCTTGGATCCAATAAAAAAGTATCGAAGTCAATGAAATAGCCAGATGCAGTTCGATCAATTTTCAGTATTTCCGCAGGTCTTGTGGAAACTGTAGCTTGCTCTTGTTGAGGCATGTTGATGTAGATATCTGTGTTTTGTCGAATTGAAATTTGTCTTTCATTCTGGTTTTGAATTTGAATTTCAGTTTCAAGAGGAATGAGTTCCATGGCATTGTTGCATAGTCCATCATTCCGTGCAGGTGACTCTTCAAACGTGATGAGTCTTTCTGTTTGAACTTCTTGTATAGTAGCAAGAGGAGGGTGTCTGTTACTCCGGAGTCCATGTGGCCTACTACTCAGTTTCGGCCACATAGTGTGGTTTGATTAGGTCAATTGAGACAAATCTTTTCTCCTTTTTACCGGCAAGAGGCGGCAAAAGTACAGTTCTTGTTCCTTCAACTGCCAGGACAGGTACAGGCTTTCTGTCTGATGGTCATCAGCACAGAAGGAGCACAAGGGGGAAGGAAAGTCAGGTCGCCCCCCACTCACCAATTTAACAACAAAAAGGACCTGACTCAAAATGAACAGCAACCCTCAACTTCCAGACACTAGAAGGGTCTACAATATTTTCCAAAGACTCCCCCCGGGGGACGGTTCACTGCCGCTATTCCAAGTGTCTATACGTTCGATTTGTAACCAAATGTCAATACACTACAGAAAAGAAGAAAATTTCCAAAAGAGATTAATTAGAAAAATTGTGAGAAAGGAGAGAAAGCACCTCACGGTAGTAACACCAAGGGGGCTTGCTGGTTGGTACTCACTAGCACACCCACTTATCATAATCGGTTGCTTTCTCCCCGTAAAGAAAGGTGTGTTCCAACGTGAATTTCTCAAAAGTGAAAGAAGGAAAGAAACAGTGAAAGAACAAATATGTATGCACTGTAAGCGCTAGTGTCACTAGAGTGCCCACTGGTCCCTGTGAGAAAAGAAATGAAATGCAATTCCCAGCATTAAAAATGAGGTACTACTCACTGGCTGGACATTAACTTTATTCAGTGCTGTGAGCGTCCTCAATTAAAAAGTGGTTCAACTCAGACCATTATTAAATCCAAAGAGCCGACATGTTTTGTTGCCACCAGTTTGTGCACCAAATCGAGTTTAATGCTGGGAATTGCATTTCATTTCTTTTCTCACAGGGACCAGTGGGCACTCTAGTGACACTAGCGCTTACAGTGCATACATATTTGTTCTTTCACAGTTTCTTTCCTTCTTTCACTTTTGAGAAATTCACGTTGGAACACACCTTTCTTTTACGGGGAGAAAGCAACCGATGATGATAAGTGGGTGTGCTAGTGAGTACCAACCAGCAAGCCCACCTTGGTGTTACTACCTTGAGGTGCTTTCTCTCCTTTCTCACAATTTTTTCTAGTTAATCTCTTTTGGAAATTTTCTTCTTTTCTGTAGTGAATTGACATTTGCTTACAAATCGAACGTATAGACACTTGGACTAGCTGCAGTGAACCGTCCCCCGGGGGGGAGTCTTTGGAAAATATTGTAGACCCCTCTAGTGTCTGGAAGTTGAGGGTTGCTGTTCATTTTGAGTCAGGTCCTTTTTGTTGTTAAATTTCTGTATGATGGCCCAAATTCTTTTTTTGTTCGCTGTTATTTCTCTGACCAGGTCCCCGACTTTAGGGACCCAGACAGGTCCGTGACAGACTTGACTTCCCCAGTGGCGGTCCGCTTTACCTGGACATTGCTTTGTAGTGCCCTGGATTCATTTAGCTCCTGTAAAACAGCCAAACGTTTATGGATGTCAAAAGGTTTTTCATCCGCCACTGTGCCATCACAATCAAGATCAGGTACCCACATTCTCATCCCAAATAGGACCTCATAAGGAGTGACACCCCCTAGAGAACCTCTTGGCATGTTATTAAATGCTCCTTGTACCCCATACAGATGTTTTACCCAACTCACACCTGAACCTAATACTCTAGCTGTTAAAGACTGCTTTAAGTCCCGTTTTTTCCTCTCCACAACCGAATTTCCCTCAGGATGGTACGGAGAGGAGTACCGCAATGATACACCCAAACTTCCCATGGCTTCCTTGTAAGCCCTAGAGCTAAACGCTGGGCCATGGTCAGAATGTAATGTGCCAATTGCGTATGTCCCTATAAAGACTCGCAAATCTTTTATAACAGTTCGAGCGTCAGCCGAGCGCTGGGGCCACACCCATAGGAATCTAAAGCAGGAATCCACTGCAACCATGATATACTTGTAAGCCACATCTGTTTGTAAGGGGCCGCAGTGGTCCAAATAAACACACGCGAGTGGTTTGTCTGATATTAGCAATGGTGTCTGCGCTGGACGTGTTACGGTGGAGCCTTTCATCTGCTGACAGATGTTGCATTTCAAGACATAGTCCTTAGTTTGCTTTGTTAATCATGGCCACAAGTAGCGTTGTTTCAGTAGAGAAACAGTCGCTGTAACTCCTGCGTGTGCAGAACCTATACCCTCGTGTGCTGCTGTTAGAATTAACCCTAGCCTGCGATCCATATTTGGTATTACTCTATCCCCCACTCCAGGAATCTGAGCAAATGGAACGTTGTTTGCATCTAACTTGTAGGAGTACTTGAGTGGAAATTTTTTCGGTACTGCTGTATTATTGCATGTAGCAATAATCGCAACCATAATCTCACCGTCTGTTCTCGTTTTTGAACGAGTGATTGAAGCTACGGAAGCCGTACATACAGCCCCCTTTGCGGCTTCATCAGCCAATGAATTCCCTTCAACATGAACGCCCTCACATTGATGACTCCGTGTGTGTATCTCGTGAGCCCTTGGTAGTTCATTTTTCAACTCCACTACCATTTCCCATAGCGTTTTGTGCTTAATTGTGCCACCTTTTGCATCCTTGAACCCACTCTGTCCCCAGTGGTGTAAGTATTCATTGTATGACTGTACACAGTAAAAGGAATCACACACAATTAGTGTGGGGAATTCTCAATCCATATTTACCAGTGCCAGTAACAGGGCTTTTAATTCTGCCAGCTGCGCCGTGCAGTCTCCTAGAGACTGAGTTTTTGTACAACTCGGATGAAATTTTCCATCCTGCATGCGTTCTTTAGCGATAGCACATGCGGCGCTGTATTGCTGTTTACTTCCTATGGCCGGCTGAGCAGAACCGTCAGTGTAAATTATATATTCATACTGATCCAGAGGCATTATTTCATTTGGTAGAGGATATTCTTGTTCATATTGCAGAAATGCTTGTATCTTCAGACTTGGGTCGTACCTGTATTGTACATCTGTTGCAGTGAGAGAATTAGCCTATTGTATCCATCTCGGATGTAATGCTTTTGCATTGGGAACGCTTGCCTTTGTTGCAGCCTCTAAGGCTGGAACCGGGGTTATGACAATTTTTCGTTTCCCTTGAGCCAGTGCTCTTTCTCTTACTACAGCAGTCTGTACTGCTGTCAGAATTTTTTCTGTTGATGCAAAACGCATTTCAGCATTTGTGTACAAATGTGATTTGCATGCTATTGGTACTGTTTCACCTTCGTTATATGTTAGGTAGGTGTATCCTGATTGACCCGTAACTATACGGATCACCAAGTTGCGTACATTTACGCGTTTCTGTAAGTGTTTTGAAGCTATCATATCAGCTTGTAGGGAACAAAGGATATCTGTGTGTTCCTGTGTCCAATGTCTAACTGAAAAGTCAGGTTTTATTAAATTGTAGAACGGTTTTACTCTTTCTGCGTAATCCAAAATGTATGTTCTGCCAAAGTTCAGGAATTCCAGGATTGATTGTAAGTTTTTTAATGATTTCAGAGGTTGGAGCAGTGCACATTTTTCTAAAAAGTTAGCTGCTAGGCTTTTTCCTTCACTTGAAAGCTCATATCCCAGAAAAAGGACATTGAGGTGGGCTATCTTCGATTTTTTTAAATTGAATTTGTAACCCTCAGAGGCAAATACCAAAATTATGGTATTTACTTTGTTCAAGTGTTCCTCTAGGTCATCATCTGTTAGATAAGTATCATCCACATAGGACAATGCCTCTTCATCCAAATTTTGAAGTAATTCAATCAATCAATCAATCACAGAATTTGTAGAGCGCACTACTTACCCGCGAGGGTCTCAAGGCGCTGGGGAGAAAAAAGGGGGGGTGCTGCTACTGGTCGAACAACCAGGTCTTGAGTAGCCTCCTGAAGGTCAGCAGGTCTTGGGTCTGTCGTAGGCTTAGTGGAAGGGTGTTCCAGGTCTTGGCGGCGAGGTGGGAGAAGGATTTGCCGCCGGTGGTAGTTCTTCGAATGCGAGGGACGGTGGCGAGGGAGAGGTCGGCGGAGCGGAGCTGACGGTTGGGGACGTAGAAGAGGAGTCGTCTGTTGAGGTAGGCTGGGCCAGTCTTGTGGAGTGCCTTGTGTGCGTGGATGAGGAGTTTGAAGGAGATTCTCCTGTCGACGGGGAGCCAGTGCAGGTTCCTCAGGTGGGGGTGATGTGGCTGTGGCGTGGTACATCGAGGATCAGGCGTGCGGAGGCGTTTTGTATGCGTTGCAGTCGCTTGATGAGCTTGGCCGGGCTCCCGCGTAGAGGGCGTTCCCATAGTCAAGTCTGCTACTGACGAGGGCCTGGGTGACTGTTCTTCTTGTATCTGTCGGGATCCACCTGTAGATCTTGCGAAGCATGCGGAGGGTGTTGAAGCAGGAGGAGGAGACTGCGTTGACTTGCTTGGCCATGGAGAGCGTTGAGTTGAGGATGACTCCCAGGTTGCGTGCGTGGTCGGTGGGTGTCGGGGCTGCTCCTAGTGTCGTTGGCCACCAGGAGTCGTCCCAGGCTGAGGGGTTGGAGCCGAGGATGAGGACCTCTGTCTTGTCCGTGTTCAGTTTTAGTCGGCTGATCTTCATCCAATCGGCGACAGCCTTCATTCCTTCATGGAGGTTGGATTTGGCGGCGAGGGGGTCCTTGGTGAGGGAGAGGATCAGTTGAGTGTCGTCGGCGTAGGAGATTATGTTGAGGTCGTGCTGTCTGGCGATGCGTGCGAGCGGGGCCATGTAGATGTTGAACAGTGTTGGGCTGAGGGATGATCCCTGGGGTACGCCGCAGATGATCTCGGAGGCTTCGGATCGGAATGGTGGGAGGCGGACTCTCTGGGTTCTGCCGGCGAGGAAGGAGGTGGCCCATTCCAGGGCCTTGTCTCGGATCCCTGCGTCGTGGAGGCGTACGCGTAGAGTGCGGTGGCAGACAGTGTTGAAGGCGGCGGAGAGGTCCAGCAGGATGAGGGCTGCGGTCTCACAGTTGTCCAGCAGGATCCTGATGTCGTCGGTGGCGGCGATGAGGGCAGTCTCAGTGCTGTGGTTGCTGCGGAACCCCGATTGGGATGGGTCCAGGATGCTGTTTTCTTTGAGGTATCGGGTTAGCTGTTTGTTGATGATCTTCTCGATGACCTTGGCTGGGAACGGAAGCAGGGAGATGGGCCGGAAGTTCTTGAGGTCTCTCGGGTCCGCCTTGGGTTTTTTGAGTAGGGCGTTGATCTCTGCGTGTTTCCAGCTCTCTGGGAAGGTCGCGGTCTCGAAGGAGAGATTGATGACGTTGCACAGGTGGGGTGCGTTGGAGCTGCTGGCTTTGTTGAAGATGTGGTGCGGGAAAGGGTCTGACGGGGAGCCGGAGTGTATTGTGCTCATGGTCTTGATGGTGTCATCGATGTTCACGCTGGCCCAGGCTGGCAGGGGGTCGTGGTCGATGGTGTGCGGCGGGTCTGGTGCATCGATCTTAGTTGGGGCTGTCTGGGTGTTGAAGCTGTCGTGGATGTCGGCGATCTTGCGGTGGAAGAAGGTGGCGAGGGAATCGCACAGGGCTTGCGACGGCGGGATGTCGTTGGTGTTGGAGCTGGGGTTGGAGAGTTCCTTCACGATGTTGAAGAGCTCCTTGCTGTTGTGTGCGTTGTTGTCGAGGCGGTCTTTGAAGGAGATTCTCTTGGCGGACTTGATGAGGTGGTGGTGGTTACGGATGGCGTCTTTGTGGGCTGCGTGGCTGTCCGGTGTCTTATCACTGTGCCATTTCTTCTCTAGTTTCCGGCAGGTACGCTTGGAAGCTAGGAGTTCTGAGGTGAATCAGCTGGCTCTTTTGGTGGTGTCACTGTAGGTGAGTTTTTTCAGCGGGGCGAGGGTGTTGGCACAGTCGTCCATCCATCGTCTGAGGTTGCAGGCAGCGTCGTCGGTGTTGGATGGGTCGGAGGGAGGGCTGAGAGTGAGGTTTGCCCGTAGTTGGTCTTCGGTGACTTTGCTCCAGCAGCGGCGTGGGATCTGTTGGGTGCGGTGGTGTGTGGTGGGTTTCTGGAAGGTGAAATGGATGCAGCGTTGGTCGGTCCAGAGGAGTTCCGTGGTGTGGCTGAAGGAGACGTGGGAGCTTGAGGAGAAGATGGGGTCAAGCGTGTGGCCGGCGGAATGGGTCGGTGTTGTGACGAGCTGGCTCAGACCGAGGTTGGCGAGGTTGTCGATCAGGGTGGTGGAGTTGCTGTCGTTGTTGTTCTCCAGGTGAAAGTTCAGGTCTCCGAGGAGGATGTAGTCGGTAGAGGTCAGGGCGTGCGTGCTGATGAAGTCGGCGATGGAGTCGCTGAACTGGGGACGGGGCCCAGGGGGTCTGTAGACAAGGATGCCTCTAAGGGTGGTGTTGGGGTCCGTGTGGATCTGGAAGTGCATGTGTTCGGCGGTGCTGAGAGTGTCGTCGGTGCTGGTCGAGACCCTGATGGTGTTCTTGTGGACGATGGCGATTCCTCCTCCTACTGCGTTGATGCGGTCTCTACGGGTGATCTTATAGCCGTCTGGGATGGCTATGGCGATGTCGGGGGCGGAGGAGTCGTTCATCCAGGTCCCTGTCAGGAAGGCGACGTCTGGTGATGATGTGTCGAGCAGGTCCCAGAGCTCGACGGCGTGTTTGCGTGCGGAGCGGGTGTTCAGTAGGATGCATTGGAGGTGGTTGAGGTACTTCTTGGCGGGCGCCTCGGTGGCTCTGAGGCTGGTGTGGCTGCAGTTCCGGCAGGTGAAGGGACCATGGGTGCGTTTCGGGGCGGCCTTGAAGCAGTTGTGCGTCCGTCCGGGGTTGAGAGCGTGGAGTGTGGTGGCATCGTATCGGTGTCGGTCCTCGAGGCTGGAGCGGGGGGCGCACGGCCCAGGGGTTCTGGCGCTGGGCGCGGTCCAGGCACGGACGGGCGCAGACGGGCTTGCCTTAGGCGCGCCGGCGGCGCGGCCGCCATATATGGGGAGGTGGGAGGGAGGAGCAGCTGGGAGGCGGGAGGCAGGGGCAGCGAATGGGCAGTCAGGGGTGCGGGGCCGCAGGGGACGCAGCGGCGGGAGTCGAGAGGCAACGAGGGGTACAGAAAGCAAAACTGGACACAGAAAATGGGGGCAGCGAGGGGTACAAAAAGCAAAACTGGACACAGAAAATGGGGGCAACGAGGGGTACAAAAAGCAAAACTGGACACAGAAAATGGGGGCAGCGAGGGGTACAAAAAGCAAAACTGGACACAGAAAATGGGGGCAACGAGGGGTACAAAAAGCAAAACTGGACACAGAAAATGGGGGCAGCGAGGGTACAAAAAGCAAAACTGGACACAGAAAATGGGGGCAACGAGGGGTACAAAAGCAAAACTGGACACAGAAAATGGGGGCAGCAAGGGGTACAAAAAGCAAAACTGGACACAGAAAATGGGGGCAACGAGGGGGAACAGAAGGCAAAACTGGACACAGAGAAAGGGGGCAGCGAGGGGGAACAGAAGGCAAAACTGGACACAGAGAAAGGGGCAGCGAGGGGGAACAGAAGGTAAACGGGCACCGAGGCAACAAGCAGAGGGGAGAGCTTACCAGCAGCAGCAGCGGGCAGGACAACACAGGCGGAGCTGTGTGGCGGGGGAGCGACCTACCTGGCAAGGTCAAGGGTCGCTCTCCTCACCGCGCAGCGGCCGCCATATATGGGGAGGTGGGAGGGAGGAGCAGCTGGGAGGCGGGAGGCAGGAGCAGCGAATGGGCAGTCAGGGGGGCGGGGCCGCAGGGGACGCAGCGGCGGGATTCGAGAGGCAACGAGGGGTACAGAAAGCAAAACTGGACACAGAAAATGGGGGCAGCGAGGGGTACAAAAGCAAAACTGGACACAGAAAATGGGGGCAACGAGGGGTACAAAAAGCAAAACTGGACACAGAAAATGGGGGCAGCGAGGGGTACAAAAAGCAAAACTGGACACAGAAAATGGGGGCAACGAGGGGTACAAAAAGCAAAACTGGACACAGAAAATGGGGGCAGCGAGGGGTACAAAAAGCAAAACTGGACACAGAAAATGGGGGCAACGAGGGGGAACAGAAGGCAAAACTGGACACAGAGAAAGGGGGAAGCGAGGGGGAACAGAAGGCAAAACTGGACACAGAGAAAGGGGCAGCGAGGGGGAACAGAAGGTAAACGGGCACCGAGGCAACAAGCAGAGGGGCGAGCTTACCAGCAGCAGCAGCGGGCAGGACAACACAGGCGGAGCTGTGTGGCGGGGGAGCGACCTGCCTGGCAAGGTCAAGGGTCGCTCTCCTCACCGCGCAGCGGCCGCCATATATGGGGAGGTGGGAGGGAGGAGCAGCTGGGAGGCGGGAGGCAGGGGCAGCGAATGGGCAGTCGGGGGCGGGGCCGCAGGGACGCAGCGGCGGGAGTCGAGAGGCAACGAGGGGTACAGAAAGCAAAACTGAACACAGAAAATGGGGGCAGCGAGGGGTACAAAAAGCAAAACTGGACACAGAAAATGGGGGCAACGAGGGGTACAAAAAGCAAAACTGGACACAGAAAATGGGGGCAGCGAGGGGTACAAAAAGCAAAACTGGACACAGAAAATGGGGGCAACGAGGGGTACAAAAAGCAAAACTGGACACAGAAAATGGGGGCAGCGAGGGGTACAAAAAGCAAAACTGGACACAGAAAATGGGGGCAACGAGGGGTACAAAAGCAAAACTGGACACAGAAAATGGGGGCAGCAAGGGGTACAAAAAGCAAAACTGGACACAGAAAATGGGGGCAACGAGGGGGAACAGAAGGCAAAACTGGACACAGAGAAAGGGGGCAGCGAGGGGGAACAGAAGGCAAAACTGGACACAGAGAAAGGGGGCAGCGAGGGGGAACAAGGCAAAACTGGACACAGAGAAAGGGGCAGCGAGGGGGAACAGAAGGTAAACGGGCACCGAGGCAACAAGCAGAGGGGCGAGCTTACCAGCAGCAGCAGCGGGCAGGACAACACAGGCGGAGCTGTGTGGCGGGGGAGCGACCTACCTGGCAAGGACTAAATTCAGTTACTCTGGCTGAAAACAACCCCGGGCTGTTCTTATACCCCTGAGGGTGTCTACAAAATTGACGCTGGGAGCCTGAAAGCGGTTAAATACCTGCTTTCAGGCACTATATTTTGAAGAAAAAAAATCCATTTGAGATATCTATTTTCGTTTTGTATTTTTTCTGCACAATGTTATTCATTAATGCGGCACTGTGTGCATTTTGAACTGCAAATGTCTTAGTGCAAGTGTTTAAATGTCTGGAATCCAAAACTAAATGATATGAATTGTCGGGTTTTGATACGGGAAACAAAGGATTATTCATTTGAGAGGTGCAAGTTTCAATCACCCCTTGGTACTCAAGTTGATCTAAGATCTCCCTGACCTGTTTTTTAGCTTCTTGCTTTATTGGATACTGCCTCTCTGCAGTCGGAGTATTTTTTAATGGAATAATGTGGTGGGTTGAATCCTCATCCCATCCAACATGGTTTTTGTATAATGCCGGGGCCAGGGCTACCGCCCACTCCCGTGCATATGTATATTTTAGATATTTGGGAACAGGGTCGGAAAATGCTGGTAAAATTACTGTTTCTCTGCTCTGGCAGTCCATGACGAATGCTGGCGGCCAATCTTGTTCACCTAATAAAATGTCATACCCAAACGTCAGGTTCTCCCAAAAGAGACCTCTAACTTTCCTGGGCTTGTCCCCCTCCATTTGGAGTGTTATTTCATATAACTTATGTGGGACGCTTACCCTTGTATCAGGTGTTTCCACCGTGATATAATCATTCAAGTCCCCTGTCACCAGAAATTCCATCAGGTTCTGGCGAGCTATTGTTACTTCTGCCACACTGTCTAGCATCGTCAGAGCCCATTCCCCGTTCATTAGTTGAGTCCTCAGAATTCTGGGCATGCCTGATCTTTAGACCTGCAACCTTCTTCTTTTTGAACTGTGGCTTTGGTTTTGGTTTATCTTCTTTTTTGGAAGTATAATCTTGAGCGTGCTGCTTGTCTCTGGACTTTGTACGCTCTTCTTGTCTGTCTGCCCGTCCTTCCCTCTCCGAGTTTTTCATTGAACCCTGAAAGGAACGAGAGGAATGTGTATCAGTATCCTGATACCTGTCAGGTTTTCTAATATTGTTTCTATTCCTAAGGTTGTACCTCCTTTCGGAGGGCTCCTGTTGAGGAGACCTACCTCTGGATTGAGATCTGTTGTCTTTACCTTTTTGTTTTTTGTTATTGTCCCACTTCTTCTTTGATGAAGCAGGTGTCTGCTTTAAGGTGTCCTTTTCGGGACTACCCATCAGTTGTGGTTTTAATGCTTTTCCACCCAAACTTTCCCTGCCTAATTCAGCATACGCAGTTTCAATTATTTTTGGTAGTTCTTGTTGCTGTTGTAAAGGACTGAACTCTCTTAGGCATTGGCGGAATGCCACTGATGCTGCCTCCCCTTTAATATTGGCTAATATTATAGCTGATACCTGGGCATAATTACCCAGTAATTTCATCCCTAAGTTCAGAGCAGGTTCTGCTCTGTACTCATTTTGTATTTGTCTTAATACATCTGGTATTACAGCTAATGACGGGATACCATGTGTTCTGGTGCAGTTGGCTGCGAAAACTGTACCCCAAGAGGTACAATCCTCTATTTGTGGTGTTATCCCCATGGGCAAGCAGATTGTCAACATTCTGTGTTTTTCATAAGCGCTAGTATTCGGGAATACTGCTTCTAGCTGTGTTATTTTCTGAGCTACCCAGAATGGCATTTGTTCACGTTTTGCAGGCATTTTACCCATTACTGCGTGTAAAGTTTGTAGTGTAATTTTAGTTGCTGTATTTTGTACTGGAGTTGTATTTGTTGTTACCATTGCTGGCTGGACTGTAAGTGTCCTCATGATGAATTGCGTCATGGTTCTGTAAAGTTCTATCAATTCTTTGTGAAGTATCGGTAAGTCTCCACCTGGCATTGTTTCAATGCCAGGATGTGGTGTGTAGACCGCTAATATTGGCCATGTTGCTCCTTCTCTTCCGAGCGGACCGAGCCTCACTCTACTTCTTGTATGGGGGAGGGCGCCTTTAAACCAGTATAAGTGTTCCTGGTAAGGGAGCGGAACTTCAATGTCCTCATACGGACAATATTCCGTCGGTGTTTCATCTTGCTGTGTAGTAGTGAAATGTTTTTGTTCTTGCATTTGCTGCTGGGAATGTAACCCATGAATAAAATACCTCTGTTCTATATGATTCGTGTGCCGCAATCACGAATGCTACTGAGCCACCCCTAGGTGTTAGATCATGCACAACCAGTTTCAGGGTGATGGCATTTTTAACGTTTTCCGCAATATGTATCGCGTTTGCATCATCCTCATCTTCTGGGAGGGGCAGTGCTTGCCTTAGCGGGTCTATTTCCTGCACAGTCATTGTGTTTATAGTAAGCAATAACTTTTCAAGGGAACTAAGATAAGGTGTTTTTGCACAATTTTAGGAACACTGTGTCCTTCAAGCTTGATTAACCAACAGCCAATAAATAGGATTTTTTGCCTACTCAGCTGTGGCGGAGTTTTTGCCCACCCACTCCAGACGTCTCTGGTGTTTTGTGAGTAGATATTTCTGAGAATAGCACAACTGAACTACTCAGATTCTACTGTTAAATAAGTACCCAACCAACGTTGGCGGCGTTATGTCGTGTAGCTCCTATAAAAACTATACAGGATCTGCGCGTTTGGACAGCATACACTGTAGGATTGGAGTCAGACTGAATCTGAACACCCCCACCTGGTATGTTGGCCTTCTGTATCAGCTAGCTCACAGTGCCACTAGAATCTCCTCTTACCAAGGAGAGAATAGTTCTTGGCAACCATCGAACATGACAACCCTGATCCCCCAGGACCGTGGAAACAATATACTACCTTTCGCTCAGTCACTCGTGCTAACTCAGTCTGTCTCAGAGAGATACACAGAATAAACAGGCTGGGCGTTTTCAATAAGTATTTATTGAACAGTTGTTATTCTAGTGTAAAATAGATGAGCTGCAACAACCGTTAGACAGTATAAGATATAAATGATTAGCAGTACTATAAAGGTAAATGGATGGTATAGCTCTACCATCTCGCAATAATCATGAATACATACGAGTATATAAGACACATGATAATAAATAGATGCGTACTCCTACAATGCCTCCCTAAATAGATGTACCTAAGTGTACCTAGCATGTGTGTAGGTGTTAAGCCAAGAATCCCTCTAGGATGAAGTCAACCCCATTACCTCAAGTGAGAGACTGTGGGACCCCGTCCTGGTCTCGAGTTGGACACCCTGCAAGGGATGTTTAGACCACTGCAAGCTGTAGTGTCTGCATGCAGGAACCTCAGCGTCTCTGGTCAGTGTGTCGGCCGGGAAGTCTCGGTCTCCTCTGTTCTATCTTAGCAAGATGTGATGTATATATACCCATAGGTCTCCCCAGGGGTCCTACCTTGCTGTATTACTGTGTCGGCCTAAGGATGACGTCGCGCATGAACTTTATACATAGATATTATACAGGAGATGGTAGTCCTGCTGTGCTTCCAAGAATCCTCATGCATAATGTATGAGATTTCGAACCAGGGAAAACCCGCGTTCTGAATGCAGTGTCGTATCTAGGTAAAAGGTCAGTCCCTGTAAACCGTTATAAGTGTAATATAGGGAAGAATATAGGTGAAGGGTTATGAAGTTACCTGGGCCTATATCTGGGTACCTATATGGAATATAACATGATACCCCCCCAAAAAAAATGCATTCTTGGCTTTGTAGTTGGTTCTGGGGGCCCTGAGTCAGGTCTGCTATCTTGTCAGGTTTTCTAGTTGTGAGCCAAGAATTAAGGGTGAAACAGTGACCTTTGATGTAAATGGGAAGGATGAGAGGTACATATGTGGTGGCTGAATTTCTAAATTTGAACCCAGATAACCTGGAATCAATACTGACTTTCCTGCTTGATCCATTTATGTGATGCTAGGCAAATATTTAATCTCACAAAGCCTTCTTTTTCTTTGTTATCACGTGTGCACTTTTAAATACTGGAGTTCAGGATGTGCACTGTACAAGCACCGCTTATGTTTGATTTAATAGACTATAATGTTGCTCCATCTATAATAAAAAATCTAGGCCACGTTTAGGGTTTACATGAGTACTGACTTACCTCTTAGTTCACTAATAGCACTGTTGTTGAAGGCAAGCCATGAATGTTTTTTTTAAACTGTCACTTTTAATAAATGTCTGTTTATGCAGTGATATAATGTAATGTACTAAGGTGAAACGCTTCCACATTGTGAAAAAAAATTCACTTTTTGAATTTTGAAGATAGTGAATCCTATTTTGACATTATGCTTGTAGCATGATGTACATACCAAACGTTTTCATGGCTTGACTCGTGCACATACTCTTAGAGCCAAGCCAGACCTATGGCTCAGTTCTCTCTTGGTTTGCCCTGTTAATGTGCCTTCGCGCCCTCCTATATTTGCAACTCAGGCTTAGTACATTGGGCTGTCAGTCATTTGATCAAATGATTTTTTTAAAAGGTGGGTACTAGAATCCTGGAGCCCTGCCCACATACACCCATAGACGACTCTACCATCAAGACTTCTTGTAGCAGAGATGAAGAAGAGTCTGTTCAGTGAAAAACATTTAAAATACTTGATCCCTGGGCAGAAGCTCCAGTCTGTTGTGTTGTACATGAGCATAATCATATGTTCCCAGGGAGAACTGCCAGACCCAGGTGGGATGGGCAGAGGCTTATTTTCACCGTGGGTGTTTGGGGTGTGACACGTCTCAGATGCATTTTTGGTTTGGTAGTTGGGTCTGGGGCCCTGAGTCAGGTCTGCTATATCTGTGTTGTTTTTTCATTGTTGTTCTTATTTCGCTAAGAGATGTTATCTCGTTCTTTCTCTGGATATGGATCTTTAATATATATAATGACCGAAAAAAGTTGCATATCTGCAGACTTAGAGATACTCCTTGAATTTGTGCAAATGTACACCTTTTTGGAATTCACAAACATTGGCAGTAGTAGACTCGGAAAGCTGCATCAGTCTCAAGTTTCTAGGTATAACAGTGGCAAACAAACACTCAAAAGGTGATGGAATGAATACTTGCTTCACTGCTTGCAAGCAGTGAAGGACCCCTTTGCCAGCGAGGAGGTCAGGGGATATGTTAGTAGACAGGAAAGTCTGTTGCAGATCCAAAGTAAGAAGCAGTCAAGTGTATTCGCTCAAAAAGAGTTCTACAGGAGAGATGCTCTTGTCTAAGTTTGCAGGACATTTTTTCAGTGTACTTGGGGCTTGTTGATTTCTCTTAGATCTTTAACATAGTAACAAGGCTACCAAGGCTGCTAATCTACCTGTGTGAGCTTCCAACAGAATAATAGATGAAATTCTCTGATATAATATCATTGTGTTTTCTGATAGCAGGGTAGACATTGAAATATTTGGTTAAATATTTGGTTTATTATTTGCCCAGGTTAGCACCCATATATGATTCTAGGACCTGCTGTATTGGTATTTACCAAATTTTTAATAAATATTATTTTAAATTACCTACACCTATGTTAAACATTGTTTTGAAGGTTGAATCTTTCCAGTTAGATTATAGTTTGCCTTCTTTTACATTTTAACATTTATTATAATACAATAATCTCAATTGCAAAATTTGAGAAAAATGCATACTACACTGAAATGTGCACTTGCCAATTGGTTTGGCTCTCATTTATAAAATGGAGTGAAGTTAAAATGTATTTACTGGGCATTCAATTTATGCACTAAACTAATTTCATTAATATACATTGTATTCCACATTTTGTAACACAATACTTGGTCCACACACTGTCAGAAGAAATCCTAATTGCCCTAGGTCTCTGTTGCCAGTCTGCTCCACATAGGCTTTCAAAATAAAACAAGCACTGACAAAGCCAGCAGGTCTGACTTTTTATTAGAGAAGTGTTATGTAACAGTTGGGTGATTTTCTCTGTGTTTCCGACGTTGTTCTAAAAAGAAAAACTACTAATGAAGCAACGTCTTTGGGTACAACAGTAAGGAGCTTGGAGTGGTGTCCTTTTGCTGAACAGACTATATTAGGGTATTTAAGTTGTACTTTAAAAGACCAATGTTACAAAAGAAGCCAGAAGTCGAAATTTGCATTAAAATGGTGAATGTAAAAGGCATACAGAGAAACTATTGTGTGATAGATACTTTTGACAAAGAGCCAGTATTTTTGTTGCATCTTTAAGAAACTCTTTGTGTCACCACCTCTTTACTTTGAGAACAAAAAAGCATTAAATCCAACATTTTATTATAAAATTAAAGTAAAACAAACAAGCATGCATAGATGGTTAGTGAATAGATCTGCGATTGTATGACAGCCTAAGGCATCACAAAACATGAAATTTCAAAACCAAAAAACATTAATCAGCAACAAAAAAATGTTGTTTCAGCAAAGTAAGCATATCAAAGAACACGTATTGGCCTCAATAACAAGCTGTAAATCATGTTTTATCAGTAGTCTAACAAAAGGACTGCTAGATGCCACATAAGCAAAACCTAATTGTAACATATGTAGGACAAAGGAATCATTCAAGAAATGCCATGACAAACAGCCAGGTAAACAATGGCAAACTAAGAAAAAAATGTAAGACAGTGGTTAAATGAAGCCTACCCAAAACCACTCCTTCACTGTACTTCTTTCATTGTACATTTTTCAAGAAGTGATAACAAAAGGTTTTCCGAATAGCTTTAGGTGTCTAGCCTGATTGAATGAGTCTAAGCCGGCAAGCAGTTTTACAAAGCATACGTTTTCACATCCAATGCTTCTACAAAAAAGTGAACTATATGGCTTGCAATTTCACAAATGAAACCCATGAAGTCCTGGTAATGAAGATGCTGGAAGTAGACCACTAAATATTATTTAGGGAGATGGAACCGACATTTATTTGATAATAATACAAACGCAAACGAACAAAGAGAGGGTTGATAAAAAATAGCCTGAAAATGTTGTATTATTCAGTACTGAAGCACAAGGGAGTATTCGACTTAGGTCCTGAAGGCCAAATCCATGTCTGAGTTTCAGTATATCCATATAAAAGAATTCTACATTCAAATGGTGATCATCCTGAAGGTCTAACTAGGGTCCAGCTCTCTTGAACATACGTTTGGTACCCCTGCTCCAGAAACACACATCATAATGAGTTTCAATGGAGGCCAAGCTAAGATGGGAAAGCTGTCAAAATGACAGAGTTATACAATGGCAATCGACCAATGTGGTCATTTTAATGTCAGGAGTTCCAATCTCGGCAATGACGCCTCGGCCTTGAATCCTACTAAAGTCAGTAAATTGAGTACTATAAAAATAGGTATTTACAGTGCTTAGAAATGTCACAAGGGTGGTATGAAGTGCTATATAAGAATGAAGTTATTAAAGTCTTGTCATGCTTGGCCTGTTGGATACCGCTAGTTGCGCTGGAACTCGGGAGATACACACCCTCCTACTATGAATAAGAGTTCAGGAAAACAAGACACAAAGCTACATTTTACAGCATCTCTTTTCAAAAACATATCTCAAAAATCAGTTGTGAGGCATAAGTAAACTTAAAACATAGATTTTCTTTCTAGCAAACTACTGGTATTTGCAGATTTTTTGTGTGTGCCTGAGAGCAAAATACGAGCATTTTGTAACTTGAAACCAATAACACTAAGAACAGTTACTGAGAGGGTGAAAGTATAAAGTAATTTCAAAGGTTTCTTAAATTACACATACGTATAACCCTCATTGGAAGGAAAACGACATGTGCGACTCCTTAATGTTAGGACATGATGGGAACAAAGATTTCTTTTGAAAGATCAGAGCAAAGAATGGTACACAGGTTTTTGTTTCTGTGCTGCACAGCAGGTTAAAACTATGCCAGGACAACATTTTAACGACAATGGCGATTTTTGGGGAGATTTCGTATTATGCAATTTTGTGTAATTGTTGCCTGCAGGAGACTGACTTGTGCAGAAACATCTTGCTCAAAGACCATTTCTCCTTAAGTCTCCAGCGGATATCTCATAAGACTTTCTAATGCAAGGTGCATGCTTGCGTAAAAAAGTCCTGCAAGATTCCAAAAATAAACACATTGAACACTGAAAATGTAATTTCATAAAATTTTCATCAATATTGTGAAAAAATTATGTATTTGTACATCCCCAGTTAAAACCATTCATTTATATATTGCTGTTTCTTAGGCATTTACTTTTTCAGAAGAAACTGGCACAATTACAGGTCAACAAATCATATTTCGTGATATCGCAGCAGGTCCAGTGCATTAACAAATGATATTTGTTGTTGCCTAGTGTTTCACTTCAGCATCTTTTCTGCGGCTCAGTGGAGCTCGAAAGGTTATCAGAGTGGGGCGCTTGGTCAGTTGTGCCACTTTACTAAAGTTATAGGGATTTTGAACATTCATGATGTTATGAAGCAAATAACTGCAGAAAGCGCCAAATGCTTTCTGAAAGAGAGGCGGCTCATTTTTCATCTCCTCCTTAATATTTTTGGGGGAAAATAGGATGCAGGTGGGCTTTTTAAAGCACGTTGATTCCCAAACCTTGAGTTCAACTTGGCACAGTATGTATCTTTACAGAGGACAACATGTTCTCACTCAAAATGATTCTCTGTGCTCAAATCAGCACAACCAGTGGAAAGCCAACTCAATGTTTTACTGGGCTGAGAACCAGATCTTAATCATTTACTTTAGTTTACAGTATCTATCTTTTAAAGATATATTTTATTCATCAGAAATATGTGTGCCCAATTGAAACCCTCTGTGCACAAAATAGATTTACTCAGGCTTCTGCTCTCAGTAAACAGGCTCAGTTTTCTGAATACGATGGTCCTCTTTGGGAGTGGCTTGCTTAGTAATTTGGGGTTACTGGTAACTTGGGGGCAGAGGAGGTTATCATAGTAATGCAGTTTGCACCCTGATGGTTCTCTAAGAAATAAGCAATTACTAGGAGAATCAGTAATTCTTGTTTCATTCCTCTGCTAATTTCTCAGTTCTCCACAGAGCTTTGCCAGGAGTTGGAGTTATCTCAGATGTAATATGGTGGCCTCCAAGTGATCTGGCAAGGCAGGAGATAGGATGGTGTTACTCTCTGTCAGTAACAGAGCCTTCCACTCGTCCATTACCCCATCCATGTGCCTTCCTACCCACAAGGTGGCCCACAGTACCTGGCTACATCACCATGCCAGCAATGACCCACTCCCTCAACTCCTGAAAAAATGTCCCAGTCATCTGACCCATCCAGAGGAGTAGTGTCCCAGATGAGTCCCCCCCCCCACTCAGTCATTTTAGTTCTGCATGTTCTAGTGCAGTACGGTCCAGGGGTGACTTGCGGCCCTTCTGCCCTTTACAAACGGCCCCCTGGTCAAAAGCAGTGCTGGGCTGGGGTTTACTTTACTGAGCACTAACATTCAGAATGATGTTAAATAAACTGGCAAGCATTCATTTGCATGTTACCTGCAGTTAAAGAAAGGAGAGTAACCGCTTAACTTTAGGAACTCCTTCATTTTTAGAGACATCTTAGAATGAACGTGTCAAAAAAAGATAAAGTCTCTTCAAATTTTTCAAAAAGTATATTTCGTTGAATTGTAGAAGTATTTCACCTTAGTAACTCAGATCAAATTGCTTCATTGAGAGTTTTTTAAATTATTGTTTTCAAACGTATTTAGAAACATTCTTGCTTCCACCCACCCAGACAACAATGCCAATAGTGAACTGAGAGGCAAATCAGTTGTCATATGCATCCTATTGGTGGCCTATGTTGCTATTAAACATGGACAGTATGATGTAATAAATCAAACTCAAGAGAAGGTTTTGTACTGCTTACGTCCTGAACTCATGTATTATGAGGTTCTCCTCTATGTGATAATGAAGAAAAAGGAGGCTAAGTGAAAAATATAATTGCCAAGGATCATACAGGTTGGTCAAGTGGGGGAGCCAGGATTTATTCCAGGTTTTCTGATTGGACATTGTGTAATTTAGCTACTAGATGTACATACTTTCCTTCCCTTACACCCACCTTACACACATTCCTCGCCCCGACCTACACCTTGCTGACATCAGTGCAGCCCTCAGTCAATTCATAGACCATACTTTATGGCCCCTGGAGAAATGTTTGCGAGTACCCATGCTCTAGTGTGTGGCACCACCACGCTGTGGAGCAGATCCGAAGGCAAAGTCCACAAACCTTGTGAGCAGTCCAAGTCACAGTCCAACTGCTCCCTCCATCCTGGCCTGCTGTACCCACTGGGGCTCCACTGGCAAACCTGAAATCCCCTAGCTAAACTGCTCATTGGATCACAGCCGCACAGCAGGTAATTGCCGTGACAATTCAAAAGGGCAATTTGTGGTCTGGGATGGTATGTCCCGGGACAAAAGGAGTCATGGAAATTAGATTCTAGGGAGCCCCACACAGAATCTATTACCCCTCTTAATCACGTCCAGTCGTGCTAAAACAGTTGTATGGCTACACATATTGAATCAGCCTGGTGGACGGATAGGTCAGACTCTTTCCTGAAGTTGCCATGAACATTTGCAGAATACCATGCTCCATAGAAGGAAGAGCATACTATTGCCATGTACAAGTGACAGTTGGCCCTCAGAAAACTGTCCTCTCTTGGCAGCTGTGCAGAAAGCCCATAAGCGGGGGCCTGTGGCAACTGCTCTGTTGATGTGGAGTGGTCTGCAAATGGCTGTCCATCTAAGAACAGCAGCATCCGTTCATTTGTCTTTGTAGCAAATTTAACCTCTTGCTATGAGGTACAAATGTTTCACACCGAATGTTAAAATATACAGAATAAAACTAAGGGATGCCTTGTTTTGCTAATTGTTAAAAAGAATAAGAATGTCTTCTAAGCAGTGGTCATAGTGAGTGGGATCAGAGGGGCACAAAGCCTATAAAGGTTTGAATTACGAAAAAACTTTCCTCTACTTTTTGTAAAAAGACAAGTGTCCTGGGGCAGTTAATTCCAATAGTTTAATTGGTTCAGATGAAGTGTCATTCAGTGAGTCTCCTGTGGTGTGAAACCAAAGCCAGGAAGACAGCTAAACAGAACTTCCTGCAAGGTTGCCTGCTTGCTTGAAAAGAAATGCAAATGTGCGCAACAAGTTAATTCTGCTAAGGTAAAGGGTAATCTGCAAATGTGAAGGATGCTTGGGAGCCGGTACTGGCTTTAATTGATTGAATAACTCAAAGCTGCAGGAGCCTAAGGATTAGCCAAGTATGGTTTTAGGATTTAAACACCCAATTTACAGATTTTGTCCTTAGGAAATCCTGGTAGCTCTTGTAAAGTCGACGGACCTTTTCCACCATAAGGTGAATTGGAGCTGGAACAAATATGCCACTATACATATATAATTGACTTTTAGGATTTTAAATGTTCAGTCAATGATGAGAGTTTGGAAAGGTTTCAACCCCTTTAATTAATTTAAAGGATTAGTATGATGGTCATTGCCATCTTTATTCAGATTACTCAGTTTACAGAAATATTTTTTGTTAAAAAGGTTCATTAGTGACAGCTTAAATCAATACACAGTGTACCATAAAGAAAAAGCATCACTGAACTAACTAAGGAACCTAACCTACTCTAAATAGGACCCATAACGGGTCCTTTGCTGAAAAGGGCAAGAGTGGGGATAAGAAAGAACTTCCCATAGAGAGTCCTTCTGGAAACTCAGCCGAGTTCCCTACAGCTGCAGTAACAACCATCAGTAATATGGTGATCTCTGCAGTAGGACTGATCAGGAAAAGATCATTAGATAGAAGAAAATGATGTCACCTTTAGCAGTAGCTATCGGTAACAAAGAAAAGAATCAACTCTCCAGGAGAAGAGTTGCAGGACAGGGTGATGGATCTCTCCATAAAGGAAATGCTGAAGAACAAGGAAAAAGGGCAAGGTGTTCATCTCCCTTTCTAGCTAGGAATACTCGTTAATAAAGTCAAACAATAATGTATCAAACACATTAGGCATTACTCCTCCTGGACCAATGGAAACTGCTCATCCGATGGTGTTGTCAACTTCCGATGCTTCTTCTCCTGATTCCCAAAGTAAACATTCACGTTGATAATATAGCGTTTAACAATGTTTCAGGTTGTTGTTACATGGAGCAAAGTTCTCATGAGAACCTTCTTACCTAAGCTAAAAGATGCGCTATGAGTTCAGTGTGAAGACAAAAGCTAGTCAGAGATGCGGAGGCAAACTAGCAATAATATTCTGATGAAGCATACATAAAATGTCTAAATAATGATTTATTATAACAGTCACAGCAAGTCTCATTGTATTAAGGTAGATTACCGAACATGGGGAGAGCAAACTAAATGAAGCAGGAGTTTGAAGTCAGCACATTCTTAAGCAAGTTGCTGGTGCTAGGCAAATGTTCTAAATAAACGTCTATCAAGCCATGAGCAAGAGTCAAGAGAAAGGGCTTTTAGGCCTAACTAAAGAGGCGCATTCAGGAATAATTGCCTAGTACAGAAAGAAATTTAACTTCATTATTTCATAAGCATTTTATAAGAACGCTTTGTTCTACATATGAATGATTAATATTTTTTTTGCAGTATTAATAAGAATTCTGCTTGTTCTATGCATTAGGCACATTTTTCCTATGTGTCATTTTCTATGTGAAAACATTACTGCAGCAGTTTAAACGTATTCTAAAATGCAATTCTACCACAGTCTGTAAGTCCAATTTTTATTTTCGAACTAATTTCCTCCAAAGCTTTGCGATAACAAAGATTTCTTTGTTTTGAGTGGTGGTGCAAAAAGTTAACAACTGAGCTGTGAAGTGCGTGCTTTTAACTGGAATTGTATTTATACAGTGCTTACTACCCCTGACCAGGTGTTGAAGGAACAGTTACGTAAAAAATTGCATTACATACAGTCTGGGTATTACTAAAATCTCTATCTGGGAAGCACCATTTTATCTCAAACCGTTTTGCACATTTTGTAGCAGTCTATCCTATACTGTGTTTTCTGCCACATGCTGTGACATCATAGAACTAAAAATACACAAGTCACTATTCTCCACTGCACCATCCAAGATTGAATTCTGTGGCTCTCTGGTTACACACTGACCCCTGCAGCGCATTAACTAATAGAGGTTTCATAATGTACCATGGTGCATTTTCCACTGAGTAACATATATTTTTTATTTATTTTTCACTTAAGCTGTGTGTTATTTTATATGTAGCTACCTGACGGTAAAAGACCAAAAAAATTACAGAGCATTTTTTTTTAACCACACCTTTGACCCCGGCCCCATGCTCACTGACCCCACCCTCATTGCATGCAGCATCACAGTTCCCATACTTTTTTTTATGTACTTCGACCACCGCTTCTAAGACATGAGAAGATGGAAGCTGGTCCAGGGTCATTGCATGCAATCAGAGATATTCTGCAGAATTTATCAATGCATTAATATAATTATCACTGTTTCAAATATAATAAAACTACTGATAATGATAATAAGAAGAAGAGGGTGCTGGAAGCTCATGGAGCACAAACTGAAATGTTCCTTGTTGATACACTGATGGTTATTTTTAATAGCCACATCAGTGGCATTCAGTTCATTGACCTCAAAAGAAGAAAACGCTGAGTCAGCCTTGTTATAGTCTGAATTCAAGACATTGGGTAGAACTATAGATTACCAGTTTTGTTTGAAAATGCTCCTTTGAATGTGTGGAACGCTACTCTCCGACTGGTTTGCCCTATCTTTCTGCTAGATAACCCAGGTGCCAGGTTATAGCCGTCACCAACTGCATGAATATGTATTATCCTCAAATATATTCGTGCATGCTTCTTTGCCTTCCCACGTTTACATTTAGGGCCCACGCACAGCCTCTGAGCATCTTTTTAGGTCGAGCCTAGCGCAGCGCGCATGCGCTGCTCTAGGAGATGACCTTTAGAAATCGGTCTTCAGTTTTCAAATGCTCGTGCTTGTGGTGGCATCCACCTTGCGGGAGCGAGCAGCGGCGCGCAGCGGCCATCTGTTTCCAATTAGCGTGGCCGCGCGCTTTACTCTCGCTCCCCTGCCTCTGCGCCTTTCATCGTGCCGTCTATATACAAACACGCATATTCCGTGTCCTCGCGACTAAATGCATCTGGTGAGCGTACTTGTCTCTCTGAGAATCAAACAAAAGCTTTTCAAAAACAAACTCTGCAGCTTTGCAGGGCGCCTCACTTTCTTCTTCGGGGACGCGAGGCGGGCATGTTCCTCATCCGGGGTAACCTTTTCCGGACAGATCATTATATGTAATCTCTTTTGAATCTCGTGTCATCGGGGGACAGACACGAGCGCGACGCTCTTAATTCCTGTTTTATTTGAGGACAGATAGCGCCACAGCTCTGTCTCTCAGCTCGGAAGTTAGAATGGCGCTTCAGAGTCCTGGGAATCTGCTGTGTGGAAAATTAGACACATTTGCCTGTTTGTTGGAAAGACTGCCGCAGCGTTGGAAAAATATGTATGCGGAAGTTAGCGGTGCTGTTTGGATCAAGAGAACGAGAGCACGTGCAATAGAAGCTTAAGTTTTGAGACAACGCGTCTTCTAGACAGATGCAACTGAGGAGGAAAATTAGTTTTTCTTCTCATGTTGAATAATGTACGTAAACTGTTCTTGTCACAAGCTGATGTATTTCACAAAGACACACACAACGTACGATTTCACTCTTATTGGGTTCGAGGGCATTTTGAACCAGAAATGCTTTACTTCAGATATATGTAAAAACGTGTATAAGCCCTTTCCCTATTGATGTGATCTAAAATTTGATTTCTGGGGTGCAGGGTAGAAAGTGAAGCTTTTGGGAGGATACAGAACGAAACTTTTTCATTTAGCGATTTGTCGTGAGACTATAGGCTTCATCTTTATAATGAGTGGCAAGATATTGGCTTTGCCAATGCCTGTTTGCAAAAATGTTTATTTAAAAAAAGGAAAAGAAAAATATTTCAAACCACTGAAGGAAAAGCAAAAGCATATCATGAGGCATCTAAAAGATCAGCACCGAATTGTGTTTTTAATCTTTATAAATTGCATGTTTTATTTTTTATTTGCTGTTTGCTCAGGAAACTCTTAACAGAAATTAAAACAAGCATTGGCATAGCCAATAGGTCTCGCCTTTGGGACCTTATAAGTGTTTAGCCATGCAACAGTTGATGTTGTTGCACCAAGGATATTGTGCTGCATAACTAAATACTTATAAGGTCCCAAAAGCGAGACCTATTGGCTATGCCAATGCTTGTTTTGAAGTATGCCGTTGATCCAAATCTTTATATCCCAACCCTGCAGAATTTGAACAGTTGTACATTTCTGTTTGTCAGGTTTTCATTTATGGCGGCTTCTTTTTGCAGGAATGTCCCTTGGTGTGTTTGTAGTCTCGTGCATATGCAGGCGTCCCGGAGGGGTTGTGGGCACAAGTAAGTAGTAAGTCACCAGGAGTTGAGAACAATCACAGGCGGCTGCTCGAGGCAGCTGTCAGCGACGCTGCCGCCATCTACGGCGATCGAACTCCACCCAGAAACCACCGAGGTGTGACTGATCTCCCATACACACGGACATGCTCCGACCGGGCCTTTGTTTCATGGCAGATTAGCTGGTTTCTAATCCATGTTCAAGACAAGGAAGGATTTGCTCGGCTAATGCATGTGATGCCCAGCAGAAGCTGGCAGGGAAGAAAAGCGGATTGCGAGATCAGTGCTTCCAGAGTCTCGTCCCATGCATGCTTGTTCTTAACTTTTATTCCCAGGGTACCTGTTCCAAAGGGCCTGGTTCGGCGACAGGTGTGATGCCATGCCTCAGTGTGCCCGTAGAATGGTTCAACAGCTGGCAGTGGCTTGCGCTAGGGTGTAAGAATAGCATGTTGAGGCCTGGGCTGCACCCGGACAAAAAGCTGGGTCAGCACAGGACGGACCTAAGCACCTCTCCGGCAGCTGGCGCAGTAACTAAACACTGGCCACTGTAGTGGAAAAGCTGCATCTAATTGCACTGCCCTCTTCCAGAGCAGAAGGTGAGGCACTACGCGTCAGGCTGATTGCAGCAGGCTGGGAGCTGTACCTAATGATGTTCCGGCAGGCAAGTGCGCTGGCGCCATGTTAGCTTCTCGCGCAAAGTAAACACTGCAGGGCGGGGGCGCATCAGTACAAGGTCACGGCAAAACATTCTGCTGACTACAGGGGAATTAATGCTATTTTACGGCTCTTGGTAATGACTCACCAAACGAGTGCATTTCTGCTCAAAGTGTAATTTTAAATCTGAAAGCCAGCTTGCAGGCAGTAAAATTGTAGAAACGGCCTCGGTTTCTGCTCTGTTTGAAATCCTCTCTGCCCTTAGATCGCCGCATTTAATAGCTGGAAAGCCCGTTGCCTAAAACAGTAGTGCGCTTTCCTTCATTTCCTTTTTACGGCGACGAAGGGACATAGTTATAGATCTATAAAACTAGAAAACGAAAATAATTCCCCTAACATCCCGGACCCTGGGCAGATGTAACCCTGAGCAATCCAATGAAAAACTGACAAGTAGGCGAGGAAGTTTCTGATTTGTGAGCTAATAAAATCAGCATGTGCTTAATAATCACTACTAAAACAGCGATGACAAGACATCTATTGTAGATTTTAGAGAGATTGCTGAATTCACAGCAGGTGCCACTTTCTCGTCTGAAGCAGATTTTTTATGGATTCATGTAATGAAGAACCCTCCAGGCATGGCATGCTATGATATTCATCTATTCATCGTAACATGATTATACGACATTGGGGGGCGATTTACAAGTCACTTTTCTGAGACAAAAAGGACGTATGCCGTTAAAAACACAAATTTACACAAACTACACATGATTCAGAAAAGAAAATAGAAGTGCAATTTACATGCTTGACTGGTTTCTATGAGGAGGGTGTGGAAAGTTGCATAGACTCATGGCTTGCAACTAGGTATAATTTCTTAAAGCTACTGGAAGCTACACAACGTTTACTAGAGATGGAGAAATAAGCAGCTTTTTCGATATAACGTGCATTTTTTAACATTAATATTTGAAAAATTACATCACCAATGTTATTTGTTTTTCAGGTTATTTTTGTAAACATTATTTATTTCTTATTATTGTAAAAGAGGTGAAATTAGCCCTTACCAATATGCTAAAAGAGTGTGTAAAATAAATTTGATTTATCCACATTTCTGTCAATTATTAACCTGAATCAAGTTTTCATTCACATTTTCTCTGTTGTAATCCTGTACCATAGTTTTCATAAAATTCCAATTTCCCAAACAAGTCTCTATCTTTAAACTTTGGGAACATATATATATATATATACATATTTTTTTAAATCTTTCAGATGTATTTTAATGGTGTTCCCATGTTCGTCGTTGGTTTCCAAAAGTGAGGCTAGTTTCCTTCTCTGCATGTAGGAGCACAGGGATAATCATTACTGGTTGTCCCTGAGGCGATGTCGATGTGTTTATACGCCTCTTATCGTGGGTTGTCTCCTCAGGACAGGACAGGACCATGGTGTTCTATACCAGAAGAAAAATGAAGGTTTTTTAATGGTGCAGTCAAAGTAATGTTATTATATTTCGGTTCATAATAACTACCGAAAGTATACTGTACCTCTGTTTTGGGACAGGCTGTTGCTACCTGGCTTCAATTGCACGTTTTTTATGTGTATCAAAATATAAAGTTGTTTTGATTAGTTTAGTTGATTATTACTTATATTTTTTATTTACATAAGATATAACCCAGATCTTGTTCTCTGCCTTCCAAGAAGCAGATATGGTCTACCAACACCTTAACCTACTTCAGTAGCTTCTTGGATTCTGGACACTCCTCCCCTAACACACCTACATTTTGCTTAATTCAATCCACTAATTTACAGTGACCATCACACAAAAGGCTGTGGTCCACCACCTGATCTTCTGCTCCAGTTGTCTCTCGTAGATGTAATCACTGCTAGGATCTCATTTAGTCTATCTTGTGACTGACCATGTGGGTGTGCTTATTACCATTAATTGCATCCCGAGGGGTCTGGGCAAAGTACTGTCCCTTAGGAAACAATTGGGAGTCAACTGCAGGGTGTCTTTGTACCCTTAGACCTGCCCATTTGGGTGATTCCACACACAGCAAACTGTGATTCCAGTTGCTAAGCAGTCTCACACTTTACCATTGTGGTCAATCCTATGACCTCCCTGCAGCCAGTACCTGTCATTCTTTGACCGGTGGCTATGATGGTGAACGTACTATCTGTTTCTACCAGGAACGGAAGTCCTGACAGACCCCCAACTCACTGCTCCAGCATCCTCAGTATTTTGCTACCTCAGGACTCCCCCCCTCAATTGCTCAGACCTGCCAGAATTAGGCCCAGCAAGCCCAGAAACAGGGGTAGCAGCGATTCCTCCAGCAGAACCTTATTGTCACATTTTAAGCAAGACTCTGTCCTTCATGCTTCTTTGTTGACTGCTTAGGTAGGCCCCAGCAGTTCACATTATGGCTTTGGACACTCAGCCCCTCACTCACTCGCACCCGTATCACATATCAGCAGTCCTCACATAGCCATCTGCCCCATGCAATGGGGTGCTGCGTCTAGGCCTGTACTGTATGCCCAGTCTTTGGTGCTCAACATGCAGCCTCTCTTGTCCACGTCACACCCTGGTCAGTCAGTGCCTCCAAATGATGACGGCTCGGGCAGTACGGTTATCTGGCCCACTGGTCCCAAATCTCATTCCCCCAAGGACTCTGCAACAGTCCCCTCCATGAGCAGCCAATTTCCCTGCTTAATAAGCAGCCAGAACCCAAGGGCACTCTTGAAGTCTAGTCACTCCCTAGCTCTGGCACCATTTTTGAACAGGCAGTTTTGCAACTCCACTTCTCCCTTCTCTGTCACCACCCTGATGCATGTTCCAAACCATTCCCAGTTCATAAGGGTAATTGGGGAAAAGTGGTGTGGCAACTTTGAAGATAGTTTAAAGAACAATGCATGTGATATCGGTGGCAGGTGCGGAGCTCTGAAAAAATGCAGGATATACCACTGTAATAAAGCCTCTAATAATCTTTTTAGTATACTGTGCCTTCTCTGGGTTGTAGATCTGTTGGAAAGTGGATTATTGGTAGGGGCAAATGTAGGTCTGCCACTGGCAATAAGGCCACTAATCATTGGTAGGACCCAGCATTGGTCTTAGAAAATTATTCCCATGCTCAACCCTTGGTAACGTGGCTGCGAGCAGACAGGCTTAACTTCAAAGACAGGTATGTAAAACATTTAAAAACACCAATTCAGTAAATAATTAAGACACAACACATAATAAAAATCCAACACCAATTTATAAAAATAGGAAATATTTTTATCTTTAAAATGACACCAAAACGACAAAAATCCAATGTAGGGAACCGGAGATATGAATTTTCAAAGATTTAGCAAAATATAGCACTTAGAAGCTTATAGCACCATAATCGGATACAGGCTCGCGATAGACCGACCCAAAGTCAAAGTTTCAGGCCGACCGCGATGGAGCCCTGAGCGGATACCCCACGCGGAAGGTCCCGGTCACAGTTTTTACCTTTGGACTTAGAAACTTTTCTGGAGCTATTCTCCCCGAGGCCCCTCAAAGCTCTCAGCCAGTCCGGATTCGGTGAGGGTTCGCCGGCTTATCCTTGCGATGAGCTCCCGGTCACCTTCCTACGTTTGGACTTAGAAACTTTTGCGGTTCGACCTCTGGAGCGTTCCAGCGGGCAAACCCAGGATCCAGGCCGACACGCGGTTGAAGGCAGGCGGCTTGGCTTTCGCGGTTGCTCCCGGTCACCTTTTCTACGAGCGGACTTAGAAACTTTTCTGGAGCTTTTTCTCGCGGGGTCCCTCGATGCTCTTCACCAGGCCGGATTCGGTGAGGGTTCACCGGCCTCGGATTTCTTCTACTCCCGGTCAAACTCTGGAAGTTGGACCGACGGAGCTTTTAGCGGGATGAACCTGGATGGCTTGGCCGGCTCGCGGTTGAAGGCAGGCGGCTTGGCTGACCAGTTTGAGTCGGTCCCTCTATGGAGCTTTTTTTCAAAGTTCCTCCAAAGTTCACCAAACTTCTTGAACTTCTTCCTGAAGTTCCTCAAAGGGTCCCAAAGTGTCTCAAACTCACTCCAAGGGTCTGGAAGCTCCAAGATGGTCCTTGAAAGTTGAGGACTTCAGTTCCCACAATCCACTTGGAAGTCACCCTTACAAATCCACTGGTAGTTCCCCAGGTTGATGATCCTTGGTGGTGAGGGTCCAGGTGAGCTCTGTTAACCTGTAGCTTGCAGGGAGTCCACTCTTTACTTCTTTTTCAACAAGGTAGTCCACAGGGCTGTAGTTTCTGATGGTGCAGGCTTCAGAGGTCAGGCCTTACAATTTGTACAGCAAAACTTCTCAGCTTGGCACAATGTCTTGCTTTCTTCAATTTCAAGCAGCAGATCTGGAGGGCTCTGCCCCTCTCAGATACTTATTCCAAGTTCTCTGGGTCAAGCAGGAGGTCACTTCCTGACCAATGGGAGCAGGGTAACTCCTCGAACATATGACCACCTCCTGTAGAGTGTGACATTATTTTGTCTCAGAGTGCATCAAATCTTCCAAATCCATAATGGCAGATTTTCCAGCAAGGAGGCAAGAGCTGGCTAGGATGGCTAATTTACTTAGACTCTCCCCCCTGCATCTGCTCATACCTTCCTTAATCCTACCATCTGCCTAAGGTGGAAAGTTCAGAGTTGTAAATGACACTGCTCGCTGCTCTCCTCTTTGAAGAACATAGTTTACGACTCCTCCCCCTGGCCTGGCATTCCTTTGGAACAGCACACTGCCCAGGGGCTCTTTATCACCTCTTCAAGGCAGCCTGGCTAATCCACTTAACTCTGACCAATCAGGGCAGACCACTGTAAGGCTGAATCTGGACTTACAAACAAGAAAGTCTTATAACTTCTTGTATGTACACTTTAGGAGAAATTCAACAATATCATATTGTTGAATTTATTAATACCATTCAGGGAAGTCTTTGAATGGCACTTCTAGCCCTCTCCTATAAAGAGTTATTAGTTAATAACTTTCTACCATGTTAACCTATGTAACAGGGGATTTGCAATGGGAAAAATGACTTGGGCCATTTTTCCAGCACCAGGACTTACAAAAACATATTTTATAAGTACTTTGCTTATATCTATAGGACCCCCACCCCATGGGACAACTAGGGGAGACTTTAGGGGTTCTGAATCTGTAGAAATATTGCAGATCCTCACTTCACAGTGCTCCTAGCATCACAGTCGAATTTGGGCAGCACTTTACCACAATGTGGGGAGTGAAATGTGAAATTTCACTTAACCCAGGGCATATAAAACTCATTTTATAAGGGTCTACCTTGTAGATACCTGACCCCCCACCCCTGGGACACCTAGGGGAGACCCTGGGGGTCCCTAATATGCCATAACATTGTAGGTTATCCATTTTTAAGTGCCCCAAACACCAAAGTCGAGTTTGGGCACAATTTACTTTTTAAAAGCAGTCCTGGCACCCAGGGCTGCTTTTAAAACTGGCCTCAGCAGTGCACACATGCAAGTGCAGAAAGCTGCTGGCCTCTAAACTGCCATGCCCTACTACTTACTAGGGACTGATAGGTAGTTTCAATTCCCCTGCCCTATTATATACTAGGGGCTTATAGGGTAGGTCATGCCAATCACAGGGGCACCCCAACCCATAGTGTACCCTAGTGTATGTAGGTGTTTTCACTGTATCTAAGTGTTTTCAGCATAACACTGGCCCTGGGCCTGGTTAGGCAAAGCCCAGGGTCAGTCAGAGTCAGTTACCACCAGTACCATTCAGCAAAAAGTTGGGGGGTGCCCAGGGCACAGGATGACTTTGCAACATAGCCCCCCCCCCCCAAACGAAAGGTGATGGGTTACTAACCTACACCCTGGTAGTCCTCATCAGCTAAGTGGAAAAACCTGGAAAGTCCATCCGCATTTGCATGGGCAACCCCAGGTCTGTGTTCCACTGTAAAGTCCATTCCCTGTAGGGAAATGGACCACCTTAACAGCTTGGGATTCTCCCCTCTCATCTGCATGAGCCATCTGAGGGGCCTGTGGTCAGTTTGAACACGAAAGTGAGTCCCAAACAAATATGGTCTCAACTTTTTCAGGGACCAAACCACAGCTTAAGCCTCTCTCTCAATGGCACTCCACCTCTGCTCTCTGGGAAGAAGCCTCCTGCTAATAAAGGCAACTGGCTGATCAAGGCCCTCTTCTTCATTTAGCTGTGACAACACTGCCCCAATCCCTTGCTCTGAAGCATCTGTCTGAACCACAAATTCTTTTGTGTAGTCAGGGGCCAGTAGCACTGGTGCTGAACACATAGCAGCTTTCAGAGAGTCAAAGGCCTTCTGACACTCTGGGGTCCAAGCCAACTTCTTGGGCCTCTTTTTAGAAGTGAGTTCTGTTAGGGGCCCCACAATGGTCCCATAATTTTGAACAAACCTTCTATAGTACCCTGTCAGTCCAAGGAATGCCCTGACCTGAGTCTGGGTAACAGGAGCTGTCCAATCCGAAATAGTTTGGATTTTAGCTTGGAGAGGCTGTACATGGCCCCCACCTACCAGGTGGCCCAGTTACACCACAAAATTCTGCCCTATTTGGCACTTACTTGCCTTAATAGTCAGGCCCACCTGCTGCATGGCCTGAAGCGCTTCCCTTAGGTGGCTTAAGTGATCCCCCCAGGTAGAACTGTATAAAGTATATCATCCAGGTAAGCTGCACTGAACTGTTCCAACCCAGACAAGACCCTGTTCACCAACCTTTGGAAGGTGGCAGGTGCATTCTTTAAGCCAAAGGGCATTACCTTGAACTGATAATGTCCCTCTGGTGTGGAGAATGCTGACCTCTCCTTTGCTCCATTAGTGAGGGCAATCTGCCAGTAACCTGAAGTCAAATCAAAAGTACTCAGGTACTTAGCAGCCCCTAACCTGTCAATGAGCTCATCAGCTCTAGGTATAGGGTGAGCGTCAGTCTTTGTGACTGCATTCAATCCTCTGTAGTCCACACAGAACCTTAACTCCTTGGGTCCCCCCTGAGGATTAGGTTTAGGTACCAGCACCACTGGACTGGCCCATGGACTCTCAGACGGTTCAATTACCCCCAATTACAGCACCTGAGCAACCTTAGCTTTAATGCTGGCTCTGACATGGTCAGACAACCTGTACAGTTTATTTTTGACAGGTAGGCTGTCACCAGTGTCAATGTGGTGCACACACCACTCAGTGATGCCTGGGGTCAAAGAGAACAGGCCAGCAAACTGCTCCAGCACTTACTTACAGTCTCTGTGCTGCTGGTCTGTCAACTTGAGAGAGAGTATCACCCCCTCCACTGACCCATCTTGCACATTAGTGGAGAGGAGGTCGAGCACAGGCTCAGTTTAGTCCTCCACACCCTCATCAGTGACCAGTAACATGGTCATGTCTGCCCTGTCATGGTGGGGTTTCAATCTATTCACATGCAGGACCCTATGAGGGTTCCTGGGGGTGCCAAGGTCAACCAAATAGGTAACCTCACCCTTCTTTTCTAAGATTGGATAGGGCCCACTCCACTTGTCATGGAGGGCCCTGGGAGCCACAGGCTCCAACACCCACACCAATTGTCCTGGAGTATACTCAGGCATAGTAGCCTTTTGATCATACCAGTGCTTCATGAGCTCCTGGCTGGCCTCCAGTTTCCTGTTTGCCTTGTACATGTACTCTGCCATTCTAGATCTCAGGCCTAGCACATAGTCAAGCACATTGTCCTTTGCTTCTTTAAGAGGCTTCTCTAAAGACTCTCTCAGCAGGCTCAATGGCCCCCTCACAGGGTGTCCAAACAACAACTCAAAGGGACTGAAACCAACCCCTTTCTGTGGCACCTCCCTGTAGGCAAACAGTAAGCATGGGAGGAGAACATCCCATCTCCTCCTGAGCTTCTCTGACAACCCATTTATCATGCCCTTCAGGGTTTTGTTGAATCTCTCAACAAGACCATTTGCTTGTGGGTGATAGGGGGTGGTGAACTTGTAGTTGACACCACACTCATCCCACATAGCAGTCAGATAGCTGGACAGGAAATTCGTGCCCCTATCTGACACCACCTCTTTTGGAAAACCGACTCTGGTGAACACACCAAGCAGTGCTCTAGCCACTGCAGGAGCATCAATGGTTCTAAGAGGGATTGCTTCAGGGTACCTAGTGGCATGGTCCACTACCACTAAGATATACCTATTCCCTGATGCAGTAGGTGGGTCCAGGGGACCAACTATGTCCATCCCCACCCTTTCAAAAGGAACCCCAACCACTGGCAGTGGTATTAGGGGAGCCTTTGTCTTGCCCCCTGCCTTGCCACTGGCCTGACAGGTGACACAGGAGCTGCAAAACTCCTTTACCTTTTCAGACATATGGGGCCAGTAGAAATGGTTCACCAACCGGTTCCATGTCTTTGTCTATCACAAATGTCCTGCCAAGGGGATATCATGACCCAAAGTCAGGATGAACTCTCTGTACTTCTGGGGCACCACCAACCTCCTGGTGGCCCCCTCCTTGAGGTTTCTGGCCTCAGTATAAAGCAGTCCATCTTCCCAGTAGAGTTTGCGAAACCCACTGTCATCCCCTTCCTCTTGCTTAGAAGCAATCCGCCTCAAGCTCTCAAGGGTGGGACAGTCACGCTGTCCCTTACTGAACTCCTCTCTGGAGGGTCCACCTGCTCCTGTCAGTTCTGCCAAATCTGACAGCTCTGGCAGGGATGGAGTCCCTCCCTCAGAGGCAAGATCCTCCCCATTAGGGTTGGATTCTTCCTGCACCTCTGGAGTTCCCTGGGCTGGCTCACCAGGCCCAGTGCCCTTGTCCCTGGATGCTTGGCCCTTTGTTCCAGGGTCCAAGTGTCCAGCCCCTCCCTTCTGGCTAGTCTGTGACCTAGTCACAGCACATACCCACTCAGGGAGCTCCAATATTTTCATATGGAGTCCTCTCTCCACCTCTGACCACACAGAGGCTTCAAGATCATTGCCCAGTAAACACTGGACTGGGAGCACCTTTGACACAGCTACCTTCATAGGGCCTGTCACACCTCCCCATTCCAAATCCACCACAGCCATAGGATGGAGTTGGTAGTGCTGTCTGCATAAGTCACCTGGTGAAACTCACCAGGTAACAACCTTTCTGGAGGCACCAGCTCATCCAGGACCATAGTTACACTAGCCCCAGTGTCTCTGATAGCCTCAACCTCAGTCCCATTCACTTTAGGCCTCTGCCTGTACTTGTCCATGTTTGGAGGTAAGGCAGCAAGGGTTGCAATATTAACCCCACTCAGGGACACTAAGGTTGATTCCACCACCTGACTACACCTCTCTGGGGCACCACTCTCCACCCCTATACTTACACTGCCAATCCCTGTGGATGGCCCCTTAGGGGGGAGCTTCTTGGCGCAGACAGCATCTCCCTGCTTCTGCCCTGGCTGGTTACAGTCAAAGCACTTACCCACTTTTGAGGGATCAAAGAATCTACCATTCTTTCCCTGATTCCACCTCCCTTTGGATTTGGGTTGGCGCGGGGCCCCTCCTCCTTGTGCAGGTTTTTGTGGGTCTTTGGAGGACTCCTTCTGGTTTTGACCTTCTTTCCTTGGGCTTTCCCCTGGGGAGGGACCTGTCCTCCTTTCTTCTGGTCACCCCCTGGTGCTGAATGGAAACCCGGGTTCCCACCCACTCATCAGCTGCTTCACCCAGCTCTCTGGGGTCTGTCAGCTTAGAGTCCACTAGATACTGGCGTAACTTCTCTTCTGCACAATGAGTCAAAATATGTTCTTTCAAAAACAAATTATACAATCCCTCATATGTGTCAACTTTGTTACCAACAATCCAGCCTTCCAGTGCCTTCACTGAAACGTCCACAAAGTCCACAAAGACTTTGAACTCAATTTCTGGGTGCCTCTAAACTTCACCCTGTACTGCTCTGGAGTCAGACCAAACCTCTTGACTAAGCATGCCTTCATCTGCTGGTATGATTCTGCATCCTCTCCCTTCAGGGTCAGGAGCCTATCCCTCCCAGCTACTGGAATCAACTCCCACAGGAGTGCACTCCAAGTGCGTGAATACCTAGAGTGGACCCTACTCATTCTAAGGGCCCTCTCAAAAGCTGCTAGCCACTTGTCAATGTCATCCCACTCAGTGTACTTGGGTACTATACCCTTGGGAAGTTTGTGATCAAATGCACCACCCCTGGACATTTCAAAATCTTCATAATTTTCACTGCCACCATTTCCTTTCAACGCCTCCTCCCTCTCCCATCTCTTCTCAGCCAATTCCAGTTTCCTCTGCTCCAAAGCTATCAAAGCTAATTGAGCCTTAAGCTGTCTCTCTGCAAGGGACGGTGGTGTCGTGTAGTTCCTATAGTACCCCTGCAGGTCCTGCGCGTTTGGATAACATAAACCGGGGGCTTGGTGTTAGACTGACTCTGTGCACCCCCACCGCATATGTTAGCCGGATTTGCATTAGCTAGCTCACAGTGCCACTAGAATCTCCTCTTATCGGGGAGAGATTAGTTTCTGGCAACCTTAGATCATGACAACCCAAATTCCTCAGAATCGTGGAAACAATGTACTACCTTTCGCTCACTCACTCGTGCTTACTTATTCGGTTTGTCTCAGAGAGTTACACAGAATAAACAGTCTGGGCGTTTCAATAAGAATTTATTGAACAGTTGTTATTCTAGTGTAAAATATATGTGCTGCAGCAATCAGCAGACAATAGCAGAGATATATTATCAGCAGTACAATCAAAGTGAAAGGATAGAACAGTTCTACCATATTGCAATAATCATGAATACATACATGAATATAAAAAGCATTATGCAAGTGCGCGTACTCCTACGATGCCTAACTAGATGTACCTGCGTGTACCTAGTATATGTGTGTAGGTCTAAAAGCCTAAGAGCCAAGAATCCTTCTAGGATTTAGTCGAACCCCCATACCTGAATAGAGAGAGTGTGGGACCCCGTCCTGGTCTCGAGTTGGACACCCCGCTAGGGCTGTGTTAGACCACTATCAGCTGGAGCGACTGCATGCAGGAGCCTCAGCGTCTCTTGTCAGTGTGTCAGCATGGAAATCTCGGTTCCCTCTATCTTACAGTGGTAAGATGTGGTGTATTTATACCCTAAAGTGTCTTGTCCCTCAGTATGGTTTGTATTGGTCTTTGTTGGACATGAGGAAGACGTCAGGGGTGAACTTTGTACATACATATTATGCGGGAGATGTAGCTGGTGAATGCTCATGCATAATTTATGAGTACATTGTAGGCCTGTGTTCTGGAAAGACCTTACAGTGTTCTAACCACAGACTAGATAACGTTCAGCCCTCAGAGCTCGTTGTGTACGGTAAGGAACTAATGTAGGTGAAAGATCATGCCTATATTAGGAGCCATGACTATAATAGGGCATGTACGAGTATGACCATAACAGGGCATATACGAGTATGACCATAATAGGACATATACGAGTATTTCTACATTATGGCATATATGAACGGGTCTACATTAGGGCCTATATACGAAACATAACACCCACTCCACTTCCTAATTGGATGACAATGACCATACTTAAAATCTGGACAATTTAAAAATATTCACTTAAAAACAGCTAAAACATTGGTTTTAAAAAGACTATAAAAAGTTAAAAAAAATTAAAAATGGCTATTTCTTAGTTACCACTTGAAAAAGTCAATTCTGTCCCATTCATAAAAGTTGCATCACTATAAGCTGAAGAAGGCCATGCTTTTCCAAGTAAAAGGTGTCAATTTAGGAAATGTTCCACATTTTTGCTCGTTTACTTATGAAACAAAGTGGAGAAGCTGAATTCTTTCCCAGGACGCGATGAGCCAATTCAAGATTAAGTGTCCTGGCTGGGAGATACAGCATTGTCGGTGTTGGCTACTCTAGACGACAAATCCAACGCTTCACAGAGAATGTCAATCGCACATAAATGGAATTCGGCACTGCCAACAGTCGTTGCTGTGGCAGCTTGTGCGGCAGTTGTTACCTCGGTGCCTGTGGAGGAGCCACCTAACCCAGCAGGAGCAAACAGCACCTGTGGATTCTCAAGGAATGCATTCATCAGAATTGGAAGATGCTGGGGACAACGCAGAGCATGGGCCTTTAGGGGGTCCAGCATAGCATCTAGGTCCAGTGGCGTATCCAATGGAAACGTTAGACAGAGATCCAACGTGCATTCTTCTCCGCAGAACAGGCATCGAAGAACAGGTAAGATGCAGTCCACCCAGACTGGTCTAAATGATAGAAACCAAGAGGCGTTCAGTTCTCTTAGGCAAGGTATGCCCAGAATCTGCACCATGCGTTCACGATATTTCCGTTCCATGAGCGTGTTCGCCATTTCCTCGGAAATGGGGCCGTCCATTGCGTAGCAGTAATATTACAATCAGGACTCCTGCAATTAGGAACAGGATAAGCGGGAGACCTCCAAAGACGCTTCCCAATATGGAGTGTATAACATTTGGGATTACTCCGAGGACTGTCTGAAAGGTGCTTAATAGTCCTGACCCTATGGTCTTAAATAGGTGTACAATACCGCTCGTATCAGACATGAGAAAGATACAACCCACCATTTCTGCGAAATGAAAGGGGCAGTTTGTACGTATAAGCGCTTGTATCTCAGTCGAGGTCCTTGCAACTTGAAGTTCAAAGATTTCTCGAGCGGAGGTTAAGGGCACGGGTTGCTGTAAAAGCATGGCTTTCAGTCTGCTCAAAGTATCAAATTGTATAAAGGAAACATTCAACGAAGGCCTTAACGGCGCCTCCCTGACTGTGTTCAGTGGTGGAAACAATACTTGCATACAGCAAGTAACCCTAGAGTTAACAGTGACCAGATAGGCGACGCCCGGAAGCATCCCACAGCAACCTTGATCATTTAGCATTAAGTAGCTCCCATTCGAGAGCAGCTGGAAAACTGGCGTGATCATGGCTGCTGGGGTCCCTGACATGTGACAAGATAAGTTCGCTACAGAACCACTACATGCTCCGTGCATAGAAATATCCTGACACATGAGAGAACCGCTTAAAGCGTTCTTGCAGTTTGTACCACTCAGATACACTTCTCGATCCCCATTCCATTATCGATATCTATATGGTAACTCCCAAGTTTCCTTGATGTATCCCTTACCCATTCTTTCATATTTGCCTGCCTGCCTTTGCTGAAGGCACTATTGAAACTGAAACGTAGTGACCGGCAGAGTGATTTGGCCATGAATTAGCCATTCTGTTGATGGTGATTCGGCTACAGTGAATGGTAACTTTTCCAGTTTCTCAATACGCAGCATTGTATATTTGGCTCCCCTTTGTGCCATTTCTGTCTGTTTATCTGTTAGATTGTATTCTGAAAACAGAGACGTGGTGTTTATAAAACGCCAGGGCACGTAGCCTGCATGCAAAGATTGCAGCGTCCAGCTCAACATCATAATGGAACGTAGCTGAGATTGCCCGTGTTGTAACAAGGCCAGATCTTGTTCTAATATGTCGATTGCCGAAGACACAATGTTGCCTAAGGAGTAAATCCTGGAGGTCAAAGTTGTTAACCCATTATCCACTACAGCTAATGCCTTCTCTAGGTTAATACGGTCTATTTCCCGTGTTCTTTCTGCGGCCTCCTGTTGGGATATTTTCCAGTTTTCATTATAATAGGCATAAAGGCCAGCATATATGAAACGCTTCTGACGTGTTTTCCTTGGGCCTTGTAAAAAATCCCTAAGGTCTACATCAGGTGTGAGTAAGGTCAAATGATGTTTCACTTCTGTGAGTGATGAGGTTTCTAGCCAATCAAGGCACAACTTCCCAACACTATAGGATGTCACTACCCCTGGGTGTTGTCTTTGTACTTAGCGAGGATCTGGCCTATGGATACTAAATCCCTCGGGTGTACCTAGGAATCTCTGTTGACAAGTGTTCGTGTCAATGGGCCAAATCAGCCATCCTGTCCAATTGGGATCTGACCTGTTGTACTTGAGAATGTCATCTAATCTTACCCCATGTGTAGTTGAATTCTGCCCCCCACCCATCTGTGATGGTGTTGGAAACCCAGGTGTGTTTATTTCCTTGTTCTTGGCTAGTCCAAGACAGGTTGTCTGTTGCACAGTTTCATTCAGAAATATTATCTGCTGTGGAATGAGGCATGCTCTAAAAAGCGCTTCTGTTCCCTGGACTTGCCAGTCCCTAGAACCCCAGATTGATTTTGAATCTATAGTGTCCTTCCATAGGTCGAAACCCTGTGTAGACAATTGGGCCATAAAGGAAGCAGAGTAAATCTGTTTGGTGTTAGTCAACATAATTTTCTGTGCTGATGTTGTTGCCACTTTGTAATAAAATGACTTCGGGTCAGATGTATTAAACCCTGAAAAGTATGTGAATTTCTGTGCAAACGTTGGCAAACTACCTTTTGGAGGTGTTGGGCAGTGTTCCCACTGGTGGTATTCAAATACATTTCTAGGTGTTATAGATTTGTGCAAGAAATGATGACCATAATGTTGGTAACAGTACAATGTATCATAGTCTGAAGTACCTTCTAACATTCCATTGTTCGGAAATGCTGCAGTTTTTTCTAAATCAGACATTAAATTATTTACAGTTTCAGTGTCCCAATCATCAGAAAATGTACTGGTGGTAATGATATCACTTAAAGAAATTTTAAATACATGTTTAAGCTTTAAAAGTTCAGTCGGACCGAATATATCATAATCAATATTGTCCCATACTATACCGTCCGGTATAGGAACTGCTGTGATGTTCACTGAAGACAAGTCTCTTGGTTCAAGATGTGAAGACTGGTGTGGTTTTAAAATCAAATTGACTCTTTGGGCTGTAGAGCTTTGCTGGAGGTATCGTCCATTAATAAGCATACTAAAAGTTATTATTAAACCTAGCCAGAAAATAAAAAATAAAATCCCAGTGATATACCATAGTTCAATCCAAGGTGACACCAAATGAAAATCGTTTTTTGATCTCTACTGATGACGGATAAAATCCAGAAACACATGTGTCTAGAGATGTACAGCACTAACCTGCACCAACTTTGGTGGAACACTCCAGCAAAATACCAAGTAAGCGTGCACTAGAAACTGCATTTACCATAATGCTAAGGGCGAACTGTGCTGGGAGGTCAGCAGTGTGCTCCCACCCCTTCCTGTTTGAAAAGGCTCCCTTGAGCCATTGAGCTGACGAGCTTGTGGAGATACACCTGTGCGCCAGTGAGAGGTACTGAGACCTGTAAGAATTGTGGCAGCCTGCTCAGCAACCCCAAATGAAAATCGTTTTTTGATCTCTACTGATGACGGATAAAATCCAGAAACACATGTCTAGAGATGTACAGCACTAACCTGCACCAACTTTGGTGGAACACTCCAGCAAAATACCAAGTAAGCGTGCACTACAAACTGCATTTACCATAATGCTAAGGGGCGAACTGTGCTGGGAGGTCAGCAGTGTGCTCCCACCCCTTCCTGTTTGAAAAGGCTCCCTTGAGCCATTGAGCTGACGAGCTTGTGGAGATGCACCTGTGCGCCTGTGAGAGGTACTGAGACCTGTAAGAATTGTGGCAGCCTGCTCAGCAACCCCAAATGAAAATCGTTTTTTGATCTCTACTGATGACGGATAAAATCCAGAAACACATGTCTAGAGATGTACAGCACTAACCTGCACCAACTTTGGTGGAACACTCCAGCAAAATACCAAGTAAGCGTGCACTACAAACTGCATTTACCATAATGCTAAGGGGCGAACTGTGCTGGGAGGTCAGCAGTGTGCTCCCACCCCTTCCTGTGACACCAGGTAAGTCTTTCTAAAAAAGTTCAAAAAGTCATTGAGTTTCTGTTTGAGTGATTTTTTGGCTGGCGTCGTTTCTGGCTCACTTGGGTCCAGTGAAAACGTATCAAAGTTCATGAAATAGCCAGAAGCAGTTCGATCAATTGTAGGAATTGCATCGGGATTTGTTGAAATTGGATTTTGCTCTTGACGAGGCATGTTGACGTAAATGTCTGTAGTCGGTCTGATTGCAACTTGGTTGTTAAGTTAATTATCATTTTCAAGATGAATTTCTTGTTGAAATGGAACGAGTTCCATAGCATTGTTGCTTAGTCCTTCATTCCGTACAGGTGGCTCTTCAAACGTGATGAGTCTTTCTGTTTGGACTTCTTGGATTGTAGCGAGAGGAGGGCGTCTGCTACTGTGGAGTCCACGAGGCCTACTGTTTAGTATCGGCCACATAGTGTGGTTTGATTAAATCAATTGAGACAAATCTTTTCTCCTTTTTCCCGGCAAGAGGCGGCAGAAGTACAGTTCTTGTGCTTTGGATTGCTGGGACCGGTACAGGCTTTCTGTAGGATGGCCCAAATTCTTTTTTGTCAGCAATCTTCTCTCTGACCAGATCCCCGACTTTTGGGATCCAGACAGGTCTTGCCGTTACTGCTTTGACTTCCTCAGTGGAGATCTGTTTCTGGAGCACGTTACTTTGTTGTGTTCTGGATTCATTTAGATCCTGTAAAACAGCCAAACGATCATGGATATCAAATGGTTTTTCATCCGCCACTGCACCTTCACAATCAAGATCAGGTACCCACATTCTTGTCCCAAATTGTACCTCGTAAGGAGTGACACCCCCTAGAGAGCTTCTTGGCTGATTGTTAAGCGCTCCTTGTACCCCATAAAGGTGATCGACCCATCTACCGCCCTTGCCTAATACCCTGGCTGTTAAAGGTTGCTTTAAGTCCTGGTTTTTCCTCTCCACAACAGAATTTCCCTCGGGATGGTACAGAGAGGAGTACCACAATGCTACGCCCATTCCTTCCATGGCCTCTTTGTAAGCCCGAGAGCTAAACGCCGGACCACGGTCAGAATGTAACGTGCCAACTGCGTATGTGCCGATAAAGACTCGGAAATCTTTTATAACAGTTCGAGCATCAGCCGAGCGCTGAGGCCAAACCTTGAGGAAACATGAGCTGGACATACACAAACGGACAACCTAATGCTGTCTAATAATGGTATCTGTACTGGACGTGTTGCGGTGGACCCTTCCATCTGCTTGCAGATGTCGCAGTTCCAGACATAGTCTCTAATCTGCCTTCTCATCACGGGCCACCAGTAGCGTTGTTTCAACGAAGAAACAGTCTCCCTAAGTCCCTTATGTACAGAACCTTTCCCTTCGTGTTCTGCCACAATTAAGCCTTGTCTACGATCCATATTTGGTATTACTCTATCCCCACTCCAGGAATCTGAGCATATGGAATATTTTGTGCATCTAACTTGTAGGATTACTTGAGTGGAAATTTCTTTGGTACTGCTGTGCTGACTTTGCGCGAAGCATTGACAGCTACCAAAATCTCGCCGTCTATTTTCGTTTTTGAACGAGTGATTGCAGCTACGGACGCTGTGCGTAAGCCCCCTTTGCGGCTTCATCAGCCAATGAATTCCCTTCAACGTGAATGCCATCACGCTGATGACTCAGTGTATGTATCACGTGAGCCCTTGGTAGTTCGTTTCTCAACTCCGCTACCTGTTCCCATAGCATTTTATGCTTAATTGTGCCACCTTTTGCATCTTTGAACCCGTTTTGTTCCGAATGATGTAAATATTCATTGTACAACTGTACACAGTAAAAGGAATCACACACAATTAGTGTGGGGAATTCGTGTTCCGTATTTATAAGTGCCAGTATCAGTGCTTTTAATTCTGCCAACTGAGCCGTGCAGTCTCCTAGAGATTGCGTTTTAGTGCTACTAGGATGGAACTTTCCATCGGGCATGCGACCTTTAACGATTGCACACGCCGCGCTGTAAGCTTGCTTACTCCCTATGGCCGGTTGAGCAGATCCGTCAGTGTAAATAATGTATTCATACTGATATAGAGGCAAAATCTCATTTGGTAGAGGATATTCTTTTTCGTATTGCAGAAATGCTTGTGTTTTTAAACTTGGATCAAATCTGTATTTAACATTCGTTGCAGTAAGAGAATTAGCCCATTGTATCCATCTGGGAAGTAAGGCATTCGCATTTGGAATGCTAGCTTTTGTAACAGCTTCTAAAGCTGGTACTGGGGTCACGACAATTATGCGTTTACCCTGAGCCAGAGCTCTTTCTCTTGCTACAGCGGTCTGCACTGCTGTTGGATTTTCTCTGTTGAAGTGAAACGCATTTCTGCGTTTGTGTACAGGTGTGATTTGTATGCGATTGGTACCGTTTCACCTTCATTAAAAGTTAAATAAGTGTACCCGCATTGACCCGCTATTACTCGGATCACTAAGTTGCATACGTTTACGTGTGTCTGTAAATGTTTTGAAGCTATCATGTCTTCCTGTAGTGAACGTAGGATGTTTGTATGCTCCTGTGTCCATTGTCTGACTGAAAAATCAGGTTTTATTAAGTCGTAGAAAGGTTTTACTCTTTCTGCGTAATCCAAAATGTATGTTCAACCAAAATTTAGGAATCCCAGAATTGACTGTACATTTTTTAATGATTTAGAAAGTTGGAGCAGCGCACACTTTTCTAAAAAGTTAGCTGCTAGGCTTTTTCCTTCACTTGACAGCTCTTACCCTAAAAATAGGACACTGAGGTGGGCAATTTTTGATTTTTGAAATTAAATTTATAGCCCTCAGAGGCGAATCCCATAATAATGGTGCTCACCCTGGTCAAGTGCCTCGGTAAGTCATTGTCCGTCAGATAAATATCATCCACATAGGACAATGCTTCTTCATCCAAATTTTGGAGTAAGTCTGTTACCCTTGCTGAAAACAACCCTGGGCTATTCTTATACCCTTGGGGGAGTCGACAAAATTTCCATTGAGACCCTAGCACTGAGAATGCAGTCAGATACCTGCTTTCAAGCGCTATATTTTGGCAGAAAAATCAATTTGAGATATCAAGTGTTGTTTTGTATTTTTGTCGCACAATGTTATTCATTAATGCGGCACTGTGTGCATTTTGAACTGCAAATGTCTTTGTGCAAGTGTTTAAATGTCTGTAATCTAAAACTAGACGATATGTGTTGTCAGGTTTGGCTACGGGGAACAAAGGATTGTTCATAGGTGAAGTGCAATTTCCAATCACCCCCTGGTATTCAAGTTAATCTAGGATCTCCCTGACTTGTTTTTTAGCTTCCTGCTTTATTGGATATTGCCTTTGAGCATTTGGGGAAACTTTTAACGGGATAACGTGGTGGGTTGAATCCTCATCCCAACCAGCATGATTTTTGTACAATGCTGGAGCTAGGGCAACCGCCCACTCCTGCGCATATGCATGTTTAAGATGTATGGGAACGAGGTTGGAAAATGCTGGAAAAATTACCTTTTCTTCCTTTGGGCACTCCATGACGAATGCTGGCGGCCAGTCTTGCTCTGCTAATAGGATGTCATATCCAGATGACAAATTTTCCCAAAATAGACCTTTAACTTTCCTGGGCTTGTCCCCCTCCATCCGGAGTGTTATCTCATGTAACTTATGTGGGACACTTCCCCGAGTATCAGGTGTTTCCACCGTGATATACTTACTCAACTCCGCTGTCACCAGAAATTCCTTCAGGTTCTGGCGAGCTATCGTTACTTCTGCCGTGCTGTCTAGCATCGTCAGAGCCCATTCCCGTTCAGAAGCTGTGTCCTCAGAATTCTGGGCATGTCTGATCTTGAGACCTGCTACCTTCTTCTTTTTGAACTGAGGTTTTTGTTTTTGTTTATCTTCTTTTTTAGGTGCATAGTCCGCAGCGCGTTGCGTGTCTCTGGACTTTGTACGCTCCTCTTGTCTGTGTTCTGACCGTCCTTCCCTCTCGGAGTTTCTTGACGAACCCTGAAAGGAACAAGAGGAACGTGTATCAGTATCCTGATACCTGTCAGGTTTTTTAATATTATCCCTATTCCTGAGGTTATACCTCCTTTCAGAGGGCTCCTGTTGAGGAGACCTGCCTCGGGATTGAGATCTGCTGTCTTTAGACTTTTGTTGCTTTTTATTTTCCCACTTCTTTTTAGAAGAAGTAGGTGTCTGCTTTGCAGTGTCCTTTTCAGGACTGCCCCCCAGTTGTGGTTTCAATGCCTTCCCACCTAGACTGTCTCTGCCTAATTCTGCATATGCAGTTACAATTATTTTGGGTAGTTCGTGTTGTTGATCTACTGGACCGAACTCCCTTAGGCGGTGGCGGATCGCCACTGAAGCTGCTTCCCCCTTAATGTTAGCTAGTATTATGGCTGATACCTGATCAAAGTTGTTTAGTAACTTCATCCCTAAGTTTAGGGCAGGCTCTGCTCCGTACTCATTTTGTATCTGTCTCAATACGTCTGGCACTACTGCTAAGGACGGGATACCATGTGTTCTGGTATATATGGCAGCAAAGACTGAACCCCAAGAGGTGCAATCCTCTACTTGTGGTGTGATCCCCATGGGCAAGCAGATTGTTAGAATTCTGTGTTTATCATAGGTGGTAGTATTCGGGAATACTGCCTCCAAGCTGAGTTATTTTCTGAGCTATCCAGAATGGGATTTGTTCGCGTTTTGCGGGCATTTTGCCCATTACCGCGTGTAATGTTTGAGGAGTAATCTTATTTCCTGTACCCTGGACTGGAGTACTATTTGCTGCAGCTGGTGCAGGTTGGATTGTTAAAGTCCTCATGACGAATTGTGTCAGGTTTCTGTAGATTTTAATTAAATCTCTGTGTTGTACGAGTAATTCTGGCTGTGGCATTGTTCCAATGCCAGGGTGCGGTGTATAAGCTGCTAGTATTGGCCATGTGGCCCCGTCTCCTCCGAGCGGGCCTAATCTTACTCTTCCTCGTACGTGGGGTAGGGCGCCATTAAACGAGTAATAATGCTCCTGGTAAGTGAGTGGAATCTCTATGTCCTCAAACGGGGCATATTCATGTGGTGCATCTCCTCTTAAATAGTAGTGAAATGTCTTTGTTATGGCATTTGCTGCTGGGAGTGTAACCCATGAATAGAATATCTCTGTTTTGTTTGATTCGTGTGCCTCAATCACGAAAACTACCATGCCACCCTTGGCTGGTAAGCCATTTTCTAATAGTCTTATGGTGACTGTCCTGAATTTTGGTGCAATCTGTATTGCATCCTCAGGATCTTCTCCTCCTTCTAAAAGGTTCAGGTCAACTCTGTCTTCCCCTGCATCGGAATCAGGCATGTTTAGAGGAAGATGTGTTCAAAGGGAACTAAGATGAGGTGTTTATGCACAATTTAGGAACTAAATGTCCTTCAAGCTTGATTAACCAACAACCGATAAATAGGATATCTCGCCTACTCAGCTGTGGCGGAGTTTGTGCCCACCCACTCCAGACGTCTCTGCGGTTTTGTGAGTAGGTTCTCTGAGAATAGCACGACTGAACTACTCAGATTCTACTGTTAAATAAGTACCCAACCAACTTTGGCGGCGCCATGTCGTGTAGTTCCTATAGTACCCCTGCAGGACCTGCGCGTTTGGATAACATAAACCGTGGGCTTGGTGTTAGACTGACTCTGTGCACCCCCACTGCATATGTTAGCCGGATTTGCATTAGCTAGCTCACAGTGCCACTAGAATCTCCTCTTATCGGGGAGAGATTAGTTTCTGGCAACCTTAGATCATGACAACCCAAATTCCTCAGAATCGTGGAAACAATGTACTGCCTTTCGCTCAGTCACTTGTGCTTACTTATTCGGTTTGTCTCAGAGAGTTACACAGAATAAACAGTCTGGGCGTTTCAATAAGTATTTAGCAATCAGCAGACAATAGCAGAGATATATTATCAGCAGTACGATCAAAGTGAAAGGATAGAACAGTTCTACCATATTGCAATAATCATGAATACATACATGAATATAAAAAGCATTATGCAAGTGCGCGTACTCCTACGATGCCTAACTAGATGTACCTGTGTGTACATAGCATATGTGTGTAGGTCTAAAAGCCAAGAATCCTTCTAGGATTTAGTCGAATCCCCCATACCTGAATAGAGAGAGTGTGGGACCCCGTCCTGGTCTCGAGTTGGACACCCCGCAAGGGCTGTGTTAGACCACTGTCAGCTGGAGCGACTGCATGCAGGAGCCTCAGCGTCTCTGGTCAGTGTGTCAGCATGGAAGTCTCGGTTCCCTCTATCTTACCGTGGCAAGATGTGGTGTATTTATACCCTAAAGTGTCTTGTCCCTCAGTATGGTTTGTATTGTTCTTTGTTGGACATGAGGAAGAAGTCAGGGGTGAACTTTGTACATACATATTATGCGGGAGATGTAGCTGGTGAATGCTCATGCATAACTTATGAGTACATTGTAGGCCTGTGTTCTGGAAAGACCTTGCAGTGTTCTAACCACAGACTAGATAACGTTCAGCCCTCAGAGCTCATTGTGTACGGTAAGGAACTAATGTAGGTGAAAGATCATGCCTATATTAGGAGCCATGACTATAATAGGGCATGTACGAGTATGACCATAATAGGGCATGTACGAGTATGACCATAATAGGGCATATACGAGTATGACCATAATAGGACATATAAGAGTATTTCTACATTATGGCATATATGAACGGGTCTACATTAGGGCATATATGAACGGGTCTACATTAGGGCCTATATAGGAAACATAACAGTAGTGGTCCCTGAGTAAGGGACCCTACCCCACTCCCACCATCTGGATTCATATGGCTCACACTAGAGAAAATGGAAGCGGCATCATCCTCACCCTCCTCTTGGATGAGGTTGGGGGGGACACCCTCTATCCCCCCCTTGACTCTCCTCAGCTGCCCCAGCCCAGGCCTTTAGGGACTCAAGCAACCCTGCCTTCTTAAGCTTCCTGAAAGCAGGCAGCCCCCTAAGCCTACACTGTACCCTAAGATCAGCCATCTTAAACTGGGACAGTTTAGTCAGGTCCAGCTCCATGGTTCCCTAGTTTTGGGTCACAAAAACTAGGCACAACAGACTTAGAACAATTTGGAAAAATCAAAACAATGGATTAAAAACAGTTTAGTCCAAATTCCAAAAATTAAACTCAAAAGTTTTGTTCTAAGGCAATTTAGAGGATTTTTATAATCTTAATTCACTTTACTGAAAGGTGTACTTTTAAACACAAGTCCTCATCCACACCGCTGAGCACCAAATGTTGGAAAGTGGATTATTGGTAGGAGCAAATGTAGGTCTGCCACTGGCAATAAGGTCACTAATCATTGGTAGGACCAAGCATAGGTCTTAGAAAATTATTCCCATGCTCAACCCTTGGTAACGTGGCTGCGAGCAGACAGGCTTAACTACAAAGACAGGTATGTAAAGCATTTAAAAACACCAATTCAGTAAATAATTAAGACACAACACATAATAAAAATCCAACACCAATTTATAAAAATAGGAAATATTTTTATCTTTAAAATGACACCAAAACGACAAAAATCCAATGTAGGGAACCAGAGATCTGAATTTTCCAAAATTTAGCAAAATATAGCACTTTGAAGTTTATAGCACCATATTGGGATACAGGCTCGCGATAGACCGACCCAAAGTCAAAGTTTCAGGCCGACCGCGATGAAGCCCTGAGCGGATACCCCACGCGGAAGGTCCCGGTCACAGTTTTTACCTTCGGACTTAGAAACTTTTCTGGAGCTTTTCTCCCCGAGGTAACTCGAAGCTCTCAGCCAGTCCGGATTCGGTGAGGGTTCGCCGGCTTGCCTTGCGATGAGCTCCCGGTCACCTTCCTACGTTCGGACTTAGAAACTTTTGCGGTTCGACCTCTGGAGCGTTCCAGCGGGGCAAACCCAGGATCCAGGCCGACACGCGGTTGAAGGCAGGCGGCTTGGCTTTCGCGGTTGCTCACGGTCACCTTTTCTACGAGCAGACTTAGAAACTTTTCTGGAGCTTTTTCTCGTAGGGTCCCTCGATGCTCTTCACCAGGCCGGATTCGGATTTCTTTTACTCCCGGTCAAACTCTGGAAGTTGGACCGACGGAGCTTTTAGCGGGACGAACCTGGATGGCTTGGCCGGCTCGCGGTTGAAGGCAGGTGGCTTGGCTGACCAGGTTGAGTCGGTCCCTCTATGGAGCTTTTTTTCAAAGTTCCTCCAAAGTTCTCCAAAGTTCTTGAACTTCTTCCTGAAGTTCCTCAAAGGGTCCCAAAGTGTCTCAAACAAACTCCAAGGGTCTGGAAGCTCCAAGATGGTCCTTGAAAGTTGAGGACTTCAGTTCCCACAATCCACTGGGACGTCACCCTTACAAATCCACTGGTAGTTCCCCAGGTTGATGATCCTTGGTGGTGAGGGTCCAGGTGAGCTCTGTTAACCTGTAGCTTGCAGGGAGTCCACTCTTTACTTCTTTTTCAGCAAGGTAGTCCACAGGGCTGCAGTTTCTGATGGTGCAGCCTTAGAATTTGCACAGCAAAACTTCTCAGCTTGGCACAATGTCTTGCTTTCTTCAGTTTCAAGCAGCAGATCTGAAGGGCTCTGCTCCTCTCAGATACTTATTCCAAGTTCTCTGGGTCAAGCAGGAGGTCACTTCCTGACCAATGGGAGCAGGGTAACTCCTCAAACATATGACCACCTCCTGTAGAGTGTGGCATTATTTTGTCCCAGAGCGCATCAAATCTTCCAAATCCATAATGGCAGATTTTCCAGCAAGGAGGCAAGAGCTGGCTAAACACACCCCTAGAATGGCTAATTTACTTAGACTCTCCCCCCTGCATCTGCTCATACCTTCCGTAATCCTACCATCTGCCTAAGGTGGAAAGTTCAGAGTTGTAAATTACACTGGTCTCTGCTCTCCTCTTTGAAGAACATAGTTTACGACTCCTCCCCCTGGCCTGGCATTCCTTTGGAACAGCACACTGCCCTGCCAGTAAGCTGGTTGACCCCAGGGGCTCTTTATCACCTCTTCAAGGCAGCCTGGCTTATCCACTTAACTCTGACCAATCAGGGCAGACCACTGGAAGGCTGAATCTGGACTTACAAACAAGAAAGTCTTATAACTTCTTGTATGTACACTTTAGGAGAAATTCAACAATATCATATTGTTGAATTATTAATACCATTCAGGGAAGTCTTTGAATGGCACTTCTAGCCCTCTCCTATCAAGAGTTATTAGTTAATAACTTTCTACCATTTTAACCTATGTAACAGGGGATTTGCAATGGGAAAAATGACTTGGGCCATTTTTCCAGCACCAGGACTTACAAAAACATATTTTATAAGTACTTTGCTTATATCTACAGCACCCCCACCCCATGGGACAACTAGGGGAGACTTTAGGGGTTCTGAATCTGTAAACATATTGCAGATCCTCACTTCACAGTGCTCCTAGCATAAAAGTCGAATTTGGGCAGCACTTTACCACAATGTGGCGAGTGAAATGTGAAATTTCACTTAACCCAGGGCATATAAAACTCATTTTATAAGGGTCTACCTTATAGATACCTGACCCCCCACCCCTGGGACACCTAGGGGAGACCCTGGGGGTCCCTAATATGCCATAACATTGTAGGTAATCCATTTTTAAGTGCCCCAAACACCAAAGTCGAGTTTGGGCACAATTTACTTTTTAAAAGCAGTCCTGGCACCCAGGGCTGCTTTTAAAACTGACCTCAGGCCTCAGCAGTGCACACATGCAAGTGCAGAAAGCTGCTGGCCTCTAAACTACCATGCCCTACTACATACTAGGGACTGATAGGTAGTTTCAATTCCCCAGCCCTATTATATACTAGGGGCTTATAGGGTAGGTCATGCCAATCACAGGGGTACCCCAACCCATAGTGTACCCTAGTGTATGTAGGTGTTTTCACTGTATCTAAGTGTTTTCAGCATAGCACTGGCCCTGGGCCTGGTTAGGCAAAGCCCAGGGTCAGTCAGAGTCAGTTACCACCAGTACCATTCAGCAAAACGTTGGGGGGTGCCCAGGGCACAGGATGACTTTGCAACAGGATCCATTGCTACTTGGTGGGCCCCATAACTTCTGACAAGTTTAGGGAGGTTTGGAAAGCTTCATCTTCTCCTCATTGCACATCTGTTATTCGTGGGTGGCTCACATACTCTGTAATAAGCTAGCTGGTTTTAGGATGATGCTTTATCCACTAGTTTCATCTCTGCTGCTCCTGGGTGAATCACATATCCTCTGATGCATTTGGTTCTTTCAAATCGTCCCCACTCCATTACTCCTGGTGAATCACAGACCATCTGATAAGCTTGATGTTTTTGGAGTCTGTCTCTACCACTGGTGGAACCTCCCTTGCTCCAAGGTGGACCACATAGCCTCGACAATGTTCTCTATTGCCTGCTCTTACCTTTGCTACTGCTGGGAAAAGCACATAGCCTCTATTATGCTTGGTGTTTTTTAGGAATCTGTTTCTTCCATTGGCTTCACCAACATTGCTCCTGGGGGTACCACCTAGACTCTGATAAGTTTGGTAATTTTTACGAAAACTATATATCACTTGTTTTACCTCCTCCACTTCTGGGTAGGCTACATAACATCTAACAAGCTTTGTAATTTCTAAAAGTCTATGGCTTCCACTATTTGCACCTTAATCATTCCTAGGATGACTGTCTAGCCTATGATATTATTGGTGGTTCCCAGTAAAGCTGTGTTTTTCTACCTTTGTCACTCCTGTGTGGATGGCTTCATCTTTTAAGGCCCTAGTGGTTTGGGAAGATGTGCCTCCATCTGACTGCACAACCCCCACTCTCAGGTGGACCACACATTTATTTATTACTTTCATGGCAGGAAACAAGCCTATTACCTTCCCCTCACAGGATGTTAGGCATCTCATTGAGAAATGGTGCTAAGTCACAATAATCTTGAATTAGCTCTTTCTTCGCTCAGAAACGATGCAACCTCAATTCTATTCCAACCCATTATCACACCTTCCTAGTGTGCATTTATGATCCACCCCTCTTCTAAACCTGTGTCTACTCCACACCTTACATTCTCCTCCCTCCCTCATCTTACTCTTTGTCTCTTGACTTCCTGTGCTACTTCTCTTATAACACCTTCTTCTTTGCCATACTTCCTTTTCTCCTCCACTCTTCTTCTTCTCTCCATTCCCAACCCACTACCTATTCCTCCTCTTCTGAAGTCTCCTCAGAAGCCCAAACCCAACAATTGGCTATCTTCCCTCATTTGCACTACAACACTCATTCACTTTCCCCTATCTGCTCCTCTGCTGTCTTCTACCCATTCTTATTCGAATGTTCCACCCCTCACAACACCGATTGTCTTACCTGCTGTACCCCTCTCCTCACCCAGTCCGCTCTCATGTAGCTGTTACCCCACGCTTCCAATCCAAAAACTGACTTTTCTCTAATACCTCTGCCTACAATTTTGTCCTGCTCAATTCCATCCCCCACCTTCTTTCTACCCATAATCATCCACCTTCCCTAGATCCTTGAACATAAGAAAAATACCTCTTCCCACTCATTCCCTCATTCACTCTGTCCATTCATCTTTGTCCTATCTCCCATTCTCTTCCCCACCAGTTCTCCACCTTAACCTATAAAATCACCCTACCCAGCCACTCTTCTGCCTGCCATTTCCTATACCCTTCCACTTTACTCCTACTTCTCTTCTCTTCTCTCCTATAAACTCTAAAACCCATCCATAGCTCCCCAAACACCTATTGGAGACTTACTTTTAGCAGAGGCCTTTCTGGACTCTATTACCACCATTGCCCTCAACCACATTACCTTTGGCATCATTGTTGACCTCAGCATCTGGTTTGATAATCCAGACCTTCACAAACCTCCAGTTTTATTAGTCAGTCAAAACATGTGTTTATTTAGACCTTAGTCTTGAAAACATTTGCACAACACAAAGCTTTTGAAAGAAATTAAATGATTACATAAAAATTGTAAAACCATTCAAAGCTTAAACCATATCTATAACCACAACAGGTAGCTTAAAATTCCATCAGATATGTACATCAGTAAAATGCTCAGACTTTTGCAAAAAATTCATTCACCGACTATACAAATCTCCCCAAGGCACAGGATACGTCTAAAAAACGTATGTTCAATAGTAAATTGGCTGCTTACCCCCTTTCTCTAATCCCATATTTTTGTAAATAGATCTCAGCAGTCTTTTTCATTGTGCTAAAAACCACAATGATTCCAGTAAAATGTGCATTAAATTCCCTTTCATGTTAAGACAATATTTACACATTGTGTTCTCGTCTAAAAAAAGAGCCCTGCGCTTGAGAAATTAAAACCCAATTAATGATGCATCTAAATTTCAGGAGGCTCAATCTTAGATGTACATTTGGTAGGCTAAATAAGGGAATGTTTCCTCCTCCAGCCACAAGGTCATCATAGGGGATACAGATTTTTTGTTCCGTAAATATCTCAGGTCGTCATCCCTGGCCTTGGCTTTTGTCAGCTCTCGAATCTCAGCTTTACTAACTTTTGATAGGTCTGTCATACCGCTATTTATTGTCAGTTTCTCGCATATATTATTGATCCTTGCCCTGGCAGGTCTTGCCCAATATAATTGACTTTCAATAATTTCATTTTTACAAAGTGTCTATATTTTGGGAGCTCATCCCTATCTATTCTGGACCAGAATGTTAGCGTTTCTGCCGAAGCTAAATATCTACATGCGGTTAGCCCTATTTCTATCCTAACAGCCTGGATCATAGTAGAGGGTGGAAGGGAAAGTAATCTTTTTAAAAATCTACCCTCTTCAAGATCCCAATTTGATTTCCCACTTATACAGAGGACCCCCACACCATATTGGAACTGTGGTGGAATCAACCCCTGATACGCCACCAATACTGGTCTTAGAGAGGGACCGTCATACAGTTTATCAAAATTCTTGAGTCCTCCTACTGAAGAAAGGGCTTTTGCATGCAGGGAATCAATGTGCTCTTTCAATGACAGGTACCTCACGAGCTACATCCCCGAATATTTGTAACTATTAACAGTCTCAATTTTAACATTATTTAGAAACCATTTAAACTTTACTTTCTTCTTCTTGGATGGAAGCACTTTTGTTTTCTCCAGGTTGAAAATTAGTTTTTTCTTATTACAGTAATCAACAAAGACATCTAGATTTCTCTGTAGACCAATTTCTGTTAAATCCATAATCAGTAGATCGTCTGCATAGAGAAGACAACTTAAATGTGTACCATTCATTTTGGGGTCAAGACCATTGGGCAGGTCTAATATATTTGGTAAATTCCCCCAAAATATAGAGAACAATATGGGTGCCAAAACACAACCATGCCTGAGGCCATTCCTAATATCTATTCTTCTTGAGAGATTTTCATCGACATCCAGTTCCTCCTGTGCCCAATTATCTCTATGCAATTCATGCACGGTCAAAAGTAAGCCATGTGGGCTGTCATAGTTTCTTAGTGCCTCCCATAACATTGCCCGATCAACGGTATCAAATGCCAAGCGGATATCCACAAAACAGCAATATAACCCTTCACATTGCTCTAGTGATTTTTTAGCTATAGCCCATAAGCTAAAACGGTGATCTACTTTCAAATGTCTTGCCTTAAAACCACCTTGCTCTATGGGGATTATCAAATGTATTTCTGTCCATTCTTTCAATAACCCCAGGAGGATTTTTGAAAATACTGTCCCACCCACATCCATCAGGTTTATTTGCTTATAGCTTCTTGGGGAGAATACCTCACCATTTTTGTACATGGGTTTGATCACCACCCACTTTCAACTATTTGGGGAAATTCCTATAGAAAGAATATTCTGGAATACTAGATGAAGCAGACCACCAGTCAATATTTGTTTTTATTATTACCACTGGCAGATTATCTGGACCAGCTGCTCTTGTAAGCTTTAACGATTCAATAGTCTTTTTGATAGTTTCTAATGAAAATGATTCTTTCATTTAATCGTTTATAATAAAATTAACTGGTTGACAATCCTTTATTTTACATTTCCTCCAGGTATGCGGCCCATGATTCCTCTCCCACTTGGCATTTCAGCTTTCCCACACTTTTTCTAGACCATGTTGTACTAGTTCTGAATTTTTTTTTGATGTTGTTCGTCTTTATTATTTCTAGCCTGATTTTCCAGCTTTTTTCCTGGTGGGCCTGTTTCTTATTAGCTATCAAACTTTTAAGCTTTTTTCTTGGGTCAATGAGTCAGATTTTACCCTCTTTAGTCTGCGTGTGCTTTGTATACCTTATCCACCTTTTAAAATTTCTGCATTCTACATCAAACCAAAGGTTCTTTGTTAGTTTCTCTGACATTTCTATTTATTTTATTATTAAATACTTTGAGCTCCGCTTTTAAACATGCTACAACTTGGTTTATTATTTATTCATGCCAAGAATTAAAAACTGAGGATATATCTTCTACTTTAAGCTCCTTATACTTATATTAGAAAGCCGTTAACCGATTTAAGTACTTCTCTCATACTTAAACGTCTTAAAAAGCCGATTTTTAACGAGAGCACTTGATTTCTTTTGTGGATGGTACCCATGTTTAGCATTGTAGTCAGGGGATAATGATCACTCCTTTTAATCTGTAGTACCTCACATTTCTCAGTATGACCGTAAACCCAGTCTTGGAGAAACACGTAATAAATTGGGCAGTTCTGGTTGCCATCAAGAAATGTTTTCCTTGCCAGCGAATCTGTTGGCATTTGACTTTTAAGACTGACAAAACTATTTGAGGCGAGGGAATTTAACAAAGATGTATCTCTCGCTGTTACATCATTTACCAGAAGCCTGGCTAAATTTATATTGAATGTAGATAATAAAACTTCATACATTTGATCAGTTATCCCAGGAATTAATTTATCATTAAAATCACCTAACAATACAAACAAATGTTGCAGGTACAATGAACATAATTTAACCAGATCTTCCTTAAACATAACCATATTCCCCTCATAAACAGATGGATTCTTCACTTGCAGGTAAACATTGAGAACAATAATGCAATACAATTTGACCTAACATTGGACAAATTCATTAGCTCTGGTGTTAATCTTCCATATCTTAGAGGCAATCTTTGTTGATATTAACATTAGCATGCCCCCCAGAGGGGTGTCCTGAGGGATTATTTGATGCTCCCTGTGAAACTGGCAGGAATCCATCTATTTGCAGGTGCTCTGATAACAGCCATGTTTCCTGGAAGCACACAATTTCGTACCGATCCATTATTTGTTTAAAATTTGCTGGTTCAATACATAATAGAGTCCATGTGTCTTCCAGGAGAACAACGTGATTTTGTGCATTGAACACTATCCCTAGTTGATATCACTTAATTCACCCCATTCTTCCTTATCTTCCTCTTCCCATCTCAGGGGAGTGTATTTATTCAGGTCTGGTTGGTACTGACCCTCATTATTATGCCCTCCTTACGGCAAAGTGATTTTTAGGGTTTCCTCTCTCTTGTTTATTATACGCCGGGTCATCATCTGGGCACCAAATGTGTCCAGTCTAACTTGATTCGTTTGAAGACCACCATGGCATTGTAGAAAGCCCACCCTGGTTACCTTCTTAAATTCAATCTCAACATCCAGTGAGATTTTTACGCCCTGTTTTCAGTTCTTCTGCATTTTGTAGGACGTCTCTAACTAATACCGAATATAATAATATCTTTTTCACCTCTGTACCTGCTTTACTTTCCAAAAACCACCTGCTTTAAATCATTCGATGATATTGTGTGCAGACTTGACAGTTTGAAAATATCTGAAGTAACCTAGACCTATTTAGAGGGTTTAGCTTTTTATTCCTTTTGCCACTCTTATTTTCCAGTCCATGATCCATAAACACCTATAGGCTTTAAAATCTTTACCTTGAGTTTCTATTATCTTTTTTTGTGTTTTATTTCCCGGCATCCCATTACCACCCGTTTTACTGCCCCTAGCCATGTTGGAGACAGCCTGTGCCTTTGGTTCTGGGAGTTTATGGATATCTAGTTCATTTTCCTTTCTCCCAAGACCCCCCCGCGACTTTGCTCCTTGCCTTTTTGTTTTCTGTTTATCCACTGATCTCTTCTTAACGTGTTGTTTCCTACTCTTACCCTATCCCTCCCACTATTATACGATGTCTTCCTGAACTTAGTAGTTACACTTCTATCTGGGGTACTCTCTACATCTATTCTTGTACATATGTCTGAGCCCGAGCATGTGGATAAATTATAATCAGGGGTACATGGAAAGGGGCAGAAATTACCCCTATATAAAAGAAAGGAGTCAAAGGGGATCCACCAACTATAGACCACTTGGTCGAATAGATACAGCACAAAAAATCTTTTGAAAGCAGGTCCTAACGAAAATTCAGGCATGGATGGAGGAGGAACACATCTTATCTCATCTATAAGCAGGTTTTAGGGCCCATACAAGTACCATAGACCAGGTGCTCCGGTTTTTATTGATTTTATGGAAATGGGTTTTAATTGGTAAAGGACACTTATACGCGGTATTTGTGGATCTCAAATCTGCATTTAATTTGATACCGCGAGTGAAATTGTGGGCAGTTTTGAATGAAATGGGGATGCCGATGGAATTGTAAAACTTGGTAATCTGTTTGCATGAGGGGACCTTTGCACAAGCAAGGTGGGGCAGTGAAGGCAAATTATCAGAAAACATTGATGTTTCCTGAGGGGTTCACCAGAAATGTGTTTTAGCCCCTACACTATTCACACTGTACTTGAATGGGGTAATTAATATGCTTTACAAGTGCAATGGTGAGCCCCTGAAATTGGCAGGACAACAAATACCGGCACTTTAATTTGTTGACAATACGCTGCTAATTTCAAAAACTCCCTTGGGCCTACAAAATGTCGTGAACCAGTTTACAGAGGGGTGTGCATCATCTGGATTAGAAATAAATGGGTCTAAAACCAAACTCATGACTTTTCCCCACATAAGTCCTTTAAAGGGAAATTTAAGGGTGGCTCAGTGAACCTAAAACAGGTCAAGGAATTTGATTATTTAGGAGTAAGGTTGGCAAGTAATCTATCTTGGACAGCCCAGATAATGAAGAGCCAAATGACACTCCAACATGTAGAGTCGGCAATTATAAAGAAAATGAAAAGATCTACTTACCGGCAAACAGCCCCTATGCTACATATATACTGTGTCAGAGGCTTTGACGCTGCCCTATATGGGGCAGAATTCTGGGGGACAGACCAAACCAGTTATCTGGAAATAACAGAAAGCAAGTTTATTAGGGCAATACTTGCAATACCAAAGAATGCTCCACTTGTACCAATGCGCCTTGCCCTAGGTATGAAAAATATAACTCACACTGCTGCTTCAAAGCCATTAGTCTACTGGGTTAAGATCTGGATGGGGGAATCACAGATCCTTATCAAATAAGCTGTTCTAGAGATCAAAACAATGGATATAAGTACATCAAGCCCATGGCTCCGACACGATAAGACATGGTTGCTTAAACTGGACTTAGAAGAAGCCTGAGCTAACCCAGAAATCTTTGATGAAGGCATGATGGCAAAATTTAAGTCAATATACTGGGCCTTTACTTTGCAAAATTGGTTGTTGACTATGGCACATGGCACTTTAATAAATTATTTTATAGATTTTAAATGTGTTTTAACTCATGAACTTTTTATGGATTGTATAGAACCCACAGTAGCTCGGATATTGTTTTTGAAATTCAGATATGGAATTTTACCAGTTAACTCAGTAAAAGCAAAATGGAAATATAGTTCCACTCTACCAGGTTACCTGGTCTGTAATCATACCTTGGAGTCTATTGAGCATTTTATGTTTTTTTGTCCTGCTCACATGAAAACCAGGAGCAGGTGGATACAGCCAATTTGAAGGCTTTTATCCATAAATCGATATACTGATGCTATACGTATCCTTAGATCAGGAAATACAGAATGGCTTGTGTTTTGAGTCTCTAGATACTTAATGTATGCATGGTGTATCCAAGGTAATACAATGTCTTTGATAACTGACAACCATAAGCCTAAACTGGGTTTTAGGCTTATGCCATCATCAGATCTCAATGTAATGAAATGAGATTATGGTTTTATGTATTTTGTATTTTAATAATATCCCATGTGGTATTCTAATTTATGAAATTGTTTTATCATTGTTATAGGTATGGGCATTTATTAGCTACATGCTGTACTTGATACATATTTATGACGGTAACTCTTGCACTAAGGATGACAATTGTCCTTGTCACAATTTCCTTGCTTGTTGGAAAATACTAGTTACAAATGCTACAATAGCATCTTCAAATTCTCACTATAATCTCTTTGTGTATACTGATTCACACTGTACTACTGATTTAAATTGTTTTAGATAAAATGACAATTGGCCTATCTAGATTGTTTGTATTTAATGTTTTATGTATTTTATTTTTGTACTTAAATGATCATATATTGATTGAATAAAATACTACTGCCTAATCAGGAATTCTTGTTGTTCTTTTAGTTTTTCCTGGCTTTCACTCATCACCAATTGTCATCATGCTCTGTTCTTTACCCTTCTAAGCTTATCCTACTCATTTCTAACTCAGTTAATCGATCCTAAATGACCATTCCTTCTTCTGAATGTATGAAGATAGAACGCATGCATTAGATCGCATGCCATTAGATCGCGGTTTTTACAACGCAAGTCGTTACAACGACTTGCGTTGGAGGGCGCTGGACTTAGGAGTAGTTTAATTTACTATTCCAACTCCAGCCTACGTACAGTAGGGAAGGTGTTGGATAGTAAATTAAACTATTCCTTGTCCTATAGCGCCCTCCAGCGCAAGTCGTTGTAACGACTTGCGTTGTAAAAAACGCGATCTAATGGCATGCGATGTAATGCATGCGTTCTAAAGGTTGTTTCCCCTTCTTCTTTGATTCTGCCTTAATCGCACTAAAGTAAAAGAAAAACCAGTGGGGTGGCAACCCCACCACCTTATTAGCATTGAGCATTTTGATATATATACTGTAGGTGTTGAGGATGGTGCAACCACCATAACTGGTGGGTCGATGGCGGGTTCTACTTCCCGCTCCCCCCCTCCCCCGCCCAACCATGTCCTTCATGCTTTCTGCTGCCCTTACCACCCTCGGCATGCAGCTATTTATTTGTCGTAATTCTGTAGCTATAGCCTCTAAATAAGATTTATGTGATTTTAGGGTATCTGCATTCAATACTATAGCTTCAAAAACACCTTGCAATGTTGTCTGCATCAAAAACATTATATTCAGCTTAGAGGAGGATGAGCTGAGTGTTATGTCCAGGTCGATATCCAAATTGGGGGGTAAGAATTGGTTGGGGGTATTCATTATACTTGATGGGGACCCAATGATTTCACACATTTGGCCCACTGTAATAGATAGGGCCTTCATTGAGATACCAATATCCTGTGCCCCTGGGTCCTCCTGCATCTTATGTAAGACATTCAGACCATTGACACTATTAACCCCATTGATCTATATGTCAGGCACAGTGCCATCTGAGGTGCCCGAGGACAATAGTCTGGGCTCCAAAAGTTGTATACCCAGCTCCATTATGTCAAGAATCTCTGCCATGTCCAGGGAAGAAAGGGATACGTCGATAGGTTTTTGGAAGGAAAGGGATGCCTCCATATTTTTCTTCCTTGCCGTCCTGCTCCTGAACTGCCTTCCCACAGTCTTTTATTGAATTTATGAGGGGGGGTGCCTTAGAAGTTACCATCCCTGTATTTATTACTCTATTTGAATCACTGGACTCCTCTATGATCGTTTTTTCTAGTCCTACTCCTGAACTTTCAGACTGAGCTTTGTCTGTTATGTTTTGCAGACCTTTAATTTTCCTTGCCCTCCAGGCCACCAGCGGACTTGCCATTATTGCTCAATGGCATTCTACCCGCAACGAATGTGCACACAAGGTAAAAAGAACATTCCTTTAGTCCTCTGGTATAATGTCTATCTCCTAATCTCTTCACTCTTGACTCCTTTACCCTTTGTTATAGGTGTTATTATAGCTGCCACACCCACAAAATCACCATATCAGAGATTTTTCATCAAAATTCGGTAAGAAGTGTAAAGTAGATTGAACTTTCTCAAATGAGCTGGATTGTTCAGAATTTACCAAAACTGTTTCAAGGCCATCCCTGTTAAATCCTAGGCAGAATCTATATCACAATAATCCACCCCGTCTACTAAACACCGAACTGCACCAACAGGCTTAACTATACAGTATCCTCAGCCAATTATACACATACATACGGGGTCACTGGGGAGCTTGCTGCCATACCTCCACACGCCAAAACCTCACCCGAGCTTCTCAGAGTGGGTTGACACGGTTACAAAAAGCCCCCGCTACAGATGCATCCCTCTAACGGTAGGCTGAATGTACCTGATGGCTGTCCTGAATGTTGACTTCTTGCCGGATGCTTACGCCAGCATATCCAATCGATGGAATTCGCCGCAGGTTGTCTGCACGCTTAAATATGAACTTTGTAGCTCGTGGTCACTCTTTCTTGGTGTTCCCCAGCCAGGGGAGCTCAAACCATTGTCCTTTGGTCCTTCTGGACTATAACTTTACCCAATGCCAATTTTATTAAATCTAGACATGTAAAACTGACTCAGCTAGTATCCAGTACTGTCCTGTCTGCTGATCACACTCTGGATGCAATCTTTGAACCACCAAGATCTGTAACTATCACATCATCACCTTTCATCTTAACCAACCTACTGTACTGACAACTCCTACAACCTATCCTGTATATCAATAAGATATAAAACCTTAGGAGAAAGCCAACTTTTAAAGTGTTTAAAATGGCTAGTAAACTTTGGACATGACAAAAGAATTTTGAACACTGGCTAAAATCGCTGTTGACACTCTTATCCCACAAAAATTTCCTTTAGAAATGAATGAAACTGGCTAATTCTCAAAGAACTGAATGCAAAAAAATAGAGCCATCAAATTTTTCTGGGAAAGAAACGGTACAAAAAAGAATAACAAGCTTTGTTTCCAACTCCAACTCTGTAGGAAAGTGGGTTATTAGTAGGTGGGGGTAAGCACCCTCAGCTAGTAATAATATCATGTTCACTAATAGCTCGAGTCAAGTCTCTGTAAATTAATCCTTGTTCAACCCTTGTTAGCTTAGCAAATGAGCAGTCAGGCTTGACTTAGGAGACAGGTATGTGTAAAGCACCAAAACAGTAACTAAGTAAAAGACACAACACAATAATAATCCAACACCAATTAAAAAAAATAGAGAATACTTATATCTTTAAAATGACACCATAATGACTAACATCCAATGTAGGGTGCGCGAGATATGACTTTTTAAAGATTAAATAAAGAATTGTGCATTCTAGCACCAAAAGCTTAAAGTACCACTCGTGGCTATCTGGTCGCACTAGACTTCGACAAAGTCAAAGTTATAGGCCAACCACAATGGAGCACGGGTCAGATAAGAAGATGGCTAGGTCCCAGTCAAAAGTTTATCTTTGGACTTAGCCTTTTTCTTGGAGCTTTTCTCTCGATGACGAGTCCTTGGGTTACTCGGAGCCGTAGTTCGGCTCCGGAGCTTTCCACTGGACAAACCAGTGTGGTCAGGCTGATTTGCGAGTCAATGCTGGGCTCTCAGTGTTGAGCCGGTCTCCTCCTGGAGCTTTTCTGTAAAACTTTGCAGAAAGTTTCCAAACTTTGAGATTGTGTTGGTTCTAAGTTCCTTTGGGGAAAATAAGGGTTCAGGCGCTCCCGCCAAGAGTTCAGAGACTCGGGATTGCCTCTTGATGGTTAGGACTCAATTTCCCACAAAACTGCTGCACAGTACAGGAAAAACCCAGTTGCACCTGGTCAGATTGGGGTGATCCTCTCTTTGACTTGGCAGGGAACTTCTCCAGCTCTGTTGCAGATCAGGAAGAACACTCCTTTTCCTTTGAGTCGGGAACAGTCCTTGTTTGGCGGAGCATTGTGCGCCAAACAGGTGGAGTCCTTCTGAGTGCAAGCCTTCTGTTGTGCAGTCCAAGGATCCAGCAGGGGAGTCCTTCATCTTTGGGTGTTCCAGGCAGTGATCTGAGGAGCTCCTGCAGCTTTCCCATATTTATCCTCTTTTCTGGACTGGCAGGAGGGAGGACACCCCAACCAATAGGGATAAAGCTACTTCCCCCTGCTATGACCACTTCCTGCAAAGTGTGGCATATTTGAGACCCAGAATGCACTGTCCTCCCAAAAATCAAAATGGAGAAATTCTCTCTTTGGTGTGAGCATCTGTGTAACCCAACCCAGAGGTGTGGCTAAAAACTGATTACACTCCCCTTCCAGGCCCTCTCATAATCTAATTAGAGGGCCTCCCATCTGGCTAGAGCTCAAGGAAGTGGGGGTGGTCCTGTGACATCTGTTTTCTGCAGAGGCTCCTGCCTTTGAAGTCCAGCTTATCTAGCCAGTCTACTTCCTCTCCCTCCAGAAAGCAAATCTCCTCCCACCAAATGGCAGCCCCAGGCCTTTTCGCACCTACTCAGGTAGCAGCTTGACTCAAGTTTTAAAAGGCTGACCAATCAGAAGAGGCTGCTACAGTGCTGCTTTAGGTAACTTCAGGATAGTAAGGCCTAAAACAACTTTCCTGTAATAGATATAATAAATCCTACCTTGGCAAGTTGTTGGATTTATTGTAACCATTATTTTGATGCTTTGAATAATATGTTTAGCTAGCTCCAATCAAAGGTTAGACTTTATTAAGTTTAATAAAGCCTTCTCATGTTAGCCTATGGGGCTAACAGCACTATAACAGGGAAACACAGATTTGGTTGTTTTTCCTTACCAGGACATATAAAACACATTTTATATTGTCCATTTTTTTTATAACAATCCAACCTACCCTTGGATCACCTATGGCAGACTACTTTAGGGGTGACTTAAATGTATTAAAAAGTTAGTTTTGGACTTTGAAAGTACTTTTAATTCCAAAGTCGAATTTGGACTTAATTTTATTTTAAACCCAGCCTGCAAGGCAAGCCTGGCTTTAAAATGACACCACAACAGTGCACATTTAAGTGCATTAAGTCAACTGGGGTCTCTAAACTTACATGCCCTACCATATACTAGGGACTTACAGGTAGGTTGTCTTTGCCAATTAAAATTATACCAATTACCAAATACCTTTGGAGGACAGAGCACTGGCCCTGGGCCTGGTTAGCAGAGGCCAGGGCCCTTTCAGAGTAGGTAACCACAAGCATCAGTCAAAAAATGGAGGTGATCAGGGCAAAAAAATGTTTGACTTTCCTTCAACTCAATGTGAGATTATGCACAGCCATCATCAGGACATATGGGATAGCACAACACTTATGACCAAAGTCACCTTCCAATTCAAAGAGCTCCAAAAAATCATCAACAACTTTTGGAAATCAGAATGCACTGCTACCCCTATACCCATCTGCACCTTTTCCCATCTGCCCAGTTTTCTTTATTGCAGTCTACTCTATCTAAATTCATGACTGTTAGCAAGCCAATTGCACTGCTGGCTCACTTGTGGACCTTTGTCCCCCCCACACATCATCAAGAAAATGTTCCTATCCACATCCTCACTATGCCTAGTTAGAGGCATTTTCAAACACAGTCCTTCGCCAGTGATCTCAGGATGTCCTACATCAAACCTATACTCTGGAAACAACGCTTTGACACATTGACACATTAGAAGCAAGAAATTTCAGACCAAATGCAGAAGGATCCTTCTTAGGTAAACTCAGCAAGACAGTTTACTTCATGCGACATTCTATTTCAAAGAAGCCTCCAACTGCAGCATATAAACATCCTCAACTCCGACCAAGATGACCTCAAAAGCATCCTTTGATTTGAATAGATGTGCTAACTCACCTTGCTTCTCTCCTGTGGCCTTTGGTGCAAAAATATACCTTGTCTTACCATAGAATTGAGGCAATACCAGAGTGCAAGGGACTACACTGTAACAGATGTCACTGAATCTCACAATGAGAGCTCCTATACTATCCCTTTATCCTCTCCTGTCCACTCCGTTCTCCACTGACACAGGCACTCCCAATGCTGATCCCAATGTTGATCCATCGCAATACATCTCTTCAATGCCTACCATAGCCCTCTCCCTCTCCCAAACACCTTCAACCTCTCCAGTTACAACTAAGCTGATAAAACCTAAAATATCTTCAAAATAGCAAAACCTCCAGATCTAGACACATGCACTTTCACTAGAAATGGACCAATACACGTCATGTAATTGTCTAAACCTCATTTTAAAAATGGCCTAACCCAGTGTTTAATGTCTGTAAGAACTGCGACTTAGAAATCTTAGGGTTATCATCTACACCAACCTGTCTACACCAACCAACACAGACTCCATCTGACCAAATCTGACAACCCTCAGGTTCAGTATGCCCCACACCAATACAACATCCTAGACTGTACAGCCAGCCAAATTCTGTAATTTTCTTCCAGCAAGAATCAGAAACTCTCCTAAACACGTGTAATACTAAAATTTTTAAAAGACCTGGTTTCTCTCCACTTTCTGATACTGCAGTGCCACTCACCTAAGCAAGATTACTCCACAACATGGGCTTCACCAAGTAAGCCAACAACTGATGTACCGACCAAGTGCCCAGCTGGAGACACTGTATACCTACATATGCTACCCCTTGTACTTTACCTACTTGGATCACTGGTTTGCTAGGAACAGCCCCAGAGCACCTCTTCTGGCCTCCTGCATTACACCAAACATGTGCCATCTTGGCCACACTTAATACAGCCCTCCTTCATAGCAGATTACAAAGAGCTTGAGTAAACAGACAGGGTCTGAATGTGCTTCAGGGTCACATCAGTAGTATGAAAGCACTATAAAATGGTATAATTTTGTACTTGATTTCACCACACACTTCCTTTATAGACCAAATCAAATACTGTGTCAGAGTCACCAGTCATCAGATGCATCCTGAAAAATGCAATCTACCTCCAAAACTACAAGCAACAACAACCTTATCAGTCACCTTAGTTTTTCATAACTCTATTGCATATTTCCTTTCATCAGCGTCCAGCTGAAAAGGATTCAAAACTCGAGGCCCATTCTTGAAATGTTGATGCTATTGATATCTCACGGAGCACATATCTCACCAAGGTCACTAAGACACGAGAGAAGTAAAATATTAATATCCAAAGCAAATTAATACAGCAGACTTGCCTCTATGGGCAGCCATTGAGCCATTTTCTTTCCCTCCCATTAGGAATATTAAGTCCATAAATACCTATCCTGCCATATAACTAAGTGTCATATAGAATACCAGCCCAGACCATATTATCGCAGTTGACTAACCCTTCAAATTCCATTCACAATATTATTCACTGATGCCCCCTCCACAATGATTCTTGTCATAAAAAGCCTGCTGGCGCTCAAGGGGTTCTTTGTTAAAAAACTTGATGGCTTTCTTGGTGTCAAAAAAATATTTATTTCCCGTCTTGGAAGGGGTCAGCAGCTGGACCCTGCCCACTGTCACTTTCCTTTTTTTCTGGAGAGATGTTAGGGTGAAAAGGCAGCCCGTCACCAAGATGCATCACTTTTTTCCCTGCTTAGCTCCCATTAGTAATTTAATCCTATTTCTGGAACTCAGCATTCAAATCATAAATGTCTGAGTGTCCACCAGGAGACCTAGTCTGTCCAGTAATCAATACTCTATATCCACCATCTAGGTTTCTAGACGAGCATTTCCAGGAAGTTATTATTTTATCTATAAATGGCTACATATAAGCAAGCTCCAAGACCTTTCCAGCAAACCAAGGAGGTGAAGATTATCGCGATCAATTATTCTCCCATGTCGTGCAATGAATTTTAATGATTCAATCTTAGCAGCTTTTTTAATTTATTTTTGCCAGATAGTCTGTAACCCACCTCTCAACCCAAGCACTCTCCTCCCCAACTCTGTTGGACTCTCCTTAATCTTAGTCACTTCCTCGTGAACTATATTCAGTTATATTTATCACAAAGCTACTTAATTGCTTCCAATATAACAACATTGATCCCCGCTGAAGCATCCACTGTGACAGTCTCTACCTTAAAAGCGCAGCACAGGGCCAACTAGAGCTAAAATACACCTCAAACCTAACACAACAGTGCCCTCACGCGATAATACTTTGCATGTCCAAGAATGGGTCAACCATGCATGTGTTGAGGCACTACAGGCTTCTGGGCATTAACAAAGTTATGATTAATAATGTGTGAGCAAATGTGAGGCAAGCCAGGCATAGTGCAGCAATCCACTCTAGTGCTTGTGCTCACACCACAGATATCAATAACAGGACAAACATTGTTGAATCCAAATGGTGGCTAGTGATCATATGTGGCATATGTCTCATTGTGGTTCTCCAGCAAAGACCAGGGAGTCTGCCAAAAACTTGCATTAGCAGGTCCTTATGTACAGAGCAGAATATCGGGCACCTGCTCCCTGGGCAAGCCGTATTAGGCAGTACCCTACATCATCTGCCCCCATTCCTGGCTGTCCACACCTCATACTCAGCAGCCGCAGAGGTCAATGGGCTAGTAGAGTTACAGATTAGCCAAAATGAGGCCACCAGTGTAGCTGCTGGATGGCTTTCCAAGGCTAAGCCCTGAATGCAAGTGCTGACCTCTCTACTGGTTTTAACACTGGCATGTCCGGGCACTGCACATCATTTCTCTGGCCTGGGAGGGTAAAGCTCAGAAATCCACTCTTACACATCTGCTCCTCGAACCACCTCTTCCTTGCAATGTTAGGAGAGCATAGGCCAGCCACTGAGGTAACACACTGTCTCTGCCCATCCTTGTCAGGGTTCCCAGGCTATATGCAATGATCAGCTTGCTTTTGTTGTCATCAACACTATTTTGGAGGCCTTGATAAAAGGTCAACTGAGTAGTAGTGGAGGACCCCTTCACAGCTCCTCTTTGTCATGGGTGTGACGTACACCCCTGAAGCCCCTGCGCTGTGGGGGGCCAAGCCTTCCATACATAAAGGGGGGCCCACTCACCTTGTTAGCTCGAGGGTATGGGTGTTGAGAGCCCCCCACCCACCCCGCCATTCCATGCAGGACGCCCCCTAAGGTTTCCTTGCACCACTGCTCCTTGTCCTCATATTGAACCGGATTCCAGAACCAGCCTTTGGCATTATGGACACCTTACCCTGAACAAACGAGGTGGTGGTCAGGCAGGCTCTGATGTTCAATAAAAGAGGATGATTTTGCAGCATGGACGTGCGTCCCTGAGGAGAACCAACAGCACTCGTATCCTCCCCTTGATGATGCCAAGCCATGCCCGCAAATGTACTTTCTCATCGCTGCCAGATTTATTTTCCTTTGTGTGGACCTATGTGCACACATTTGATTGAAAACCTGCTTTTTTCCTGGTAGTTAAAGAAATATCAGTGAAAGTGCAACAATTATTAAAATTCATATTGTATTATTTTATTAATGGTTGATTAACATTAATATTACTCCTATGTGGGAATGCTAGGACCGCGGTTTTCAGCGCAAGCAGTACCGACGAGGCGAATAAAGAAACAGGCGGTAAGTAAACCGTTCCAGATCGTATGGCCACAGGACAGACACTTGATAAATGAGCAGCGAAGGCCACACCGAGGCCTGTTAGCGAAACAAAAGAACAGCAGCCGCGGTGGCAATGAGAAAAAATCGCAGCAGGAAAAATGCACGGAAATAAAACTCAGGACTCAAGATTTTCTTTTCAACGGATTTTTCATTTATCTTGTACTTTGTTAAAAAGCCTTGTTCTAATGCCGACTTAAAAAATAATTGCCAGTCATAGTAAGCGAGCTTGGTATGTAACGGCTCCTTTCATTAGTACATTTTGTGCTCGCCACTCGGCAGACTTGGCTTGTCACCTAAAGAAGCAAGCGATCCCTTTCGTGGCGGGAGAAGAAACGCGTTCGGTGAAAGATGGCGCTGTCGGCCTCAGCGACTGCTGTCTAATTCCTTGATCTGATTTTCAAGTTCAGAATTTACACATCTGAGAATCTCCTCACAGCCCTTCTGTGCAGACAGTTCAAAGGCAGAGAGGGGCCTGTCTCCTTGCCTTCCAACTTCCACAAAGGGGCCTTTCCATCGGAGGCAAGCAGCAAGAAGATTCTAGAACTTGAGATATTTCAAAACAGGCGTAGCCGTTGTTCAGAACAGTAGTAAATGTGGCTGGCCTGAAAAAGGGGTTCACTCAATAGAACGTCTTGTATTTTCATAAAGGTCTTGGCATGGTACATACAGTACCAGCTTTTAATTTGGAGAGTGGTCTTTGTGAACTAATGGGCGGTGTTTGCTGTAACGATGCTGTGTTTCACCAGGTGGCTGTTTGGCTGTTTTCCAGACAGTTAAGTAAAACGTAGGCCCACTAAATTGGATTAGCAAATCCCATGGGGTCCTGATGAGCAGCAGGTGACTGTATCTGCTTGATTGTCTGCCTTGCAGTTGTTAAACTGCTGCTATACATGTAAAGGCAATTTGTTAACAATTAGTTCTTATTAGCATCAGTTCCTGTCATCGACTTGCAACATCGTCCAAGGCGCTAATGTTGTGTATGAAAAAGAAAAGCTTTTGTTTGTATGAAAGCAGTCAAAAATACTCAAAATCCATTGTCTATCTCAACATTGTTCATCATCTCAAAATAACTAGTTTAGCTTTGGAGACCCCCTGCCAAAGTGTCCAGTTTGATTATGCAGTAGACCAATTTTTTACTAGGAGACATGTTTATTTCGCAGAGAAGGTAGACAGAATGGCAAAATAAATAATAACAAATGCACGTCTTTTCTTCACCAGACTACATATGCTACTATTTTTAAATCTCAAATAGACCGTTACTTTTTCAGCAGTAGATGGTTTATAAATGAACATTAATTTTTCACTGAATCTATTTCATCTGTGAGGAAATCCATAGGAAAGTTCAGTGTACGCTTCAGCTCACAATGGTTTAGTGGAGTGATAGGTATATAAACAAATACACATGACATGAATTACACACATATTTACTGCCAAAGAGAAGCAAGACAACATGACAGGCAAGGCCACGGTATTATTTTTTAGGGTTGGTCAGCTTAGAATCACAATCTGTAAAATAACTGTTATATCAGTTTACTAAAGGTTTTCTGGAGAATGTACAAAGGCTTAGTAACTCAAATGTATGGAGTTTGGTTTGCCAGGTGTGTTTTTTAACATTGTCAAACATTAATGCTGTCAACACAACGCAATAGCTACGTTTAAACAATGTTGTGGATATGAGAGCGAGATATCAGAGTTAATTTCATGGTAAAACCGCAGGCTCGTATTATGCACTGCTTCTCCTTACAGAAGACAAAATATGCAACTGAACATAATAAAATTCAAATTCAGAAGCCCTAGGATGCAGGAATCGTCCTCAAGTCCTCCAGTCTTAACGCACCAAATGCTATATAACCTTCTCCTGTCTAAGACAATTCCTATATTCTTGATGCTGCAGTTACAATTTAATACTAGGGCAGTGTGTAATTTTATTACGCTTGCATAATCTTGTATAGTACACCTCAGAACATTCCTGAACCTGGGAAGACTCCATCTGAAGAAGGTCCTGCTTGTAGCTTACATAAATTCCCGCTTCCTTAAGTTTATACCCACAGCATGGCTTTCTCCCATGGAAGAGTTGGTTTGAGCTGAAATGTTTCATGGGGGTTGGAGCAACTCCTTAGGGCTCCTACTCCACCCCCATCAACCTGTGTTTTTTTCTTTGGGTTTAATAGCTCTGCTTTACTATATTACATGATTATTTCAGTGTATTGTTCTTCATAGACTGCTTAGTTTCTTATGTTAGAATATTAATTCAGTTAAATCAGTATTCATCCCCTTTATGTGTGAGCGTCACGTGGCATGAGTTAGAATATCAAATGCATTATGTCTTCATCTCAATATTTGGTATTCATAAATGAAAATAGTTGTTTGTTTTTGATTAAACACTTAGTCATTCTAATATACTATCCTGCAAGATGCAAAAGAAGAGTGTGGCTGCCTCTCAGTTTCCTGGGGCTATGTTTGCTGACCTAAGATTGTAAAGTGTTTGTCACGTTGGGAATCAAACTTATGACCATCGGGCCTTCTTTTAATATCATTGGTTTCCTTCATTAAGAGTATAAACCCTAGATTGGATTTTGCTCATCCAACAATTTATGGTTGATGCTTAAGCATTGCACGTGGCTTTCACTGCCAACAGTGAAATACTCTGGTGTATTTTTTGTGAGGTGGTCGCTGGGGATGTGTTTCTGGTCAAGCCTACAACTCTCTTGCTTGTGCTCCCCCATCCTTTTTCTTTGACCATGGGTCAGATATATTATGTGGCAAATTCACCTTGTCTACATGGTCATCCCAGATTGTTTGCCTCTTTCTTGACCCTATTGTTCTGGCTAGAGGACTCTGTGTACTTTACCACTGCTAATCAACAGTAAAGTGCTTCTGCATCCCTACTTCTTGATCATGTGTTGTAAGTTGGATATCCCTATTTGGCCTATTTAACTTCCCTGTAAGTCCATTGTAAATGGTGCCCTAAGTGCACCTATGGCATGGAAAGTTAAATGTTATATTTGAGCGGCAGTTTGTATTTACACCACCTACATACATGACAAAAATCTATGTCTGTCAGGAGCACCACTGCAGTTTAAACGCACTCAAGTGACTCATGGGATGGAAAATGCCTTAATAGGAAAAGCCTATTTATATGTATTCACAAGTCATCCTCAATATAAAGAAGATGATACACTACTTATTGGGGCTCATCTGCCCTCACAGTGAAATAAAACCCAAAAGCTATTTCACTCTGAAGGTCTGGCCTAATCATTCCTAATAGGGATAGAAGGGGCTAAAATCTTTATTTTCCACCTCTGCATAGGAAATGGTGAAACAAATGCTTCAGAGTTATTCCCTGATTAGTTTTAAAAGTCTGACTTAATGATGAAAACAGATTTCTGATAACTTAAGCAAAAAAGTTACTTTGTATAAATGTACTTAAGGCTGCCTGAGCCAGAACTGACTTAAAACCAGTTCTGCTCATTATCACCCCTCCGGAGCTGAAAAATACATCCTTGGCTGCGAGACTTAACCCTGGCTCAGAGGACAATGCCTTGCCTCCAGACCCAAGAAAGGCCAATTCATGTTAACTGCTGACCACTTAGAAGGGATAAGCTATCTAGGAGTGCACAGTAACAGTTGGCAAAGCAAAGGGAAACTTCAGCACCGCCTCTTTTGACTTGCAGATGCCAATGAGGGCTTTTTCTATTCTTCCCTGGTTCCTCTTAGACAGCTAAGCTCCAACTTTAGTAGGAGGTAACCTAGCTTTAACTCTGTCAGGCATGGGAGTGGCCAAGAAGCTTTAGACAGGCCTGTCTGGTGGCAGCTGGGTCCCACCATCTTGAAACAGGGGCTACTGGGTAATTTTACATTAAGGCAAAGAGGAAGTGCTGGAAAAGGAGGTTGGGGACTGCAAGAAAATTATTAAGATTTGGGGTACAATTCCTCCAATGACTGGCTAGTGCACAGGATAAATCTGGCACCTCCACCACCACCACCTCAGAACATCCCTGAACCTGGGCAGACTCCATCTGAAGAACAAGGCTCTGCTGAAAAAAAACACTTCTAACTTCAGACTGCCCCATTTCTGATAGATTAGATCAACTGGTAGCTTTGATAGCATCTCGATCCCCTGCCATAATTTCATGAGGGAGTTTCTAGGATTTAATGTCACTACTACTCTTGTTCTGCATCAGTTTGAATGAAAATTGCTTTATTTTAGTCTCTCTTAGATTAAGAATTAGCAAAACAAAGTTAGTTTTGTTATTTAGCCCAAGTTCTGTAGATATTCCTTGTGTCTGATAGCAATGTTGACTAAAGCCTGGCCTTCCCACAAGCTTTTTGCCTCTCCTCCATCCACTTTTGCTGGACCTGTTTCTGTTGGCTTTAGGACTTGGAGAAATTTACCACTGCTACCCAGTGCTAAAGTGCATTTGCTCAATCCTTAAAACAGGGTAACATTGGCTTATACCCAATTGGCATATTTAATGTTAATATAAGTCCCTATTGAAGTGCACTACTTGTGCTCAGGGCCTGTAAATTAAATACTACTAAAGGGCATGCAGCACTGATTGTGCCTCCCACTTAAGTAGCCCTTTAAAGATGTCCTAGGCCAACCATTACAGAGCCTTTGTGTGCAGTTTTAAACTGTCATGTCAACCTGGCAAAATAAACCTTTTGCCGGGCCCACACCTTCTCTTTTTATACATCTACATCACCCCCTGGGGTAGGCCCTGGACAGCCCAGAGCGCAGGGTGCAGTGTATTTAAAAGGTTGGACATGTACCTTTAAGTTTTACATGTCCTGGTAGTAGAAAACTCTGAAATTCATTTTTCACTACTGCAAGGCCTAACTCTCCTATAGGATAACATTGGAGATGACTTATTGCATTTGATGTGTGTAATTTACAAATGAGAAGAGATAATCAGTTCATGTTTGGTGTCTCTGGAATCACAATTACAAATCCTAACTTATGGCAAAGTTGGATTTTAAATTTCAATTCTGAAAATGCCACTTTTAGAAAGTTTTTGTCATGGATCACTTTTAGAAAGTTGGCATTTTCTTGCCTTAGCCATATGGTGCCTGCCGCCTGTTTCTGTTCGCAAGACTGGGTATAGTTGGCAGATGGACTTTGTGTATTCCTTCTAGACAGCTACACACAGTGGGAGCTGAGGTTTGACTAAATGGATTGAAATCAAGGATGGGGGGAGGTAGAAGCAACTATGATCCATTCAGCTTCCTAGTAATCAGTTAATATCAATGGGGAACGGATCACTTGTACCTGCAACCAGGGTTCGCGAGTTCTAACTAACATCACTTAAAAAACCCTCATTCACGTAGACAGGTCGTTAGGCTGTATATCTTGATTCTCCGCCCTAATCAGATACGTGACAGCATCATCATTGGGTTTCTTTTTATGCTTCTTCCACCTGGAGGGAACCACTGGCCCTCAGCTTTTGCATCCCTCCATAGAGCAAAACATGTGTTGGCTACTTTGAGATCAATCCTTTGTTACAAAACATTGTCAAGATTATACCTGTGATTACTTAATGTGATATGTGTGAAGGTATTGTTAGACCAGTCCTCTCAGATAAAACAATTGATATAACATTGATGAAAACTTGATAGAAGATTTTCTTATCTTTGGGATTTTTGTGGAGAGAAGCTAATGAAAATAAAACAACCAACTCTTGAGAGAAAAAATATTTTGACTGAAGATGTGATTCTTAACCATACCTTGTCTATACTTTGGATGACATGATCTTTCCAGTGTCTGCAAACCCTTTGGCAATCGTGGCTGCTTTGTTTATGAGACTATTAAAGGTAGAATTAGTTGATAGGCACCTTGCTTTCATTTATTTGGCTCTTCCACCCACTGCTGCTGCTGCCTTCTATACCAGGGGGGTCTTGGTATGTTTACCTAGAAGCAGTACTTTAACCCGATTTTGATTGCTTTTGTTGTTAAAATTTGGAATTTCAGTCTGTGCCTGTATTTGTAACTGACAAGAGTAATTGAGATTTGTCCTCTTGAATGTGTGTGGTGGATAGGGGGATTGGGGAGGTTATTGCACTCCTCTCCAGCACCCCTTGGTCAATTTTTTCTATCTTCTTTGTGCACTCATTTTAGTTCGTGCTTATGCCTTTTTTACAATTTTTTCTTCAAATGACCTCCAGGTCCAATTTGTAACCTATTCCCCATATGCACAGGATTGGAAATATGCAATGGGGTTGTTATAAAAAAAGCCACAATAAGGTAACATTGTTTTTATCGAGACATGTTAAAATAGGAGTGTGCGACAGACTAAGGGCCTAATTACGACTTTTCAGGTCGCCCGCCCGCTAGATTACGAATAATAAGTAGCCTGGCAGGCAGGCGGCGTGGTGGTCCCATGGCGGTGCCTGTTTTAAAGGCTGTGGTGCCTTTGAAAAAGGCACTGCAATGGGACCGCACTACAAGTTTCCTGCACACCATGGACTGGAAAGTCCATGCTGTGCAGAAACCTATGTGCATGCACACAGGGTGGCACATGTTTTGCCCCCCTGTGTGCATCCACATATGTTTGAGGGACAGGAAGGCCCTGTAGGACCCCTTTGTTTCTTTCCCACCAGGGTTTTCAGTTTCATGGCAGTGGAACCGCCATGTAAGCCTAGCAGAGAGGAAACTCGTAATATGCTTGGCATGACCGTGGCAGTCCCACCAAGCATATTGTGGCCTCTGACCGCCGCTCCAATGCCAGGGAACGGCGGTTCCCTGGCGGAGCCGGTAGTCCTAGGGCGGTCCGACTACCCATGTCATAATCGGGCGGTCGGACTGCCGGTGGCTGGATCTGCCACCGCCATGCCACCACAAGTCTGGCAGACCTCGGACCGCCAGACTCGTAATAGGGCCCTTAGGGCTTTAAAAGAGGCACCGCCATGCTGCCCGCTTGCCAGACTACTTGTTAGTCGTAATCTGGCAAGCGGGCAGAACAGCCTTCGGTGGAGCGGTGGCGCGGCAGTTAGCATCACCGCGCCACTGCTCCACTGAAAATTCATAATTAGGCCCTAAGTGTTTTATTTAAGTGTCATCCGCAAATCGTTTGCTACATTAAGATCACCCACCTCCGAGCTTTCATAATAAGGTGCCCTTTTGGTTTGCACTTGCATTTGTTGGAGAAATAGATATGAAATCTATGGGTGAACCTAAAAAGCTATACACTTCTAAACACAAGACAAAACTATAAATTCTAAAATACGTGCTTTATTTAGATCACTGAAGGTCATTCCAAATACACTAATCATTGCATCTGAAAAGGGAATAAATGTGTGAGGAAAAAAGAGCAATAGGTGACACACATTAGTCTACAAAGGTAAATCTGCTAAATCAGTGAGAGTCTTCTATCCAGAGAGTTATATATCGTTTGTAGTTTGGCTGAAAACAAGCGTTACCCAGAGCCAACAACTGAACTGTGTCTTACAATATTGTTTCATAATATAACGATCATGCATCACTCAATAAAGAAAAATGTTGTGAATTCAACAGATATCAAGGGAAGCTGTGTATTTTTGAAATGTGCTAAAAATAAATCTGAGTTTAGGTGTCCTTTGTACTACTCCAGATTACCTATGCCAGGTGCCAGGCATTTTTTCGAAAAATGTTTTTGTAAAAAGACAGATGCTACTCTTAGCCCTTTCTACAGGGCACCCTCAAAGTTTTGCCTTCACACCTACAATTTTTCTGAATTCATTTTTGTTGGCTTTAGGAAGCTGTGCACTTTACAACTACTAACCAGTGGTAACGTGCTTGTGCGCTCTCTTTTAATTTAAACATGGTAAAATTGGCTTTCATTCATTTTGCACATTTAATTTACATGTAATTCCCTAGTAAAGTGGTACCACATGTACCCAAGGCCTGCAAATTGAATGCTACTAGTGGGCCTGCAGCACTTATTGTGCCACCTACTGATGTAACCCGTTGAAACATGTCTCAGGCCTGCCATTGCAGCCTGTGTGCAGTTTTAAACTGCCATTTCAACCTGGCAAAATAACCTTTTTGCCAGACCTCAACCTTCCTTTTTTAATACATATGGGTCCCCCCTAAGGTGGGCCCTAAGCAGCCTATGGGCAAGGTGCAGATTCCTATTTATAAGGTTGGACATGTACTTATAAGTTTAACATGTCCTGGTAACTCCTAAATTTGTTTTTCACTACTGCGAGGCCTACCTCTCCCATAGGATAACTTTGAGTTACCTTATTACATTTACTAAGAGATAACTTTTGATTGGGAGCAGGTAGGAATGTTGAGTTTGGTCTCAAATGAATTGTAGTTTACCCCCCTTTAATGGTAAAGTCAGATTTTAAGTCAAAATTATGAAAATGCCACTTTTGGAAAGTTCTTGTCCTAACCATTTGGTTCCTGTATCCTGGGTCACATGATATCGGGCAGTTGGTCTTAGTGTATTCCTCACTGACATTGATCCAAAGGGGTACTAGGTGTTGTCAGAATCGGCCACTTTGTCAAGATGGGAGGTGCGGAGCTGGCACCTACCACCCTTTCATTTCAAAGGGACTGCCTCAGCACACTCACAAATGACTTCACATTAGTCTATTGTCACCCTAGATCTGTAGGAGCCAGAGGAAAGTAGGGAAAGAAATTCCAGATGAGGGGGAAGGTGTAGATGTTTCTCCCATTTCAAAGCTGGCATCAGGTATAAATATTGGACCCTCAGACCAACTCTTCAGATCACTTCTGGACCTGTGGAAGAATTTGAAGAAGAACTGCTCTGTTGCCCTGCTGCTGTAAGGCCTGCCTTAATGCCCTTCTGCAAGCAGGACTGCCCTGCTGTCTGAGGAAGGAAGACTGGACCTGCTCCTTGAACCCAGAACCACCAGAGTGACTCAAGTGACTAGCTGACTAGCCTCCTGTTCTGAGCGACATGGACATAACAAGCTCCAGAGACCTGCCCTGCATCTGTCCAGTTGCCGCACTCAACTGGACCTGCCTGTGCCCTACTGGTGGCCTTTGCTGGAGTGAGTCTTGACCCCCAAAAGGTATCCCCCCAGGTCCTAGACCCTTAGCTGGCATTAGAGTATACTCCTACTGGTCCAACTGTGGGTTTCCTCAGAACCAATGCAACTCAATGCAGCGTGATGCAGGACCTTGCTGCTCCTGACCAACAGCTTCATCGGAACTGACACATCGTAATGCATCTCAATACAGAAACTCACATCACAGCACCTCCTAGCTCCTGATTGGCAGCCTCCTTGTAATCGACGCAGTGCGATGCAACTCAACATAGCCCCTCGCAGCTCCTGATCAGCAGCCCCATCGGAACAGACACAACTCTACGCAATGTGACGCAGGACGTCGCACCTCAGTCAAAGTACAACCAGGTACACTGCAGGACGAACTTGGCCCTGTACCTGGCACGTGCTCCATCGCAATCAACTTAAACTTTTGACTTTGTTCCGGTCCAGTTGGACCAGATAACCTCAGATGGCACTTTGTATTTTTTGACTCTTTTTTTACCAAAGACTTTGAAATTGCATATCTCCAGTTCTACTAATTTAATTGTTGTCATTCTGATTTTATTTATTAAAATTTTTCTAGATGGTGTGGCATTTTTCCTTGTGTCGTGTTTTCACTTTATTACTGTTTAAGTGCTGCATAAATAGTTACACATTGCCTCAAAGTTAAACCTGACTGTTTTTGTGCCGAGCTACCAAAGGGTTAAGCACAGGTTCATTTAGTGACTTTTTGTAGTTCACCCTGACTGGGATTGTGGTTGTTGCTGGAGAAGAGTTTCACCCCCCTCGTCCAATAACCCAATTTCTCACAACAGAAATATAGATGAACACAATAGGTATTTACAAATGCCCTACCATGTAGCAATTTTACTCTTCTCCCAATAAAACCATTATTGCACACGTTGATGCAACTGTCACTGAATAAGTTACCTTAAAGGGTGTTTTAAGTGCTTTGAAATGCTTGATTTTTGGTATTTGAGAAGCCACTATATTTGGGCCAGGGATCAGCTGACACCCAGAAATACCAACAAATCCCATACATGGCTGAAAAGTAGAGACTCAGGGTGGTCAAGGGGGTGTGGTTTGTGCAGAACCCACAACTTTTTCTTATTTAGAATGCCCTGCAAACATTGGTTAGCATACAGGATTTCCTCATATTTCTGTGACAGAAAGAGCTGAAATGAGAAACAGCAAATGCCCTTCCGCTCTGCATTAACACATTTCTCCTGATAAAGGTAGTACCCCATATGTGGGTGGACCTGTTACCTAAGCAACAAAAGGCCTCAAAAAGTGACAATGGAATGTCTCCCATGTTACTTAAAAAAATTGATTATTGGGATGTGAGTAGGTGCTGTATATGGGCCAGTGCTTAGCCAGAACCCAGGGAACCCTACCAATGTCAGACATTTGTGAAAACATGGAACCAGGTGGAGTTCAACAAGGTGTACCTTTCATGGATACCACCAGTTTTTCTTACACAGAATGCCCAGCAAACACAAACTTTGTTTAAGTTTTTTTTTCACCTTTCATGATGGAAAGCACTGGAATTTGTGGTGAATGGAAACAGTCCTATCACCTGGGATTCCCACACTTCTCTCAATAAAAATGGTATCCCAAATGTGTTGGTGGGCCAATCCTCCAAAACAGTAACCATGTTAATGTCGGTCAAGTTGTTCTGACAAAAAAATAATTGCTGGGATATGAATAGCTGCCATATTTGACCTTGTGGTCATTCAGGCACTATGGAAAGAAACCAACCCTAAACTTTTCTGAAACCTAGAGATTGGGCATAGCCTAGGGTGGTGTAGCGTGTGTGCATCCCACAGCTTTTGTTTGCCCAAAATCCAAGGCAAATATAAAATAGTGGTTAAAATTAAATTTTTCTCATTGTTCTGTGATGCAACCCTCTGGAATCTTTGAGGAGCAGCAGATGTCCTACTGCTATTCATTCCCATTTCTCCTGATGTAAACAGTACCTCATTGTGTGGCATTTTGTCCAGTAAAGAACATGAGAAATTATCAAGGACATCCAAATTATTCCAAAGTATGAGTTTTGGAATGCCAGGTCTGGTGGCCACAGTGGACTTATGTGTCCACTGTAGGGGCCAGTGTTTGACCTCATAGTCACAGGTTAAAATCCCGGCGGGTCCACTCAGCCTTTCATCCTGATGAGGTTGGTAAAATGAGTACCATTGAGTTGGGTAACAATAAACATCTATTATTCAGCGCCAAGATACCTTTGGGTGAACGTGTGCTTCACAAATATACGCTATGTTATATTATGATGTGGGTAGCTGCCATATTTGGGCCCAATATCAGCCAGCATCCTGTGAAACCTACCATCCCCTGACACGTCTGAAAACAAGAGACCAGAAAGAGTTCATTATGGTGTCATTTGCATGGTTCTCACCATGTTTCTTACTCCGAATCATCTGCAAAAAGTACACTTTAGTCAAAACAAAATATAGATTGCCGCACATTCTGTGAAGGAAAGCTTTGGAATTTGTGGGCAACACCAGATGTCCTACCACACAGCATTCCAACACTTAAACAGTATCCCACATGTGGGTGCACTGACAAAATATCGCCACCCAAAATATCCCCTTACCAAAATATCGGGACCAAAATATCGATGTCAAAAATATCGTCATCCTATGGGAAGTACAAAAATATCAAAAATAATATTGATAAGGGAGGGAAGACAAAGTGACACTTTGGCAGTAAGGAGGAGTGAAGGAACTCATAAATCTATCCTATCACCACCATCCTTCACGTCTTTAGACCTAGACGGTGGGTCCAGGAATAAATTGTTGAACAGAGACACCACCGAGCTAGTTTTAAACCTTCACTGCACTTTTCTCTCGGTGATCCCAATGCATATTGATATATAATTTGAATTTCTTTTTTATGTTTGTATTGTCTTCCCCTCCCTTTTGCCCCACCCCAGGTGTTGGTCTGCGCAGGGGTGTATTGTAAGCAAGCCCGATGATGAAGCATGTCACAATTTTGTGAGTAAGGGCAGTGTTTCTCCACATAGCATGTGCCACCTTTTGATCACGTTTCGCTACTCCTCTTTGTGTGTTACAGTTATGTGATTGGAGAGGCCGGAGTAGAGAAAATTTGCCTCTCCCCCTTCATAGTGTGTGAAAACACGTTTCCAGGTGTAACATAAAAGCTTTGAGAATTCTCAAAAAATTGTAATTCTGCACCAAACTGAGATAGTAGATTTGTAAGTATAGATTTAGGAACTTTTGTGAGAATCAGTCTGTCTTATGTGGAGATACCTTTAATTAAACAATGGTACTGGGGAATGTGCTGCCGAAAAAGTGTCATAAATTTGAGAGGGAGTTACCCCTAACACCCAAATGCAACACAGTTCTAAGACAATATCTTGTAATCCCTGGTAACCATGACATATCCTGCAGGCAATTCCCAGAGAAATGTGTGGTAAGTTCAAGCAGTACCAAACAATTTTAAAGTAAGGAAAACACATAATGAAAATTCCAAACTAATTCAGAAAAATAAAGACAAATTTATCAAGGAAAAAGTAAATAATCAAAAGCAAAAAAAGAGGGGCCAGGTATATGAATTGAAGGTAAAAAGAGTCTAGAAAATATAGTGCCAATCAAAAGTTTAATTGTGTGGTTGACTGGGACCTAGGAATGAATTCCAAGTCCTCCAGCGGGGCAAGTTAAGAAGCTGTAGTTGGCAAGAACCCATTATTGTTGAATATGCCATTATCATGCTCAAACTGAAGTCTTCAGATTTGCTGCTGAGTGCTCCGAGCGAGACAAAGCAGGATTTCTGTAGATTCTGAGGTTGCTTTGCTGCTGAGGTAGATTTGCCAACTCACCCCAGTCCAAGATTTACCTTCGGAATTAGTCAATTTTTTGTTCTCAAAATCATCCAGTGAAGCAAGGTTTGAAGTTGTTGCCAAGCAGGACTCCACAAGGCAAGGTACCTTCAACACGATCTCCTGCTGAAGTATTTTTCCTTATGGTTAAAAGCTCCAAGCATTATTTCTTGTCTGCCAAGGGTGCACATTTTCTGGGAAAGCCTTGGCACCTTTAGCCAGTGCTCTAAAAGTGGAGAATTACTAAGTACAATATTTATCTACCGTTTGGAAATGTTACTCCTGGTCACTTGTGCATCCTATGGATCCACGGGCGAGGGTTATAGGCACCAGATTCCTATAGAGTCCTGTCTGCAAGGTCACCTGAGACTTCCTGGAATCAGGAGTCATTCTGCTTTTTGTGTACTTATAACAAGTTACAGTGGCCCAACCACTTGACCCTTGGAGAGCAATTACAGTCCATTTACACCAACAGTTCTCAGGAGTCAGTATCTTTTTATTCCAGTTTTAGACAGAGTCTTCTTTTCTCAAAATGATTTCTTCCCAACTCCTGGAATATTCTGAGGCTGTGGTACCAAGGTGGCAGTCTCATTCTATGCACCAGCCAGGGACTTGAGAATTCCCTAAACCCAATTCCAGCTACTTTTTTTTTTACAGAATTCCCACCTCTTTTTAATCATTACCTTTCTCAGTTCACTGAAAACCTTCCAAGAGTTTCAAAACCAAAATGGCCAAATGCTGCCTTTTAGCTGGAGGGGACTTCTCCCTCCTCCTATGCACTGTCCCCATTCAGCCACTCCAGCCACAGACAGAAATGAGATGGCATTCCCTCTGTCAGTGCTACTACTGTTTTTTCCTCCTGGTGAATGCACTGTCAGAAAGTAGAGGGTGGCCCTGACAATCAGTGGTTGCAGGTCCTGACACAACTGTTTGGATTTCCACTTTGAAATAAGAGCTATGAAAGCTGCCTTTTGTATTTCCAACTGTTCTTGACCCCTGTCAGATGGCTAATCCCTGCCAAGTGGCCACTGTTAGCATTGCTCCTGCCTTCATGCTACCAGAGGTCAAGCCTTTGTCTTACAGGAGAGGATCAGTAACAACCAGCACAGGATGTGTATTCAGCATCTGCAGCAGGGCGTTCAGTCAAGCCAGCAATAAACAAATTTACTCTCCTGAAGCACAAAAACATTTCACTAAAGTTATCAAACATCCCCTTTCACCATTGGATTAGATTTTGAAAACTAATTATAAAAAACTTTTGTTGATTGCTCCAATATTTTTCCAAGCCAACATCGGAAACAGTGATTCATTACTAGACCTGGTCATGGAAAATGAAGTTTCACCTACACAATGATAAACAGCTCTTTTGTGACTGTTCACTGGTCTGGGGCATACTTTTCCCAATGTATGGCATGTCCCACTTGTATATTTTAAGCACCCGGCCTGTGAAACGACACGGCACACTTTTGGGGTGAATCAGGTAAAATATAAAACTAGGTTTTTCTACATGACAAATGGAATTTTCATTTCCATATGTCACTGCAGTACATTTAAACTGTAGCCTATCTATAGCCCATGGGTGCTCTGTGGAGCCATACATATTTGCCACCTTGTGGGTGATGCAAATAAATACTGCAGCCCACATATGACACTTAACTTTCACAACACTAGTGTACTTTCTTCTCAAACTTATAATGGCCTTAGTGGAAAGCTAAATAACCCAATTGGGTGAAATCAGTGTGACAGGACTGTTTTAGGGAAAGTGCACACACTGTGGCACTTCATGGCATAAAACTAGCAAAGACAGAGTCCATAAGCAGACAGGAAATTCTGTGTAACCATGAAGAAAAGGTGAATTCCTTACACAGCAAATTCTAAACTGCGGCCAAGGGAGATCAGAAGATAGGTTTCCGTGATAAGGTAATAGAATAAGGGCAATTTGTCGCTTCTGCAGGGGCACATTTCTGATCCATGCCCCTCTGAACTTACCAGTCCTCTCTCAATTTCTGGACCAGCAGCTAACCATGTCCTCTGCAGACTGCAGGTTCAAGACTGGCTCTAGCCTGCTCATACATGCACCCCAGTACGTGAACAGTACCACCAGGGCCAAACATTATTTGGCCCATTTTTAATCCCACGTCTGATGTCTATTGTTAGAACTGGGGTCTCTAGTTGGCAGAGGTAGGTACCTTTGTCCAAATAGGGACCCTTGCTTCTAGTCAGGGTAAGGGGGATACACTACTAAAATAACCCCTGCTCACCCCCTTGGTAGCTTGGCACGAGCAGGCAGGCTTATCTCAGAGGCAGTGTGTAAAGCATTTGTGAACACATACAGTAACACAGTGACAACACTACAGATGGACACCACACAGGTTGTATTATAAAAATAAGTATTTATTTATAGACTTAACACAAGACCCAAAACGACAAAAATCCACAATACACTATGAAAAATATGACTGTCAATGGTAGAAAATAGTTCAGTTCAATAAAGATGGTAAATGCGACACTCAATGTACCTTTGGATGCGTAACGCTATACAAACCAAAGAGTTGCAGGGAAGGTGATGCGTCGGTTCCTTACCGGAGAGGAGGTGATGCGTCGGTTCTTCACCGCGTAGGGAGGTGATGCGTCGGTTTCTTATTGCGCTTCTGTGGCGATGCGACCCACAGCGCCGCGATGCGATGGCGACCCGGTGTCTATTCAGCCCTGTGCTGACTCACCCTGTCTCCTGGAGTCCCCCAGCCCCTGTCACTCACAAACCCAGACATACAATACACAAGCTAGCAGAGGCAGGCTGGATGGTTAGGCAAGAAAATACCTACTTTCTAAAAGTCGTATTTTTAAACACAGAATGTTAAAACCAACTTCACTAAAAGATGTATTTTATCATTCTGAGTTCAGGCATACTAAATTCGTTTTTCTACCATGTTCCCTGGGTCAGTTAGGATTATAAGATGTTATAATCAAACTGCCCATTCTGGCCTATGGGGACAGGTGCCTTGCAATAGTGAAAAACAAAATTGGCTGTAATTCACTATCAGGACATGCCACACACACCAGGGCATGTCCTACCTTACACATACAATGCACCCTGCCCTAGGGCCTACGTTAGGGGTGACTAATATGCAGGAAAGGGAAGGTTTGTGGACTGGTAAGTGGGTGCACTTACCAAGTCGACATGGCAGTACCAGACTGCACACAGGCTCTGCAATGGCAGGCCTGAGACACACTTTACAAGCTGCTCCTGTGGGTGGCACAACCAGTGCTGCAAGCCCACCAGCAGCATTTGATTCACAGGCCCTGGGCACAAACAGTGCATTGTACTAGGGTCTGACAGTGAATCAAATAGGCCAAACATGGAGTCACTAATCCATACATCAATTTATAACAGAGAGCATATGCACTTTAGCACTGACCAGTAGTGGTAAATTGCCCAGAGTCATAAAACCAACAAAAACAGGTCAGAAAAAGTACAGGAGGAAGGCAAAAAGTTCAGGGATGACCCTGCAAAAAGGGCCAAGTCCAACATCTATCAACAAGCAAAGTCCAGTTCTGACTACAAGGCAACTAACAAGCAAAGACAGTTGTTACCTGTCATCTTACTGTGCCTGGCAAGTAGCTGTCCACTCCTAGGTGAATGCTTAAATCAAATGGAAAATTATTTTTGATGACCATTCTAGTATTTCCCTAGCCAAAATAGGAAAAGATTGTTTATTCATACATTTACAGACACAGTAACAAACAACGTTTTGTAACTATTCGCAGTGGGGCATACATTTTCCTATATCTAACATATCTCACTTTTTTTAGCAAACCGCCCTATGGGCTTACAAGTCTCACTTTGGGAGTGGCTTAGCTAATATATAAAAACAGGTTTTTCTACATGTAAAGACACTTTTCCTTGCCAGGTGTCATTGCATAAATTGTAAACTACATCTCAGCCAGCACACAATGATTTTCTCAGTAGCCATGTATGGGGCCTAATTACAATGTCGGTCGGAAAGCCTCTGACCGCTGGTCGGAGGCTTTCTCACCGACATTGTAGGTTTAAAGTCCGACCGCCATATTATGATGACAGCGATCGGATTTTAAACCGGCCGGGTAATCCGATGAAGTTCCGACGGGCTCAAGGAGCCCGTCGGCCAGTTGGAAAGGCCTCAAAATCCCTTAAGGATGGCGTTTCCGCCGTAGAGATTAGGATGTCAGTTTCCGACAGCAAATCCATGTCGGCCGTTCAGACATGGATTGGCTGTTGGAAACTGACTTTGGGGGCAACTGTTAGGGCCCCCTTCACCCCTGGCCCTCCGCATTTGGCCCTGCCCCTAAACATCCCTGCACCGTGTGGCAGGCACTGCGAGGTGCCTGCCACACGGTGCAGGGATGTTTGGAAACATCCAATTTTATATGGGAGCTTATGCTGCGGTCGTTTTACTATGTGCTGTCGCATCCAAATGATGTGGTCGGAACCGCCGATCTGAGGTCGGGCGGTTCCCATTCCGCAATGGTGCCGGGTAGACTCAATCCGGGCCATTGTGTCTTATATGTGGGTGGCATAAATACACACTTCAGCCTACATATGACATTTAATTTCCACACCACTGGTGCAGTTTCTGAAACCAACATACAATGGCCTTCATGTCATAATACAAGCAAAGCAAGGTCCATAAAAAGGCAAAATTCCAGGGTAACCAAGCAGAAAGGATTCCCTATAGGTATATTAAAATCTCAACAGTGGAGTGACAATGATTGTAGCAGAGGCAGTGAAAGCAATGATTTGCAAAGGAAAGCTAGAATGCAATGCAGGTGCATTACACAAGTCTTGTATTGTAAAATAGTATTTACAAAGCACTTTCTTACCCCTTAGGAGGCCCCAAAGTGGTTTTTTTGTGATGGTAGGGTAAGATGCTACTTCACATGTTGTGCATAGTTGTAGCACTGATTTTCAGAGTGATCTTTGAGGGAAGTAATTTGGTATCATGTGTGAGTCTTGAAGGTATGCTCCAAACATATTGCAACAAACTTGTTGCTGTGGATAAGCATGGCATAAAGCTAAGACATGTGTGAGATGTGCATAAATATGCCACAGTTAACCTTATCGAATTTGCCATTTTCTGGAAACCAGATAAACTAATATGTGTACAGGACTTGGCTCATCCGTAAAAAGTGAAATCCATGAAGTCAGCAAGCACCAGACGTATCTGAGGCTAGAAGGTTTACCCATTTGTGGAGATAGGGCAACCCATGGATAGATCAAAGACACCACAGTACTTGGGATATGGAGTCCACCAAAACGAGAATATGATGAAACACAAGGATAAACCATAGACACACACCGTAGTGAGTCTATGGAGTCCACAGTGAGGCAGAGATGATGCAATCTAAGTATAAACCACAAATGTCTGACATATTAGGTCTGCCAATAATTTGTCATGATGCAACCCAAGAAAAAAACATAGAAATCACTGTAGTGGGTCTAGTAAGTCTACCTAGTTAATGCAACCAAAACATAAATCACAGACTCCAGTGTTGTGGGTTTGTGGGTTCCACCAAATACTGAAGAAGAATCAACCCAATGGTGAACTGAAGACATTATATTGGTGGGTCCCACCAAAATGATGATGGCGCAAGCCAAGGAAAAATATGTGGACACTACGGTAGTGGGTCTTTGGAACGTGAATTGCACTAGTTCCTCTTTATAACTCGTGCATTCAATGGAAAACTACCGAAGCCACAGTAGTGGGTCAATTGGATCTACCCACAAAAGCAGAAGGCGTAACCCACAAGAGTTGGTGCTATTGAGAGAAAAGGTGTTAAAAAGTAATCCTGTGTAAGAAAAAAGTACGGAGAATTAAGATCAGAGGTGAGGGAGAAGGTAACAAGATAGGGAAAGGAATAATGTCAGGATTTCTTTCCCAGCGCCGGATCAGGCCCAAACAGTACAGTCCCCAAAAGGAAACCCCTTAAACTCTTCAACCTTTACCCGGATGTCATAGGAGTAGAGATTAAATGGTAGAGGGGTAAACAAGTCTGGACGGCTGAGTAGGTCAAATAACCGACTGATTTTAGCCTATGGAGGTGCTAGAAAGAAGGAAGTGGGAGTTAGAAGCGGTGGAAGATTGATAAACCTCCCTTTAAGGTACATCCGGGGTCAAGGGAAAAGGTTGGAGTCACAATAAGGCGTGTTCAATAAACAGCCCCAAGATGGAGCCCTTAGCTTGTGGGCCTAATTACACAAAGTTCTCTGTTCCCCTCAATCAGGTAGCACAGTCTGAAAAACTGAAATGCAGAATCATAACATCAAACAGGCAACAGGCAAGTGAGGCCATGTCCCATACATTTTGTGCCTGTTCAGTACCTATTAGGAAGGGACTATGCATGCCCTCGTGCACCCCTTTAATTCGATCCCTGCGGAGTTAGTCCACTTGCAGCAATGCAGGAATACATTAAATAAAATCCCATCACTGGAGCCATACTGCGTTCCCAACGCCAAGTTACTCAACATCTCACCCTGCATATGAGTTCTGTTTCCCTAGCAGCCACTACTTAATTTTGCTAAATACATTACAAGGTCTCAAGCAGGCATACCGTTAGCAGATCTCAGCCAAAATGTCACCTGGCACAATATGTGTGCACAAATTCGAATGAGCGGAAACTCGAATATCATTCTTATATTTAAAAACGTGTAGCACTTGACAACTAAGAGGATAACGGTAATACCGTCTGGAATCATTTGATTGGATTTGGGCCGGAGCCTTGGACCGTGCAAATGTCATTTTATGACTGCCCTCTCCTCCCACACATACAGATTTATATACCCACAAAAATAAACTTCTTGTGTCTATGCCTTAAAAATGAGCAGAAAATAAATAATTTGATGCCCTTACTTAAGAACCGGGTCTGTTTTGAACTAGTCTTACCTTCTCGATTTCTGAAACGATTGTTTTAAATATGCAGCGTTTGTTTGGGTCTTTGAGAAAGGTAATAACTGCTCTTCCATACCCTAGTTTATATTTATTGCTTTGCTGTACCAATGAGGAAGATTCTGGATGTGAATCATACATCTACTCTTTACTTCTTGTTGCCTTCTTGGCGCATCGTACAAAGGTTTAGGTGGAAACAAACGGTACATACTTATATTATTAATGTCGTTTTGTGTGTGTGTGTTTAAATATAGTGGTGAATGCACAAATGAGTATCTTGCTCTTACCCATGCCGAGTTTGTAAATCCTCATTTAATACTGTTGCAGACATAGAGACATCCTATTACTCTGTTTTCCTTGAGTACTAAAAACTGAGAGCAACACTGTGAACAATGCAAGGAAGGAGGTGTTGTGTTGTGGGCCCTAGGCCCACATGCTGTTCAAGGACTGACACAGACACGGTGGTTAAGGTTATTAAACTGACCACGAGCACGTGCACCCGGGCCCTTTTATTAGCAGGATCACGTCACTCGTGACGCCTGTGAGGGATGCATGTGGGGTGCAAGTGTGCCCACTCCCATAGGGGAGTGGCTTCTAACTCTGTGCCTGTCAAGACACTAGAACGTGTCTCGCAGGACACAACATTCCTCCCAAATTTTAATAAAACAAAAGTTCTGTAATTCAACCTGTAGGGATAAACAGTAACGAAATATACACCACAGGGTCCATCAGTTTCTTGGGTCCGGCATCAGGAAGACGGCAGACACGGGCTGGTGACTTCGACTGTGGCAGGACACTCAGCAGGTATTCATCATTTAACCTGATTGGTTCAGGACACGAACTCTTGCTTGAAGATGTCATCTGCGCACTAGGAACGTGCTGGTGTAAGCATGTCCTTTAGTCCCACGTAGCTTCCGTCCGCTGACCTGGATGATGGTATGTGGTGTGTAACAATAGTTCTTTAACTGGGTGCGTCAAGATCATGGTGGGAGTCCATGGTGAAAGTTTACTGGATACTTCTGGATCGCCTGAAGTCTCTCTTAGGCTGTCTTGCTGTGTCCGGTGCCCTGTCGGTGGGGCAATGTCTCTTCCAGCTCTCCTGCCTGGGGAGGCCCTTCGTCGGGCTTGCCACGGGACTGCTGGTAGGCTGCGATGGGGCTGCGTGTGTGCCAGCTGGGGGCAGCTGCAAACCGCCGAGGAGCCAGTAGCCAGTCTCTCGCACAAACCTCAAGGGTGTATGGATCTTGGTCAGGACATGCTCTCGCTGCCGCAGTTCAGGTGCAGACCAGGTTAGCAGATAACCTCTGAGTATTCTTGTTGGCTAGTTTGGCACTAGTGTAGGACTCAACTCCATGTGTATTCGAGATGGTGACGATTGACACACTTGATGAGGATTGGCATGGTGCAATTGCCAACCGTGTGGTGAATCTGGACGATGGCGGGTGACGACTTGCCTTGATGGATGCAGGCGTCTAGTCTGGTGTCGATCACCTGAGGCAGGGAGTGGCCAGGTACCTCCATGTTCTCTGGGGAGGGACTTGCATTCATGTACTTGTACTTCTTGGGCTGTTGGGACTTTGATGACGGAGGAGTGATGAACACGCTGAGAAGCGTAAGGCTTGAGACTCGGTTCGCACAGGCTGTGCGGCTTACTCTCGGACTCCTGCTGTGCGGTTGCCAGTTCCTTCTCGGGTTATCCCCCTCTTCCCTTGCTGTCGCTGTGTCAGGACTCACTCCTGTTGTAGCTTGGGTCTTCTTCATCGTCCGGCCCTGCCACTCACGACTTCCTCTTCTGACTTCAGCTATTTCTCCGAATCTTGGTGTAAACCCTCCGGTTACACTTCCACGTTTCTTGCTGAGTGTGGTGTCATGCACATGGCACTGATGACGTAGCTGCCATTGGGCCTGGACGACAGGTGGCAATGATTCACTAGGAGAGGAAGTTTCTGGATAGACGTCGTAGCCACGTGACTGCCTCTTCTGAATCTTCTCTTTCACCTCTGGCATCTGCGGTCAGGGGCAGGGATGCCGTTCGATTCCAACTGCTGACACTCGGGGCTGGACGGTCCCACTGTGAAGCGATGGGAGCAACGCGGTTTGCGCTTGCTGCGGCTTACGTGTGGTTCTCCCTTGGTGCTGTCGCCAGGGCCGTCGGTCTGCCTTGGTGGCTGTCTGGTGTCTTTGGAGGTGTTCTTGGCTTGTGGTGCTACGAGTCCTCGTGCTTCTCCTCTCGTTGTCTTTGACGCACCTGCGTTTGTCCAGCTCTTCTGGGTGACCCGATTTCCACTCTTCTTCTGCTTCTCCTCTGGGTGCAGTGACATGCACCATGTTCTAACAAGGCCAACGGGGCCGTTGAACTTCACTGGTCTCTGGACCATGAGGGCCAAACTTCTGTCGCTCTTCTCTGCTGCGTGGCGAGCAGCCACTCACTTCGGGTGCTCCTTCTTCAGGCCGCTTCTTGACGCTCCTACTCCGGGTGTTCCCTCTCCAGGGAATGGCTTCCACGGGCCGAAGGGAGCGATGCTCCTACTCCGGGTGTTCCCTCTCCAAGGAATGGCTTCCACGGGCAGTAGGGAGCTAGCGACGACGGCTGGCCACTTGTGGTGTACGACTCTCCTCTCGTCAGCCTTGGGTCACTGACGACTCCTGCTTGAGGCAGTGTGAGGGAGGACACTGTGCTGCGTTTTGCCCCTTCCGGGTTCCGTTGCTGCTATGGAGATGTGTAGGATCTCCCTGCTGATTCCAGCAGCGCTTCTTTCTTTTGGAGAGGTCTCTTTTTCTCCTGGGCGTGCACCTGTGCTGGCGCGCTTCTGGCTGCATGCGGCGCGCACCTCGGACTGCGCGCTCTTCTTTGCTAGGGCGCCCTTTTCTGGCACCGGTCGTGCCTGCTCTTTCTCCTTGCGGTGATGGTCGTTCACCTCCGGGGGCGTGTGGCGCACCCTTCACACTTGCTATGACATAAGACAGGCACTGAGATTGCGCTCTCCATCAGTCTTTCCTGAAGCTCCTTGTGGGGTTTAACAGTTTCACCCCTCCAATGCGACAGACCTGAGTTGGTGCCCCGTCAGGCAGTACTGGGGCTACTATCCAGTGTCTGCTGGCGCCGTGCGTGCTCACTTGTCTCTAGTAGTGGCGGGCGTTTGCATATTGGGGGCATACTGCGCTGTCTCCGTTGCTCTGTACCTCCCTGCGGGCTTGCGTTTGCTAGCTTGTGATTCCACTACCTTGTGTGCAGCTGGACTCTGGGTATCCTGCACTGTCGGTGGCAATTTTAGTGTTCATATCAGGCAATGGCATGCACTCCCTGGCATGAGTCTCTGTCTTGCTGGCGCATTTGACTGCTGATGGCCACCATTATCTGGTACGCTACCCCCTGTTGCTTGTAGAAGGCACTCTCTCCTGGCTCCGTGGCTTTAGGCCTCTTCGTCCCTCTACCTGGGATCATTGTCACTCTTGACCGTGCTGACTATTTGCCTCTTGCGGTGGTCTTGCGCATGGGTGCACACCATGTTGGCCGGGCAGTCTTTGGGCTTCTCAGGGCTAGTGCCTCACGGGTTTTCTTGGCGCCTTTTCAGCTGTCTCTTCACATTCCCTGTTAGTCACTAAGGGACGGTCTCTCCACGGCCTGCGGTTGGGCTGTGCTCAGTGGGTGTGGGCTCCGGCAGCTTGTTTGATTTGGGTCAGTGTTCATGTATGCGGTGTGGCTCATTGACCGCTAGGTGGCGCTGCACGGTCCTTGCTGGTTCCTCCAGGCTCCGGCCGTCATGTTGCAGGACGGCGCTGAGGATGCAGGTGCAGGGACCTATATTGTTGGTGCAGTAAGGCGGCTCCTTTTGTGTATGGGCTCTGCACTGTTCCTGTGCATACACTGCCTCGTGTCTTTAGTCCTTTCTCGAGCTGCCTCCTGCACTGTGCACGTTGAACTGTGGCGTGCTCAGGTGACCACTAGGTGGCGCTGTGGGCGATTCGCTTCTTCATCACTGCTGCAGCAGTCTCTCTTTGGCCTGCCGGCCACACGGGGGTCTCTGGTATGGCCTACCACGCGGGTGCGGCGTCTTCTACCCCCTCCGCTGGTGGGGCATTGAAGAGCTTTCTGTTGCGCGGCACATCACGCTCGGACGCGGTGCCGCCGCTCTTCCATGCCGGAGCATCTTGACAGGTACGGCATGGGCTGCGAGCACTTGCGCGTCTTCCTCCTCACAGCTCTCTGTGATCGCAGCAGGGGTCTTTCTGGGTCGCAGCCGGGGCGGAGGGAAGGAGCGGTGTTCTGCTAGCGCTTATACCTTGTGTGCCTTTCCTTGGGGACCGCTGCTCATTACACCACCCTTGTCGCTGGGATAGCGCCTCATCCCCGGGACAGATGGCGGCCGGCCTCACCTTCCCCAGTGGGGTAGAGCATACCTCGTCCCTCTGCCGGCCTCGTGGACACCAGAGGAGCTGTTGCAGGGCTGTGTTTCTTCTTGCTCCTTGCCTCCTTCACAGGGGGTTGACAGGCATCGCTCAGCCGGGGATGTCGGTGCCGGCGGCCTTAGTGTGGTGCCGTCTCGCTCCGGTCACGCCTTAGGCGTGGATTGTGCCCCAGGGGATGCGACCGGGCCCGTCTCTGCTCCTCCTACCGGGGAACCCATGGGCTTCTTGCAGTCACGGTCTGCAGCGTTGAAGAGCCTCCGGCTCCGCGTTGACCGCGACTCTTCACCCCCTTTTCTTGTGGCAGTAGAGGTCTTAGCGTGCGGGCACCAGTACACCCTCTGGGGGCTCGTCGTCTCTCTCCAGTATCACGCTAGCATCAGGGGCGCCCTGAATGGGGGCAGCTCCCCTCCCCCGGAGAGAATAGCCAGCCTGCAGCCAGGGGACACGCGGGATCAGATCCCACCCTCGTCGCCAGTGTTGTGTTGTGGGCCCTAGGCCCACATGCTGTTCAAGGACTGACACAGACACAGTGGTTATGGTTATTCAACTGACCACGAGCACGTGCACCCGGGCCCTTTTATTAGCAGGCTCAGGTCACTCGTGACGCCTGTGAGGGATGCATGTGGGGTGCAAGTGTGCCCACTCCCATAGGGGAGTGGCTTCTAACTCTGTGCCTGTCGAGACACTAGAACGTGTCTCGCAGGACACAACAGGAGGCAGCGGCACAAGGAACACGCTGCTGGCTTTTGGGTCAGTGAACTGACAGGTGTCCCTGCTGTGTTCCTTTTTTTCTGTGATTTTCTACTTTACGTTACTTCACAGTTCAAAAATAACTATTCTCCTGTCAGCAGGAAGGCACTTTGGTGCTTGGGAATTATCATTCTGTGGAGATCCCTCAGCAGGAATAATATAAAAGATACCACTATAAAGAGAAGAGTCTCCCCCTTCCAACCGCACCCCTTCCATCCTGATTGGTGTGCTTGTGTGGTGGGGGCAGATGTGTAGCCCTGAGCACCTGTGTTCCTGCAAAGCCACATTCCATTGCTTTAATCCGTAAGCCCTTCAAGCAGTAATGGGGCACAAATTGGCCAACCAGACACAAAGAAATTATATTGGAATGGTATCAAAAAATATAAGTGGTGGACCGTCACTTTGGCCTTGCTGGGCATACGCATCTCTGTTTGCCACAAACCCTCCCAGCTACCTTGAGGGGCAGATTGGGAAGTTTACCTTAAGAATTCTCCTTTGGGGTTGGGGGAGTAGGAAAGCCTACTGAACACCACATAATACATTTTATGGCATGGGGAAGTAACAAATGAATTCGGGTGACCCACCTGGAACCTACTGCCCTACCCTGTCTCCCAGGTACCTCGCCAAGTATAGATTCTGGAGAAGGCAAATGGAGCTGTATCAGGAAGCTGCACCAACCCAGGCCCTCAGTGGTGCTGAGGAAAAGGAGGCAGTGCTAATTGGATTGCACTGCGTGATCATACTGGTAAACTCTTTTGTGGGCTAGAATTTGTTGAGGGGATCAAGGAAACACATGAGCATGTCTGTCTCTGTTGGCATGCAAGTTTTTTTGTATGTGATCATGTTTATGTTGGGGGGTACTTTTGCCTGGAACCTAGTAGCTGTCAAACCCTCAAACCTGTTATTCCCCTGCTCCCGCTAGGTAGTCTGCCCTGGCATAATACCAGGCGCATAAGAGGGTCCTTCTATGCTTACTATCTTCTTCTCTTTCTAGGGATAGTTCCTTGCATATTGTGACAACCTGTGGATTCTGATGGGCATCTTGGCGTGAATCATGCCTCTCTTAGGCCTTAACACCCATCTTCATGTCAGCTTTCCTGGTGGAGTAGATCAATGGACTTAACAAACTAGTCCCACCTGCAACCTACACCCTAAGGGGGGCTGAGGCCCATTAACCACAAAGGATAGATTATTTTCAACATATGAGAAAGGAACAGGAGCTGCCCACCTACCCTATTGTGTGACTCCCTCGCACCAACTTGCCCATCTACAACACCCTTCCGTTATTTATAATTAGTTGATAGCGTCTGTGGGTGGTCATACCCAGTGCTTAATTTGAGCTGGTGGTTGCAGGTGGAGCCCACTGGCACTCATTTTTGGGGACGGGTGCTCACTTTTCTTCATGCTGACTTTGATCTAGAACAAGAGAGAGAAAAACATCAAAGGGGTAAACAAGGATGAAAGAACGATGGAAACACAGTGACTAAGTGAGAACGCAAAGATGAAAAAGAACCTTCAAGAGTGAGATAAAGAGGCTGGGAGTTCCTGGTGGTGGAATAAAGAGGCATGATGCGGAATCAAGAGAAATGATGTAGAATCAAGACTATGTCGCCTTGGTATTCTGCACCTTGATCTTCGATAGTGAAGGCCATGGGCGTCTGAGCAAAACTATGGGGCACAGCACTTATTCTTTTGCAAATTATTCACTGGTCATACCACAGTGGAGAGGAACGGTTGTAGGATGTTACAACGCATGCTTTTACCCCACATGCCGTTACAACGCAATTTTTTACCCCGACTTGCTGTAGTGGGTGCGCTGGATGTTGGAATAGTATATTTTACTATTCCAACTCCAGTCTGTGCAACAGTAGGGAAGGTGTTGGAGTTAAAACCAACACCTTATACCCCTACAGCAAGCCATTTTCGTTGTAATGGCATGCGGGGTAAAAGCATGCGTTGTAATTCATGCGTTGTAACGGTTGTTTCCCAGAGAAACAGACAAAAATTGCATCTATGTTTCGAGAATTTTTTATGTGAAATTTGTCAATGATATTTGGCACGCAGTGTCTAGAGTTTTTGAGCCTGGTTTCTCATGGCGTCCAGGGAACCATACCAACCTCAGTCACTTTTGAAAGCAAGAGACTTCGGGAAAGCTATTCTGATGTAAATAGCATGTATGCATCACAAGGGGGATCCTGCCAATATTTGAGGCTGGGGTTGGCTAGCACCCATAGAGTCTATATTTTAAAACCCATTGCAATCCTGGGTGATGGGAGATTGTGTCGCTGGACTGCACCCTGCAGATGAGAGTCTGCCTGAAAGAGTTTGACTACCCAGCCTTTGTGAGGCTAGCATAACCTCAGGGCAAGATGTCGTCCAGCTGCTGTGCAGGAAAAAAATATTCAACTACCTTATATGTTGCCTAAGGCCTATGGAAAAGATAATTTCCTACAGCATTGTTGTGTTTGTAAGTAGGTCCTCGTGCAGTATTGCCATAGTGTGTACTCCACATTCCAGTTTGAAATGCGAGTGCTGTCATCCGAGCAGTCGCTGTGACGAGTTGGGGAAAGCAGGACAGTACACTACTGTGGGTGGTGCTATTGCTGAATAAACCTTCTCAAAGCATTTCCTTTGTATGCCTCTGACTTTACAACCATCTTGTTGGGAGCACAATCTGTCCCTCATCCTGACAGTGTGACAGTAAACATGGCAATTTCCCTATTTGCTTCAACAATGCTTTTGTCTCCTCTCCTGGCCTATATGAATAGGACTGGTAGCAAATCTCTCTGATCCCAAAGCTACAGACTGCAAAAAAATCTATTGCGAGATTGCTGAGATATCAAAGTTTTAATCACCAGCTCCTAAACTGTGTCTGTCCCATGCCCACTCAATTCCAAAGACCTAGACCTCTGAGAACGTCCCCCCCCCAGGGGTGGGAAAAGTCAAGCTTGACTGGTGATTTCAAGATTTGTACCTTTTGTCTAAAATCACCACTAGTGTACAGGAAAAAACCAGCTGTAACCCTCAATTCAAGAGATATTATATTTTCTACTGAGATTACAAAACGTGCATGGAACATGGTCTATGGGCACTGGAACCACCAAGAGTCCCCCCAAATTATGGACTCCCATAGAATGTAATTTGCATGGAAATTGCATGCTGGATGTGGGCTCCTCACTTCCCTTTTACTTCCTATTCAGCGTTTCTAAGTCTATGTGGATCAATTTTGTTGATAGGGTTCAGTTTCTGCCTGCCACCACAGACATCTCTAAACTGACAAGCTTTGAAGTGGTGCATAACCATACTGCTCAGTGAAACATACTGATACAACCCCCCTTCGAAATGTAATTACCAGAACACATGGCTGCTGAAGTGTACCTGGGAGAACTATGCTTGAGCATGTGCTTTTGAAATGTCGGGATCCACAAACTGTGTTAAAGACCCAGTATTCCTGCAGACCAATAAAAATGCCTTGCTCCTGACCTGACATTAAAAAAAGGTTGCACTCCATGCTGAAGCACTATAAATCCGTTTGTGCTCATCTCTATAGCTTTTAAGTTGCTACTGGAGTATGTTTTTGTTTGTTAAACTTCATAGTTTTTAGTTTTATGTTCAATAAATTACTTCTATTTTTACAAAGCAAATCACTGACTGAAGTAACAACTATATTTTGGTATTTTTTACTGTGTAATGAGTTTCTACCCAAACCACACCCTTGGGTAAGTCGTGGACAGGACTTATTCATTATCTTGAAAGTCATGTGCTAATGGGGAGTACTGCATAATTTTGTTAGATGTCAAATATATAGTATAGTGTCCCTAAATTAACTCTAGTTGTAACAATTGGAGCCCAGCAGCCTCTGACTACCCTAGAACAACCTGAGTTCATTCTCACAATGCCATTTTTGGGAAAAATGAAAGAAGGGCAAACACATTTTTTTGCCCAGCACTTCTTTTCAATTTTTTGTAAGAAAAACAAACTTTTGCCATATTTTGATGATTTTATCAAGACCCTTAAGATAAACCACAATGCATGGGAATCATTATAATCGCCAGTCTGTGGGAAAACCGGATCGAAAGGTGGCCTGGATATCATTTGACAAAACTGTTATGAGGGCGTAAGCACAAATTACCGCAAATGTCAACAAAACAAAAGGGCTCAACAGGATGGGGATTTTTTGGGGTGACCATCAGCACCCATGAGTTAAAAATTAAACCATGTGAATGAATATGCACTTTAACGTATTCTTAATGCAGTGTGTAATTTGTGTTTCAACTATTCTTCTTAGTTAAGTATAACTTTGGGTGAAACTCATTTTCCTGAAATTTTAGACCAATGGCCTTGGTATTATTCCACCTATGCATGCTACATTATGTGAAGGTCGGTTGGTTGACTTGAGGAGGTGCTAAGAGCCTGAGTTGTGAACCCATACAAATATTAACATCAGCTATGGGCCTGCTATGGTCGTTTTAACACTGTCAGGAGTTTGATTTCAACGTTAATTGAATTCCAGTGAAATCAGAAATATTTCAGATTTTAATTGAATTCCGGTCATAAATGGTTTATAATTAACGAGCAGCAAAATTATTGTAACCGTCAATGAACAGGGTCTTTGAAATTAAGGTAATTAGGTATTTGACCTTTAAAGTTTCTTTGAAAATTAGGTTAACGGTCTGAGAAATAATTTGTAAATTGAACTGAGGGAAGGCAAGGTAAAGCAAGTAACCGTAAGACAAAAGGTGAAAGAAATGGAATGGTGTTTTTTTCGGGAAAAAGTGAAATGACAAAAGGAAATGGGGACAAATTTATGGGATTTTGACCAAGAATGTGATGTTTGATTTTAAATTCGAAGCCCATATTTGCTTAAAATATTGACAATGATAATATGTATATATGTGTAAAATGAATTTGCAAACGTCAGGGACATTATATTAAGTTGAAATTGGAAGAAAGACAGCTTTTCACTGTTTGACAAATCACATGTACTAAAAGTCGTCCTAGCAAGATGGCACCAGTCCGTGAACAAGACTCTGGCAGATCCAAACCGAAATGTGTTGGGTCCATATTGCCGGTGAGGCCCCACTCCCTGAGCCTCTTTAAGTCCTGGGGACCCCATGCCCCAGGGCTGTGTATTTTTTTAAGGGGAGGGGGCCCTGCAACCCCCCTTCCCCAAACCGATATTGGTCCCAGGGACCCCATCACCCGGAGCCACTTATTTAAATAAAGGGGAGGCCTCCCCTTTATCCTTTTTTTTTTCCTTTTTTCTTTTCAGGTCAGAGGACTGAGTCCTGTAATGGCTGCCAGCAACATTTTTCACATGTTGCTGGCAGCCAATCAGAGCGCTCGCTCCCGCGTGGGTCTGACTCGAGATGGCCCAAGGGAAAAAAAGCTCTCTGGGCCAATCAGAATGATCTATTTTTAAATTACGGCTCCTGTGACAGTCTCTCAAGACTCTCGTCAACCCAACCATCCAGATATACAATTATTTTCCAACCTCAGTTTCTCCAAAAATACTAAACCAGTTTACAACAAATCACAGAAAGCATAATCTGTGGACCAAGATCTAGTTTCCTGTCAAATTTGGTGAAATTCCGTTCAGAAGTTTTTGCTGTAGCCCAGCTTAAAGAAGTCTATGGAAAATGCATGGGCATTTTGCATTTTTGACCTCCCCCCCTGTTTTCTAGGACTCCGCTTGACAGATAACCCCGAAACTTTGCGGGAAGTAGCTGAGATGGATGAACTTTTTTTGTAAGGTCTTGTGAAGATTCATCAAACGGGGCCAAAGTTATTAGCAAACTAAAAACACTCTTTCTATGGAAAAAACATACCTAACTAGAACTACCTAGTGGTGACTCCCACTACGTAATATATGGCGGCCACCAGTAGGTAGTTATAGTTCCACTTCTCAAATTTCATATTTCACTATACTAATTCACCACTAATCCTTTATGGGTTCCAGAGTAGCGTGTCACTCGCCAAAAAAGCGCTTCAACACCCCATCAGGGGTAACAAGCGCTATATAAATGCAAACCTTTTTCCCTCTTCTATCCCTCCCCTTCTCAATCCAAATAACTGACTAACATATCCACCACTCAAATTACTTTCATATTTCACTATACTAATTCAACACTAATCCTTTATGGGTTCCGGAGTAGTGTGCTACTAGCCAAAAAAGTATTTCAACACCCCATCAGGGGTAACAAGCGCTATATAGATGCAAACCTTTTTCCCTCTTCTATCCCTCCGCTATCCTTCTCACTCCAAATAACTGACTAATATCCACCAATCAAATTACTTTCATATTTCAATGTGCGAATTCACCACTAATCCTTTATGGGTTTCCGGAGTAGTGTGCTACTCGCCAAAAAAGCGCTTCAACAACCCATCAGGGGTAACAAGCGCTATATAAACACAAACCTTTTTTCCCTCATCTATCCTTTCCGCTATCCTTCTGAATCCAAATAACTGACTAACCTATCCACCACTCAAATTACTTTCATATTTCACTATACTAATTCAACACTAATCCTTTATGGGTTCCAGAGTAGCGTGCTACTTGCCAAAACAGAACTTCAACACCCCATCAGGGGTAACAAACGCTATATAAATGCAAGCCTTTTTCCCTCTTCTATCCCTCTGCTATCCTTCTCACTCCAAATAACTGACTAATATCCACCACTCAAATTACTTTCATATTTCACTATACTAATTCACCACTAATCCTTTATGGGTTTCCAGAGTAGCTTGCTACTCGCCAAAAAAGCGCTTCAACACCCCATCAGGGGTAACAAGCTCTATCTTAACTTTCAGGAAAGGCTTAAAAACCTGGCTCTTTGCCCAATAAAACTCTTTCCTTCCGTTTCTTGCCTAATGGAGATGTAACTAGCGCCAGGACACCCCCGGGTAACCGCTGCGCTTTAAAAATATCATTAACATAACATAACATATAAATACAAACCTTTTTTTCCCTCTTCTATCCTTCCGCTATCCTTCTGAATCCAAATAACTGACTAACCTATCCACCACTCAAATTACTTTCATATTTCACTATACTAATTCAACACTAATCCTTTATGGGTTCCGGAGTATCGTGCTACTTGCCAAAAAAGTGCTTTGATGCCTCATCAGGGGTAGTAAGCACTATATAAATGCAATTACAATACAATACAATAATTAGGACCTAGTTTCCATAGGAAAAGTGTTTTTTGTTTTACCAATAACTTTGGCGCTGTTTGACAAACCTTCATGAAATTTTCAAAACTAGTTTGACACTCATGCCAGCTGCTGTCTTGAACGTTTCGTGGTGATATGTCAAGCGGGGGCTGATTAAAAGGGGAGGCCCCAAAACACATTTTCCCAATGTCAATTCCCATAGGAACTTTAGAGACAGGTACAGCCCAAACTGCTGAACCGAATTACACCAAATATGGCAGAAAGGTAGAGATATTAACCAAAATCCAAATTTATATATATATATATATAGGAACATGAAGGCTTCTTGACCCCTCCCAATCTCATGCTGAGATCTGATTGGCTGCCAACACTTCAAACCTGGAAGTCTTGTTAGCCATCGTGGGACTCGGCTTGAGCTGACTCCCAGAAAAAATATTTTAAAAAAGAGATGAGGCAGAGTAGGAATACCCAGACCCCCTAGGCCACTTTTGGGGGGGATCCAGAGGGACACTGCCAGGGCAAAAAAAAAGTTTTGGGGAAAAACATTTCGTCTGGAGCTGCGGCTCTCATTAAAATAAAAAAATGAGAGAAATGCAGCCTCCCGCACGTCTCTATTATTTAGCCCCTGGGTGGGCCAGGTCCCAGGTGCATGCGGCCGTAATACTTGAAAAGAGATGGGGGGGGTCTCGAGGACTCCCCGTGGCCTGGGGACCGCCACCTTCCCGGAACTTTTTGATAAGTATTGGGGGGTCTTGTGCAGCCTCCGCTGCAGCCCTGGGGACTGCCACCTCCCCGGGGCTTATATGAAATAAAATGAGGGAGCCTCGTGGACCCCCTGTGCACTGGGGATCACCACCTCCGCGGGCCTATCTGATGTGTAATGGGGGGCCTCACATACCCCCTCAGGTCCAGAGACCACAACCCCTCTGGGGCCAAATTACATTTTAAAAATGGGAGAGGGGCCTCCCTCCTGGGTCGTTCAAACCACCACCACCCCAGGGCAGGCCCTACTTTTTTTTTATTTTTTAGTCTTCATCTCACCGAAGCATCTGCAGAAAAAGAGCAAAAAGCAACCATCCAACCTGGGCACCCCGGCCTTCTGCTACTGCATTGGCTTCAGACCTGACCAGGCCAGCTTCTTTGTGTAAAGCTTGGTGTAATCATTGGACCAAGGGGCATTGGACTAACCGCATTTCGTTACCCCATGATAGTAACGGTGCCCAGATGTTAGAATTACTATCATTCAAATGATCTTGGTCCAAACGAGCCATACCAAATGCAGCACTCAACCAGTTCTCATATAAAGGGGGCCTAGAATCTTTCCAGAGTTTACATATCTCCCTCCGAGCAATAAGGATCAGGTGGAGTAACAGGCCTTTTTGCGTAACCGAGAACGTATTTGTCAAATCATTATCAATACCAAATATGACTAGTGGGAGATTCAGATTCAACTTAACTTTGAAAATTGTACCAAGAGCACATTCCACATTCTTCCAATAACCTCTTAGAATAGCACATTCGAAAAACATATGGATATCATCCGTCGCAGTAAAGTCACATCTTGGGCACTTCGAGGAGGAGAAAGGAGCAAATTTTGCTATTTTCATGGGGGTATAATAAAGTCTGTTGAGGACGTAAAAATGATTCTTTTTAAGAGATGCTGGCTTAACATACTTATATAATGTTTGTAAAGAAAGATCATACAGATCAACAGCTATTCCGTCCAGGGCTGACAGATTCCAAACAGAATAGTGTGGAGGGAGGTCTGCAACATCGGCATCCAATAGATTCTTATACCAATACCCAGGGCAGGCCCTACTACAATAAAGGAGGGGGCCCCTTCTGGAGCCATAGATGGCCCTGGGGACAACCACTCCCCCAGGGCAGGCTCTTGCTATGTCCCAGGGTGGCCACACCTGGGACATAGCTGTTTGCTGCGGCTTGGCGGGAGTTTTGCCGCTCCTGTCAATTCACAGCAAACACTCCGCTTCCAGTAAGCGAGAGCGGAGAAATGCTCTTGCTTGCCGAAAGCGGAGCATTTGTCTGTTTCCAAGCCTGATATCAAGCGAGCAGGGAAGTAGACAAATCGCTTTCAGACACAAGGAGCTGCATGTCTAAAAGCAATGCCGGGTCCCGCAGCAGGCGGGGGGGCCGGTAGGGACTGCGGGGGCATTCAGGCTTCCCCCGTGATCCCAGTGGAGAATGGGTGCCCTGGGGTAACCCAGAAGACATGGCTGGGCCCTGGTAGATGGGATCCCGGGGCCGAAATCGGCCGATGGAGGGGAGCCGAACAGCCCCCTCCTCCATTTGTAAATGGCCAGGCCCTGGGGGATGGGGTCCCCGGGACCAAAATTGGCCCACGGAGGGGGGCCGCGTGGCTCCCCTCCCTATTACAAACAGGCCGTGCCCCGGGGAATTTGTCACCGAGGCCAAAATCAGCCAGGGGAGGGGAGCTGCGTGGCCCCCTCCCCTTTTAAAAAAAAATTACAAAATGGCCGGGCCCTCGGGGATGGGGTTCCTGGGGCCGAAATCTGCCCAGGGAGGGGGGCCACGCAGCCCCCCTCCCCTAATAAAATGAAAAAAATTAAAGAGCCAGCGTTGGGGGAAGTTGCCAGAGGCCACACCCCCTTTCTCAACCACTCTGCAATGGGGCCCTCCTGGCGCACAACTTGTGGGGGGATGAAGTCCCTTTGGCTGGTGAGTGTCCTTGGTGGTCATCAACCCCTTCTGTTACCTCCAGCAAATCCCAAACAGCGGGATTGCTGAGAGGTTTTTGGAGGGCAGGCCCCTTTCTCCACCACTCTGCAAACACGCCTCCTAGTGCACTACTGATTGGGGATGACGTCCCCTTGGATGCTGAGGGTCCTTGGGGGCCAGGAACCTCTCCTGTTACCTCCATTAAGTCCCACATAGCAGTATTGCTGAGAGGGCAGTGGAGGCCCTGCCCTCTTTTTCCACCACTCTGCAAATGTGCCTCCTGGTGCACTACTGGTTGGGGGATGAAGTCTACTTGGATGCTGAGGGTCCGTGAGGGCCAAGAACTCCTCCTGTTAAACTCCAGTAAGTCCCCACACAGTGGGATTGCTAAGAGCTGATCGGAGGCCTCGCCCCCTTTCTCCACCACTCTGCAAACTCGCCTAGCAGTTAAAAAACCATCAAAATGTACTTGACAAACCAAAGGTCACAGGACCGTTATAGTTAGGAAATAGAATTTAAAAAACCTTAAAAAAACACTGAAAAAACCAAAGGTTACAGGGACATTATAGTTAGGCTCACATTTCACTCATACAAAACTATAATAATTCAGCAGGTATAGTTACCTGAGATAACTATAATTTACGCCCCGGCAATGCACTGTTTATGACCTCACAGATTACATCACTCATGATACGGTCAGTGACATCACTGAGGACATCTCAGATTACATCACTGATGACATCATCCACAGAACCAGTCAGACACCCACTCACACCTCCATAGAACCTCTCATACACCCACTCCCACTGCCACACAACCCCTCACATACCCATTCACAGACCCATACCAGTATTCACACAACCAATCACTCATCCATAGAGCCACTCACACATCCACACACTCATACAGCCAATCACACACCTACTAACTCACCCATACAGCCATTCAATCACACACTCACTCACCAATATAGCCGTTCACACATCCAGTCATACAGACACTTACACATCCACTCATACACCCTTACAGCCACTCACACACCCACTCACTCACCCATACAGGTACTCACACACCCACACCCATCCAGCCAATCTCACTGCCACTCACTCACCAATACAGCTACTCACACACCCACACACACACTCATACAGCCACTGACACAGCCACTCACACACCTACAGAACCACTTACATACCCATTTACACATCCATACAACCACTCACACACCCACTCACTCACCCTTACAGCCATTTACACAGACAATCACTTTCCCATACAGCCACTCACTTACCTATGCACACACTCAAACAGCTACTCACTCATCCATACAGCCTCTCACACACATACTCCCTCACCCATACAGCCACTCACACAGCCACGCACACACCTACACAGCCACTCATGCAGCCACTAACTCGCCCACACAGCCACTCACACATACACTCACTATACAATACAGTCACTCGCACACACAATCACTCACTCACCCATACAGCTACTCACATACCCATTAACACATCCATACAGCCCCTCACACATCCATACAGCCACTCAGTCATCCACTCACACACTGATACAGACAGTCACACAGCCTCTCAGATAAGATATGTTAGAAATAGTATGACTAATTACTAGGACAGAAAGAGTAGTAATTGAACTTATGCTGTAGCTTAATATACATCTTTAAGTCTCAGAAACATATATGAAACACTCACACTCATGGGATAATGTCAGCAATGATGTCATCAGCGATGTCATTTGAGATGTCATGAGTGATGTCACTGTCCATGTCATGAGTGATGTAATATGTGAGGTCATAAGCAGTGCATTGCGGGGGCATACGTTATAGTTAGCCTAGGTAACTATAAGTGCTGAATTTCGATGGTTCTGTACAAGTGCAATGTGAGCCTAACTTTAACGTCCCTGTAACCTTTGGATTTTTCAGTAAAAAAATATATATATATATCATATAGAGAGAGAAGGATATATATATATATATATATATATACTCTCAGCAACACTCCGCGTTCGCAAAGTATGCAGCGCACTCGTAAGTTAAGTTTCAATTCTTTTATTTTGCCCAGGCCATCGAAGCTGACAAATGCGTTTCAGCCTTAACGGCCTTTGTCAATGTCAGCGCGTTACCATTTTTAAAAACCTTAAATACAACATTTACATTAACATTGAAGACAGACTATAGTGCAACATTGCATTCCAGATTCATGGTGGCCATATTTAAATGTCAATACGGCATTATCAATAGAATTAAATCTCTCCTGATGTTATATGGGATGCAGGTTCAACAATAAATATCCATACAGATTTTCAGCATAATTGCATTGTGTTATATTGATTTATACATTTTGGAAACCTACATTCCGCCCTAAATGGGCCTGATACTCTTTTTATGTATCATTGCATATAATCAACGGAAGTGGCAATATTGCGATATAAGAGAGATGTATATATATAAATAAATAAATATATACACCCAGCATTCATGGTGAGAAATAACATGATTACAACATTTCATATATATAAATCTCATATCTTTTCATCACTGCATTTCCATGCACTGTTGCACTATAGTCCGTCTTCAATGTTAATGTAAATGTTGTATTTAAGGTTTTTAAAAATGGTAACGCGCTGACATTGACAAAGGCCGTTAAGGCCGAAACACGTTTGTCAGCTTTGATGGCCTGGGCAAAATAAAAGAATTGAAACTTAACTTATGACTGCGCTGCATACTTTGTGAACGCGGAGTGTGGCTGGGAATACGTATAGCGGTTCATCACCGCTGGCGGCGGCACCCGTCCTGAAGAGAGAGGCGGTTTATGACGAGATCTTTTGTGGCAAAGATTCATGGAGAAATACCGCCGGCTCCGCCAAACAGGAGAATCCTATTGGGGCTCCGAAGGGAAATACAAGCAGAAGGTGTGGACCGGGACAGTCGAGCTGCGGCAAATTGAGGACGCACCGGAGGTGGAGAGTCGGGAGGACGCGAGTCGGAGGACCCGTGAGCCTGCCGAAGAACCGCACCGGTGAGTGGAGCAGCATACCCCTTGCTTGAATTCAGCATCAGTGTTTGGCAGGACGTAGTAAGTTCCTAACACGCACGCAAGCCTTGGATTTGGCTAAGCGAACACAGTTATAGCTCTGAACAAAGTGCCATCCTAACAGAACTGCAAAATGTTTAGTGAGTAGGAATGGCTCGAGGCTGAGGTCTCAATATTCACAGTGGGATTAAATGAGAACAAAGGAAATAGGAATGCCTCAGCGTCAAATATTAACCCAGGGACTCTGAAGGGTTTGTTTCATGCATTAGAAAAAACATACGAGAAAGAAATACGAAAATGGTGGGAGGCAACATCATTACGCAGATACTTGGAAGTAGACCGGATACCGAAAGGGCTAAGAATATACACTGTGCCATCCTATGAGAACCCGGATCTGGATCTACATTACTGAATGGGCAGAACACACCACAAACTCAGCGAAGGGCATGGTAGAGATTTTAATTAAATATGCCCTCAGTGACCGGAAGAAATTACTGGACGAAATCAAACGCTTGGAAGATCTGATTGCGCAAGACTCAGCAAAAGATACAGCGGAGAATCTAAGACAGCAGATGAAATCACGGCTGGTGAAATATGAGGAGGTAATCCGACGACGCAAGCATGACAAATTCGTAAGGGACCAATATGATTATGAAACCGGAAGGGTTTTAACCATTGCGAAAAAGTTTGATCAGCCCAGAAAATCAATCCAAGAAGCTAAGAACAAAAGTGTGGCTCCGGCGATAAGAGATACCTCCGAATAGGAACTAGAGACCGATCAATCAGAAACAGAGGGGGTAAGTGGCAGATCAATGGAGATCCCAGGTGGAAGGATACATTTTTCCCACGAATACCAAGTAATACAGTAATCGTGGCGTCAACTCCCACAGAGAACACGACACCCGGAACAACAAGAAAAAGGAAAACAAGACGGGGCGGCAAGAGAAACAAAACAACAATACACCCCGAGAGTAACAAGAAGCAAGAGGGGCAGATTCCGCAATTAAAAGATGACTTAACGGTAATTAACCTATCCAACAGACGACTGACCAAAATTGAAAATCAAGTTCTCCGGAAAGGACTTACTTTTTGTCCGACTAACCAATGGGACTATGTACAAACAAGAATTGATCTTTATCAATTCATTAGAAAATTGAAATTGAAGAAACTATTTCATGGAAGAATCGTGACACAGGGAGAAAACACGGGAAGAGAGGCAGAACCCACCGATATTTTGACTGGAGGCGACTTATCAGCGCTGAGAACATTACATGACTTGGGTCAGGAGGCAGCCGAAATCGACATGAGTAGAACAGAGAATGAGCTGGAATTTTTGGAACAAATTGATGTAACGCAAATGGGAGCAACCAGTCATTTGAGAAAGAAGTCTAAGTACATTCCAAAGACTGCTTTTGATATGATTGACAGCTTTCATGAGGTTGTAATCAAGGACCTGGATAAATTAAGAACTAAACATCAAAGAAACCAAGGAACACTATACAATGCATCTAAGAAAGAGCGAGAGGCTATTAAGGCATTGAGAGATGATGTGTCAATAGAAATTAAGCCGACAGAAAAAGGCGGAAATATTGTGATTCTAAATAAATTGTCCTATGAAGAAGAAGCATTAAGACAACTGAGTGACACAATCTGTTATGCCAAAATTACACGCAAACAATACAGTGACAGTGTTCTTAGTTTTCAGAAGATGATATCCATGTGGAGGGATAGGGGTATTCTGGATCAGGATGAATTTGAGTTCCTTAAGATAGATCATCCGGTAATCCCTACTTTTTATCATATCCCGAAGATCCACAAGGATGACAGGAAACCCCCAGGATGACCTATAGTGTCCTCCAAGCGAAGCCTATTAGAAAACACATCGGTCCTGGTAAACACAGTGCTCTGCCCGTTTGTTTCTGATTTAGTATCATATGTCAAGGATATCACAGATTTTATAAAATTGATCTCCAATATATTATGGGAGGAGGAATTTCTGCTGGTTACCCTTGACATCACAAGTCTCTACACATGCATAAACCATACCCAGGTACTTGAGGCAGTGGAGACTTTTCTGAGAACTAGACCCCTGAAGTTTACGGAGCACAATCAAATGATATTACAACTGATGAAATTCTGCCTGTACAATAACATCTTTGTCTTTGGAGAGCAGGTATATATTCAAAAACAGGGAACCACGATGGGCACATGCTTCGCCCCCAGCTACGCGAATTTATTCGTGGGCTGGTGGGAGAAGCACGTGGCCTGGGCGGGGACGAATGAAATGTGGGCACAAAAGATAGCCATCTGGGCCCGTTATATAGATGACATTTTCATTGTCTGGAAAGGCTCAAAAGCAGAGATAGAGGAGTACATCAATATACTTAATATCAATGATTATAATTTGCACTTTTCCAGTAATATAAGCTCCACAGAGGTAGCATTTTTAGATCTTACAGTGTACGTCAACAATAACCAGCTCTTAACAAATTTGTATCGGAAGCCGACGGCAGGAAATGCTGTGTTGCATAATACCATTCAACACCCTAGATGCTTGGTAAATAGTATCCCCTATGGGGAGTTACTCCGTATGAAACGGAATAGTACCACCAAAGAGAGCTATGAAGAAGCCAGAGAAGAAGCACTTGAACACTTCATCTTAAGGGGCTACCCCCAAAAGACACTGAGAATCGCCAAGAATAGAGCAGACCAGAAAACTAGAGAAGAACTTCTGGAGAAAAAAGTGGAGAAAAAACAAGAGGATATATGTAGATTAATTCTAACTTATTCCACTGATTCAGGAGAGATCAGGAAGATACTAAATAAACATTGGGGTATCCTGCAAAAAACGGCATAATCGGTAAAACTGTTGCCCAATATCCCATTATCACTTATAGGAAAAACATGTCATTAAAAAACCTGCTAGTACATAGCCATTTCTTAAAGAAAAGTAGAAACCCGACAGAGTTGAGGGGTTTTTACCCGTGTCTGAACTGCAAAGCATGTAAAAAAAGCACCAAGGTAAAGGACTATGCAGTCCCAGGTAGGAACTCCAAGAAAGAAATTTTGAAATTATTAAATTGCAATTCAGATTTTGTAGTTTATTGTTTGGTGTGTCAGTGTAACCTTATGTATATAGGCAGCACGGTACACCAGGCAAAGAAGAGAGTTCTGGAACATATGCGGGCGATAACAAATGGGGATAAAAATTACCCAGTCGCCAGACACTTCGCAGCACAACACCAGGGTAATAGTAAACTGTTGAGTTTCTTCTGTTTAGATCAGGTGGTGGCAAAGGAAAGAGGGGAGACAGGGTGAGGACCCTACGACAATTGGAGTCCAAGTATATCATCGAATTGAGAACGAGAGCTCCATACGGTCTTAACAGCTAGGAGGAGCTATGGGTTCATGTTGGGTAGAGAGTAATTATGAAAGTAAAAAACACATAGGATGATTCTCATTACCCATATGCACTCATAAGGTGAAGGACCAAAATATATTAGCCTTTCCCATGATTTTGTTGAGACGGACAGGTCACATTGCGGGAAGATGGAGGGAGTGAGAAGGTTTGCATGAAATTGCAGTACCATAGAAGGGCAATGGAACCCATTAGGAGACATAAAAAGTGATTGCTCTTACAGGGCTTGAATAGCAATAGGAAATCAAATAGGGGCAGTTAGGGTACTAGGGATGAGAACAGTTGTATCTTATGCATCATGGCAGGATGCCTAGGAGATAAGTACTAACTGAGAGGTAAACCACGATGAAAGTTGACGTGTGAGGTCACGAGTCGTCATGGCTCTAGCAGTAAACATGGCCGAATCCAGGCCCATACAGGGCAGAATAAAGTGATGGAAATATATTGCCATGCACTGATGAAAAGATATGAGATTTACATATATGAAATGTTGTAATCATGTTATTTCTCACCATGAATGCTGCGTGTATATATTTATTTATTTATATATATACATCTCTCTTATATCGCAATATTGCCACTTCCGTTCATTGTATGCATTGATACATAAAAAGAGTATCAGGCCCATTTAGGGCGGAATGTAGGTTTCCAAAATGTATAAAGTAATATATAACACAATGCAATTATGCTGAAAATCTGTATGGATATTTATTGTTGAACCTGCATCCCATATAACATCAGGAGAGATTTATTTCTATTGATAATGCCGTATTGACATTTAAATATGGCCGCCATGAATCTGGAACGCAATGTTGCACTATAGTCCGTCTTCAATGTTAATGTAAATGTTGTATTTAAGGTTTTTAAAAATGGTAACGTGCTGACATTGACAAAGGCCATTAAGGCCGAAACGCGTTTGTCAGCTACGATGGCCTGGTCAAAATAAAAGAATTGAAACTTAACTTATGAGTGCGCTGCATACTTTGTGAACGCGGAGTGTTGCTGGGAGTACGTTTAGCGGTTCGTCACCGCTGGCGGCGGCACCCGTCCTGAAGAGAGAGGCGGTTTATGACAAGATCGTTTGTGGCAAAGATTCGTGGAGAAACACCGCCGGCTCCGCCAAACAGGAAAATCCTATCGGGGCTCCGAAGGGAAATACAAGCAGAAGGTGTGGACCAGGACAGTAGAGCTGCGGCAAATCGAGGACGCACCGGAAGTGGAGAGTCGGGAGGAGGCGAGTCGGAGGACCCGTGAGCCTGCCGAAGAACCGCACCGGTGAGTGGAGCAGCATACCCCTTGCTTGAATTCAGCATCAGTGTTTGGCAGGACGTAGTAAGTTCCTAACACGCACGCAAGCCTTGGATTTGGCTAAGTGAACACAGTTATAGCCCTGAACAAAGTGCCATCCTAACAGAACTGCAAAATGTTTAGTGAGGAGGAACGGCTCGAGGCTGTGGTCTCAATATTCACAGTGGGATTAAATGAGAACAAAGGAAATAGGAATGCCTCAGCGTCAAATATCAACCCAGGGACTCTGAAGGGTTTGTTTCATGCATTAGAAAAAACATATGAGAAAGAAATACGAAAATGGTGGGAGGCAACATCATTACGCAGATACTTGGAAGTAGACCGGATACTGAGGGGGCTAAGAATATACACTGTGCCATCCTATGAGAACCCGGATCTACTTACTGAATGGGCAGAACACACCACAAACTCAGCGAAGGGCATGGTAGAGATCTTAATTAAATATGCCCTCAGTGACCGGAAGAAATTACTCGATGAAATCAAATGCTTGGAAGATCTGATTGCGCAAGACTCAGCAAAAGATACAGCGGAGAATCTAAGACAGCAGATGAAATCACGGCTGGTGAAATATGAGGAGGTAATCCGACGACGCAAGCATGACAAATTCGTAAGGGACCAATATGATTATGAAACCGGAAGGATTTTAACCTTTGCGAAAAAGTTTGATCAGCCCAGAAAATCAATCCAAGAAGCTAAGAACAAAAGTGTGGCTCCGGCGATAAGACATACCTCCGAATCGGAACTAGAGACCGATCAATCAGAAACAGAGGGGGCAAGTGGTAGATCAATGGAGAACCCAGGTGGAAGGATACATTTTTCCCACGAATACCAACTAATACAGGAATCGTGGCGTCAACTCCCACAGAGAACACGACCCCCGGAACAACAAGAAAAAGGAAAACAAGACGGGGCGGCAAGAGAAACAAAACAACAATACACCCCGAGAGTAACAAGAAGCAAGAGGGGCAGATTCCGCAATTAAAAGATGACTTAACGGTAATTAACCTATCCAACAGACGACTGACCAAAATTGAAAATCAAGTTCTCCGGCATTACTTTTTGCCCCACTAGCCAATGGGACTATGTACAAACAAGAATTGATCTTTATAAATTCATTAGAAAATTAAAATTGAAGAAACTATTTCATGGAAGAATCGTGACACAGGGAGAAAACACGGGAAGACAGGCAGAACCCACCAATATTTTGACTGGAGGCGACTTATCAGCGCTGAGAACATTACATGACTTGGGTCAGGAGGCAGCCGAAATTGACATGAGTAGAACAGAGAATGAGCTGGAATTTTTGGAATGAATTGATGTAACGCAAATGGGAGCAACCAGTCATTTGAGAAAGAAATCTAAGTACATTCCAAAGACTGCTTTTGATATGATTGACAGCTTTCATGAGGTTGTAATCAAGGACCTGGATAAATTAAGAACTAAACATCAAAGAAACCAAGGAACACTATACAATGTATCTAAGAAAGAGCGAGAGGCTATTAAGGCATTGAGAGATGATGTGTCAATAGAAATTAAGCCGTCAGATAAAGGAGGAAATATTGTGATTCTAAATAAATTGTCCTATGAAGAAGAAGCATTAAGACAACTGAGTGACACAATCTGTTATGCCAAAAGTACACGCAAACAATACAGTGACAGTGTTCTTGGTTTTCAGAAGATGATATCCATGTGGAGGGATAGGGGTATTCTGGATCAGGACGAATTTGAGTTCCTTAAGATAGATCATCCGGTAATCCCTACTTTTGATCATATCCCGAAGATCCACAAGGATGACAGGAAACCCCCAGGACGACCTATAGTGTCCTCCAAGGGGAGCCTATTAGAAAACACATTGGTCCTGGTAAACACAGTGCTCTGCCCGTTTGTTTTTGATTTAGTATCATATGTCAAGGATAGCACAGATTTTATAAAATTGATCTCCAATATATTATGGGAGGAGGAATTTCTGCTGGTTACCCTTGACATCACAAGTCTCTACACATTCATAAACCATACCCAGGGACTTGAGGCAGTGGAAACTTTTCTGAGAACTAGACCCCTGAAGTTTACGGAGCACAATCAAATGATATTACAACTGATGAAATTCTGCCTGTACAATAACATCTTTGTCTTTGGAGAGCAGGTATATATTCAAAAACAGTGAACCGCAATGGGCACGTGCTTCGCCCCCAGCTACGCAAATTTATTTGTGGGCTGGTGGGAGAAGCACGTGGCCTGGGCGGGGACGAATGAAATGTGGGCACAAAAGATAGCCATCTGGGCCCGTTATATAGACAACATTTTTATTGTCTGGAAGGGCTCAAAAGCAGAGATAGAGGAGTACATCAATATACTTAATATCAATGATTATAATTTGCACTTTTCCAGTAATATAAGCTCCACAGAGGTAGCATTTTTAGATCTTACAGTGTACGTCAACAACAACCAGCTCTTAACAAAGTTGTATCGGAAGCCGACGGCAGGAAATGCTGTGTTGCATTAAACCAGTCAACACCCTAGATGCTTGGTAAATAGTATCCCCTATGGGGAGTTACTCCGTATGAAACAGAATAGTACCACCCAAGAGAGCTATGAAGAAGCCAGAGAAGAAGCACTTGAACACTTCATCTTAAGGGGCTACCCCCAAAAGACACTGAGTATCGCCAAGAATAGAGCAGACTAGAAAACTAGAGAACGTCTGGAGAAAAAAGTGGAGAAAAAACAAGAGGATATATGTAGATTTATTCTAACTTATTCCACTGATTCAGGAGAGATCAGGAAGATACTAAATAAACATTGGGGTATCCTGCAAACAGATGGCATAATCGGTAAAACTGTTGCCCAACATCCCAGTATCACTTATAGGAAAAACATGTCATTAAAAGACCTGCTAGTACCTAGCCATTTCTTAAAGAAAAGTAGAAACCCGACAGAGTTGAGGGTTTTTTACCTGTGTCTGAACTGCAAAGCATGTAAAAAAAGCACCAAGGTAAAGGACTATGCAGTCCCAGGTAGGAACTCCAAGATTTTTTTTTTGAAATTATTAAATTGCAATTCAGATTTTGTAGTTTATTGTTTGGTGAGTCCGTGTAACCTTATGTATATAGGCAGCACGGTACACCAGGCAAGGAAGAGAGTCCTGGAACATATGCGGGCGATAACAAATGGGGATAAAAATTACCCAGTCGCCAGACACTTCGCAGCACAACACCAGGGTAATAGTAAACTGTTGAGTTTCTTCTGTTTAGATCAGGTGGTGGCAAAGGAAAGAGGGGGAGACAGGGTGAGGACCCTACGACAATTGGAGTCCAAGTATATCATCGAATTGAGAACGAGAGCTCCATACGGTCTTAACAGCGAGGAGGAGCTATGGGTTCATGTTGGGTAGAGAGTAATTATGAAAGTAAAAAACACATAGGATGATTCTCATTACCCATAGGCACTCATAAGGTGAAGGACCAAAATATATTAGCCTTTCCCATGATTTTGTTGAGACGGACAGGTCACATTGCGGGAAGATGGGCGGAGTGAGAAGGGATGCATGAAATTGCAGTACCATAGAAGGGCAATGGAACCCATTAGGAGACATAAAAAGTGATTGCCCATACAGGGGTTTGAATAGCAATAGGAAATGAAATAGGGGCAGTTAGGGTACTAGGGATGAGAACTGTTGTATCTTAGGCATCATGGCAGGATGCCTAGGAGATAAGTACTAACTGATAGGTAAACCACAATGAAAGTTGACGTGTGAGGTCACGAGTCGTCATGGCTCTAGCAGTAAACATGGCCGAATCAAGACCCATACAGGGCGGAATAAAGTGATGGAAATATATTGCCATGCACTGATGAAAAGATATGAGATTTACATATATGAAATGTTGTAATCATGTTATTTCTCACCATGAATGCTGCGTGTATATATTTATTTATTTATATATATACATCTCTCTTATATCGCAATATTGCCACTTCCGTTGATTATATGCAATGATACATAAAAAGAGCATCAGGCCCATTTAGGGCGGAATGTATGTTAGCAAAATGTATAAAGCAATATGACACAATGCAATTATGCTGAAAATCTGTATGGATATTTATTGTTGAACCTGCATCCCATATAACATCAGGAGAGATTTAATTCTATTGATAATGCCGTATTGACATTTAAATATGGCCGCCATGAATCTGGAACGCAATGTTGCACTATAGTCCGTCTTCAATGTTAATGTAAATGTTGTATTTAAGGTTTTTAAAAATGGTAACGCGCTGACATCGACAAATGCCATTAAGGCCGAAACTCGTTTGTCAGCTACGACGGCCTGGGCAGAATAAAAGAATTGAAACTTAACTTCCGAGTGCGCTGCATACTCTGCGAACGCGGAGTGTTGCTGGGATTACGTATAGCAGTTCGTCACCGCTGGCGGCGGCACCCGTCCTGAAGAGAGAGGCGGTTTATGACGAGATTGTTTGTGGCAAAGATATATATATATATATATATATATATATATATATATATATATATATATATATATATATATATATATATATATATATATATATATATATATCCAAAGAACTCCGTTGCTAAAACTTTTCTTAGTAAGAACGGATACGGACCACCAAATTCGTGCAGCAATATTTATTGTAGGTGCATGGTTATCGCCATGACGCGTTTCAGCCCCTTCACGGGCCTTGATCACATGACACAGTCAAGTTACTACCATTGGTTTAAATAGTGAACAGTACAAGCGTAATCCATGGAGCATGATCAACATTGAAGAAAGACTACATAAAAACGTCACAACTCTTTCTAAAAGGAAATGCACATTATATCATAAGAGCATAAAATCCTTAACAACCGATTTGAAAGACATGATAATGACATAAATATAAATCAGTTAAAAAAGAGATCAAGTCCATAATAATATAAATAAGACTACGCAAAAAAAGTTTATATAAAGTGCAATATAAGGTATATGTGCAAATAAATGTGCAAAAAGTGCAATATTAAAAATATGGACCTCAAGACCAACAAATTTGGGAATGCGCCTAATAAGAATGTGTCACCCATAATATTATTGTATAAATATATGTCACTAGATAGTGTCAAAATATATACATATTGTTAACAAATGGGTTTCTGGAGCCCCAGTTAACTCATTTTAGACACAGTACCATAGATAATTCTCATAATTTTCCACTTGATCCTGTTGTGGATTAGCAATAGCAAGAATGATGTCAGAGGTTAAAGAATATCGGTTTGAATACCCAAATTGCATTCTGCTTCAAGCAATATAAATGTTATACTATATGTGAGTATGATCAGAGACCACCCTATAAAAAGTTGTTTAAGGAAAATAAGGTATTGACATAGACTCTATCGACATTTTCTAATCCTTCCACAAAAATAGATAAATACATATATAATAAATATCATATAAGCAAAATTAATACAATCCAAAATAGATAAAATCTGCTCAAATATTCCTACATGTAATGAATAAATATGTTTAAAAGCACCACTAAAATGTCGATAAATAGTCAATAAATACACCTATTAAGTCCACTGATAATACACTCACATAAAAAGTATGTATATAAGATGATTCAAGTATATACAGAATAAAATGATCGGCATTTATGAGGATCTAAAGACATGTAAACAAATCCTCTGTTACATTCAAACCTGACGGATGTTTTGAATTGAGTTCCAAAATATATCTAGTTTCCAACTGACGTAATTTTTGTTCTCTGTTACCGCCCTCCTACTACCTCGTATTGAATCTATAACAAAGTATTTAAGATCTTTGCTTTTAGATTCATGTTTGGCTTTGAAGTGGCGAGCCACCGGATATGTATTGTCCTGGTTGTTGATTGCCCTCAAATGCTGCAATATTCTTTTGTGCACTTGAAGCTTAGTGCTTCCAACATAAAGCAAGTTGCACGGGCATGACAATACATAAACTGCAAATTCTGTCTTGCATGTGAGTAGTTTAGAGATCTGGTGTTTTTTCTCATTCAAGGGAGTGATGTAAGATGTTCTATTTTCTCCCTGTTGGCACGCCTTACATGTTTTGCACTTAAAAAAGCCAGTATGGGTTTGTAGCCAATTAGTTGACTCAATAACTTCAGGACTAGTTGTAACTAGATCATCCCTCATGGAGCGACTTCTACTGTAGGTTATGGACGGTCTCTTAGGTAACAGAGAGCCAATTACTGGATCACTTAGAACCAACGGCCAGTGGCGAGATATTATAGATTCAATCTTTTTGTATTGTTGGCTAAATTGAATTATAATCCTGAATTCCTTTTCTATATCATCAATTGATGGCAGTACTGCGCTTGGATTGGTCTCAACTGTGGATTTGGATATGGGTTCTATCTCCCTTAACAGCTCACTTCTACTCCTACGGTTAGATTTGTTGATAGCTCTATCAATAACCTGTTCTGAGTAACCCCGTTCCCTGAATCTCAATTTGCTTTCTGCCTGAGCCTGTAAGAGATCACTATCTTTGCTGTGGATACGCCTCAGCCGAAGCATTTCACCATAGGGGATACTGGTTATTAAGTGTCTAACATGAGAGCTACTGGCGTGTAGTGTAGAGTTACCAGCGGTTTCCTTGCGAAATAATTTAGTTTGAATCTTATCATCATCTATATACACATGTGTATCAAGGAAACTCACAGTAGAAGAACTGATAGTAGCCGTAAAGTGTAGATTCAAATCATTTACATTGATCGCTTGTATGAATTCTTGAGCGTTGTCTGCACTCCCATCCCATATAACAAACAGGTCATCAATGAAACGCAACCATAATTTGACATTGGTTAACATAGTCTCCCGATGTGTAGTCATGAGGACCAGCTCCTCCCACCAGCCCATGTGTAAACACGCATAACTGGGGGAGAAGCTGGCCCCCATCGCCACACCCCTGACCTGTCTGTAGAGGAGACTATTGAACATAAATATATTGTTCGTCAGGCAAAATTCAACCATGTCAACAATCATTTTCTTATGGTCCCCCATAGTACCCATTGTTCTATTCAAGAAGTGATCCAGTGCTCTTAATCCATCGGGATGTCGAATGCTCGTATAAAGAGAGCTGACATCCAATGCAATGAATAGATAACTTTGTTTCCATACGATGTCTCTGACCTTCCGCAGGAAATCACTGGTATCACTTACATAGGATGGCAAAGACTTGACCAGATTTTGGAGAAAAAGTCCACATATTGGGATGTATGTTCTAAACATCCATTTCTTGCAGATATTATAGGTCTTCCAGGCGGGTTCTCAGTGTCCTTATGGATTTTAGGTAAAAATAAATCGTGGGTATCACTGGATAATTATTTTTAAGGAATTTGAACTCTTGTCCTGTAATAAGGTCGTTTGATTTCCATGTCGACAATTTCTTGTAAAAAGTTGCGTACATTGTTTTTAGTTCAGATCCACTGCATTTGGTGTAACAGGTTCTATCGTTCAGTTGTTTAAAGGCTTCTTTAAGATATATGTCTTTGGATAAAAGCACTATGTTTCCACCTTTGTCTGAGGCACGAATGACAATTTTATTGTTATCCTTAAGTTTAGACATCAGAGTTATGTACTCATGTTTCTCTCTGTTATATTTGAATTTACCTCTGTACGTCTTTATATTGAGCTCTTTGAGTTGTTCAGTTACTTGGTCATGGAATAGATCAATTGAGTCACGTAGCATGACCGGATTAAATGTAGACTTAGGTCTAAAGGGCGTCCATGGATGTCGTGTTTGATAGATATTATGTTGCTCAGGTGAGCTATCAGAGGGAGTTGGGGCAGCGAGTGACAAATCATTGACATGGCTGCTGGTTTCCGATTCTTGTTCCCATAATTCCTGCATTTCAACAAGAAAGTTATCATCTGACTGGAGACATGCTTGAGATTCAGATGTACAAGTTCCCCTTTCCGAAGGCATAACCCGTTTTGTATTGTTGAGCAGATGGTATTTTTTAAGTTTCAATTTGCGTGTACTTTTAAAAAATGTCCAATCTCGTATTTACATAATTAAAATTGCTCACAGGACAGTACGATAGACCCAGGCTGAGTATTCTTTTCTCATTATCATTTAATTCCATGTTTGATAAGTTTACGATTGTTTTGTTAATAGATGTCATTTCATTTATTTGCCCCTCCTCCATCCTCCTCTTTTCTTTCCTCGAGTTGTTCCTGATTCGGCTTGCCTTCCGCCGTTGTTTTCGTTTGATATTCTTGTTTGGCCGTAATATATATATATACACCAAACACAACTCTCAGCACCTCCTCACCGCGAACTGCGATAAATGAAACACCAGGATAATTGTGCGGCAACTTGTTATTTATTTCTCTCACTCCTCAATCTCCATGACGCGTTTCGGGCATCCAGTGCCCTTGATCACATGATATATATATATATAGATATGAATTTATATATATATCTATATGTATATATATATACATATAGATATATATATGTATGTATATATATATATAGTCACTAAAAAATCAAATGTAACAGGGATGTTATAGTTAGGTTCAGATTTTACACACAAAACCATAGAAATTCAGCAGTTAAAGTTAGAATTATCTCAAGCAACTATAACTTGTGCCCTAAGGTAACTATATCTCACGCCCTCGCAATGCACAGTTTTCTCATAAATAATTTTACAGCGAAAATGTTGCAGTGATAGTAACAATGACATCATAGAAGATGTCATGATTGATGTAATCTGTGGGGTAATTAGCAGTGTGTTAGAAATGGGGGTGTCTAGTTGGCAGAGGTAGGTACGTTTGTCCAAATAGGGACCCTTGCTTCTAGTCAGGGTAAGGGGGGTACACACTCTAGATAACCCCTGCTCACCCCCTTGGTAGCTTGGCACAAGCAGACAGGCTTGTCCCAAAGGCAATGTGTAAAGTATTTGTACCAACACTCACAGTAACACAGTGATAACACCACAAATGGACACCACACCGGTTTAGAAAAATAAAGTATCTTTATCTAAGCTTAACAAGACCAAAACAACAAAAATCCAACATACACGTATTAAGAAAAATGACTTTCAAAAAGGTTTTAGCAACTGAGTCCATAGAAAACTATGGATGCGTGATTTCTTGCAAAGTACCTGTCGTTGCGACAAAATTCACCAAGCCAAACAGCTGCAGCGATGGAAAACGTCGAAAAACAAAGAGATGTGTCGGTTCCTGAGACCTTCATGGATGCAATGCGACAGTTCCGCTGGAGACAGGGGAGCGGTGCGACAGGTCCGGTCTGTAAGGGGAAGCGATGCGTTGATTCAGAGACGACTCACAAACTTGCCGCACAGGGACGATGCGTGGAAATCTGGGGTGCGTCGGCGAACGATGCGGCGGCGTCGAGCGGCGCTGCGTCGATTTCTTCAGCCGCGATCCCTCGATGCATCGATTCTTGCAGAGGCGACAGGCGCTGTGTCGGTTTCAGCAGCGGCGCGGCGGTGCGGGGACATTCTTCTCGCACCACGGCGTTGCGTCAGAAAAACTGTCGCAAGAAGAGCGATGCTTCGATTTCCATTGTTGTTGCATTGCTTTCCAGCTCCCAGTAGCAGAAACAACCTCCAGAGGCCACACACAGTCACAGGCACTCCTGGCAGGTCAGAACTCCCAGCAAGGCAGTTCAGGGGAGCTGGGGGTGAAGTCTTTGTGTTACTGAGACTTCAAAACAGGCAGCAAGCTCTACTCTAGCCCTTGGAGACTTTCCTCAAGGAGGGGACACAACACACAGCAAAGTCCTTCTCCTTTCCTTGGCAGAAACAGCAACTGCAGGCCAACCCCAGACACACAGCAAGGGCAGTACTTCTCCTCAGTTTCTCCAGCTCTTATCCTTGGCAAAGGTTCCTCTTGAGTCCAGAAGTAGTCTAAAGGTCAGGGGTTTTGGGTCTGATACTTATACTAGGCCTGGTCGGTGAACTTCGCTCCGTTCGCAGTTTTCTGCACTCCGCACTCCGCGAAGCTCGCGGAGTGCAGAAAACTCCGCTTCGCGATGTGCAGCGGAGTTTTTTCCCCGGTATGTTCGCGATCGCGAACGGTAAGTTCGCGAGCACGAGCTACCGCTCGGGTAGAATTTCTACCCAAGCGGCAGGAATACCAACACAAACTGCAGTTCGCATTGCACTCCGCCACTCGCAGAACTTCTCAGAATTTTTTTGTAACTTCGCAGAGTTCTGCGTAGCAAAACTCTGCGAACTACGCCCAGGCCTAACTTATACCCCAAAATGTCTTTGTTCTCTTTGTGCAAGGGGCTCTGAGCCCAGTTCAAACCAGTTCTGGGGGGAACTCTGCAAGTGCACAACAACATCCATTGTCAGTGTGAGCCTTGGCACCAGACACACCGCAGGGGGCGGGGCTAGCATTGTGGAAGGCAGGCACAGCCCTATTCAGGTACAGGTGCTACTCCTCCCACCACTCCAAATGCAGATCAGGCCTATTCAGCCTAGTGCTGACTCATCCAGACTCCTGGAGCCACTGCACCTCCCCAGCCCGTGTCACTCCAAAGCCAAACAGTCAATCCACAAACAGGCAGAGGCACACAGTATGGTTGAACAAGAAAATAGACACTTTCTAAAAGTGGTATTTTCTTTTTTTTTTTTTAACTATTTTTATTGATTTTATTACAACATACAGCATGGATACACGAAATGGAAGGAGCAGTGCTTAACACTACAAAATTACCTTTGTTACAGGGTGAAGCAGCTTTAACACCAGATATTATCACATTCAGTTTGAATATTATAAAATTTCCATCAATGAGGATAGGAACCTTAATTTGAAGGCCGGTCAGGAAGGGTCCAAACAAAGGGGGGGAGATCCGAATTCTGCTTGTCCTTGGGCCCCATTCTACTGCCTTTGTTACATCCTCTTCATCTCCCGCTTCCAGCCCATAGTAGGTTATCCATGGGGACCAGATTTTTTTGAACTTTTGAGGGCATCCTCTTGCTTTATAAGTCACTCTTTCTGCCACCATATACATGTCCATGCTGGCTGTCCACTCCGTAAGAGAGGGGAGAGTTGGAACTCTCCAGTGACGGGCTATATCCCTTTTGGCCACCACTAACCCCAGGTTGCAAAATATGAGTTTGCTACGTGGCAAGTCTATTTCCGTGGGGATACCCAGTAACATATATCGGGTGTCTAATTCGAGTTGCTCATTGAGTATTGCATTTAGTTCTCCCAGTATCTGTAACCAGTATTTTTTAACGTGGCTACATCCCCAGAGTGTATGTATGTATGTGCCCTGGGGAGCTTTACATCGCAGGCTATTGGGTGATTCCGCTCTTCCCATAGTGTGTAGCCTTGATCTATCATAGTAGACTCTGTGGAGGATCTTAAACTGTATTAGGCGGAGTCTCTGTTTTATAGCCACCTCTCTTGGGTGCATCAGGGCCGCCTCCCAGTCAATCTCCTCCAGTGGCCCTGTCGTGTCCTCCCATTTGGCTCGAAGAGGCCCTAGTTTATCTGGGATATTATTCAGTAGATTAGTATATGTCCAAGACATGGCTTTATTTGAGATCTCCTCCTGTAGGAGCCAGCCTTCAAGGGGGTCGAATTCTGGAATATTTGCCGCCTCAATTCCCTCTGCCCTCCAAGCGTGTTTCAGCCTGAGATATGCATAGCGCTGGTTGCTGTGTAAATGATATGTAGCCTGTAACGTGTCAAAAGAGGTAAGGGTGCCTCCCTCTAGGAGGTCTCCCAGTTTGGAAATTCCAATTGTATCTCATTGTCTAAAGCCCTTCAGTTTACTAATTTCCCGTAGCTTTGACCCTTTCCATAAGGGATTCTCCCTCGAAATGTTAGCGTCCCACATCATTTGCCTTTCTGCCCCTTTCCAAGCTTCTATTACTCTTTGGGTGGCTCGCAGCAATTGGCTAACGCCCTTACCTCCATATAAGTAGTGTAGGTAGGTATGATTACTAAATTGAAGCTGTTCCACTGCGTATGTGGGGTGATCTCCTGCGGCGTGTCCTCACTCATTAAGAACTATTAGGTGGGCTGCCCTATAGTATGCTTGTGCGTCTGGTAGTGCAAGGCCTCTGTTATATTGGGTGCGTTGTAAAGTTTGCAATACCACTCTTGGGTGTGATCCATCCCAAAGGAGCGTGCGCAATTCACTGTTTAATGTTGTGAAAATTGTCTCTGGTATCTTACTGTACGTATTTTGAAACATGTATTGCAATTTTAAAAGTGTGATCATTTTATACATGGCTGCCCTGCCCATTATTGTCAATGGGAGTCGTCTTCATCTACCTACATCTTCCTGGAATTCCTTTAGGACCCTAGTGATATTTTGCGCTAGTTTCGCTGTATCATTGGTGGTAATATAAAGGCCTAGGTACTGGAATCCTCCCTGGACCACCCCCAGACACCCCGGGGTGTCATGACTCTCCAAGGGTCCCCCCCACCGAGTATAGACTCGACTTGTCCCAGTTGATGCAGTATACGGCATGCCGACCGTATTCTCTAACAACAGTTAGGATCGTTGGGAGTGTCCTGGCTTGATCGGTGACATATAGAAGGATGTCATCCACGTAAAGCGAAATCTGTTCATCTCCCAGGACCTTTTTGTCATCTTGAAAGCCACTTATGTGCGGATGGGACCTAATCACACAGGCCAACGGTTCTAGCACCAGAGCGAACAGCAATGGGGACAGGGGGCATCCCTGTCTAGTACCCCTCTGCACCTGCTAGGTTGCCGAAGTTGCCCCATTAACTCGAACTTTGGCCTCTGGACCTGCATATAGTAGAGCTACCCAGGATTTGAAGACCGAGCCAAATCCGAACTTCAGCAGTGTCTGCCTCATGAATGGCCAGTGGACTGTGTCAAATGCCTTCTCTGCATCTAAGGAGAGGAGCACATGGGGAGCATCTCTGTGCTTCACTGTGTCCATCCAGTTGGCAAGCCTGCGAAGGTTAAAGCGTGTAGTTCGTTTGGGCATAAAGCCGGGTTGGTCCAAGTGTATCAGAGATGCGATAACCGTCAAAAGGCGTGAGGCAAGAATGGTAGCCAGGATCTTTGTTTCTATATTAAGCAATGATATTGGCCTATAGGACCCACAATGTGTTGGGGGTTTCCCTGCTTTGTGGAGCACCACCACCATGGCCGTACGTAAGTCCAGTGACAGAGTTCCCTCTTCCTGTGCTGCCAGGAACATATTTAAAAGGTGGGGACCCAGCAGGCTAGCATTCTGTTTAAAAAATTCTGTGGGTAAACCATTGGGGCCCGGGGTTTTCCCTGTTTTCTGCTTGCTGATGGCTTCAGTCACTTCTTCGAGGGTCAGTTCCCCCTCTAACATGTCCCTGTCTTCCTGAGAAAGTGTGGGCATGTCTATTGCTTCTAAATACTTGTGGATTTGGGTGTCGTCTGTTAGTTTCCTATCCCTGTATAGTTCTATGTAGTAGCGGGCAAAGACGTCTGCTACGTCCTGTGCTTTTGTGTATATCTTGTCTTGATCTTGTATGGCGGCTACCCACCTTGTCTCTCTCTCTTTTTGGCTCAACCAGGCCAATAGCTTTCCAGCTCTGTACCCCGCTTCGTATAGTTTATGTTGGGTGGCTTGGATTTGGACTTTTACTAATTGATTAACTAGGGCCCTGTATTCCCCCTGTGCTATCTCCACCAGGCCCAGTGTGAGTTGGTCAGTCTCTGGGCCTATGTCCTTCTCGAGTTCCACCAACCTATTCTCTAGGGTTTCTACCTCCCGGGTCTCTTCTCTCTTTTTAATTGCCACTATATTTTGTGCCCTGTCCCGTATTACTGTCTTGGCAGCCTCCCAGAGGGTGGATGCGAATGTCACTGATCCCTCATTCTCCTTAAAGTACAGCTGTGTAGCGGTCTTAATTTCGTTCGCAATCTCCCTATCCTTTAGAGCCCAAGTGCTGAGTCTCCATCCCTGTTGTCCTAGGCCCGCTCTACCTCCTACTGTTAGCCAGAGTGGCGAGTGGTCAGATATACCTCTAGCCATATACTCCACCCTATCTATTGTCTCTATTTCTCCTGCCGGGGCGAATAGGTAGTCTAATCTTGAAAACACCTGGTGGGCTCCTGAGAAGTATGAGTATGTTTGATCGTTTGGATGCTGCCTACGCCATAGGTCAGTTAGACCAAGCATTTCTTGGAATTGGGCTAAATGGGTTTGGCTACGTAACTCCGGATTAGCAGGTGTACGATCCACATGTGGATCTACAACATCATTGAAGTCCCCCCCAATGATATGTGTTGAGGATCTCGATTCCAGGAGTATCCCAGCTACCTTGTCAAGAGTCTGTCTTTGTAACCTTGAGGGTGCATATACGCTCATCAACATAAGGTCTCTGCGGCCCCATGTCCCTTGTACCGTCGCAAATGTACCATTGGGATCTACCCAAGTTTTATTAACCTGAAAGGGGGGTGTCTTCCTGATTAATATAGCTACCCCTCTTGATCCTGTAGAGAATCCTGCATGTGTGAGTTTGGTATACTGGCCCCTTCCCAGGAATGCGCAATGTGTGCCCATTAAGTGCGTCTCCTGTAAGAAGACTATATCTGGTTTGAGTCGTTTAAGATATTTGGTGACCAACCCCCTCTTGATTTTGTTCCCCAAACCGTTGAAGTTCCACGTCATTACCGTGTATTTCCCTCCACTCATTGCTAGAGTGTTTGTTCCATGTGGTTCCTCTGGTGTGATTTGTTACTGCTATGGCCGCTTCTGCCCCAGCCTCCGTGTTTGGTATCCATTCGGTCTACTCTAGTGATCGTCTTCATTTGAACAAACTTTATCTCTGGGTAACTCCAAACGTGCAACATGAACCCCCCCACCCTACTCTCTTCCCTTACCCTCGCCACCCCCAGATCGTCAACATGACAACTTTGGCACAGGTAAGTGTAAGAGGTCTGTTCCCCACCCCCTCTCAAAAGAATAAACTATAAATCACTCACTATATCTCCACTATTGGCTCCACCGCCTTTTAGGCAGAATCTTATATTATCTGGTGGGTCGTTAGTGGTGGCTTACTTTCTCTTGGTCGCTGTCTTGCCCCTGCATCTCAGCCTTCGTCACCACCTTTGTCTTGTTGCTGCTGCTGGATCTTTGGGGCTGCAGAGCAGGGCCTGAGTCTTCTATTTGGTGAATGTCCTTGAGGAGCGGATGGTCGCTGTCCACATCCGCTGCGTATACTCTTTCCGACGGTTCGGATGCTGCTCACTGCCGACTTGTGTGTATTGTTCGTTTAGGGTTACTTCTTCCAATTTCTTTGTCTGATTCTGAATTTTGCGTCTTTTCATTTGGGATATGTTTAGCATGATACGGCGTTCCGGCGTGGGACTCCCGCGAAGTCGTCCAGCGTCACAGCCTTTTTCCTCCTTTAGGTCTGCCGGAGCTCGAATTCCCTAGTTTTCCTGTTTGAGGCGTTCCACTCTGTCCCGGACGGTGTCTCAAGGGGGGGCGTTCCTAAACCCAGGCCCACGCCTCTTCTGGGCTATGGAAAAAGTGTGTGGAGGACTGGAAGATTACCTTAAGTTTTGCCGGAAAGAGGAGCATGTATTGGATCGCCAGTGTTCTCAATTTTGCCTTGACCGCGTCAAAATATCGTCGTTGCTTTTGTAGTTCTTGGGATTAGTCAGGGAAGACAATTATTCACGTATTGGCATGTTTGATTTCTCCTCTTTGTCTCCGCTCCCGAAGTATTAGGTCGCAGTCCTGAAAGGTAAAAAAACGAACACTCAGTGGTCTCGGTGGGGCATCTGGTGGTGGCCGGAATCCCAGCATTCTGTGGACTCATTCTATTATGAAGCAGGGTGAGAACTGCACGTTTAGAAGGGTATCCTTAAGTCGTGTAAGCAGGAACCGTCCTGGGTCTGACCCCTCTGGCCTCTCCGGAAAGCCAATGAAGCGGAGGTTGTTTCGGCTGGCCCTGTTTTCTGCATTGTCCACCTTCCATGATACCTCTTTCATTGCGGTTGACAACCCTGAGACTTCCTTCTGCATCATCTTCCACCTCTGCAATGCGATTTTCTGCTAGGGTCACCCTCTCTCTGAAACCTTACGCAGGTCCTGGCACAACGGGGACACTTCCGAGCTCACCTCTGCAATCTTTCCCTCCAGAGCCTCCCTGGAGGCCTGGATCGCCAGTAATATGGCTGTATTGTCCGGACCTGGTGCGTCATCTCCCTCCGCTCCCGTAGTTACGGGTATTGCTTTCGCGTAGCGATCCATCTTCCCCTGCTTTGTCGGTTTGGGGTCTTAGTCTTTCACCATTGTTTTGATCAGAGGTTGGGTCTCTGTCAGGACTCCTTGTTTCTTACAGTGCGGTATTGGCCCGGGGGATGTACGTTTGTCTTGCCCATGGGCGAGGACACTATACCTTCTTTGCAGTGTTCCGTTGCCTTATGGACTCTGGTCCGCGTATTTCTCATGCCGCTCAGGGGGGGACTGCTGTCTTGTTGGCCCTTATCCGCAGCTTGCCTCCAGCCCCTTCTGTTTGCGACAAAATCGGGGATGGAGAGAGGGACCCCGCCAAAGGCTTGGTCGAATGTCACCAATCCTCAAAAGCTTGATTTATGGCCAGATGGCCTCCTCCTCCTAATGCTCCCTCTGTGTTTTTATCTTCTTTTCTTCTCTGCCGCTGTGGGCAATGATTGGAGCCCTCGCTTTCAGGGACAGGCCACGGACCCCTGTCACCCCAAGGGTTCTGGGGCCTGCCCCTACTGCAAGTGATCAGACCGTGTCTCTTGTTTCTGGTCACTTTAATAAGTGTTATATCATGGCTCCTGGGGGGGGGGGCAGTCCCCGGCCGCTGCGTAGTGTGGTCTGTGGGAAGGCCCCCTCCTCTCTATCTGCTTCTGGGGGCCCATGGTGTTAGCGGGAATGGGTCCTCGCCCTCAATTGCCGCGGCCGCTGTCCAGGCAGATGGGCGTGTTTCTCATCTTATTCAGGCAGTCCCCCTTGGTGCTTTCCTCTCACTGGCAGAACCACTCCCGGCCGCTGAGTCTACTGGCGGCGACTCACCGTGACTCTTGGGGCCGCCGTCGTCGAGGTCATCTCTCCGCACCAGGGTTTGTGGAGCGCCGCCAGCTGCCCCAACTTTCTTCTTGCAGCCGATCCTGCTGCTGCGCTGGCCTCCCTCCGCCGGTCACGACACAGGGGGAATTACCGCCGGACTCACCGCACCGACGCCAATCTCGGAGAGCGTCTCCGGCTCCGCTTCCTCGCTTGCCAATATCCCAACCCCCGGGAGGGCCGATGACGTCCACGGCCTGGTGTTTTTCGCTGCTGCAGCCGTCGAGCTCAACGTCCACCATCTTGGGTCACTGGAATCGCTCTCGGCTCCGCCGTCCTTGGACCCTTCTCGCCAGGTACTTGTCTTCTTTTTCGCCCTTCCACTGCAGCCACTACATGCTTAGGGACATCGGGCCCCCTTCTAGGTTTGTCAACGGTGTCACAAAGGCAGGATTATCACCAGGATTAGTTCAGGGCTGACGGAGCTGCCCGACGACGCAGCTACCCGGCCATATCGCTGGCCACCTCGGATCTAAAAGTGGTATTTTCAAACACAGAATGTAAAAATCACCCTCGTTAAAAGATGCACTTTAACATTCTGAGCTCAGGCATACTAAACTTTATTTTCCTACCTCGTTCCCAGGGGCAGTTATGTTTATAAGATGTTATAAACAAACTTCCCATTCTGTCCTATGGGAGCAGGTAGCCTTGCAATAGTGAAAAACGAAATTGGCAGTAATTCACTATCAGGACATGCCACACACATCAGGGCATGTCCTACCTTTCACATACACTGCACCCTGCCCACAGGAGTACCTTGGGCCTACCTTAGGGGTGACTGATATGTAAGAGAAGGGAAGGTTAGCACCTGGCATGCGGGTGCACTTGCCAGGTCGACATGGCAGTTAACAACTGCGCACAGACACTGCGGTGGCAGGTCTGAAGTTACCGTTTCAGAACTACTTATGTGGGTGGCACAATCAGTGCTGCAGGCCCACTAGTAGTATTTGATTTACCAGCCCTGGCACACTTAGTGCACTTTACTAGGGACTGACCAGTAAATCAAATAGGCCAATCAGGGAGAACCAATCATAATAACACTTTACACAGGGAGCACTTGCACTTTGACACTGATCAGCAGTGGCAAAGTGCCCAAAGCATTTAAGCCAGCAAAAACGAAATCCAGCACAGCATCAAAAATACAGGAGGTAGAGGCAAAAAGTCAGGGGAAACCACACCAAAGATGCCAAGTCTAATACGTGTCCCCTCCAGCTGAAAAATGGGGAGAACTACCCACCCTCTTGGGAGTTCTCATCACTAAGGCGGAAGAATCTGGACAGACCATCAGCGTTGGCGTGTTCTATACCAGGGCGGTGTTCCACCGTAAAGTCCATTCCCTGTAGGGAGATGGACCACCTCAACAGTTTTGGGTTCTCACCCCTCATTTGCATCAACCATCTGAGGGGCCTGTGGTCTGTCTGAACCCGGAAGTGAGTCCCAAACAAGTAGGGCCTTAGCTTCTTCAGCGCCCAGACCACAGCAAAAGCTTCTCTTTCAATTAGACTCCACCTCTGTTCCCTGGGAAGTAGCCTTCTACTCATGAAAGCTACGGGTTGGTCCAAGCCCTCATTGTTCAGTTGTGAGAGTACTGCTCCCACACCATGCTCTGAAGCATCTGTCTGCACAACAAATTCTTGGGAGAAGTTGGGTGCCTTGAGCACGGCCGCCGTGCACACTGCAGATTTCAGGGCATCAAAAGCGGTCTGACAGGCATCGGTCCAGATCACTTTCCTTGGCTGCTTCTTATAAGTCAGCTCTGTCAAGGGGGCAACAATGGTGCCATATCCCTTGACAAACCGTCTGTAGTACCCGGTGAGTCCTAGGAAGGCTCTCACCTCTGTCTGGGTCTTGGGGGGGCTCCCAAGCCAGAATGGCGTTGATCTTAGGTTGTACAGGCGCCACCTGGCCGCTTCCTACCTGGTGCCCTAAGTACACCACCGAACCCTGCACTATCTGGCACTTACTGGCCTTGATAGTGAGGCCCGCCTTCTACAGAGCCTTCAACACTTCACAGAGGTGCTGCAAATGTTCCTCCCAGCTGGAGCTGAACATAGCAATGTCATCCAGGTAAGCGGCGCTGAATTCCTCCAGCCCGGACAGTACCTGGTTGACCAGTCTCTGGAACATGGCTGGGGCGTTCTTAAACCCAGAGGGCATGACACGGAACTGATAGTGCCCCTCTGGCATTGAAAACGCAGACCTCCCTCTTACCCCGTCAGTCAAGGCAATATGCCAGTACCCAGACGTTAGATCAAACGTGCTGAGGTACCGGGCAGCTCCAAACCGATCAATGAGCTCATCAGCTCTGGGGATGGGGTGCACGTCAGTCCTGGTGATGGCATTGAGCCCACGGTAGTCCACGCAGAACCGGAGTTCAGGAGTGGCACCGGGCGCAGCAGCTTTTGGAACCAAGACCACTGGACAAGCCCAGGAGCTGCTGGAGGGCTCTATCACCCCTAACGCCAACATTTTGGAAACCTCTTCCTTAATGCTGGCCCTGACCATGCCAGTTACCCTGTAAATTTTATGCTTCACAGGTAAACTGTCCCCAGTGTCCACATTGTGGATGCACCAATTGGTGACTCCTGGAGTCAGGGAGAACAGGGAGGCGAACTGTCCCAGCATCTGGCAACAGTCCCTCTGCTGCTCTGGGGTCAGGGTGGGAGAGAGGTTCACTCCATCCACTGACCCATCATGTTCCTTGGCTGACAGGAGGTCAGGAAGAGGCTCACTCTCCTCTTCCATTCCATCATCGGTAGCCAGGAGCATTGTGACTTCAGACCTCTCAAAGTGAGGTTTGAGGCAGTTCAGTGCAGGACCCTCAAAGGGTTCCTAGGAGTCTGCAAGTTAACCAGGTAGGTTACATCGCTCTTGCGCTCCACCACCTCAAATGGACCAGTCCACCTGTCTTGGAGTGCACAAGGCTTCACTGGTGCCATCACCCACACTTTTTGGCCAGGCTGAAACTCAACCAGAGTGGTATTCTGGTCGTACCATCGTTTCATCTCCTCCTGGCTGGCTTCCAGGTTCACCTGAGCGAGTTTCCTGAAGCGTTGAGTCTGGTTTCTAAAGGCCAGCATGCATGTAGCTGAACACATCTTGGGGGGTCTTACCAGGTGTTTTCTCCCAACCCTCCTTCACCAGACTCAAAGGTCCTCTCACAGGGTGTCCATACAGCAATTCAAAGGGACTGAACCCTAAGGATTTTTGGGGGAAATGGTAAAATGACGTCCCACTTATGTCTCATGGGTTCTGCAAGACCCTTTATCATGCCTTTCAGGGTTCAGTTGAATCTCTCAACCAACCCATTCCCTTGGGGATGATAAGGAGTGGTGAATTTGTACATTACACCGCACTCCTCCCATAGTGACTTCATATACCTGGAAATGAAGTTTGTCCACGGTCAGAGACCACCTCTCTGGGGAACCCCACACGGGTAAAGATCCCCATCAATGCACGGCTCACCACAGGGGCCGTGATTGTCCTGAGAGAGACAGCTTCCGGGTACCGGGTGGCATGGTCCACCAAGACCAAGATAAACTTGTTGCCTAAGGCTGCCTTGGGTTCCAGGGGCCCCACAATGTTGATGCCCACCCGCTCGAAAGGGGTGCTCACCACAGGAAAGAGTTGGAGGGGAGCCTTACACTTCCCTCCTGTCTTGCCACTTGCCTGGCAAGTCTGACAAAACCTACAGTGTGTGCCAACGTTCGTCTGCATTTGGGGCCAGTAGAAGTGGGTGACAAGCCTTTGATAGGTCTTGTCGCACCCCAAATGTCCTGCCAGAGGTATGTCATGAGCCAGACCCAGTAGGAAGGTCCTGTAGCACGCGGGTACCTCCAGCACATGGGCTACCCCAGGCTCAGCGACCTTAGGCTCACTGTAAAGGAGACCATTCTCCCAATAGATCAAATGTGATCCGGACGGACCACCTGCTGCCTGGTCTGCAGCCTGCTGCCGCATACCAACCAGAGTAGGGCATTTCATCTGCTCCTTGCAGAAATCCTCCCTGGAGGGACCTCCTTCCTGCTGCCAATGGGTCAGCTCAGGCAGGTCTCCCATTTCGGCCACTTGTTCCCCAGTAGGTTCCAGGGCATCCCCCTCGGGTTCTGCCTCCTCCTAGACCGTGGGAACTTCAGGGCTGGTTTCCCACACCCCCTGCCCTTCCTCCTTCAGGCAGGCACCTGGGCCACTCTTTCAGGCTCCAGGTCCTCTTGATCACCCTTACTGGCTGCCATTGACCAAGTGGTCACACAGGCCCACTCGGGCAGTCCCAACATCTTTAAATGAGCCTGGCGCTCCACCTCCTTCCAAGGTGAGCTCTCCAGGTCATTGCCAAGCAGACAGTCAACAGGCATGGATGGACTTACAACGACCTTCAAGGAACCTGAGACCCCCCCACTCAAAGGGAACATGCGCCACCTTACACAGGCACTCAGAGTTGTCCGCAGCAACTACAGGGTGAAGTACATTGGGAATGACCTGCTCTTCAGACACCCATTGACACCTGACAGATGTCACACTGGCTTACTTTTAACACAATAGTACCTCTGGCTAAATGTCAGGGACAAGAAGGAAAAGATAATAGTGGAGCACAAACGTGAGTCCTATGTACAGCAAGGGAGGAGAAGGGGAGACTTCCCTCAGGACAAGAACCCTCACTCACCGTTATGTGAAATACTTCATCATTTGGGTTCCCTCCTCACACCGAAGTGTGAGCTACAACTCCCCAAAGGGGAGGAGCGGAGGTGTTTTAGTCAGCAAGATGAGCCAAAATACACAGGTGAAGTGAGGGGCAGAGTGCAGTGATAGAATGTGGTTTAAAAATGTCTAACTATGACCACTTAAATTTATTTGGTGATCACAGTGACAAGGTTAAAAGACAAGAGAATATGAAGGGTTTTCAACAGATATACCCTCATTCATGTGGTCAACATGTTTCTGCCAACAGGCATTCATCAGGACCTGTACTCTCAGTCACTCTGCAAAAGTGTTTAAGTGAAAAAAGGGGAAGGGTATACAGACCACCACTGGATCTGTGTGGTCCGTCGTTCAACGTCCCTCTCCTTAGTAAAGGGTACGTAAACTGTAAAAAGAAGGTCAAGTTAATGTCGTAAGACCGTTTCACAATAAACACATAATACACCCAGTGCTTTAATGTACATAAAACATCGTGCCTACCTAACGTGCAAAAAAGTCAAATTAACTCTCTCTATGCTCTGCAACATCTTGTGGTGCATATAATAGGATGTGTTGGAATGTAAGTAAAAAAATGTAAGTCCGTTTTTATATAGCGCAGCTACTCACCCTTACGGGTCTCAAGGCGCTGGGGGCCGTAGTGGAAATTAAGTGAGCTATTGCCCAGAGTCACATGGTGCTGAGCTGAGCTGCCGTCGGAGCTGGGGATCGAACCGTGAACCCTGTGCTCCGAAGTCAGCTGCCCTGGCCGCTGCACCACACCTCTCCACTCAACTCATTGAGTGCATAACACTTCTAAAACAGCATACAAGGTAACAGGTATGAAGTCAGAACATTAGACCGTCTCACAACGGTTGGAATGTAATTCCTTTACAGTATTTCTTCTGTGAACCCCTCTTGTAGCATCAGATCAGTGCATAAACCTTAAAAAGGAACCTTGTAGATTCCTTCCGACCAACCTTAATCTTGGTCGGTTTATAACCAACAAAAGGGGAGTGGAACTGCCCAAGGGATAACCCACATAATTAACAATAGCCCGAGGGCGGGGGTTGAGTGGGTTTGGCAAGTAATCAGCTGTAATGAACAGACTGTCTACCAAAAAATAGTACCGTCCGTGGAATGTCTCAACCTTTATCTTGGTCGGTTTATAACCAACAATAGGGGAGTGGGAGCTACCCACGGGATAACCCACATAATTGACAATAGCCCGAGGGTGGGGGGGTGGGTTTGACAAGTAATCAGCTGTAGTGAACAAACGGTCTACCGAAAATAGTACCGTCCGTGGAATGTCTTAACCGGGCATGACGAATTAGGAGTTAGAGCCAGGTAGGACAAGCAGATAATCGTAGTGGAGTACTAACGATTGTGAGTAGGGAAACCCGATCACCGCGTCACCAGGGAAGCGGTTACCTGTCCCGGGGGCTAGTCAGGCAAGGACTCGTGAAAGTATGCAAATGCCTGCGAGAGTGCCAAAAACAAAGCGCCTATAAAAAAGGCAACCCGCGGTGGTCCGGCACTCACCTTAGTAATGCCGTGGTTACAGCTTCGTAAGATGTCCGGCGAGAGTGGAGAAACCATTACTCCGCGTCTTTGATATGCGGTGATGCCACCGGCACGTGCACCCGGTCACGTGACCGCCAGGGATCATGGGAACTGGAGTTTAAAATTGTTGCGCGACCGGAGACACAATATCTTATGGGTACTGGAGGGACAGATGGTGTAACTATGGACAAAGCAAGGCCAGAAAGAACAGTAAAAGGGGTTCTGTTCCGCAGCGCGCAGCAGCGCGAACCACCAAAAGTGGAACAATTGGAGCACATATGTCACGTGATCACCTAGGTCCCATGATCACCTGGAAGGGTGGAAGAGGTTGAAACCACTGACAACATGACCCGGGACACAAGTCTAGCAAATAGTTGTGGGTCACTTGGTAAACCAAGCGGATTGCTAAAATCAACAGACAGTACAGAAAGGTGTAGCACACAGCAGCACGATCAGCCTCAAAGAGGACAGTCCAGAGTGCTGTGTCTTGCGGCTGGATGGGTGTGATAAGTTGCATAGGGCAGTGTATACAATGCCCAAGAGCCATTGCTATGATAATATCGCCCATTCGGGTATAGGTAACAACCTGCTAAAGCCCAACACATGGAGTGAATACTAGAATGATCAAGTTTAGGGAAAAATGATCACCTGGTGAAATCACAGAAGTTACAGGAGTAACCTGAATACAGAGTCAAGGAACATCATGACACACACCCCTCGAGGGCACCCCAAGGATGAGAGTGTGGTCAAGAAGGGTTAGGCATCTAGATAGATGTCATGCAATGTGGAGGAGCTCAGTGAACATATAACAAGATGGTATCAGTTGGTTAGAGCCCACGCAGGAAGCAGGTATCGTGTCACTGGCCCAACAGAGAGAATCTAAATCACTTGGAAAGGGAAGTCCAAGGAATATCATCATTAAGTCCCTTACTGTCACTCTTCAGATGAAAAACCCATCTCTGCTCTCTATAAAAGAGTACCCTTCTAGTGGGCCCATGTCTGTGGTGTAGTTGGGTTTGTCAAGGACCAGCCAGAAAATGTCATTGGCTGAGTGTCCTTTGTCTAGAAAGTGCCTCATGAGTTTAGTATTAGTCTTCTTACATCGGATGGAGCTACGATGTTCTGTGATCCTATTTTTAACCTTACGTGTGGTCATACCCATGTATGTAAGGTCACAAGGACATTTCAAGAGATAGATCACTCCCTCTGTGTTGCAGTTAGTGTGTTTCTTTAACCTCCATGGCGTACGTAGCCCTATATCTATGTCCTGTGTAGGACGTGTGTATGGGCAAACTGCACAGGAACCACACGGGAAGTGACCTGTGATGGAAGGGAGAGACCAGAGCAGTTGTGAAGAAGGCTTCTTGATATGAGACAGTGGTCTGGTGTGTACAACCATTTCTCGTATATTCCTGCTCCTCTTGAAGGCAAACAGCGGTTTAGGTAGTCTCCTGTTGCCTACGTTAAAAATATCCCAGTTCTTTCCAATCACCTTCTTGATTGTGTCTGATAAGTGGTTGTATGTCGACACACATACCAAGCAATCTGAGGTAGGTTTAGGGTATGTTTCTAACATGGACTCCCTGTTGTTATTGCGAGCTCTTTTCTCGGCTTGCCTAACAAGGTATGATGAATAAGACCTCTGCAGTAAGTTGGTTTTCAATGTGGTTGGATGTGCTTTATACCTGCCAAGTTCAGTGCAATTTCTCCTCAGTCTTAGGAATTGCCCCACAGGTAAGTTATTCCTGAGGGCACGCGTATGGTAACTGTTGTAACAAAGCAAGGAGTTCTTTGTCATGGGTTTCCGATACAGTTCCGAACACAGAACCCCATCCTTAGGATATAATAGTAAATCCAAGAAGGATAATTTTGTTTTGCTGTGCTCATACGTGAAATTAAGATTGTTATCTCTTTTGTTGAGCCATTCAGCAAATCTCTCAAGGGAGAAGCTGCCACCCTCCCATATGACTAGAATATCATCTATGTATCTCTTCCATACTGCGATGGTCTGTTAGTATGGGTTCTCCTGAGGGTAGATGTGAGAGGTTTCAAACTGGTGCATGTAGAGATTCGCCATGCTCGGCGCAAACGTGCTGCCCATGGAAGTGCCGGATGTTTGCCAGAGAGGGACTCCTGGTATTGAAAGAAATTTTCTTTTGTGGCTTGAGTTGCTAGGTTCATAATGAAAGCAGTCGGTGTCATCTCATCTCCAGGTCATCAAGGAGTGTCCTGATAGTGTTTAACGCATCGTCCTGAGGTATGTTTGTATAGAGAGACTCTACATCAAACGAAGCAAGGTAATGGATGTCAGGATCGAAGGCCATCTCTTTGATGATGTTTAAAACGTGCTTGGTGTCTTGTAGGTAAGATGGCATCTTCACTACATACCGTCGAAGAAAGCAGTCCACAAATTGCGAGAGGGGCTCAAGGACCGACCGAATCCCTGAGACTATGGGTCTCCCCGGAGGTGGTCTCGTAGGCTTGTGGATCTTTGGAAGCACATAAAAGTATGGTGTCTTCGGATTTTTCAGTTGTAGAAAATCACACTCATTCTTGGTAATCCATCCCTCTTCTTCACCCTGTTCTGCTAGACGTTTAATTCTTTTTTATAGTCTGGGGGTCGGATCTGCCCAAAGTTTAGCATAGAGTCTGTTGTCTGAAGGTTGGCAGTCGCACTCTGTATGGTATTGTGTACGGTCCATGACAACGATAGCACCCCCTTTATCCGCTGGCTTTACAATGACTTTGTCATCTCTACCTAGTCCCTCTAGGCATTGGAGTTCTTCCTTCGTGATGTTCATGAAGGGAAATCTGGCATTGGTTTTCAGATTCTCAAAATCCTTCAGGACCGCCTTCTCAAAGGTGGCTACTTCTGTTGGAAGTAGGTGTAGCGGTGGATTAAAGGTGGACCGGTTGCGTAGTCCTGGGTTCTTCTCTATGTCTAGTTCTTCATTTTCTTCCTGTCTATTAAAGAAGAAGTTCAATCTGATCTTGCAGAAAAATTGGGCCAATTCTGTATGGGTTGTAAAGTCGTCACCTAGATGGGTGGGTACAAAGCCAAGTCCTTAGTTCAGGACCTGTGTTTCCAAGGGAGTCAAAGATCTGCTGCTCAGATTCACGATGATGTTGGGACGTTGCTGGTCGTTGGTACTGGATCCTTGGCCATGCAGCGTGTCACTCGATGTTCGATTGTCGGATCCCATTGTACAAGGGTTGTCTGTGGGTCCCGATATGTGTCCGGGAAGGACCGGTTGTTTCTTCTTCTTCTTGTTCTGCCTCCTTGGCCCTGCTCATAAAAAGAAGGTTAATACGGGTATTCTCCAAAGAACGGTGGTTGAAAAGGTTGCGGTTGGAATCCCCATGGTTGGGGGGGGGCACCAAGGTTGGGGTTGAGGTGCAAACTGAGGTGGGAAATTGCCAGGAGTGTAACTTCTATTCCTACCTTGGCGTTGTCTGGTCGAGACAGTGTCAGAAGATGTGCTGGAATCTGAGTCCTCACTCTTGCTCCATTCTTCTGAGTTTGAGGTCCACTTATCAGTGTCCTTCCGCCAGCCTCGAGTTCCCTTCCTTTGTTGTTTGTTTGTGGTCTGGGTGTTGTAATCATCGGCCAGGTAAGGGTAGACTTTCTCATGGCTAAAGCGCTCGATGTCCTTTTTTGTCTCGCTCACAGTCTTATTCACTTCTTTCAGCTTCTTTTTGAAGGCGCTCAATTGTATGCAACCCTTAATTTTGGTCTCCAAAAGTTGGATCTCAATAAAGATCAATTCTGCTGTCTCCTTTGCTGTATTGATCAGGAGTACTAACCAGTCTCTGGTACACTTCCATGACACCAAAGACCAGTTTTTTTAAAAAACCTTACTCTCTAGAAACAGCCTAGGTGCATTCGTCACACTGAGACCTTGGGGTGCCAAGTTGCCTCTTAAGTATTCGGTTAGTATAGCTGCGTGCATCATTGTCCGGGTGTGTTGTTTCTTCAGATTGGTCAGTTTGCCCCAATCATCCGCCTGATTTGATGTAGTTGCGGGATTGGTCTCTAAAATGCTAGGTGTTTGCAAAATCGCTTGGATCGAGTCATCATCAAAGGAAAGGCCTGCTGTGTCTGCCAAGTCTGTTTGTACTGAGTGTTCGTTATTTCGTGAGGGTCAATGTCACCTAAAATCGCAGGAATCCAGATCCTCAGCCTGGAAGGCTGTACTATAATCACAATCACACTTAGGATCTATGAAAGGGATCTTATAGAGCCAGGTCACTTCCCATGTGGTTCCTGTGCAGTTTGCCCATACACACGTCCTACACAGGACATAGATATAGGGCTACGTACGCCATGGAGGATAAAGAAACACACTAACTGCAACACAGAGGGAGTGATCTATCTCTTGAAATGTCCTTGTGACCCTACTTACGTGGGTATGACCACACGTAAGGTTAAAAATAGGATCACAGAACATCGTAGCTCCATCCGATGTAAGAAGACTACTACTAAACTTACAAGGCACTTTCTAGACAAAGGACACTCAGCCAATGACATTTTCTGGCTGGTCCTTGACAAACTGATAGGAACAACCTACTATCATTTAAGAGCTTCCACCCACTCTCCTTAAGAGAGAACCTCCCATAGGGACAATTTCTGCGTTTACGCAGAAATTGCTCGGAACTGACGGAGTACAATAGAGAGGCAAAACTACTGAGCATGAGACTCCGAGAACGGGACTATCCTGAACAACTAATCAAAAGAGCGCACAAATGTGCCAAAAGCAACGACACGGAGGCTCTACTAGAAACACATCATAGAGAGAAGGAGGACAGGAGTATATGTGTCACTGCATATAATACGGCATCTAACCATATTAAGAAGGTTATATTAAAGAACTGGCATATACTCAATGCAAACGGACTTAACCAGCAACCACCTCTTTTTTCTTTCAAGAAAAGTGCAAGCATTAAAGATATGGTGGTCCATACAAGACCTAGGACCCCGAGACCAGTAGAAACAAGGAGGGAGAACCCTTGGAACTTACTGGTCATTATGCATGCGGCTACTGTAGAGCATGTCCACTCACGATGAATGTTAAAAGTGTAGACATTGGTCTACGAGAGCCATGGGAACTGAGGAAGCACACCACGTGTAATTCAGAAAATATTATTTATCTATTGAGATGCCCCTGTGGTCTACAATATGTGGGCATGACTACCCGCCGTGTGAAGGTTCGCATACTGGAACATATGAGCAACATACGGTGTGGTAGGTCCAACACTAAACTCACGACCCACTATAAAGAAATGGGTCACACAGAAAAAAAATCTTGAATGGACGGTGATTAACAGACCATATATCCCATCAACAATCACTGACACTACAAACTTTCTTTTCCTAAGAGAACAGAGATGGGTGCATAGACTAAATAGCAGCAGTCAAGGTCTAAAGGATTCTATCCCTTGGTACCAATTATATGGTATAATGAACGCCTAAATCAAGAGGGAGAGAGGTCTGAATGATTCTAAATCCTTGATATAAATCATAAGGTAGAGAAAACGTACACAATAAGAGGAAATGAGGATCCAGGGGTAAATAACAATAATCCATAGTGTATAACCAATTGAAACTAGCTCCCCATGACACTAGGGGAGAAGGGATCATTAAGGATAAATGTGAGATTAAATACAATCTAAAATTCCCTGGGCATAATCAAGGGGCAAGGATGGTAGGAGTATATCAAAAAATAAATCTCTTGTTAAATCTCTAAACTGACTTTCATTTTGAAAGATATCTTTCGAGTACAGAATGATTACACCTTTAGGAAATAGGTAATGTAGGGTTTCCAATATGGCTGCTATAACTAAATACACCCGGAACTAGATGTGTATTCTTAGCCCATAAAGCACAAATAATGCAGGAATTCCAATATGGCCGCCGCAATTGACGGAAGATTCACACACACTACGGGGTCTAGTTGTTTACCGGTGTAATAGCCGGAACCGGATGCGGTCATGAGACCGAGGGGAAACAGGTCAAAAGGAAGTCCCAGCAAGAACGAGGCATCGTCGGAGGACCCGAGATTGGGATAATAGACGAATGCTGTTCTTTGACGAAGTAAGCTGGGAACAATGGGGGTGTAGCGTTACATCCCTTAGCGGTGGGGGCCAAACAGGGGAGAGGATAGGAAAAGGAAGTCTCCCTTTCGTACTAATGACATTATACCACCTCCAGGCTTTAAATGACAGAGGGGTCGTTGCAGGACCTTTGAATTCCAGAATTTATTGTCAATCAAGCATACGTACATAGAACTACTAGGATGACCAGAAAACAATTTCACGTGTTATTCAGGATGAAGAAGAATGGGGTCACTCTATTGAAAAAATAAGATCCGAATTGGGAATTACTGCAAAATTACATTTGGATCTAATGTAAAAACTGAATTTGTGCTTCCTTACAAAGAGTGTGACAATAAGGCGGCATTCCCACGACGGTCCCGGGTTTAGAGAATTACTTGTAAACTCGGGTAAGAACTTTGGCATCATACGCTTAAACCTTTGGTTTTTTTAAAAACGGGAACACTTGGCCAAAAAAATCTGTAAATGAGCTTGGGATTGTAGTGTCTGTAAACCTCACAGGTGTCCTAGCACATGTAATGGCATGACTACTCGTATGTTTTTATGTGTTAGATATGGGGTACAACACAGAGGTGAATTTAAGATGGGAAAACTGAAAATATATGATGGTGTTTTTGGAAATGGAGAGAACATGACTTTTGTGTTTTGTCTCCTTTACAGATAACGAATTTGTTACAGATAAAGCAGAAGGTGCATTTTACCTTTTACAAAAATTGCTTTTATAGAAAAAGATCACATTTTGGTCGGGACCATACTATTCAAGGGATCTACACCCTGAAGAAGGCCTTTGACCCATGAGGGCAAAATTAGAAGGCTGAAACATGTTGGTATTTGCAGTGGGGATTTAGGGGCAGTTACCCCTCCTTCATATCCCCAGATCGCATTATTTTTAATCCTGTCAAGGGGAACCAAGAATAAAGGTATTGCAAAGGTATCTCCTTAGACAGTTTTACTGTTCTGTCTTTCTGCACTAGAGATCCCTTTCTTAGGGAATACTCTTCCCTTTCACAAACTTTCCTTTCTTTTTCTCCCTCACCCTAAAAAAACACAGCGCTCCGTCCAGTGCGTCGGTCTGCGCCTGGACGTTTGCAGCGGCCCTATGATGAAGCATGCCACTGCATAGTGGGTGAGGGCAGTACTAAAAAAGTCTTTTGATTTTCCCTCTGTTTTGTTTCTCCTTAGTTGACTATCTCCACACAGTGGATAGGGTAGGAACAGAAACTTTTCAACCGAAATTGGGTTAACATCCCTGACCCTTTTATTAGTCCTTCTCTCTTTTTTGTGAGTTAAGATATTTGAAGGGGAGTCAGAGAAGGCTCATTCCCTAGTCTCTTTTTTGTGGTTTTGGTCCTTGACAAACCCAACTACACCACAGACATGGGCACACTAGAAAGGGTACTCTTTTATAGAGAGCAGAGATGGGTTTTTTGTCTTAAGAGTGACAGTAAGGGACTTAATGATGATATTTCTTGGACGTCCCTTTCCAAGTGATTTAGATTCTCTCTGTTGGGTCAGTGACACAATATCTGCTTCCTGCATGGGCTCTAACCAACCAATACCATCTTGTTATATGTTCACTGAGCTCCTCCACATTGCATGACATCTATCTAGATGCCTAACCCTTCTTGACCACACTCTCATCCTTGGGGCGCCCTCGAGGGGTGTGTGTCATGATGTTCCTTGTCTCTGTATTCAGGTTACTCCTGTAACTTCTGTGATTTCACACAAATACAAAAGAATCCTCGGGTCTAGAAATAGACAACCTAAGAAGAGACACAAGAGATTATATCTCGGAGCTGATGGGGGGATCCTTCCTTTAGGACGAAATCCCATCACCCACCAACGGTGGCATGCTTCATCATCTGGAATTCTCCTCTTGGCGGGAAAACATAGCCCCGCCAAGAGCTACAACCCCCTCTCTGAGAGGGAGGAGCTCAGGGATGTTTTGTTCTTACTCTATCTAGGATGTATTAAATCCAGCAGATGAGAGGAGAAGGACTGGTTGGGTGACGAGCGCAGCGCAACAAAATTAGCAAAAAGTGGGGATAGTGGTGTTAAAACTAGCTACCAAGAGCGAAGGGGAAAACTTTATTAACTCGTTCCCGGTGCCAGGGTTAAAAACAGTGCACCTGCAGCTTAACTATATTGCTGCATGTGTGAGACGAAGACAGGTCTACATGTTTCAGCCATAAAGACCCGGGAGTAGTCACGGCTTTCGTCAGGACCATAGGTAGTGCTACTGCGAACAACAAAGTGCAAAGTGTTAGAAAAAAGTGTAAAATACAAAGCCAGTAATCCTGCTGGGGTATTTTTGCTTTTTATACTGGTCCTACCTATAGAAAAAAACATAAACAGGAGATCAAAAAATACATGTGGCTCTTCATAGTATATAACAGGCATTATTCAGACCGAGCGAGATACTAAGATTTTCACTGGTCAGTCTTATTAGACAGTGAACAACAGGGGAAAGTTACTTACCCATGTCATACGGATAAGAAGCCTCACCTCAACCTGGCAACAGCTCAGGGAAGGGGCACAGCTCTGGAAGAAAGGATGTTTGGCATTTCAAATGATGGGAATACATTCATTTGACACCTCTCCTTAATGGAAAGAGTTCAAACAGAAACAACAGATCACATCGCATACACAATCCGACTATAAAAATTATGACTCAAACTCTCAGTGGCTATACCACGCACGTCATAAAAGAACAGTTTAATTCAACATACCGGTTAAGCATGTCATGAGAAGCTGAAGGTGTAGTGCTAAGTGTAGTCAAAAGGCACAGACTGGTAAAAAAATCATGTACTTAAACTACCTAAAAATTTACAATGTTATGTTACTGAAGTTAATAATGCGCACAGATACTCCTAGGAGTGTCCCGGCGCGAACCTTGAGGTGCAGCTAAAAAGAAAATCGCAGATTAAAACAGAAGTGTTTTGAGCTGTTTTTTAAAAAGACTAAGATCATGAGTGTTACGCAACGAGTAGGGCAGCAAATTCCAGGCTGTGGCCGCCCGAAATGCAAGAGATCTGCCCCCCACTCTTTGACGGCGGACACGAGGTAACTGGGCAAGGTGCTGAGATGCTGACCTCAGATCTCTGGTAGGGGTATAGAACCCAAAGCGCTTCCTTAAGTAAGCTGGCCCTGATTCGTGCAGAGCACGATGGGCAACCACAAGGGCCTTGAACTTAACGCTCTTAATGACCGGCAGCCAGTGCAGAGTGCGCAGGTGTTGTCTAATGCTGCTTCTGATGGGGATGTTAAACAAAAGCCTGGCTGCTGCATTCTGGACGACCTGCAACTTATTGAGGGAATAGTTCGGTAGGCCAATGTACAAAGCATTGGCGTAATCAAGGCGGGACAAAATCAACGCCGTGGTCACTGTTTCCCTTGCAGCCCTGGGGAGCAGGGGGAGAAATTTCCTGAGGGACTTCAATATCCCAAAGCAGCTCCCGGCCAATTTTTTAATATGATACGAGAAAGACAAATTCTCGTCAAACCAAACACCCAGATTCTTGACGGGTTGACCAGAAGAAAAAGGTAGCGGAAAGCCGGCCGGCCAGAGAGTATCTCTGAACCGTATGGGAAAGTTGCCGTAAATGACAATCTCTTAACAGGACTGGTATATCTCTAAAATATTGTAACCCTTGTTGGTGGGGCGCAGAATGCCCAATGGTTATCGCCTAATATTCAAAGCTGTCACATAGAAACAAACTAACAAAAAGGTGAAGTTAATGATGACTGTGAAGCAGCTGCCAGAAGTTTTGTGGAATCAATGAGACTTCATCAAATACTGGTAACCTCCACACGAGGTTCAGAGAGGTGTTGGTATACACATAAAGAGGAAGACACTGATCAAATGGACCCGACCCCCTCTCAGCAGCTTGCTCACTAAGTTCATAGTGTCAGCAACCTTACATGTAAGCGGTATAGGCTGTGCTCAGTGCTGGCCATATACAATCGTACCTCGAACATTCTCACTTCCTTAAATTGGAACACCCCAGATGAAATGCACATAATGGTGTATCTACAGTATCGTAACCCTAGTAATAATGGCCACACTTTTGCCTGGTGCCGGAAAAGTAAAAACACGGCTGATAACATTATCGCCTATTTAGAATGGAACAACACGACCAAGTTAAGCCGATGCTGTACCTACACAAACGGGCAAGTACCTGAGGGTGAGAGTATTGTAAACATACTTGCAACCACAACGCCGTGATTACAAAACACCATGGCAAGAGGCAAGTATCCTGGCAAGCAAGGCGCCATAAACATTTGCAAAACACTAACCGTTTAACCGTCAGCTCAAAACACATAAACTAACACGCTAAGCGCCGTGTAGCAAATGGCAATATGACTGGAAACAGTGCTCTAAACTCACCTCTCCGTCGGTACCCCACGCAGCTTCAAAGCTGCAACCAGAGGTGGTAAGCTATGACTCGCGTTTGGCTTATTTAGAAATTGCCGATTCACTGCCTCTCGTAGCCCTCCATTCACACGTGAACACGCTGCAGCCGTGCATGCAGGGAACTGTAGTTCCAGTCACGCGTTTAGATGGAGATTTATAGGCTTGCATAACCATTGAAACGTGGCAGACATTTCTGAGCGTCTGAACCACCCGATGCAGTCAAATGAATGTGTCATTAATGTTCTATTTACACGCATGTATGAATCCTTTTGAATGCCAGAAGGTACATTCTGTATTGTACAAACATCGCCAAACAAAAAATGATAGGCCCGTTATGACAAAGGAAGTTCGTGACTCGTGCCCAGAAAAACCAAGTTTAAGATGCAAGGGTGAGGTCAGTGTGAGATGGAACCTGAACGGGGCATTTCACAGGTAGTTGATTAAATGCACTGTGTTTACAGGTGAAATGGAAAAAGCACCAAATAACGAAAGGGTACCTATTATTAAAATATGAGGCTCAAATGCGCTGAGTAGTCCTAAAAAAAGGGGAGATGTCACCTAGTAGCCCTACTTAAATCCTATGGGACTCAGTCGGCTAGTATGGTATATGTAGTACTCTGTACCAGCTAGCAAAGTTACTATGTTATTTTATGTTATGATGGTGGAAGTGAAGCCAGGACGTGTACCTTCAACTCTATATTGTGACCAAGGATGAAAGTTAACATGCTGTTAAAGTGGATAGAGTGGACCACTTGCTGTTACTGAGTGTGTCATGATATAAAAGCTATTAACAACAAGAGAGAAAGGGATTTTTAGGAGCACTCTTAGTCCCCTGGCTCATATAATCATAACAACAATAGAGTGTACCTTATCTTAGAGAAGAGCAAGAATGGAGAATCAAACTGGATTCAATTTGAAAAGCATAAAGAATCACACTGGATTCTTTAAAAAGCCCTCACTCACCAACCTAGTTGGTGACATGCTTCATCATAGGGCCCCACCAGGGAGACCGAATGCCCCCCTGGTGTGCTTCGACGCCAGAAATACTGCGGAGCAGGTTTTTTGTGTTGTTCGTGTGAAAGTGCTAAGTGTAGTGGGTTAAAATTGTCTAGATTGTGTCCAAAGAAAATTGCTTTTTATTAAGTGGCCAATCTGACAAAAAAACATAAAAACAAAACGAGGGATGTGTGTGCTGAGAAAATTGATCAGCTACATCCAATAGTGCATGGTCAACATGTTTCTGCCTATATGGTATTAATAGCCAGGCATTCTTCAGGACCAAGTGTGGACCTCGGCGGTATGGCGCGCTAAGGCCCACTCTAACCAGAGGTCAAGGTGTTAAAAGGAGGTTAAAATTAGGTTCAGTGACTCACTGTTACCCGTGAGGTCCTCCTATTTGGAAGAACCAAAACAAGATATGCGGCGTAACAACTAATCACACCATGGGTCTCGAAGGGGTGGTGGCAAGTCGGCACACCGCGGTGTGCCGACTTGCCACCACCCCCTTCGAGACCCATGGTGTGATTAGTTGTTACGCCGCATATCTTGTTTTGGTTCTTCCAAATAGGAGGACCTTACGGGTAACAGTGAGTCACTGAACCTAATTTTAACCTCCTTTTTTAACACCTTGACCTCTGGTTAGGGTGGGCCTTAGCGCGCCCATACCGCCGAGGTCCACACTTTGGCCATGATATAAAAGCTGCAATCTAAAAATAGAGTGCAGTCATAGCACATAATTCTTGGGCACAATGTGTTCAAAAATATAAGTTGCGCTAGAAACTCAGTTAGGTTCGCCTAATGTGTATGCTTCTATTAAGTTGGTGTTACTGTGATTACAGCGCAGTCCAAGGAATGTCGTCATTGAGGCCTTCCCTATCGCTATGTAACCTATGCACCCATCTTTGTTCTCGAGTAAAAAGGTACCTAGTTATATCCGATACGTGGGAAGGGATATATGGCTGTTCTAGCACTGTCCAACTTAACTCATCTGCTGAGAGATGTTTCTCAAGAAAGTGATCAGTGAGCTTAGTTGACTGTTTTTTGCATCGAATCGTGCTCTTGTGCTCTAATATCCTTGTCTTGATCTTTCGTGTGGTCATACCGACGTATCGGAGCCCGCATGGACAGTTCACCAGATAGATAAGTCTTTCGCTGTTGCAGTTGGTATGGTGATTAAGGGTCCATGGCCTGTCTGTGCCAATGTCAATTGAGACGGTGTGCTTGGTCTGCGGGCAAGCGGCACAGGAACCACATGGAAAATGGCCTCTAATTGTCGGCAGGCCCCATAGTGTACTTTGATCAGTTGTTTTCTTGTTTCTGGGTCTCGTGTGAACCAGCTGGTCCCTCAAGTTGGCACTTCTTTTGAAGGCGAATAGGGGGTTCAGAAATGGGTCTATTTCTTATGTTCAAAATTCTCCAGTGCTTGCGAATGCTTTTCTTGATTTGATTGGAAAAAATACAGAACGTGTTGACGCAAGTAATACTATTAGGCTCTTCTTTGGGTTTCGGGATCTCGATCAGCGCTTCTCTATTATTGTTTGTTGCACTCTTCAGCGAGCATCGGATCAATCTGGTAGGATAATCCCTCTCTTTCAGGTGAGTCGAGAGTGTCCTGGCATGTTCCACAAACGTATCTTTAGAGGAACAATTCCTTCTTATTCGCAAAAATTGCCCAAAGGGCAAATTATCACGAAGTGATTTAGGGTGGTAACTTTTGTAGGACAAGAGGGAGTTCCGAGCCATGGGCTTCCTGTAGAGCTCTGTCCCAAGTCCATTTCCTGAAGGAAAGATGGGTATATCCAGGAATGGTAAACTCGTGTTGCTAAACTCACAGGTAAATTTTAAGAACTCGTTCTTCGTGTTGAGCCAGAGGTGGAAGTCACTAATGGTCTCTGGTTCTCCTCGCCAGATGACGAACACATCGTCGATATAGCGCTTCCACTGCAGAATATGGGCCTTGTAGGGGTTGCTTTCTGTTAGTATGTATTCTTGCTCGAACAGGTGCACGTACAAGTTAGCCAAGCTGGGTGCGAAAACACTGCCCATAGAAGTGCCCGATGTTTGTAGATACAGCGTGTCCTCGAAGCGAAAAAAAATTCTCTTTCATGGCTATGCATGCACATTCCATTATGAAGTGTACTGGAGAGATGGGATCCAGGTCTGTTACTGAGCAGGGTCTGTATCGCAGCAAGAGTCTCATCCTGGGGAATACAGGTATAGAGAGACTCTACGTCGAATGAGACAAGGTAGTTTCTGGTGACATCAAACGGAGTGTCCGTACGTAATCTCAGGATATCTTTAGTATCCTGAAGATAAGTTGGCATTTCACGGACAATTGATCTCAGGAAATGGTCCACGAAAGTAGATAATGGCTCAAGGAGTGACCCGATGCCCGAGATGATCGGTCGTCCTGGTGGAGGTCTCTGTTCTTTATGTATTTTGGGTAATACATAAAAATAAGAGATCACCGGATGGGATGTGATCAAGAAATCCGCCTCTTTGGATGTGATCCAGCTGTTATCCTTGGGCTCTTCCACCAGTCTAGTGATTTCCAACGTCAGTCTCTTAGTGGGATCAGTTTTGAGTCTTCGGTAGAATCATCTATCTTCTAGTTGACGTAAACACTCTGTGCGGTACGAAGAAGTATTCATAATCGCAATCTCACCTCCCTTATCTGCCGGCTTGATCATGATGGTTTCATCGTTGGCCAGTATCTGGAGAGCCTTCTGTTCTTTGTAAGGGAGGTTCTGGAAGTGTCGTCTATTGGTGGTAGTCAGATTAGTCGCCTCCTCGGTAACCGCTTTCTCAAAAGTCAACACATGTGAGGGAATTAGGTGAGAAGGAGGATTGAAGGTGGACCGATTTTTTTAACCCAGTGTTGGTATGTCCCTCTTCTACCGCGTCTGTGGTTTTATCTTTGAAGAAGAAGGGCAGGCGGATTTTCCGAAAGAATTGGGCCAATTCTTGCTGGATTTTAAAAGTGTTACCCTTGTAGGTAGGAACGTATCCTAAGCCTCTGTTGAGTGCTGCCTGTTCCTCTAAAGACAGCAACCGGTCGCTCAGGTTGACCACTAAGTCACCTCGTGGCTGCTCCCTGGTTGTGAAGTGGGTTTCGTCATACTCCGAGTGGTCCTCGGAGAGAGCGGAGGGCTCCAATGCACTTGTGCTTGCTGCTGTCTCCTTCGGCCTCTCGAGCGTCCTCGGCCAGACCCTAAAAAAGGCTGTTTAGAGAAAAACTGTGAATGAGGTTGATATGGAAGCATCGGTGGTTGGAAGGAGGGATTGGGAAAACCACATGGTGTAGGCGGCCACCATTGTGCCTGTTGTAAACCGGGTTGGGCACCTCTCCAGTTGCCTCTTGTTCTCCTACCTCTTCCTCTCCTCTGTGGTTCTGTGGTATTCGCACAATCAGAGTCGCTTGACCAGTCTACACGGCGCTTAGCGTGTTAGTTTATGTGTTTTGAGCTGACGGTTAAACGGTTAGTGTTTTGCAACTGTTTATGGCGCCTTGCTTGCCAGGATACTTGCCTCTTGCCATGGTCTTTTGTAATCACGGCGTTCTGGTTGCAAGTATGTTTACAATACTCTCACCCTCAGGTGCCTGCCCATTTGTGAAGGTACAGCATCGGCCTAACTTGGTCGTGTTGTTCCATTCTAAATAGGCGATAATGTTATCAGCCGTGTTTTTACTTTTCCGGCACCAGGCAAAAGTGTGGCCATTATTACTGGGGTTACGATACTGTAGATACACCATTATGTGCACTTCATCTGGGGTGTTCCAATTTAAGGAAGTGAGAACGTTCGAGGTATGATTGTATATGACCAGCACTGAGCACAGCCTATACCGCTTACGTGTAAGGTTGCTGACAATGTGAACTTAGTGAGCAAGCTGCTGAGAGGGGGTCGGGTCCATTTGATCAGTGTCTTCCTCTTTATGTGTATACCAACACCTCGCTGAACCTCGTGTGGAGGTTACCAGTATTTGATGAAGTCTCATTGACTCCACGAAACTTCTGGCAGCTGCTTCACAGTCATCATTAACTTCACCTTTTGTTAGTTTGTTTCCATGTGACGGCTTTGAATATTAGGCGATGACCATTTGGCATTCTGCACCCCACCAACAAGGGCTACAATATTTTAGAGATATACCAGTCCTGTTAAGAGATTGTCATTGTAAATTTTTAGGTAGCTTAAGTACATGATTTTTTTACGAGTCTGTGCCTTTTGACTACACTTAGGACTACACCTTTAGCTTCTCATGACATGCTTAACCGGTATGTTGAATTGAACCGTTCTTTTATGACGTGCGTGTTATAGGCACTGAGATTTTGAGTCATCATTTTTTATAGTCGGATTGTGTATGCAATGTGATCTGTTGTTTCTGTTTTAACTCTTTCCATTAAGGAGAGGTGTCAAATGAATGTATTCCCATCATTTGAAATACCAAACATCCTTTCTCCCAGAGCGGTGCCCCTTCCCTGAGCTGTTGCCAGGTTGAGGTGAGGCTTCTTATCCGTACCACACGGGTAAGTAACTTTCCCCTGTTGTTCACTGACCAGTGAAAATCTTAGTATCTCGCTCGGTCTGAATAATGCCTGTTATATACTATGAAGAGCCACATGTATTTTTTGATCTCCTGTTTATGTTTTTAGGTCTCGCAAACCTAGCGCTGGAGCGCGCATGCGCTCCTCGCTCTGCGAGGCTTATTGTCACCAGTATGCTTTGGGAAGGGGACTTGAAGCCCCGCCCATTTTTTTGATTCGCTGGCGTCATCCTCCATGCTAAACGCTGGCTTCCGATTTAAAAGGAGGCTTCTTAGTCCCTCCTTGTTACTGCCCTGTCTCCTTTTGGGACTGCCCATCCCGACTGGATCTTTTACTTGTGTCCTGACACGGTCTCCTTCATAAGTGTGCAAGCACTCTTTTATTTTTATTTTCAGCGCGGTCCGCCTCGGCCGCGCTTGTTTATTTATTTACTTACTTTTTTTTGTTATTTATTTACTTTTTTTTAACTTTGGCGGCACACGCGCTTTACCTTCAGCCATGTTAAGCTACTTTTTGAACAATCGCAGCACCTGCGCTTAACTAAAGTAAAGCGTGGGTGCCGCGATTGTTGAAAAAGTAAAGAAATTGATGTTTTTATATTTGTTTACTTTTGCTACAATCGCGGCACCCGCGCTTTACTTTAACATGGTTAAAGGTAAAGCGTGGGTGCCGCGATTGTTGAAAAACTAAACAAATAGAAAAAAAATCTATTTTTTTGCTTTTTCAACAATCGCGGCACCCGCGCTTAACTAAGGTAAAGCGCAGGTGCCGCGATAGTTGAAAAAGTAAAGAAATATATTTTTTCTATTTGTTTAGGTTTTCAACAATCGCGCCACCCGCGATTTACCTATAACCATGTTAAAGTAAAGCGCGGGTGCCGCGATTGTAGCAAAACTAAACAAATAGACCAAAAAACAGTGGCCCGCCATTATATGTTACGTGTGAAGTATACCCTAGTCAACTGTCAATGTAGTGCCTACAGTCCGCGCTAAAATTAATAGTGCGCTTCGTCATTTTTAGTATATGTAGGGCTTGCAAAGCTCGTTATTTTGTGTATACTTCTTGAACGGTAAGCCTTGTTGTGTGTTGTTCAGTGAAGTGTAAACCTCGAGATTTCAGGAAGACGTGATTATTTGCACTGTCTCTTCAACCATTTCCTGTGTAAAATAAATTCGAGAGATCCTTAAATTCAATTGTTGAAAATTACTGGGAAAATATAATTTGCACCCTTCTATATTCCATGCGCAAATTATGGAGTCGTTAATATACTATAAACAAAACAAATTATTTTTACGAACTTTTTGTCATGTTTCTGCAGTGCATAGAATGGTGTGCACCTTTTGCGTGTAACCTCATTTGATGTGTGCAAGTGTAAACCTAATTATTTTATGTACATGTTTATACATTACATAGAATGCCCATCTGACTAGATTCCCTTGTGGATGCAAGATTTTATGGTGTAAAGTTTAGCGCCCTTTACTTTCCAGCCGGCAGGCTGACTGCGCGGCGTTAGAACTTGCCGCTGATACCTGTTCGGGTGTGGCGGGTACTAACTACTACTGCATACCCCTGTATGGCCTACTCAGACGTTCTTTGACCCGAGGTCGATAAAAGCCATACCATGCCGGTACACTCTGTGTGGCTCTCGCTCTTCTGCCTAAGGCTGGGATTGGAGGTTCCCTGACCCGGTACTGTTCTGGGCCTCTCCCCTTCATAAGAAGTGCTCCAGCCTGGCCCCTCGTTATCTCACACTCCCAAATGTACACTCTTCATGAAATAGCCCAGAGTGCACCAGGACTGAGAACACGTTCTAGTGCCTCTTACAGAAAACAACGATGTCTAGTGGTGGAAGTATCAGATTAACAGTACTCCTCACTGTGCCAGAATAGCGCTGTGAGCACTTAATTTGCCCTTTCAGGGAGCAGTGTGATGGGGTTTAGGGGCAGTGTGAAGAAGAGTGATACAATGTCTTTTTAAAACCAGACCTGGATTTGGGGATTTTTCGAGCTACTTCTAATGAACAATAAAAAGCAGTGATGAATATGTTTTTCTTACAATCTTTTCAACCCGCTGCTGGGCGGATTCTTATTCAGGGTGCCTTGTAGGACTGGTTCGAGCTGGAAGTTGGACATTACACCCCGAGTTTTAGTCTTTCTCAGACACATCAGCGTGTAATTTGCACACTCGTGGACCTTCTGTAGGGCAGCAGCGGCCGTCCGTGAAACAGAGCCGTTTTTTATTTACTTTTCCAGGCTTTTACACAAGTGGCCGCATGCTCTGTGAGAACGCCAGATGTACCTGCCCCTGATTAGTTGTACCATCGCGACCCCAAGTAGAATGCGTTTTAGCAACCTAGGAATAACGAGAGATAAAATAACAAGCATTTGCAATGCAATAGGTTTCGCATTTACGCGAGTGTAAGCTATTGGCATTGTAACTGATAATGCCTTTTATTTATGTTGTAAAAACGAAAACAAAAATAAAAGGCATTGTTATTTGCATTGTCAATAGCTGAAACTCGCGTAAATGCGAGACCTATTGCATTGCAAATGCTTTTTTTTACTGGGCCTGATATTGCAGCACGGCTGCAAAACCGGACCCCACAGCTGCAGAACAAGCTTCCAGCCTTTCGGGGAAATGCCCGTTACGGCCAGTCCGGCACTGGCAGTCAGGTGCTGAAATTCTGAATTAAAGTTGTTATGGGAAATTAACCATATGGACTATTTTATTAAACGTTGCTTTTCTCTACATCCTGCCAATGTATTTAGAATATTTAGTTAGCTATCCTAGTGTCTTCATACTCAACTGCCTGAGGGTGCAACTGAAGATAAGCATCTTAAGGCAATGATATTAATATGTATGTTTAGAATGCCAGTGCTGGCGCCCAGGCTATGGTATCGCTTTGGCTTACATTACATTTAAAACATTGAACCACTTCAGGATTTTTCAACAACATGACTTCTGGCGAGACGGCGCATGATAAAGCCAGACACAAAGCAAAGCAAAGAGCCTTAAAGGCCGCTTTATTAGAACATGTCTGCAAGTTAGATTTCAAAACCATTATAACTTTAATAGGAGTCCCAAACTTTGAATACACCAAATTTACCTAACCCCCACCACCCTTAAAGCTCTTACATAACATGTGTATTTGTAAAGCGCACATTCACCCGTAGGTACCTTGGCGTTGATTAACAGATGTTTATTGTTACCCAACTCAATGGTACTCATTTTATCGACCTCAGATGGATGAAAGGCTGAGTGGACCCACCAGGATTTGAACCTGTGACTATAAGGTCAAACACAGGTCCCTGCAGTGGATGCATTAGCCCACTAAGCAACCACATCATTCACTCCAACCATGCCGCCTCAAAATGTGCATTCCCATGCCCCATTACAACTAATACAATACAACCCACATAATGCCACTACACACCACATACATACACTTCATAACACATAGGGAAAAAACATTGCCATTTACAATGCCAATAGCTCTAATTCAAACAAACGCGAGACCTATTGCATTTCCAATGCTTGTTTTCTATAGGTAGGACCAGTATAAAAAGCAAAAATTCCTGGTTTTGTATTTTACACTTTTTTCTAACACTTCGCACTTTGTTGTTCACAGTAGCACTACCTATGGTCCTGACGAAAGCCGTGACACCTCGCAGGTCTTTATGGCTGAAACATGTAGACCTATCTTCGTCTCACACATGCAGCAATATAGCTAAGCTGCAGGTGCACTGTTTTTAACCCTGGCACCGGGAACGAGTTAATAAAGTTTTCCCCTTCGCTCTTGGTAGCTAGTTTTAACACCACTATCCCCACTTTTTGATAATTTTGCTGCGCTGCGCTCGTCACCCAACCAGTCCTTCTCCTCTCATCTGCTGGATTTAGTACATCCTAGATAGAGTAAGAACAAAACATCCCTGAGCTCCTCCCTCTCAGAGAGGGGGTTGTAGCCCTTGGCGGGGCTAGGTTTTCCCCCCAAGAGGAGAATCCCAGATGATGAAGCATGCCACCATTGGTGGGTGATGGGATTTCGTCCTAAAGGAAGGGTCCCACCATAAGCTCCGAGATATAATCTCTTGTGTCTCTTCCTAGTTTGTCTTTTTCTAGACACAAGGATTCTTTTGTATTTGTATGATTATTGTTTGGGGAACAAATCCTTGCAGGTCTCTTAAACTTCCTCCGGACCCCCCCTTCTCTTTGTGTATTTACCACCTCTGTGATTTCACCAGGTGATCATTCTAGTATTCACTGCATGTGTCGGGCTTTAGCAGGTTGTTACCTATACCTGTGGGAGTGATATTATCGTAGCAAAGGCTCCTGGGCACTGTATACACTGCCCTATGCAACTGATCACCCCCGTCCAGCTGCAGGACACAGCACTCTGGACTGTCCTCATTGGGGCTGATCGTGCTGCTGTGTGCTACACCTTTCTGTACTGTCTGTTGATTTTAGCAATCCGCTTGGTTTAGCAAGTGACCCACAACTATTTGCTAGACTTGTGTCCCGGATCATGTTGTCGGTGGTTTCAACCTCTTCCACCTTTCCAGGTGATCACGGGACCTAGGTGATCACGTGACTTATGTGCTCCGATTGTTCCACTTTTGGTGGGTCGCGCTGCTGCGCGCTGCGGAACAGAACCCCTTTTACTGTTCTTTCTGGCCTTGCTTTGTCCGTAAGATATTGTGTCTCGGGTCGGAAAACAATTTCAAACTACAGTTCCCATGATCCCTGGCGGTCACTTGACCGGGCGCACGCGCCGGTGACGTCACCGTATATCAAAGACGCAGAGTAATGGTTTCTCCACTCTTGCCGGACATCTTACAAAGCTGTGACCACTGGGTTACTAAGGTGAGTGCAGGACCACCACGGGTAGCCTTTTTGATAGTCACTTTGTTTTTGGCACTCTCGCAGGCCTTGGCCCTTTTCTGCCCTGTTGTTCAACTGGGTGTCTAGTCTCTACACATGTCTGTAACTAAACACTGCGCATACTTTCACGAGTCCTTGCCTGACTAGCCCCTGGGACAGGTAACCGCTTCCCTGGTGATGCGATGATCGGGTTTCCCTACCCACAATCGTTAGTACTCCACTACGATTATCTTTTTGTCCTACCGAGCTCTAACTCCTAATTCGTCATGCCCGGTTATGACATTCCAATGGACGGTACTATTTTCGGTAGACCGTTTGTTCACTACAGCTGATTACCCAACCCCCCCCGCCCTCAGGATATTGTCAATTATGTGGGTTATCCCGTGGGTAGCTCCCACTCCCCTATTGTTGGTTATAAACCAACCAAGATAAAGGTTGAGACATTCCACCGACAGTACTATATTTTGATAGACCGTCTGTTCATTACAGCTGATTACTTGCCAAACCCACTCAACCCCCCGCCCTCTGGCTATTGTTAATTATGTGGGTTATCCCTTGGGCAGCTCCCACTCCCCTTTTGTTGGTTATAAACCGACAAAGATTAAGGTTGGTCTGAAGGAATCTACAAGGTTGCTTTTTAAGGTTTATGCACAGGCCTGACACTACAAGAGGGGTTCACAGAAGAAAAAGTGTAAAGGAATTACATTCCAACAGTTGTGAGATGGTCTAATGTTCTGACTTCATACCTGTCACCTTGTATGCTGTTTTAGAAGTTTTATGCACTCAATGAGTTGATTCCAACACATCTTATTATATGCACTTACAGCTGGGCTCCACAAGATGTTTCAGAGCATGGAGGGAGTTAATTTGACTTTTTTGCACTTTAGGTAAGCACGATGTTTTATGTACATTAAAGCACTGGGTGTATTATGTCTTTATTGTGAAAAGGTCTTACAACATTAACTTGACCTTCTTTTTTCAGTTTACGTACCCTTTACTAAGGAGAGGGACGTTGAATGACGGACCACACAGATCCAGTGGTGGCCTGTATACCCTTCCCCTTTTTTCACTTAACCACTTTTGCAGAGTGACTGAGAGTACAGGTCCTGATGAATGCCTGTTGGCAGAAACATGTTGACCACATGAATGAGGGTATATCTGTTGAAAACCCTACATATTCTCTTGTCTTTTAACCTTGTCATTGTGATCACCAAATAAACTTTCAGTGGCCATAATTAGACATTTTTAAACCACATTCTATCACTGCACTCTGCCCCTCACTTCACCTGTGTATTTTGGCTCATCTTGCTGACTAAAACACCTCCGCTCCTCCCCTTTGGGGAGTTGTAGCTCACACCTCGGTGTGAGGAGGGAACCCAAAAGATGAAGCATATCACCTAACGGTGAGTGAGGGTTCTTGTAATGAGGAAAGTCTCCCCTTCTCCTCCCTTATTGTACATAGTACTCACGTTTGTGCTCCACTATTATCTTTTCCTTCTTGTCCCTGACATTTAGCCAGAGGTACTACTGTGTGAAAAATAGTGTCTTAGGGATCGGTACTTCTCTGGCTCTATAAGATCCGTTTCATAGATCGTAAGTGTGATTGTGATTATAGTACAGCCTTCCAGGCTGAGGATCTGGATTCTTGAGATTTTAGGTGGCATTGACCCTCGCGAAATAACGCACACTCAGTACCAACAGACATGACAGACACAGCATGCCTTTCCTTTGATGATGACATGATCCAAGCGATTTTGCAAACACCTAGCATTTTAGAGACCAATCCCGCAACTACATCAAATCAGGCGGATGAGTGTGGCAAACTGACCAATCTGAAGAAACAACACACCCGGACAATGATGTACGCAGCTATGCTAACCGAATACTTAAGAGGCAACTTGGCACCCCAAGGACTCATTGTGACAAATGCACCTAGGCTGTTTCTAGAGAATAAGGTTTAAAAAAAAAACTGGTCTTTGGTGTCATGGAAGTGTACCAGAGACTGGTTAGTACTCCTGATCAATACAGCAAAGGAGACAGCAGAATTGATCTTTACTGAGATCCAACTTTTGGAGACCAAAACTAAGGGTTGCATACAATTGAGCGCCTCCAAGAAGAAGCTGGAAGAAGTGAATAAGACTGTGAGCGAGACTAAAGAGGGCATTCTTAAATACAAGATGAACAAACTACGAAAGGACATCGAGCGCTTTAGCCATGAGAAAGTCTACCCTTACCTGGCCGATGATTACAACACCCAGACCACAAACAAACAACAAAGGAAGGGAACTCGAGGCTGGCGGAAGGACACTGATGAGTGGACCTCAAACTCAGAAGAATGGAGCAAGAGTGAGGACTCAGATTCCATTACATCTTCTGACACTGTCTCGACCAGACAACACTAAGGTAGGAATAGAAGATACACTCCTGGCAATTTCCCACCTCAGTTTGCACCTCAACCCCAACCTTGGTGGCCCCACCAACCATGGGGATTCCAACCGCAACCTTTTCAACCACCGTTCTTTGGAGAACACCTGTATCAACCTTCTTTTTTGGGACAGGGCCGAGGAGGCAGAACAAGAAGAAGAAGAAACAACCAGTCCTTACCGGACACACATCGGGACCCACAGAGAACCCATGTACAATGGGATCCAACAATCGAACAGCGAGTGACACGCAGCATGGCCAAGGATCCAGTACCAACGACCAGCAATGTCCCGACATCGTCGTGAATCTGAGCAGCAGATCTTTGACTCCCTTGGAAACACAGGTCCTGAACAAAGGACTTGGCTTTGTACCCACCCATCTAGGTGACGGCTTTACCACCCATGCAGAATTGGCCCAATTTTTCCGCAAGATCAGATTAAACTTCTTCTTTAATAGACAGGAAGAAAATGAAGAACTAAACATAGAGAAGAACACTGGACTACGCAACCGGTCCACCTTCAATCCACCGCTACACCTACTTCCAACAGAAGTAGCCACCTTTGAGAAGGGGGTCCTAAAGGATTTTGAGAATCTGAAAACCAACGCTAGATTTCCCTTCATGAACATCACGAAGGAAGAACTCCAATGCCTACAGGGACTAGGTAGAGACGACAAAGTCATTGTAAAGCCAGCGGATAAAGGGGGTGCTATCGTTGTCATGGACCGCACACAATACCATACAGAGTGCGTCCGCCAACTTTCAGACAACAGACACTACGCTAAACTTTTGGCCCCCCCCCAGACTACAAAAAAGAATTAAACGTCTAGCAGAACAGGGTGAAGAAGAGGGATGGATCACCAAGAATGAGTGTGATTTTCTACAACTGAAAAATCCGAAGACACCATACTTTTATGTGCTTCCAAAGATCTACAAGCCTACGAGACCACCTCCGGGGAGACCCATAGTCTGAGGGATTGGGTCAGTCCTTGAGCCCCTCTCACAATTTGTGGACAGCTTTTTTTGACTGTATGTAGTGAAGATGCCATCTTACCTAAAAGACACCAAGTACGTTTTAAACACTATCAAAGAGATGGCCTTCGATCCTGACATCCATTACCTTGCTTCGTTTGATGTAGAGTCTCTCTATACAAACATACCTCAGGACGATACGTTAAACACTATCAGGACACTCCTTGATGAAAGACCTGGAGATGAGATGACACTGACTGCTTTCATTATGGACCTAGCAACTCTAGCCATGAAAGAAAATTTCTTTCAATACCAGGAGTCCCTCTTCTGGCAAACGTCCGGCACTTCCATGGGCAGCACGTTTGTGCCGAGCATGGCGAATCTCTACATGCACCAGTTTGAAACCTCTCACATCTACCCTCAGGAGAACCCACACAAACCCATACAAACAGAACATCGCAGTATGGAAGAGATACATATATGATATTCTGGTCATATGGGAGGGTGAGAGATTTGCAGAATGGCTCAACACAAGAGATAACAATCTTCATTTCACGTATGAGTACAGCAAAACCAAATCACCCTTCTTGGATTTACTATTATATCCTAAGGATGGGGTTCTGTGTTCGGAACTGTATCGGAAACCCATGACAAAGAACTCCTTGCTTTGTTACAACAGTTACCATCCGCGTGCCCTCAGGAATAACTTACCTGTGGGGCAATTCCTAAGACTGAAGAGAAATTGCACTGAACTTGCCAGGTATAAAGCACATGCAACCACATTGAAAACCAACTTACTGTAGAGGTCTTATCTATCATACCTTGTTAGGCAAGCCTAGAAAAGAGCTTGCAATAACAAAAGGGAGTCCATGTTAGAAACATACCCTAAACCTACCTCAGATCGCTTGGTATGTGTGTCGACATATAGCGACTTATCAGACACAATCAAGAAGGTGATTAGAAAGAACTGGGATATTTTGAACGTAGGCAACAGGAGACTACCTAAACTGCTGTTTGCCTTCAAGAGGAGCAGGAATATACGAGAAATGGTTGTACACACCAGACCACTGTCTCATATCAAGAAGCCTGCTCCACAACTGCTCTGGTCTCTCCCTTCCATCACAGGTCACTTCCAGTGTGGTTTCTGTGCAGTTTGCCCATACACACGTCCTACACAGGACATAAATATAGGGCTACGTACGCCATGGAGGATAAAGAAACACACTAACTGCAACACAGAGGGAGTGATCTATCTCTTGAAATGTCCTTGTGACCTTACTTACGTGGGTATGGCCACATGTAAGGTTAAAAATAGGATCACAGAACTTCGTAGCTCCATCCGATGTAAGAAGACTAATACTAAACTCACAGGACACTTTCTAGACAAAGGACACTCAGCCAATGACATGGTCCTTGACAAACCCAATGTAGGAGAGTAGGATCTGCCTCTTATGTTGCCCCCACTTTTTTTCTGATGTTTACACTGGTTTCTGGCTATAGTCTGGCTGGGACCCTGCCAATCAGGGCCCCAGCCTCTCTGTTCTCTCTAAACGACTTGGAGTGCACTCTAGGTGCACTAGTGATTGGATACTGTGGTACCTTATGAGTCCCTAGTATATCGTACCTTAGGTACCAAGGGCATAGGTACTTCACAGGCCTACCAGGGGCTGAAGCATGTATTATGCCACCCCTGGGAAGCAGACTAAATCTGACACCACAGGTCTGCTAATGCAGCCTGGATAAGGTGGTGCATGCACCCCTTACTGTGATATAGGCTACCTATATCACTACATAGATACACACATATAAACCTATAAGTCACTCCTATGGCAGGCCTTATCAATGCTAAAGGCAGAGTGCTTGGTTCCTATGTGAGAGGGTGCCCCTGCATGAGCAGAGCCCCTCTGCAGCATTCGGAGACCCTTCTCTGAGGCTGTTTGTAGTGCAGCCTGACCATATACTCTTAAGCGCATTATAACCTCGCGTTAAATGCTAACTTTGGGATGGCTTCACGGAAACATGTCGTGTTTGGTGTCAAACATCTTGGAATACTACCCCCCCGCCAGTTCTGGCGGCGGGGGTAGCATTCCACCCTTCTAGAGGGATCGACATGTACCTACTGTGGAAACGCAGTAGAATCCTGAAGAGCCCTGGCATCACAAAATGGATGCCACCAGTCACAGACACTGGGCTGCCCTCCTGCTGATGACCAACACTCGCAGTGGAGGAGGCCCAACAATAGGTATCCTGTCCCAAGGGGGTGTGACCACCTCCCAGACAGGGTTTAGTGTATTGGGGCTGGGTGGGAGCACTCCTAGAGTGCTTTGAAGTCCTGCACTGGGGGAGCAGAAGGCTCCTCTGTGCTTATGCCAGTTCAAACCAGCTCAGGGGCTACCTGCCCCTGCTCTGGCGTGAAACTGGACAAAGGGAAGTGGGTGTAGCCACCCCTCCCCTGACCCTCCCATAGGTGGGGTCATAGAGCTAGTACCTCCCTTCTTTTTAGTATAAGAGGGGGAACCTGTGCATTGCAACCCAGATCTCCCTGGACAACGCTCTTAAGAAGAATCCTGGACCTTCGACGTTCCACTACCTCTGGAAGACTGAAGAATCTCCCTTGGAGTCAAGGAGTGACTCTCCTGCTTGGCAGGCACCAAAAACTACAACGATGGTCGTAAACTACGCCGCTCCCGCCGGAGCCCGAAGTCCCTGCAGCCCAAGAAGAGGATTTCCTGACTACTCCAAGGCCATCGTGAGTCCCCAGCGAAGCTGAGGCAAGTGGACCCCACGAGCGACGAGGAACCGCAGCCCCTGGGTACCGTGCACTATTGTCGAGTGCAACCCCTTCACGATGTTCTACGAACTTGTGCTTTGGACCACGTGTGGTCCCAGCCTCTAACAGGAATCTCTCCGAAGATCAGAGGCCTACACCATCCCGAGTGACCGTGGGCTACTGTTGAGTGGATCCTCCTGAGGCGTCTTCGCGATCCCTTGCCAGCCGGCTTGTGGGACCCCAAAAGACTTTTCAACAAAACCAAAGGGCTACCCTGGTTGCTCCAGGCCTGCCCTGACATACCCTTGCTGGGTAAGTCCCCCAGACCTTGCTGGTCTGCACCATTGACATTTCCTCATCTCCACAAGACTTGCTGCTACCAAGGCTTGTTGGCTCCAATCGAGTCGCTGACACCTCAGTAAGCTGCAGACGTCGTGGGACACACCGAATCCAGCTCCTGGTCATCATCGACGCTGCCTGGACCACGTGGTCGAAGAGTCAAGACACCCGTGAACGACCCAAAGCTGTCAACGACGGTGGGCATTCATCTTCCTTGCCCAGAGTCACTGCCAAGCGACTGTGAACACTGTCCCCTCTGCTTTCAGGTCTTCCTCCTTCCGAATCCAGGCTTGGATTCCAACGGACACTTCTTCTGTCGTCGCAAGCAGCAAGTCTTCACTGACTCCCATTGAAAACGACGCTGCGACCCGACACCAAAGGACACCTATGCACCTGGCTCCCCTGGGTGAGGTAACTTCAGCACTACGGTGCTCCTGTGGGTGTGGGCCCTAGAACTACTTACCCTGTAAGTGGCTTGCTTGTAGCTACCCTAGAAGTGCCCTAAAACTACTATTTTCCCCGTGCGATTCTCGCACTGGCTCGTACAGGGCTCGCGTCTGTGTTAGACACATCGCGTCCAACTCCCTTGTAACTCTATCAGTATCCGCGTCCTTCGACTCGTACTGACCGATCGGTGTGTTCGCCTCGAACACGCCAAGGACCTGTAACATTGATAACTCAATCGCGTTCTCTCGCATAGACTCGTACAGGACTCGCACCAGTGCCTGAACACCGCGTCCGTCCCCTGTGGGTCTCCTACAACTACCTGGGGTGGTTCTTTGGGGTCCCTCGATTCTATGTGCTCTAGACCACGGTCTAGCCAAGATAAGATTGTGATATTTACTTGTGCTAACTTATTTTGATAAAACATTGACTTGTACATATGTTCCTGACTTCTAATCTCATAAAGAGATTAGTAGAGAGTTGTTTAGTAATAAATACATATATATTTGATATATATACCTGTGTGGTGTCTTTTCATTTGGTGATTCAAGAGATTGTGTGGTAAAACAAGCTGCTTTACATTCCTCCAAGACTTAGCCTGAAGGCTGCTCTCCACAGCTACCACTAGGATAGCTTTCTATAAAGGTTGTCTTAAACCTACCTACCATAAGAGTCGAATTGTTCTGGTGCAAGGTGTCCACTTTAACTAGTGAACAGCATATACCAGGCCAACTTCTCACATTGGTGGCAGCGTGTGGGATTCCAGCTTGCTATTGTTTTACCAGAAAATCTCTATTTGAATTACTAACTGAAAACCACTATAGGTACTCAAGGTACATATAAAGTCAAGCTTAGTATCAATAAGTTCTACTGAACTTAGAGCTGTGTGCCAAGGGATAGCACACCCTTTCTACAGCTCAAGCTAGGATCAGTAGGCCACAAACTAGTGTAGGTAGTACAACACTGCACAACACTAGAATGTCCTTAAGGGATGGACCCAGTGGATCCACCCAGCTTCAGTATAAGGACATGACTTTCTTTGACTTGAAAGCCATGTGTGCTGAGAGGCACCTGAAGATAGGACAGAGTCCCTCCACACTACACCTGATAGATCTGCTGACAGCAGATGATCTTAGATTAGCTCTAGGAGCTAATGGGTCTGAATCAGGGGGTGGGTCAATTACAGTGTCTGGGTCAGATGATGAACATCAAGTTGACCAAGACTCTGTGATTGTAGGGCCAGGCCCCAAGGGGTCTGAAAAGGACAGAGGAATTCTCCCTAAGAGAACTGACACAGTGGAGGAGAGGCATAGGTCCCTTTCTAGGGACTCTGGCCGCTCCTATCACTCTGGCAGAGAATTTGTCCAGCAGAGGAACTCCTACTTCCCAAGAAGAGAGACCTCCTCTGAAAGACTGTGCAAACTGCTGCAGTATGAGGAAGCAAGATTTGCCCTCAAAACCAAGCAGTTGGCATTAGATAGAGAAGCCTTTGAGCTCCAGAGAGCTTCTAGAAAAGAGGGGTTAGAACCCCCTGGTGGCAGCAACAGTGTCCCTAGAGGCAGAGAATATATTCCAGACCATAGGAACCTGAGCAAGGTTGTTCCTCCCTACCAGAGTGGGGATGATATCCATAAGTGGATAACTGCTATGGAGAGGGCCTGTAGAGTACAACAGGTCCCCCAGAAGCAGTGGGCAGCAATCTTGTGGCTCTCCTTTTCAGATAAAGGTAGAGACAAGCTCCTCACTGTTAGAGAAGAGGATGCTGATGACTATGAAGTCCTGAAGAGTGCACTGATAGATGGGTTTGGCTTAACCACTGAGCAGTACAGGTTGAAGTTCAGAGACACCCAGAAGGCACAGACTCAGGACTGGACTGACTTTGTAGATTGTGCAACCAAGGCTCTGGAGGGTTGGCTGGTTGGCAGTAGGGTTACTGATTTCAAGGGATTGTATAATCTAATGATGAGAGAACAGATCCTTAATAATTGCCAGAACCAGTTGTTGCATCAATACCTGGTGGACTCAGATCTGACCTCTCCCCAAGAATTGGGAAAGAAGGCAGACAAGTGGGTCAGAACCAGGGTGAGGCAGAAAACCCAGAACCAAGGGGGTGACACAAAGAAGCAGGATTCTAAGGGCCCTGAGAAAGGTGGGGATAAGTCAAAAGACCAGAAGTCTTCACAAGGGCCCCAAAAATCTGCATCTGGTGGGGAGTCACAATCCAACAAGGGAAAAGGCCAAAAGAAGCCCTGGTGCAAATTCTGTAAACAGAAAGGGCACTGGACTTCTGATTGTAACAAGTCCAAAGACCAAACCACCACCACTCCTGCCCCTAAGGCAACTGTTCCCCCTAGTTCAGCTACTGGTGGAGGTGGTACTCAGAATAAGGGTGTAGTAGGGTTGACCCTGGGTTCTGAAGTGGACTCTGACCTAGTCAGAGTAACCACTCAGGCCATGCTGATTTGTGATGGAGACATTGACATGTCCTTCCTAGTAAGCCCCAGTAATCTGGGCAAATACAAACAGCAGCCTGTAATAAATGGCAAAGAGGCTTTGGCATTTAGGGACACAGGTGCTAGTGTCACCATGGCGGCAGAGGATCTTGTGGACCCTGGGCAGATCATCCTGGGTGAAATGTACCAGGTGACCAATGCAAGCAATGCCAGGACCAACCATAGTCTAGCAGTTGTGAATTTCTCCTGGGGAGGGGTAACTGGCCTCAAGAAGGTTGTAGTCAGTGCAGACCTCCCTGTAGAGTGTCTATTGGGCAATGATCTAGAAACTTCAGCCTGGTCTGAAGTAGAGTTATGGACTCATGCTGAGATGTTGGGCATCCCTGCAGAGGTATTTGCTGTGACCAGGTCACAAGCCAAAATGCATAACACTGAACCAGCTCTGGATCCTGAAACTATGGACCAGATGCTTCCCAAGAGGAGGAGCAGTAGGGTTAAGGCAGTGCCTTCCCCTCTGTCTCAGATCACTGATTCCCCTCCCCAGGGAGGAGGAGCAGATCCTGAAGAAGGAACTGCCCCAGAGGAACTTGAGCCTGATCAGGTTGAGTTCTTGGGGGCAGGGGGCCCTTCTAGGGAAGATCTGAGTAAGGAGCAACAGTGCTGCCTCTCTCTTGAACCCCTCAGACAGCAGGCTGCTGCTGAGGCTGCTGGGAGTGCTAGTGGGTCCCATAAAGTTTATTGGGATGAGGGACTCCTATATTCTGAAGGTAGAGATCCAGCCCCTGGAGCCACGAGGAGGTTGGTAATACCTCAGAAGTTTAGGGGGTTCCTCTTGACCCTAGCACATGATATCCCTTTGGCAGGTCACTTGGGCCAAAACAAGACCTGGGACAGGCTTGTTCCACATTTTAATTGGCCACATATGTCAGAGGACACAAAGGAGTTTTGTCGCTCCTGTGTCACATGCCAAGCCAGTGGCAAGGCAGGTGGCACCACAAAGGCCCCCCTGATACCACTACCTGTGGTGGGGGTACCCTTTGAAAGGGTAGGGATTGACATTGTTGGTCCCCTTGACCCTCAAACTGCATCTGGGCACAGATTTATCCTGGTGGTAGTGGATCATGCCACCAGGTACCCAGAGGCAATTCCCCTGAGGACCACCACAGCTCCTGTGGTGGCAAGAGCCCTCATTGGAGTTTTCTCCAGAGTGGGTTTTCCAAAGGAGGTCATCTCTGACAGCGGTACAAACTTCATGTCAGGATATCTGAAAGCAATGTGGAAGGAGTGTGGTGTGACTTATAAGTTCACCACCCCCTATCACCCACAATGCAATGGTTTGGTTGAACGCTTCAACAAAACCCTGAAGGGAATGATTAAAGGACTCCCAGAGAAGCTTAGGCAGAAATGGGACCTTCTTCTTCCCTGCCTGTTGTTTGCATACAGAGAAGTTCCACAGAAGGGGGTTGGTTAAAGCCCATTTGAGCTTCTGTTTGGGCATCCTGTAAGAGGTCCATTATGTTTGGTAAAAGAGGGCTGGGAGTTACATCTCAAGCCCCCAAACAGGATGTGATGGTCTATGTACTTGGTCTCCGCTCCAGGATGGCTGAATACATGAAAAAGGCAACCAAAAACCTGGAGGCCAGCCAAGAATTACAAAAAGCTTGGCATGACCAAAGGCTGTGCTGACTGTGTACCAGCCAGGACAGAAAGTGTGGGTGTTGGAGCCTGTGGCCCCAGCAGCCCTCCAAGACAAATGGAGTGGCCTGCATACAATAGTTGGGCAAAAGGGAGAAGTCACCTATCTGGTGAATCTTGGAACTCCCAGGAGCCCCTGAGGGTGCTCCATGTCAACAGATTGAAACCATATGTTGACAGGGCTGACATGGGCTTGCTCATGGCAACTGATGAGGAACAGGAGGAGGAGAGTGACCCTCTCCCTGACCTGCTCTCACAGAACCTTGATGATGGGTCAGCAGATGGTGTTGCTTTGGCAAGCAGCCTCACTGACCATCAGCAAACTGAGTGCAGACAAGTTCTGCAGCAGTACAGACATATGTTTAGCCTGACCCCTAGTCAGACTACCTGGTGCACCCATGAGGTGGACACTGGAGACAGTCTGCCTGTCAAGAGTAAAATCTACAGGCAACCTGACCGTGTCAGGGACTGTATCAGGACTGAAGTCCAGAAAATGTTGGAGTTAGGTGTGATTGAGCCTTCAGATAGCCCTTGGGCTAGCCCAGTAGTCCTAGTACCCAAGCCTCATACCCAGGGTGGTAAGAAAGAAATGAGGTTTTGTGTAGACTACAGAGGCCTCAATGCAGTCACTAGGACTGATGCCTATCCCATACCAAGGGCAGATGAGCTGATTGATACTTTGGCCTCAGCCAAGTATCTAAGTACATTTGACCTAACAGCTGGCTACTGGCAGATCAGATTAGCTGAGGATGCAAAAGCCAAAACAGCATTTTCGACCCCTGGTGGGCACTACCACTTTGTGGTGATGCCCTTTGGATTGAAAAATGCACCTGCCACTTTTCAGAGGTTGGTGAACAAAGTTCTGGCAGGGATGGAAACTTATTGCTCAGCTTATCTAGATGATATTGCTGTCTTTAGTTCCTCCTAGCAGGATCACCTGGTCCACCTCAGAAATGTTTTGGAGGCTCTGCAAAAAGCAGGCCTCACTATCAAGGCCACTAAGTGCCAGATAGGGAAGAGTCAGGTTGTGTACCTGGGCCACCTTGTGGGTGGAGGCCAGGTTCAGCCTTTACAGAGTAAAATCCAAACCATAATGGAATGGGTTGCTCCAACCACCCAGACACAGGTGAGAACCTTCTTAGGCCTGACTGGGTACTATAGGAGGTTTGTGAAGGGATATGGATCTATAGTGACCCCCTTGAATGATCTAACCTCAAAGAAAATGCAAAAAAAGGTTCAGTGGACAGCTAGCTGTCAGAAGGCATTTGAAGACCTAAAGCAGGCCATGTGCACTGCCCCCATCTTACAGAGTCCAGACTACACCAAAAAGTTCATTGTCCAAACAGATGCTTCTGAGCTGGGTGTGGGAGCTGTACTGTCTCAACTGAATGATGAAGGTCAAGACCAGCCAGTAGCTTTCATTAGCAGAAGGCTGACCCCTAGAGAGAAACGTTGGTCAGCTATAGAGAGGGAGGCCTTTGCTGTGGTGTGGGCCCTGAAGAAGCTGAGGCCATACTTGTTTGGCACTCACTTCATAGTTCAGACTGACCACAAGCCCCTCCTATGGCTTAAACAGATGAAAGGTGAAAACCCAAAACTTTTGAGGTGGTCCATTTCCCTACAGGGGATGGACTATACATTGGAACATAGACCTGGGACCCAACATGCCAATGCAGATGGACTCTCAAGGTATTTCCACTTAGAACACGAAGACTCAACTGGTCAAGGTTAGTTTAGTGTCCCTGCGTTTGGGGGGGGGTTGTGTAGGAGAGTAGGATCTGCCTCTTATGTTTCCCCCACTTTTTTTCTGATGTTTACACTGGTTTCTGGCTATAGTCAGGCTGGGACCCTGCCAATCAGGGCCCCAGCCTCTCTGTTCTCTCTAAACGACTTGGAGTGCACTCTAGGTGCACTAGTGATTGGATACTGTGGTACCTTATGAGTCCCTAGTATATGGTACCTTAGGTACCAAGGGCATAGGTACTTCACAGGCCTACCAGGGGCTGAAGCATGTATTATGCCACCCCTGGGAAGCAGACTAAATCTGACACCACAGGTCTGCTACTGCAGCCTGGGTAAGGTGGTGCATGCACCCCTTACTGTGATATAGGCTACCTATATCACTACATAGATACACACATATAAACCTATAAGTCACTCCTATGGCAGGCCTTATCAATCCTGAAGGCAGAGTGCTTGGTTCCTATGTGAGAGGGTGCCCCTGCATGAGCAGAGCCCCTCTGCAGCATTCGGAGACCCTTCTCTGAGGCTGTTTGTAGTGCAGCCTGACCATATACTCTTAAGCGCATTATAACCTCGCGTTAAATGCTAACTTTGGGATGGCTGCACGGAAACATGTCGTGTTTGGTGTCAAACATCTTGGAATACTACCCCCCCGCCAGTTCTGGCGGCGGGGGTAGCATTCCACCCTTCTAGAGGGATAGACATGTACCTACTGTGGAAACGCGGTAGAATCCTGAAGAGCCCTGGCATCACAAAATGGATGCCACCAGTCACAGACACTGGGCTGCCCTCCTGCTGATGACCAACACTCGCAGTGGAGGAGGCCCAACAATAGGTATCCTGTCCCAAGGGGGTGTGACCACCTCCCAGACAGGGTTTAGTGTATTGGGGCTGGGTGGGAGCACTCCTAGAGTGCTTTGAAGTCCTGCACTGGGGGAGTAGAAGGCTCCTCTGTGCATATGCCAGTTCAAACCAGCTCAGGGGCTACCTGCCCCTGCTCTGGCGTGAAACTGGACAAAGGGAAGTGGGTGTAGCCACCCCTCCCCTGACCCTCCCATAGGTGGGGTCATAGAGCTAGTCCCTCCCTTCTTTTTAGTATAAGAGGGGGAACCTGTGCATTGCAACCCAGATCTCCCTGGACGACGCTCTTAAGAAGAATCCTGGACCTTCGACGTTCCACTACCTCTGGAAGACTGAAGAATCTCCCTTGGAGTCAAGGAGTGACTCTCCTGCTTGGCAGGCACCAAAATCTACAACGACGGTCGCAAACTACGCCACTCCCGCCGGAGCCCGAAGTCCCTGCAGCCCAAGAAGAGGATTTCCTGACTACTCCAAGGCCATCGTGAGTCCCCAGCGAAGCTGAGGCAAGTGGACCCCACGAGCGACGAGGAACCGCAGCCCCTGGGTACCGTACACTATTGTTGAGTGCAACCCCTTCACGATGTTATACAAACTTGTGCTTTGGACCACGTGTGGTCCCAGCCTCTAACAGGAATCTCTCTGAAGATCAGAGGCCTACACCATCCCGAGTGACCGTGGGCCCCTGTTGAGTGGATCCTCCCGAGGCGTCTTCGCGATCCCTTGCCAGCCGGCTTGTGGGACCCCAAAAGACTTTTCAACAAAACCAAAGGGCTACCCTGGTTGCTCCAGGCCTGCCCTGACATACCCTTGCTGGGTAAGTCCCCCAGACCTTGCTGGTCTGCACCATTGACATTTCCTCATCTCCACAAGACTTGCTGCTACCAAGGCTTGTTGGCTCCAATCGAGTCGCCGACACCTCAGTAAGCTGCAGACGTCGTGGGACACACCGAATCCAGCTCCTGGTCATCATCGACGCTGCCTGGACCACGTGGTCGAAGAGTTAAGACACCCGTGAACGACCCGAAGCTGTCAACGACGGTGGGCATTCATCTTCCTTGCCCAGAGTCACTGCCAAGCGACTGTGAACACTGTCCCCTCTGCTTTCAGGTCTTCCTCCTTCCGAATCCAGGCTTGGATTCCAACGGACACTTCTTCTGTCGTCGCAAGCAGCAAGTCTTCACTGGCTCCCATTGAAAACGACGCCGCGACCCGACACCAAAGGACACCTATGCACCTGGCTCCCCTGGGTGAGGTAACTTCAGCACTACGGTGCTCCTGTGGGTGTGGGCCCTAGAACTACTTACCCTGTAAGTGGCTTGCTTGTAGCTACCCTAGAAGTGCCCTAAAACTACTATTTTCCCCGTGCGATTCTCGCACTGGCTCGTACAGGGCTCGCGACTGTGTTAGACACATCTCGTCCAACTCCCTTGTAACTCTATCAGTATCCACGTCCTTCGACTCGTACTGACCGATCGGTGTGTTCGCCTCGAACACGCCAAGGACCTGTAACATTGATAACTCAATCGCGTTCTCTCGCATAGGCTCGTACAGGACTCGCACCAGTGCCTGAACACCGCGTCCGTCCCCTGTGGGTCTCCTACAACTACCTGGGGTGGTTCTTTGGGGTCCCTCGATTCTATGTGCTCTAGACCACGGTCTAGCCAAGATAAGATTGTGATATTTACTTGTGCTAACTTATTTTGATAAAACATTGACTTGTACATATGTTCCTGACTTCTAATCTCATAAAGAGATTAGTAGAGAGTTGTTTAGTAATAAATACATATATATTTGATATATATACCTGTGTGGTGTCTTTTCATTTGGTGATTCAAGAGATTGTGTGGTAAAATAAGCTGCTTTACATTCCTCCAAGACTTAGCCTGAAGGCTGCTCTCCACAGCTACCACTAGGATAGCTTTCTATAAAGGTTGTCTTAAACCTACCTACCATAAGAGTCGAATTGTTCTGGTGCAAGGTGTCCACTTTAACTAGTGAACAGCATATACCAGGCCAACTTCTCACATTGGTGGCAGCGTGTGGGATTCCAGCTTGCTATTGTTTTACCAGAAAATCTCTATTTGAATTACTAACTGAAAACCACTATAGGTACTCAAGGTACATATAAAGTCAAGCTTAGTATCAATAAGTTCTACTGAACTTAGAGCTGTGTGCCAAGGGATAGCACACCCTTTCTACAGCTCAAGCTAGGATCAGTAGGCCACAAACTAGTGTAGGTAGTACAACACTGCACAACACTAGAATGTCCTTAAGGGATGGACCCAGTGGATCCACCCAGCTTCAGTATAAGGACATGACTTTCTTTGACTTGAAAGCCATGTGTGCTGAGAGGCACCTGAAGATAGGACAGAGTCCCTCCACACTACACCTGATAGATCTGCTGACAGCAGATGATCTTAGATTAGCTCTAGGAGCTAATGGGTCTGAATCAGGGGGTGGGTCAATTACAGTGTCTGGGTCAGATGATGAACATCAAGTTGACCAAGACTCTGTGATTGTAGGGCCAGGCCCCAAGGGGTCTGAAAAGGACAGAGGAATTCTCCCTAAGAGAACTGACACAGTGGAGGAGAGGCATAGGTCCCTTTCTAGGGACTCTGACCGCTCCTATCACTCTGGCAGAGAATTTGTCCAGCAGAGGAACTCCTACTTCCCAAGAAGAGAGACCTCCTCTGAAAGACTGTGCAAACTGCTGCAGTATGAGGAAGCAAGATTTGCCCTCAAAACCAAGCAGTTGGCATTAGATAGCGAAGCCTTTGAGCTCCAGAGAGCTTCTAGAAAAGAGGGGTTAGAACCCCCTGGTGGCAGCAACAGTGTCCCTAGAGGCAGAGAATATATTCCAGACCATAGGAACCTGAGCAAGGTTGTTCCTCCCTACCAGAGTGGGGATGATATCCATAAGTGGATAACTGCTATGGAGAGGGCCTGTAGAGTACAACAGGTCCCCCAGAAGCAGTGGGCAGCAATCTTGTGGCTCTCCTTTTCAGATAAAGGTAGAGACAAGCTCCTCACTGTTAGAGAAGAGGATGCTGATGACTATGAAGTCCTGAAGAGTGCACTGATAGATGGGTTTGGCTTAACCACTGAGCAGTACAGGTTGAAGTTCGGAGACACCCAGAAGGCACAGACTCAGGACTGGACTGACTTTGTAGATTGTGCAACCAAGGCTCTGGAGGGTTGGCTGGTTGGCAGTAGGGTTACTGATTTCAAGGGATTGTATAATCTAATGATGAGAGAACAGATCCTTAATAATTGCCAGAACCAGTTGTTGCATCAATACCTGGTGGACTCAGATCTGACCTCTCCCCAAGAATTGGGAAAGAAGGCAGACAAGTGGGTCAGAACCAGGGTGAGGCAGAAAACCCAGAACCAAGGGGGTGACACAAAGAAGCAGGATTCTAAGGGCCCTGAGAAAGGTGTGGATAAGTCAAAAGACCAGAAGTCTTCACAAGGGCCCCAAAAATCTGCATCTGGTGGGGAGTCACAATCCAACAAGGGAAAAGGCCAAAAGAAGCCCTGGTGCAAATTCTGTAAACAGAAAGGGCACTGGACTTCTGATTGTAACAAGTCCAAAGACCAAACCACCACCACTCCTGCCCCTAAGGCAACTGTCCCCCCTAGTTCAGCTACTGGTGGAGGTGGTACTCAGAATAAGGGTGTAGTAGGGTTGACCCTGGGTTCTGAAGTGGACTCTGACCTAGTCAGAGTAACCACTCAGGCCATGCTGATTTGTGATGGAGACATTGACATGTCCTTCCTAGTAAGCCCCAGTAATCTGGGCAAATACAAACAGCAGCCTGTAATAAATGGCAAAGAGGCTTTGGCATTTAGGGACACAGGTGCTAGTGTCACCATGGCGGCAGAGGATCTTGTGGACCCTGGGCAGATCATCCTGGGTGAAATGTACCAGGTGACCAATGCAAGCAATGCCAGGACCAACCATAGTCTAGCAGTTGTGAATTTCTCCTGGGGAGGGGTAACTGGCCTCAAGAAGGTTGTAGTCAGTGCAGACCTCCCTGTAGAGTGTCTATTGGGCAATGATCTAGAAACTTCAGCCTGGTCTGAAGTAGAGTTATGGACTCATGCTGAGATGTTGGGCATCCCTGCAGAGGTATTTGCTGTGACCAGGTCACAAGCCAAAATGCATAACACTGACCCAGCTCTGGATCCTGAAACTATGGACCAGATGCTTCCCAAGAGGAGGAGCAGTAGGGTTAAGGCAGTGCCTTCCCCTCTGTCTCAGATCACTGATTCCCCTCCCCAGGGAGGAGGAGCAGATCCTGAAGAAGGAACTGCCCCAGAGGAACTTGAGCCTGATCAGGTTGAGTTCTTGGGGGCAGGGGGCCCTTCTAGGGAAGATCTGAGTAAGGAGCAACAGTGCTGCCTCTCTCTTGAACCCCTCAGACAGCAGGCTGCTGCTGAGGCTGCTGGGAGTGCTAGTGGGTCCCATAAAGTTTATTGGGATGAGGGACTCCTATATTCTGAAAGTAGAGATCCAGCCCCTGGAGCCACGAGGAGGTTGGTAATACCTCAGAAGTTTAGGGGGTTCCTCTTGACCCTAGCTTATGATATCCCTTTGGCAGGTCACTTGGGCCAAAACAAGACCTGGGACAGGCTTGTTCCACATTTTCATTGGCCACATATGTCAGAGGACACAAAGGAGTTTTGTCGCTCCTGTGTCACATGCCAAGCCAGTGGCAAGGCAGGTGGCACCACAAAGGCCCCCCTGATACCACTACCTGTGGTGGGGGTACCCTTTGAAAGGGTAGGGATTGACATTGTTGGTCCCCTTGACCCTCAAACTGCATCTGGGCACAGATTTATCCTGGTGGTAGTGGATCATGCCACCAGGTACCCAGAGGCAATTCCCCTGAGGACCACCACAGCTCCTGTGGTGGCAAGAGCCCTCATTGGAGTTTTCTCCAGAGTGGGTTTTCCAAAGGAGGTCATCTCTGACAGAGGACAAACTTCATGTCAGGATATTTGAAAGCAATGTGGAAGGAGTGTGGTGTGACTTATAAGTTCACCACCCCCTATCACCCACAATGCAATGGTTTGGTTGAACGCTTCAACAAAACCCTGAAGGGAATGATTAAAGGACTCCCAGAGAAGCTTAGGCAGAAATGGGACCTTCTTCTTCCCTGCCTGTTGTTTGCATACAGAGAAGTTCCACAGAAGGGGGTTGGTTAAAGCCCATTTGAGCTTCTGTTTGGGCATCCTGTAAGAGGTCCATTATGTTTGGTAAAAGAGGGCTGGGAGTTACATCTCAAGCCCCCCAAACAGGATGTGATGGTCTATGTACTTGGTCTCCGCTCCAGGATGGCTGAATACATGAAAAAGGCAACCAAAAACCTGGAGGCCAGCCAAGAATTATAAAAAGCTTGGCATGACCAAAAGGCTGTGCTGACTGTGTACCAGCCAGGACAGAAAGTGTGGGTGTTGGAGCCTGTGGCCCCAGCAGCCCTCCAAGACAAATGGAGTGGCCTGCATACAATAGTTGGGCAAAAGGGAGAAGTCACCTATCTGGTGAATCTTGGAACTCCCAGGAGCCCCCTGAGGGTGCTCCATGTCAACAGATTGAAACCATATGTTGACAGGGCTGACATGGGCTTGCTCATGGCAACTGATGAGGAACAGGAGGAGGAGAGTGACCCTCTCCCTGACCTGCTCTCACAGAACCTTGATGATGGGTCAGCAGATGGTGTTGCTTTGGCAAGCAGCCTCACTGACCATCAGCAAACTGAGTGCAGACAAGTTCTGCAGCAGTACAGACATATGTTTAGCCTGACCCCTAGTCAGACTACCTGGTGCACCCATGAGGTGGACACTGGAGACAGTCTGCCTGTCAAGAGTAAAATCTACAGGCAACCTGACCGTGTCAGGGACTGTATCAGGACTGAAGTCCAGAAAATGTTGGAGTTAGGTGTGATTGAGCCTTCAGATAGCCCTTGGGCTAGCCCAGTAGTCCTAGTACCCAAGCCTCATACCCAGGGTGGTAAGAAAGAAATGAGGTTTTGTGTAGACTACAGAGGCCTCAATGCAGTCACTAGGACTGATGCCTATCCCATACCAAGGGCAGATGAGCTGATTGATACTTTGGCCTCAGCCAAGTATCTAAGTACATTTGACCTAACAGCTGGCTACTGGCAGATCAGATTAGCTGAGGATGCAAAAGCCAAAACAGCATTTTCGACCCCTGGTGGGCACTACCACTTTGTGGTGATGCCCTTTGGATTGAAAAATGCACCTGCCACTTTTCAGAGGTTGGTGAACAAAGTTCTGGCAGGGATGGAAACGTATTGCTCAGCTTATCTAGATGATATTGCTGTCTTTAGTTCCTCCTAGCAGGATCACCTGGTCCACCTCAGAAATGTTTTGGAGGCTCTGCAAAAAGCAGGCCTCACTATCAAGGCCACTAAGTGCCAGATAGGGCAGAGTCAGGTTGTGTACCTGGGCCACCTTGTGGGTGGAGGCCAGGTTCAGCCTTTACAGAGTAAAATCCAAACCATAATGGAATGGGTTGCTCCAACCACCCAGACACAGGTGAGAACCTTCTTAGGCCTGACTGGGTACTATAGGAGGTTTGTGAAGGGATATGGATCTATAGTGACCCCCTTGAATGATCTAACCTCAAAGAAAATGCAAAAAAAGGTTCAGTGGACAGCTAGCTGTCAGAAGGCATTTGAAGACCTAAAGCAGGCCATGTGCACTGCCCCCATCTTACAGAGTCCAGACTACACCAAAAAGTTCATTGTCCAAACAGATGCTTCTGAGCTGGGTGTGGGAGCTGTACTGTCTCAACTGAATGATGAAGGTCAAGACCAGCCAGTAGCTTTCATTAGCAGAAGGCTGACCCCTAGAGAGAAACGTTGGTCAGCTATAGAGAGGGAGGCCTTTGCTGTGGTGTGGGCCCTGAAGAAGCTGAGGCCATACTTGTTTGGCACTCACTTCATAGTTCAGACTGACCACAAGCCCCTCCTATGGCTTAAACAGATGAAAGGTGAAAACCCAAAACTTTTGAGGTGGTCCATTTCCCTACAGGGGATGGACTATACATTGGAACATAGACCTGGGACCCAACATGCCAATGCAGATGGACTCTCAAGGTATTTCCACTTAGAACACGAAGACTCAACTGGTCAAGGTTAATTTAGTGTCCCTGCGTTTGGGGGGGGGGTTGTGTAGGAGAGTAGGATCTGCCTCTTATGTTGCCCCCACTTTTTTTCTGATGTTTACACTGGTTTCTGGCTATAGTATGGCTGGGACCCTGCCAATCAGGGCCCCAGCCTCTCTGTTCTCTCTAAACGACTTGGAGTGCACTCTAGGTGCACTAGTGATTGGATACTGTGGTACCTTATGAGTCCCTAGTATATGGTACCTTAGGTACCAAGGGCATAGGTACTTCACAGGCCTACCAGGGGCTGAAGCATGTATTATGCCACCCCTGGGAAGCAGACTAAATCTGACACCACAGGTCTGCTACTGCAGCCTGGGTAAGGTGGTGCATGCACCCCTTACTGTGATATAGGCTACCTATATCACTACATAGATACACACATATAAACCTATAAGTCACTCCTATGGCAGGCCTTATCAATCCTGAAGGCAGAGTGCTTGGTTCCTATGTGAGAGGGTGCCCCTGCATGAGCAGAGCCCCTCTGCAGCATTCGGAGACCCTTCTCTGAGGCTGTTTGTAGTGCAGCCTGACCATATACTCTTAAGCGCATTATAACCTCGCGTTAAATGCTAACTTTGGGATGGCTGCACGGAAACATGTCGTGTTTGGTGTCAAACATCTTGGAATACTACCCCCCGCCAGTTCTGGCGGCGGGGGTAGCATTCCACCCTTCTAGAGGGATAGACATGTACCTACTGTGGAAACGCGGTAGAATCCTGAAGAGCCCTGGCATCACAAAATGGATGCCACCAGTCACAGACACTGGGCTGCCCTCCTGCTGATGACCAACACTCGCAGTGGAGGAGGCCCAACAATAGGTATCCTGTCCCAAGGGGGTGTGACCACCTCCCAGACAGGGTTTAGTGTATTGGGGCTGGGTGGGAGCACTCCTAGAGTGCTTTGAAGTCCTGCACTGGGGGAGTAGAAGGCTCCTCTGTGCATATGCCAGTTCAAACCAGCTCAGGGGCTACCTGCCCCTGCTCTGGCGTGAAACTGGACAAAGGGAAGTGGGTGTAGCCACCCACTCCCCTGACCCTCCCATAGGTGGGGTCATAGAGCTAGTCCCTCCCTTCTTTTTAGTATAAGAGGGGGAACCTGTGCATTGCAACCCAGATTTCCATGGACGACGCTCTTAAGAAGAATCCTGGACCTTCGACGTTCCACTACCTCTGGAAGACTGAAGAATCTCCCTTGGAGTCAAGGAGTGACTCTCCTGCTTGGCAGGCACCAAAATCTACAACGACGGTCGCAAACTACGCCACTCCCGCCGGAGCCCAAAGTCCCTGCAGCCCAAGAAGAGGATTTCCTGACTACTCCAAGGCCATCGTGAGTCCCCAGCGAAGCTGAGGCAAGTGGACCCCACGAGCGACGAGGAACCGCAGCCCCTGGGTACCGTACACTATTGTTGAGTGCAACCCCTTCACGACGTTATACGAACTTGTACTTTCGACCACGTGTGGTCCCAGCCTCTAACAGGAATCTCTCCGAAGATCAGAGGCCTACACCATCCCGAGTGACCGTGGGCCCCTGTTGAGTGGATCCTCCCGAGGCGTCTTCGCGATCCCTTGCCAGCCGGCTTGTGGGTCCCCAGAAGACTTTTCAACAAAACCAAAGGGCTCCCCTGGTTGCTCCAGGCCTGCCCTGACATACCCTCGCTGGGTAAGTCCTCCAGACCTTGCTGGTCTGCACCATTGACTTTTCCTCATCTCCACAAGACTTGCTGCTACCAAGGCTTGTTGGCTCCAATCGAGTCGCCGACACCTCAGTAAGCTGCAGACGTCGTGGGACACACCGAATCCAGCTCCTGGTCATCATCGGCGCTGCCTGGACCACGTGGTCGAAGAGTCAAGACACCCGTGAACGACCCGAAGCTGTCAACGACGGTGGGCATTCATCTTCCTTGCCCAGAGTCACTGCCAAGTGACTGTGAACACTGTCCCCTCTGCTTTCAGGTCTTCCTCCTTCCGAATCCAGGCTTGGATTCCAACGGACACTTCTTCTGTCGTCGCAAGCAGCAAGTCTTCACTGGCTCCCATTGAAAACGACGCCGCGACCCGACACCAAAGGACACCTATGCACCTGGCTCCCCTGGGTGAGGTAACTTCAGCACTATGGTGCTCCTGTGGGTGTGGGCCCTAGAACTACTTACCCTGTAAGTGGCTTGCTTGTAGCTACCCTAGAAGTGCCCTAAAACTACTATTTTCCCCGTGCGATTCTCGCACTGGCTCTCACAGGGCTCGCGTCTGTGTTAGACACATCTCGTCCAACTCCCTTGTAACTCTATCAGTATCCGCGTCCTTCGACTCGTACTGACCGATCGGTGTGTTCGCCTCGAACACGCCAAGGACCTGTAACATTGATAACTCAATCGCGTTCTCTCGCATAGGCTCGTACAAGACTCGCACCAGTGTCTGAACACTGCGTCCGTCCCCTGTGGGTCTCCTACAACTACCTGGGGTGGTTCTTTGGGGTCCCTCGATTCTATGTGCTCTAGACCACGGTCTAACCAAGATAAGATTGTGATATTTACTTGTGCTAACTTATTTTGATAAAACATTGACTTGTACAAATGTTCCTGACTTCTAATCTCATAAAGAGATTAGTAGAGAGTTGTTTAGTAATAAATACATATATATTTGATATATATACCTGTGTGGTGTCTTTTCATTTGGTGATTCAAGAGATTGTGTGGTAAAATAAGCTGCTTTACATTCCTCCAAGACTTAGCCTGAAGGCTGCTCTCCACAGCTACCACTAGGATAGCTTTCTATAAAGGTTGTCTTAAACCTACCTACCATAAGAGTCGATTTGTTCTGGTGCAAGGTTTCCACTTTAACTAGTGAACAGCATATACCAGGCCAACTTCTCACATTGGTGGCAGCGTGTGGGATTCCAGCTTGCTATTGTTTTACCAGAAAATCTCTATTTGAATTACTAACTGAAAACCACTATAGGTACTCAAGGTACATATAAAGTCAAGCTTAGTATCAATAAGTTCTACTGAACTTAGAGCTGTGTGCCAAGGGATAGCACACCCTTTCTACAGCTCAAGCTAGGATCAGTAGGCCACAAACTAGTGTAGGTAGTACAACACTGCACAACACTAGAATGTCCTTAAGGGATGGACCCAGTGGATCCACCCAGCTTCAGTATAAGGACATGACTTTCTTTGACTTGAAAGCCATGTGTGCTGAGAGGCACCTGAAGATAGGACAGAGTCCCTCCACACTACACCTGATAGATCTGCTGACAGCAGATGATCTTAGATTAGCTCTAGGAGCTAATGGGTCTGAATCAGGGGGTGGGTCAATTACAGTGTCTGGGTCAGATGATGAACATCAAGTTGACCAAGACTCTGTGATTGTAGGGCCAGGCCCCAAGGGGTCTGAAAAGGACAGAGGAATTCTCCCTAAGAGAACTGACACAGTGGAGGAGAGGCATAGGTCCCTTTCTAGTGACTCTGACCGCTCCTATCACTCTGGCAGAGAATTTGTCCAGCAGAGGAACTCCTACTTCCCAAGAAGAGAGACCTCCTCTGAAAGACTGTGCAAACTGCTGCAGTATGAGGAAGCAAGATTTGCCCTCAAAACCAAGCAGTTGGCATTAGATAGAGAAGCCTTTGAGCTCCAGAGAGCTTCTAGAAAAGAGGGGTTAGAACCCCCCTGGTGGCAGCAACAGTGTCCCTAGAGGCAGAGAATATATTCCAGACCATAGGAACCTGAGCAAGGTTGTTCCTCCCTACCAGAGTGGGGATGATATCCATAAGTGGATAACTGCTATGGAGAGGGCCTGTAGAGTACAACAGGTCCCCCAGAAGCAGTGGGCAGCAATCTTGTGGCTCTCCTTTTCAGATAAAGGTAGAGACAAGCTCCTCACTGTTAGAGAAGATGATACTGATGACTATGAAGTCCTGAAGAGTGCACTGATAGATGGGTTTGGCTTAACCACTGAGCAGTACAGGTTGAAGTTCAGAGACACCCAGAAGGCACAGACTCAGGACTGGACTGACTTTGTAGATTGTGCAACCAAGGCTCTGGAGGGTTGGCTGGTTGGCAGTAGGGTTACTGATTTCAAGGGATTGTATAATCTAATGATGAGAGAACAGATCCTTAATAATTGCCAGAACCAGTTGTTGCATCAATACCTGGTGGACTCAGATCTGACCTCTCCCCAAGAATTGGGAAAGAAGGCAGACAAGTGGGTCAGAACCAGGGTGAGGCAGAAAACCCAGAACCAAGGGGGTGACACAAAGAAGCAGGATTCTAAGGGCCCTGAGAAAGGTGGGGATAAGTCAAAAGACCAGAAGTCTTCACAAGGGCCCCAAAAATCTGCATCTGGTGGGGAGTCACAATCCAACAAGGGAAAAGGCCAAAAGAAGCCCTGGTGCAAATTCTGTAAACAGAAAGGGCACTGGACTTCTGATTGTAACAAGTCCAAAGACCAAACCACCACCACTCCTGCCCCTAAGGCAACTGTCCCCCCTAGTTCAGCTACTGGTGGAGGTGGTACTCAGCATAAGGGTGTAGTAGGGTTGACCCTGGGTTCTGAAGTGGACTCTGACCTAGTCAGAGTAAACACTCAGGCCATGCTGATTTGTGATGGAGACATTGACATGTCCTTCCTAGTAAACCCCAGTAATCTGGGCAAATACAAACAGCAGCCTGTAATAAATGGCAAAGAGGCTTTGGCATTTAGGGACACAGGTGCTAGTGTCACCATGGCGGCAGAGGATCTTGTGGACCCTGGGCAGATCATCCTGGGTGAAATGTACCAGGTGACCAATGCAAGCAATGCCAGGACCAACCATAGTCTAGCAGTTGTGAATTTCTCCTGGGGAGGGGTAACTGGCCTCAAGAAGGTTGTAGTCAGTGCAGACCTCCCTGTAGAGTGTCTATTGGGCAATGATTTAGAAACTTCAGCCTGGTCTGAAGTAGAGTTATGGACTCATGCTGAGATGTTGGGCATCCCTGCAGAGGTATTTGCTGTGACCAGGTCACAAGCCAAAATGCATAACACTGAACCAGCTCTGGATCCTGAAACTATGGACCAGATGCTTCCCAAGAGGAGGAGCAGTAGGGTTAAGGCAGTGCCTTCCCCTCTGTCTCAGATCACTGATTCCCCTCCCCAGGGAGGAGGAGCAGATCCTGAAGAAGGAACTGCCCCAGAGGAACTTGAGCCTGATCAGGTTGAGTTCTTGGGGGCAGGGGGCCCTTCTAGGGAAGATCTGAGTAAGGAGCAACAGTGCTGCCTCTCTCTTGAACCCCTCAGACAGCAGGCTGCTGCTGAGGCTGCTGGGAGTGCTAGTGGGTCCCATAAAGTTTATTGGGATGAGGGACTCCTATATTCTGAAGGTAGAGATCCAGCCCCTGGAGCCACGAGGAGGTTGGTAATACCTCAGAAGTTTAGGGGGTTCCTCTTGACCCTAGCACATGATATCCCTTTGGCAGGTCACTTGGGCCAAAACAAGACCTGGGACAGGCTTGTTCTACATTTTCATTGGCCACATATGTCAGAGGACACAAAGGAGTTTTGTCGCTCCTGTGTCACATGCCAAGCCAGTGGCAAGGCAGGTGGCACCACAAAGGCCCCCCTGATACCACTACCTGTGGTGGGGGTACCCTTTGAAAGGGTAGGGATTGACATTGTTGGTCCCCTTGACCCTCAAACTGCATCTGGGCACAGATTTATCCTGGTGGTAGTGGATCATGCCACCAGGTACCCAGAGGCAATTCCCCTGAGGACCACCACAGCTCCTGTGGTGGCAAGAGCCCTCATTGGAGTTTTCTCCAGAGTGGGTTTTCCAAAGGAGGTCATCTCTGACAGAGGACAAACTTCATGTCAGGATATTTGAAAGCAATGTGGAAGGAGTGTGGTGTGACTTATAAGTTCACCACCCCCTATCACCCACAATGCAATGGTTTGGTTGAACGCTTCAACAAAACCCTGAAGGGAATGATTAAAGGACTCCCAGAGAAGCTTAGGCGGAAATGGGACCTTCTTCTTCCCTGCCTGTTGTTTGCATACAGAGAAGTTCCACAGAAGGGGGTTGGTTACAGCCCATTTGAGCTTCTGTTTGGGCATCCTGTAAGAGGTCCATTATGTTTGGTAAAAGAGGGCTGGGAGTTACCTCTCAAGCCCCCCAAACAGGATGTGATGGACTATGTACTTGGTCTCCGCTCCAGGATGGCTGAATACATGAAAAAGGCAACCAAAAACCTGGAGGCCAGCCAAGAATTACAAAAAGCTTGGCATGACCAAAAGGCTGTGCTGACTGTGTACCAGCCAGGACAGAAAGTGTGGGTGTTGGAGCCTGTGGCCCCAGCAGCCCTCTAAGACAAATGGAGTGGCCCGCATACAATAGTTGGGCAAAAGGGAGAAGTCACCTATCTGGTGAATCTTGGAACTCCCAGGAGCCCCCTGAGGGTGCTCCATGTCAACAGATTGAAACCATATGTTGACAGGGCTGACATGGGCTTGCTCATGGCAACTGATGAGGAACAGGAGGAGGAGAGTGACCCTCTCCCTGACCTGCTCTCACAGAACCCTGATGATGGGTCAGCAGATGGTGTTGCTTTGGCAAGCAGCCTCACTGACCATCAGCAAACTGAGTGCAGACAAGTTCTGCAGCAGTACAGACATATGCTTAGCCTGACCCCTAGTCAGACTACCTGGTGCACCCATCAGGTGGACACTGGAGACAGTCTGCCTGTCAAGAGTAAAATCTACAGGCAACCTGACCGTGTCAGGGACTGTATCAGGACTGAAGTCCAGAAAATGTTGGAGTTAGGTGTGATTGAGCCTTCAGATAGCCCTTGGGCTAGCCCAGTAGTCCTAGTACCCAAGCCTCATACCCAGGGTGGTAAGAAAGAAATGAGGTTTTGTGTAGACTACAGAGGCCTCAATGCAGTCACTAGGACTGATGCCTATCCCATACCAAGGGCAGATGAGCTGATTGATACTTTGGCCTCAGCCAAGTATCTAAGTACATTTGACCTAACAGCTGGCTACTGGCAGATCAGATTAGCTGAGGATGCAAAAGCCAAAACAGCATTTTCGACCCCTGGTGGGCACTACCACTTTGTGGTGATGCCCTTTGGATTGAAAAATGCACCTGCCACTTTTCAGAGGTTGGTGAACAAAGTTCTGGCAGGGATGGAAACTTATTGCTCAGCTTATCTAGATGATATTGCTGTCTTTAGTTTCTCCTAGCAGGATCACCTGGTCCACCTCAGAAATGTTTTGGAGGCTCTGCAAAAAGCAGGCCTCACTATCAAGGCCACTAAGTGCCAGATAGGGCAGAGTTATGTTATGTTATGTTATGTTATAGGCATTTATAAAGCGCAAGCGGTTACCCAAAGGTGTCCTGGCGCTAGCTGCTCTCAATCTGGGCATTGGGGTGGAAGGCATCTTTACAAATCAAAGAGCCATGTCTTCAGTTCCTTCCTGAAGGTCAAGATATTAGTGGTATTTCTCAAATAGAAAGGGAGATCATTCCAGGCCTTAGCAGCACCGGCAATAAAACTTCGCCCGCCCCATGAGGCTTTTTTATGGGTGGTACTGATACCAACTTAGCACCAAGGGAGCGAAGAGTTCTTTTGGGTTGGTACCAATGCAGATGCTGTTTAAGGTAGTCTGGACCTGTGCCTTGCAGTGCCTTGTGCACGGTGCATAGAGCTTTAAAGCGTACCCTCTTCCTGACAGGCAGCCAATGGAGTTTTTGATTTCCTTGGAAATTGGTGTAAATTTCGGGGTACCAGTGAGCAATCTTGCTGCCGCATTTTGCAACAATTGGAGTTTGTTCAGGAAACGTTCTTGAATGTTTAGGTAGAGACCATTGCAGTAGTCCAGCCTAGACATGATAAGTGCCGTGACAACTGTCTGCCGACTGTCCACTGGCAGGAAGTGTAATATTTTCTTAATCATTTTAAGGGTATAGAAGACGGCTGAGGCTACTGCATTAATCTGGTCACCAAAATTGAGTTTGTCGTCAATTATCACGCCTAGGTTTTTTACCTTCCTAGTGGGTGTAGGGAGAATGCCCAATACATCCGGCCACCAACTAGGGGTCCAGAAGTTGGGATCATTTCCAAATAAAATGACCTCAGTCTTGCCTGAATTCAGTTTTAGGCAGTTTTGTGACATCCACCTCCCGACTGCCTCCATACAGTCATGGAACTGAATGTCTATTCCTGCTCCCTGTCCTGGTCGCAGAGCCACCACAATTTGTGTATCGTCAGCGTAGGAAGTAAGGTCAAAGCCAAAGGAGCCAATTTGGGAAGCCAGGGATGAGACATATACATTAAAAAGAGTCGGACTAAGGGAAGATCCCTGTGGTACTCCGCAAGGCAGGGAGAACGGTTTAGAGTAAAATTCATCCAGTGCCACAATTTGAGATCTGCCAGTTAAGAAGGACTTCAGCAACTTCCATGCCTTACCCTGGATCCCACATGCTAATAATCGGTTCATCAGTAGATCATGATGGACCGTATCAAAGGCCGCCGACAAGTCCAACATAATCAGGGCGGCCTTGCCTCCCTGATCCAAAACTTCTCTAATCTCTTCAGTAGACTTAATGAGGGCAAACTCAGTGCTATGTCCTTCTCTGAACCCATATTGGGTAGGATCCAAGACTTGGGTTTCGCTTAGGAAGGCACTGAGTCAGGTTGTGTACCTGGGCCACCATGTTGGTGGAGGCCAGGTTCAGCCTTTACAGAGTAAAATCCAAACCATAATGGAATGGGTTGCTCCAACCACCCAGACACAGGTGAGAGCCTTCTTAGGCCTGACTGGGTACTATAGGAGGTTTGTGAAGGGATATGGATCTATAGTGACCCCCTTGAATGATCTAACCTCAAAGAAAATGCAAAAAAAGGTTCAGTGGACAGCTAGCTGTCAGAAGGCATTTGAAGACCTAAAGCAGGCCATGTGCACTGCCCCCATCTTACAGAGTCCAGACTACACCAAAAAGTTCATTGTCCAAACAGATGCTTCTGAGCTGGCTGTGGGAGCTGTACTGTCTCAACTGAATGATGAAGGTCAAGACCAGCCAGTAGCTTTCATTAGCAGAAGGCTGACCCCTAGAGAGAAACGTTGGTCAGCTATAGAGAGGAGGCCTTTGCTGTGGTGTGGGCCCTGAAGAAGCTGAGGCCATACTTGTTTGGCACTCACTTCATAGTTCAGACTGACCACAAGCCCCTCCTATGGCTTAAACAGATGAAAGGTGAAAACCCAAAACTTTTGAGGTGGTCCATTTCCCTACAGGGGATGGACTATACAGTGGAACATAGACCTCGGACCCAACATGCCAATGCAGATGGACTCTCAAGGTATTTCCACTTAGAACACGAAGACTCAACTGGTCAAGGTTAGTTTAGTGTCCCTGCGTTTGGGGGGGGGGTTGTGTAGGAGAGTAGGATCTGCCTCTTATGTTGCCCCCACTTTTTTTCTGATGTTTACACTGGTTTCTGGCTATAGTCTGGCTGGGACCCTGCCAATCAGGGCCCCAGCCTCTCTGTTCTCTCTAAACGACTTGGAGTGCACTCTAGGTGCACTAGTGATTGGATACTGTGGTACCTTATGAGTCCCTAGTATATGGTACCTTAGGTACCAAGGGCATAGGTACTTCACAGGCATACCAGGGGCTGAAGCATGTATTATGCCACCCCTGGGAAGCAGACTAAATCTGACACCACAGGTCTGCTACTGCAGCCTGGGTAAGGTGGTGCATGCACCCCTTAATGTGATATAGGCTACCTATATCACTACATAGATACACACATATAAACCTATAAGTCACTCCTATGGCAGGCCTTATCAATCCTGAAGGCAGAGTGCTTGGTACCTATGTGAGAGGGTGCCCCTGCATGAGCAGAGCCCCTCTGCAGCATTCGGAGACACTTCTCTGAGGCTGTTTGTAGTGCAGGCTGACCATATACTCTTAAGCGCATTATAACCTTGCGTTAAATGATAACTTTGGGATGGCTGCACGGAAACATGTCGTGTTTGGTGTCAAACATCTTGGAATACTACCCCCCCGCCAGTTCTGGCGGCGGGGGTAGCATTCCACCCTTCTAGAGGGATAGACATGTACCTACTGTGGAAACGCGGTAGAATCCTGAAGAGCCCTGGCATCACAAAATGGATGCCACCAGTCACAGACACTGGGCTGCCCTCCTGCTGATGACCAACACTCGCAATGGAGGAGGCCCAACAATAGGTATCCTGTCCCAAGGGGGTGTGACCACCTCCCAGACAGGGTTTAGTGTATTGGGGCTGGGTGGGTGCACTCCTAGAGTGCTTTGAAGTCCTGCACTGGGGGAGCAGAAGGCTCCTCTGTGCATATGCCAGTTCAAACCAGCTCAGGGGCTACCTGCCCCTGCTCTGGCGTGAAACTGGACAAAGGGAAGTGGGTGTAGCCACCCCCTCCCCTGACCCTCCCATAGGTGGGGTCATAGAGCTAGTCCCTCCCTTCTTTTTAGTATAAGAGGGGGAACCTGTGCATTGCAACCCAGATCTCCCTGGACAACGCTCTTAAGAAGAATCCTGGACCTTCGACGTTCCACTACCTCTGGAAGACTGAAGAATCTCCCTTGGAGTCAAGGAGTGACTCCCCTGCTTGGCAGGCACCAAAAACTACAACGACGGTCGCAAACTACGCCGCTACCGCCGGAGCCCGAAGTCCCTGCAGCCCAGGAAGAGGATTTCCTGACTACACCAAGGCCATCGTGAGTCCCCAGTGAAGCTGAGGCAAGTGGACCCCACGAGCGACGAGGAACCGCAGCCCCTGGGTATCATGCACTATTGTCAAGTGCAACCCCTTCCCGACGTTCTACGAACTTGTGCTTTGGACCACTTGTGGTCCCAGCCTCTAACAGGAATCCCTCTGAAGATCAGAGGCCTACACCGTCCCGAGTGACCGTGGGCCCCTGTTGAGTGGATCCTCCCAAGGCGTCTTTGCGATCCCTTGCCAGCCGGCTTGTGGGTCCCCAGAACACTTTTCAACAAAACCAAAGGGCTTCCCTGGTTGCTCCAGGCCTGCCCTGACATACCCTCGCTGGGTAAGTCCCCCAGACCTTGCTGGTCTGCACCATTGACTTTTCCTCATCTCCACAAGACTTGCTGCTACCAATGCTTGTTGGCTCCAATCGAGTCGCCGACACCTCAGTAAGCTGCAGACGTCGTGGGACACACCAAATCCAGCTCCTGGTCATCATCGACGCTGCCTGGACCACGTGGTCGAAGAGTCAAGACACCAATGAACGAACCGAAGCTGTCAATGACGGTGGGCATTCATCTTCCTTGCCCTGAGTCACTGCCAAGTGACTGTGAACACTGTCCCCTCTGCTTTCAGGTCTTCCTCCTTCCGAATCCAGGTTTGGATTCCAATGGACACTTCTTCTGTCGTCGCAAGCAGCAAGTCTTCACTGGCTCCCATTGAAAACGACACCGCGACCCGACACCAAAGGACACCTATGCACCTGGCTCCCCTGGGTGAGGTAACTTCAGCACTACGGTGCTCCTGTGGGTGTGGGCCCTAGAACTACTTACCCTGTAAGTGGCTTGCTTGTAGCTACCCTAGAAGTGCCCTAAAACTACTATTTTCCCTGTGCGATTCTCGCACTGGCTCGTACAGGGCTCGCGTCTGTGTTAGACACATCGCGTCCATCTCCCTTGTAACTCTATCAGTATCCGCGTCCTTTGACTCGTAGTGACCGATCGGTGTGTTCGCCTCGAACACGCCAAGGACCTGTAACATTGATAACTCAATCGCGTTCTCTCGCATAGACTCGTACAGGACTCGCACCAGAGTCTGAACACCGCGTCCGTCCCCTGTGGGTCTCCTACAACTACCTGGGGTGGTTCTTTGGGGTCCCTCGGTCTAGCCAAGATAAGATTGTGATATTTACTTGTGCTAACTTATTTTGATAAAACATTGACTTGTACATATGTTCCTGACTTCTAATCTCATAAAGAGATTAGTAGAGAGTTGTTTAGTAATAAATACATATATATTTGATATATATACCTGTGTGGTGTCTTTTCATTTGGTGATTCAAGAGATTGTGTGGTAAACCAAGCTGCTTTACATTCCTCCAAGACTTAGCCTGAAGGCTGCTCTCCACAGCTACCACTAGGATAGCTTTCTATAAAGGTTGTCTTAAACCTACCTACCATAAGAGTCGAATTGTTCTGGTGCAAGGTGTCCACTTTAACTAGTGAACAGCATATACCAGGCCAACTTCTCACACCCAACTACACCACAGACATGGGCCCACTAGAAAGGGTACTCTTTTATAGAGAGCAGAGATGGGTTTTTCATCTGAAGAGTGACAGTAAGGGACTTAATGATGATATTCCTTGGACATCCCTTTCCAAGTGATTTAGATTCTCTCTGTTGGGCCAGTGACACGATACCTGCTTCCTGCGTGGGCTCTAACCAACTGATACCATCTTGTTATATGTTCACTGAGCTCCTCCACATTGCATGACATCTATCTAGATGCCTAACCCTTCTTGACCACACTCTCATCCTTGGGGCGCCCTCGAGGGGTGTGTGTCATGATGTTCCTTGTCTCTGTATTCAGGTTACTCTTGTAACTTCTGTGATTTCACCAGGTGATCATTTTTCCCTAAACTTGATCATTCTAGTATTCACTCCATGTGTTGGGCTTTAACAGGTTGTTACCTATACCAGCTGGGGCAATGTTATCGTAGCAATGGCTCCTAGGCACTGTATACACTGCCCTATGCAACTGATCACCCCCGTCCAGCCACAGGACACAGCACTCTGGACTGTCCTCTTTGAGGCTGATCATACTGCTGTGTGCTACACCTTTCTGTACTGTCTGTTGATTTTAGCAATCCGCTTGGTTTAGCAAGTGACCCACAACTATTTGCTGGACTTGTGTCTCGGGTCATGTTGTCGGTGGTTTCAACTTCTTCCACCTTTCCAGGTGATCATGGGACCTAGGTGATCACGTGATTTATGTGCTCCGATTGTTCCACTTTTGGTGGGTCGTGCTGCTGCTGCGCGCTGCGGAACAGAACCCCTTTTACTGTTCTTTCTGGCCTTGCTTTGTCCATAGTTACACCATCTGCCCCTCCAGTACCCATAAGATATTGTGTCTCGGGTCGCATAACAATTTTAAACTACAGTTCCCATGATCCCTGGCGGACACGTGACCGGGCGTACGCGCCAGAGACGTCACTGCATATCAAAGACGCGGAGTAAGGGTTTCTCCGCTCTCGCCGGACATCTTACGAAGCTGTGACCACGGCGTTACTAAGGTGAGTGCAGGACCACCGCGGGTAGCCTTTTTGATAGTCGCTTTGTTTTTGGCACTCTCGCAGGCCTTGGCCCTTTTCTGACATGTAGTTCGACTGGGTGTCTAGTCTCTACACATGCCTGTAACTAAACACTGCGCATACTTTCACGAGTCCTTGCCTGAGTAGCCCCAGGGACAGGTAACCGCTTCCCTGGCGATGCGATTATCGGCTTTCCCTACTCACAATCGTTAGTACTCCACTACGATTATCTGCTTGTCCAACCGGGCTCTAACTCCTAATTCATCATGCCCGGTTAAGACATTCCACGGACGGTACTATTATCGGTAGACCGTTTGTTCACTACAGCTGATTACTTGTCAAACCCACCCCCCCGCCCTCGGGCTATTGTCAATTATGTGGGTTATCCCGTGGGTAGCTCCCACTCCCCTATTGTTGGTTATAAACCGACCAAGATAAAGGTTGGGACATTGCAAGGACGGTACTATTTTTTGGTAGACCGTCTGTTCATTACAGCTGATTACTTGCCAAACCCACTCAACTCCCCGCCCTCGGGCTATTGTTAATTATGTGGGTTATCCATTGGGCAGCTCCCACTCCCCTTTTGTTGGTTATAAACCGACCAAGATTAAGGTTGGTCGGAAGGAATCTACAAGGTTGCTTTTTAAGGTTTATGCACTGGCCTGTCGCTACAAGAGGGGTTCACAGAAGAAATAGTGTAAAGGAATTACATTCCAACCTTTGTGAGACGGTCTAATGTTCTGACTTCATTCCTGTCACCTTGTATGCTGTTTTAGAAGTGTTATGCACTCAATGAGTTGATTGCAACACATCTTATTATATGCACTTACAGCTGGGCACCACGAGATGTTGCAGAGCATGGAGAGAGTTAATTTGACTTTTTTGCACTTTAGCTAAGCACGATGTTTTATGTACATTAGAGCACTGGGTGTATTATGTCTTTATTGTGAAAAGGTCTTACGACATTAACTTGACCTTCTTTTTACAGTTTACATACCCTTTACTAAGGAGAGGGACGTTGAACGACGGACCACACAGATCCAGTGGTGGCCTGTATACCCTTCCCTTTTTTTCACTTAAACACCTTTGCAGAGTGACTGAGAGTACAGGTCCTGATGAATGCCTGTTGGCAGAAACATGTTGACCACATGAATGAGGGTATATGTGTTGAAAACCCTACATATTCTCTTGTCTTTTTACCTTGTGACTGTGATCACCAAATAAACTTTCAGTGGTCATAGTTAGACATTTTTAAACCACATTCTATCACTGCACTCTGCCTCTCACTTCACCTGTGTATTTTGGCTCATCTTGCTGACTAAAACACCTCTGCTCCTCCCCTTTGGGGAGTTGTAGCTCACACCTCGGTGTGAGGAGGGAACCCAAATGATGAAGCATGTCACCTAACGGTGAGTGAGGGTTCTTGTCCTGAGGGAAGTCTCCCCTTCTCCTCCTTTGTTGTACATAGTACTCATGTTTGTGCTCCACTATTATCTTTTCCTTCTTGTCCCTGACATTTAGCCGGAGGTACTATTGTGTGAAAAATAGTGTCTTGGGGATCGGTACTTCTCTGGCTCTATAAGATCCCTTTCATAGATCCTAAGTGTGACTGTGAGATGTCACACTGGCTCCTGTGTCTCTCAGAGCCTCCACCCTCCTCCCATTGATGGTCACCCACTGCAGGCACTTTTTAGTGTTATCCAGCAGGCAGGTTTCCTGGACCATCTCTCTGTCTCCTAATGAGACTAGGGTCATCACAGCTGGCTCCCCATCCTCACTAGGAACCAACTCTTCCCCCAGCACTACACTAACTAACCCCGGTGACGGTGAACCAGTGGGTGCTGGTGGTGCCTTGGGGCACTTGGGATCCCGCGCAATGTGGCCCTCCTGACCACATGAATAACACTTGCGGGGACCCTGGTTGTCTTGCCTACCCTTATGGGGCCATGGCTTCTTAGAACTGGGCGGCTGGGGATCCTTACCCTAGGAACTGTTTTGAGGCCACTTAGAGGACTCCTTTTGGTTACCCTTGTCCCCCCACTCTTCTGCTGGGGACCTTGCCCACCTTTGGCGGGGTGTCCCACAATCCCCTTGTGGACCCTAGTGCTAGTCCAGCTGTCTGCCTCCTTAGCAAGCTCCCTGGGATCAGGGAGCTTACTATCCAATAGAAGCTGGCACAGCTCTGGAACACACAGACCATTCAAGTGCGCCCAACCAATCGAGTTGTACAACCCCTGGTAATCAGTTACCTTGCTGCCCTTTATCCAACCATCCAGTGCACGGTTACACATGCTCACACATTCAACCCAAGTATGAGATTCAAACTTCTTAAAGGTCCTAAACTTTTCCCTGTACTGCTCAGGTGTGAGCCCATACCTGAGGCATAAAGCCTCCTTCATCTTGGGATAGGTCAGTGTACCCGCCTCCTCCAGGGGTGTCGGGGTGTCTCTCCCAGTGGCCTCAAAGTGCTTCCACAGGCCCGCTCCCCAATGCTTCTCAGGGACCTCATGCATACGCAATGCAACTTCATATGCTGCAAACCAAGCATACACATCCTCCCCCTTCTGGAAATTCTGCACTACATCCTTGGATATGTAAACCTTTTGGCCTTGCACTGGCTGTGAGCTGCCACCATTTGAACTGGACTCTACCTGCTTAGCTTTAATGTCCAGTTCCCTCATGCTTAACTCATGGGCCAAGAGCAACTTTTTCTCTTCTAAAGCAAGAGCATTCTTACTCTCCTCTGCCTTTAGTCTCATGACCTGTAACTCATGATCTCTGGCCCTGCGCTTTTCCTCTATTTCTTCTGGCGCCTAATTTCTAGAAGAATGACTGCTGCCAGGCCTAAAGGCTGCTCTCCCAACAGGCAAATCTTGTGATCTGAAACCATTTTCTGGTGTACCCCCCTCCACTTCTGCATCATCTGTCTCCCCAGCTTTTCTGGCTTCCCACCAGGCCCCTAAGGCCTTCTGTAGCTCCTCTTTTCTAAAGTGTCTTTTTATGGGACAACCAAAGTTTTTGCAGAATTGCCATAGTTGCTCTACCTTGTAACTGCTTAACAATTCAAAGTCAAACTCCAAATCTGCAACATCACTTGCTGCTTTAACTCCAAATCTGCAACATCACTTGCTGCTTTACTATTCCGAGACATGATGCGTGGATAACTCAAGGGTCAGATCAAAAATAGAACCAAAAATAAAACACAGTATGTGGTTGCGTAGTGGTCTGCACTAAACTAGTGATGTACACCTATCACTGTGGGTCAAGTACAAATACAAATTCAAATCCTCACCGCTGACCACCAATGTTAGAAATTGGGGTCTCTAGTGGGCAGAGGTAGGTACCTTTGTCCAAATAGGGACCCTTCCTTCTAGTCAGGGTAAGGGGGATACACAATCTAGATAACCACTGCTCACCCCCTTGGTAGCTTAGCACGAGCAGACAGGCTTATCTCAAAGGCAATTTGTAAAGTATTTGTACCAACACTCACAGTAACACAGTGATAACACCACAAATGGACACCACATCGGTTTAGAAAAATAAAATATCTTTATCTAAACTTAACAAGACCAAAACGACAAAAATCCAACATACACGTATTAAGAAAAATGACTTTCAAAAAGGTTTTAGCAACTGAGTCCATAGAAAACTATGGATGCGTGATTTCTTGCAAAGTACCTGTCGTTGCGACAAAATTCACCAAGCCAAACAGCTGCAGCGATGGAAAGTGTCGAAAAACAAAGAGATGCGTTGGTTCCTGAGACCTTCGTGGATGCGATGTGACAGTTCCACTGGACACAGGGGAGCGGTGCGGCGGGTTCGGTCTGTAGGGGGAAGCGATGCATTGATTCTGAGACGACTCCAATCCGTGGGTGATGCATCGGGGAAAACTTGCTGCACAGGGACGATGCGTGGAAATCCGGGATGCGTCGGCGAACGATGCGGTGGCGTCGAGTGGTGCTGCGTCGATTTCTTCAGCCACGATCCCTCGATGCATCGATTCTTGCAGCGGCGACAGGCGCTGCGTCGGTTTCAGCAGCGGCGCGGCGGTGCAGGGAGATTCTTCTCGCACCACAGCGTTGCGTCGGAAAAACTGTCGCAAGAAGAGCGATGCGTCGATTTTTGTTGTTGTTGTGTTACTTTCCAGCTCCCAGTAGCAGAAACAACCGCCAGAGGCCACACACAGTCACAGGCACTCCTGGCAGGTCAGAACTCCCAGCAAGGAAGTTCAGGGGAGCTGGGGGTGAAGTCTTTGTGTTCCAGAGACTTCAAAACAGGAGGCAAGCTCTACTCAAGTCCTTGGAGACTTTCCTCAAGCAGGGGACACAGCACACAGCAAAGTCCTTCTCCTTTCCTTGGCAGAAACAGCAACTGCAGGCCAACCCCAGACACATAGCAAGGGCAGTACTTCTCCTCAGTTTCTCCAGCTCTTCTCCTTGGCAAAGGTTCCTCTTGATTCCAGAAGTAGTCTAAAGGTCAGGAGTTTTGGGTCTGATTCTTATACCCCAAAATGTCTTTGTTCTCTTTGTGCAAGGGGCTCTGAGCCCAGTTCAAACCAGTTCTGGGGGGCACTCAACATCCATTGTCAGTGTGAGCCTTGGCTCCAGACACGCCGCAGGGGGGCGGGGCTAGTATTGTGGAAGGCAGACACAGCCCTATTCAGGTACAAGTGTAACTCCTCCCACCACTCCAAATGCAGATCAGGCCTTTTCAGCCTAGTGCTGACTCATCCAGACTCCTGGAGCCACTGCACCTCCCCAGCCCCTGTCACTCCAAAGCCAGACAGTCAATCCACAAACAAGCAGATGCACACAGGATGGTTGAACATGAAAAGAGACACTTTCTAAAAGTGGTATTTTCACACAGAATGTAAAAATCACCCTCGCTAAAAGATGCACTTTAATATTCTGAGCTCAGGCATACTAAACTTTATTTTCCTACCTCGTTCCCAGGGGTTGTTATAAACAAACTCCCAATTCTGTCCTATGGGAGCAGGTAGCCTTGCAATAGTGAAAAATGAAATTGGCTGTGATTCACTATCAGGACATGCCACACACATCAGGGCATGTCCTGCTTTTCACATACACTGCACCCTGCCCACAGGGGTACCTTGGGCCTACCTTAGGGGTGACTGATATGTAAGAAAAGGGAAGGTTAGGGCCTGGCATGTGGGTGCACTTGCCAGGTCGACATGGCAGTTAACAACTGCGCACAGACACTGCGGTGGCAGGTCTGAGTTACCATTTCAGAACTACTTATGTGGGTGGCACAATCAGTGCTGCAGGCCCACTAGTAGTATTTGATTTACCAGCCCCGGCATACTTAGTGCACTTTACTAGGGACTGACCAGTAAATCAAATATGCCAATCAGGGAGAACCAATCATAATAACAATTTACACAGGGAGCACTTGCACTTTGACACTGATCAGCAGTGGCAAAGTGCCCAAAGCATCTAAGCCAGCAAAAACTAAATCCAGCCCAGCATCAAAAATACAGGCGGTAGAGGCAAAAAGTCAGGGGAAACCATGCCAAAGATGCCAAGTCTAACACAGTGCATTGCGAGGGTGTGAGCTATAGTTATCTTAGCACATGAGCAATAGGTACTTAAGATACCTCTAACTATAACTGCTGAATTTCTGTGGTTTTGTTGCATGTAAAATCTGAACATAACTTTAACATCTCCGTAACATTTGTTTTTTTCAGTGAATTTCTACGGCACATTAATGCTATTTCCTAACTATAACATCACTGTAACCTTTGGTTTTTCAGTGAATTTTGATGTTTTTAATGCTATTTCCTAACTATAATGTCTCTGTAACCTTTTGTTGTATCAGTGAATTTCTAAGGTTTTTCTAACATAAAGTAATATTCAATTACCATATGTTAATCCAACTGCTACCGCGCTCAGCCCGACCCTGCGGCCAACACCCCGTTTGCAGCCAAACCCAAACATGGCCTTCGGTCATGCGCAGAGGGGGCTGGCCACAAGGCCTGTCCTACAGGCAGGTCCTGTGGCCAGCCTCCTCAAAAACAGCCAAACTGGGAGCAGGGCACATAGCCCCCCTCCCAGGGCCAATTTCAGCCCTGAGGACCCCATTCCCTGGGGCCCAGCACAACTTGTGGGGGGGCACCTGGCCCCCTCCCTTGGCCGATTTTTGCCCCAGGGACCCCCAGAGCCTGGTACATTGTTTTAGGGGAGGGAGACCTGGCCCCCTCCCCGGCCTGTTTTTGGCCCCCTGGGGCCCACCACTGTGTTTATTCGGGAGGGTGACATGCAGCTCACCTCCCCTTATCTCCCAGACATATTATAAATGAGGAGGGAGGCACGTAGCCCCCTCCCCAGGCTGATTTTGACCCCGGGGATCCGATCCCCCGGGACCCATCACCTTTGTAAAAGGGGAGGGGGGCACGCATCCCTCCTCCCAGTGCTGATTTCGGACCCGGGGACCCCATCCCCCCTGGGCCCGGCCAACAAAGGATGGGAGCCCTGGTGCCCACCCAGGACACCCACCATATCCTTATTGGGAGCTGCGGGGTGAGCCCCAAAGCCCCCGCAGCCAAAGTTGGCTTCCCTTATCCAGTGCGAGCCGGCAATGCTCCCTATCGCAGAGAGCAGTTAAAATGCTGCTCCCTGCTGGCGAGAGTAATATTCAGATCTGTTTCCCTGCCCTCATCACTGATGCCATAAAAACATACCTGAAGTCCGCTCCCAGATAGTGGGATCATTTTTAAAGCTCAACCAGCTGGGAGCGGACTTCGTGATTGCTCTCACTTGGCGGGAGCTGTGAAATTGCTCCCATCAAACGAGAGGAAACACAGGTTTCCCTGCCCTCACCAATGTGGGCAGGGAGACCGCTATGTCCCCGGAGGTGGGCACCCTAGGACATAGCAGGAGCCGGCCCTGGAAGATGTGGTACCCAGGGCCATTAATGGCTATGGGAGGGGTGGCCGCACAGCCTCCTTTCTCTTTGCTTTTGCCGCCGGACCCCGGGAATGGGGTCCCCAGGACCAAAATCTACCCAGTAGGGGAGCTGCATCACCGCTTCCAGTTTTAATAAGGCCAGGCCCTGGGGGATAGGGTCCCTGGGGCCAAAATCAGCCTGGGGAGAGGGCCTCATGTGCCCTCCTCCCCCATATTAATGCAAATAGTTCCCCGCCGGGATCAGGCCCACCCGGTGTGTTTATGGTGGAGGGGGACATGCTGCCCCCTTCCCTGGGCTGATTTTGGCCCTGGGGAACCCATCTACTGAGGCCCGGGCCATATTATAAACGGGGAGGGGGCATGTAGCCCCCCTCCCTGGTCTGATTTTGGCCCCGGGGATCCCATCACCTGGGGCACATCACCTTTCTAAATGGGGAGGGGGCACGCAACCCCCCTCCCTGTGCTGATTTAGGCCCTGGGGACCCCAGCCCCAGGGGAGCAGCCAACAAAGGTTGGGTGCCCACCCTGGACACCCACCATATCCTTTTTGGGAGGAACGGAGGGGAGCCTCAAGGTCCCACTGCCCCAGTCAGCTCCTTGCGTCCAGCAGGAGCCGACAGTGCTCCCTCCTGAAGGAAGCAACTAAAATGCTGCGCCCCGCGGGTGGGAGAAATATTCAGATCTGTTTCTCTGCCTGTATCACTGCAGCCAGCAAAACAGATCTGAAAGTCTTCTCCCAGCTGGCAGGAGCATTTTTCAAGCTCCTGCCAGCTGGGATTGGAGTTTGTGTTTGCTCTCACGGGGCGGGCGCTCTGAAATTGCTCCCGCCAAGCAAGAGCAAGCACAGGTTTCCCTGCCCTTCCCAGTGTGGGCAGTGAAATTGCTATGTCCCCTGGGGTGGGCACCCTGGGACATAGCAGGATCTGGCCCTGGGGATAGGGTCCCCAGGGCCATTAAAGGCTACCGGAGGGGGTCGCTGACACATTTACAAAGCCATATGTGCATCATTTGGCATATACCTACCACAGTTACTGCCGTAGCGCCATTGAACATGTCAGGAAACAACAGACTGATTTTTGTAATTGTTAGACTTGGCCCTTTCTGCAGGGTCATCCCCAAACTTTTTGACTTCACCCTACTGTTTTCTGAAACTGTTATTGTTGGCTTTTAGACTCTGTGCACTTTATCACTGCTAACCAATGCTAAAGTGCTTGTGCTCTCTCCTTAAAGCTTGGTAGAATTAGCTCACACCGAATTGGCCTATTTAAATTGCTTGCACGTCCCTGATAAAATGGTAGTACATGTGCCCAAGACCTGTAAATTAAATGCTAGTAGTGTCCATGCAGCACTGCTTGTGCTGCCCACTTAAGTAGCCCTTTAAACATGTCTTAGGTCTGCCATTGCAACCTGTGTGTGCAGTTTTAAACTGTCTTTTCAACAAGATAAACCTTTTGCTAGGCATAAACCTTCCTTTTTAATCCATATACGCCTCCCCCAGGGTCGGGCTTGAACAGCCCAAAGGGCAAGGTGCAGTCTATTTAAAAATGTGGAAATGTACTTTTAAGTTTTACGTGTCCTGGTAGTGAAAACCCAAGGCCTGCAAATTGAATGCTACTAGTGGGCCTGCAGCACTTATTGTGCCACCTACTGATGTAGCCCGTTGAAACATGTCTCAGGCCTGCCATTGCAGCCTGTGTGCAGTTTTAAACTGCCATTTCAACCTGGCAAAATAACCCTTTTGCCAGACCTCAACATTCCTTTTTAATACATATGGGTCCCCCCTAAGGTGGGCCCTAAACATCCTATGGGCAAGGTGCAGTTTCCTATTTATAAGGTTGGACATGTACTTTTAAATTTAACATGTCCTGGTAACTCCTAAATTAGTTTTTTCACTACTGCAAGGCCTTCCTCTCCCATAGGAATACATTAAGTTTCCTTATTACATTTAATAAGCAAAAACTTTCAATTTGAAACAGGTAGGGTTAATAAGTGATAACTTTCAATTGGGAATAGGTGGGGATTTCGAGTTTGGTGTCTTTGGAGTTATAATTAAAAGCCCCCTTTAATGGTAAACTCAGATTTCTAATCACAATTCTGAAAATGCCAAATTTTGAAAGTTGGCATTTTCTTGATCTAACATTTGTTGCCTGTAGACCTTTCCCGGGTCACATGACTAGGTGTAGCTGACAATTGGTATTTGTGTATTGCTTCCAGACAGTGAGACAAAGGGAAGCTAGGTGTTGGCAGGATGGGCCATTCTGAGTTGATGAGGGGGAGGAGCTGTCAATTATCACACTTGCTCATCACTAAAGCACTGCCTGAGCCCTCTCACAATGGAGTTTGACATATTCCTTTTGTGACCCCAGACAAGCTGGGGACAGGACAGGGAGGAAAGTGATGCTTGACATCTAGGGGGAGGGGGGGGGTGAAAAGCTCTAGAAGCTTCCTCTATTTCAAAGTGGGCACCATCTATAAATATTAGACCCTTAGACCCAACTCTTCAGTACACTTCTGGACCAGAGTACTCTGCCAAGAAGAAGGAGTGCTGTGCAGCTGAAAGGACTGCCACTCTGCTGTACTGCTGCCCGGAAGGACTGCTGCCCCACTGAGCTAACCTTCTGCTCTCTTGCCTGGGTGAGAAAGAGTAAACCTGCATCTCTAAACCTAGGACCCCAGAGTGACTCCAAGGGCTAGTTGACTGACCTCCTGATCAGAAGCATTAGGAACAGAACAAGCTTCTAACAACCTTGAACCCAGCACCTGGACTCTGCCATCTATGAGTCTTCCCTCCCAAATGGTGCCATCCCAGTCCTGGACCCCCAGAAGTAGGCCTATAGGTGCCCTGTCAGCCCATTTATGGTTTCAGCAGAACCAACACATCCCCTCCATGGCATATCTCCTGCAGAACCGGCGCTTCGCCTCTGCTGCTCGACGCATCACCCTCGGAGCCGCCACCTCTCCTCTGCTGCGTGGACTTCCCCAAAGCAAGGACATCATTTCACCCAACGCAGCCTATTAGAACCTCTGCGGCGTGATGCAACTTCATGCAAGAACATCGCCTCGCCCAACGCAGCCCATCGGAACCAGAATTTAAGGTACTCTTGTTCAGCGGGCCTAACTGGGTCCCTGTAGCCGCTCGTGCTCCATCACAGTTGGCCCGAACTTGTGACTCAGTCCCAGTCCAGCGAGTCCAGATAACCACAGTTGGCTCTTTGTGCTTTTTGGTGCTATTTTCACTTAAATCTTTAAACTTGCATAGCTCCAATTCCGCTGATTTGATTTTTGTTGTTTCGGTCTTGAGGTTTTTATTAAAATTTGCTCTATATTTTTCTACATTGGCGTGGGATTTTTCATGTGTTATGTTTTCACTGTATTACTGTTTGAAGTGCTGCATAAATACTTTACACATTGCCTCTAAGTTAAGCCTGACTGATAGTAGAGGGTTTAGCACAGGTTAATATGGGGTTTGCTTGTGACTCCACACTGATTAGGATTTTGGTTGCTCCTTAAGTAGGGTTTCAACCCTTTCAACCAGTAACCCAAATTCTTAAAGTTATGTTTCTGGGTCAGTGTACAAGCATGGGTGCCCCAATCGCAAACCTGAAGGGTCACCATCCCAGTTGATCCTTGGGTTCCTGGGAGGAGATAATGCTCATTATCACAGGCCTGACCATTTTTTCTTTGTTCATGGAACACCTTGAGTTAGGTGGACTGTCTCTGTTCAATAAACTATTAGTATCAAACAGAATTAGAGAAGGTGACTACAATATGTTGTAAGACTTCAGTATTTACCAAAAATAAGAAAGTTGTTTGGGTATAACATAGGGACCCAATGTAACTTAGAGGCCTTTAAATTGATAGTCATTTTATAGGTGACTACAGTGAATTCTGCATTACGTTGCTGCCTTTGCTACAAACACATTCCACAGTTATTAGGTTTGCACTTTTAAAACCTTTTCTTGGATGGGATTAGTATGCTGAGTGGTTCTGAGAGCCACTTCTCATGAAGACAAATGAAGCTCATCTCCTTGGCAGCAGCAGCAGACTGACCCAATGTGTGTGCAAATAGATCAGGTGCCAGATCCCTACAATAATTGGGGAATCCATTGGACCCTTTCAAAGAGGGGAAATATTTTAACCCACATGAAAGGGAAAGTGATGTGTAAAGTTGTTTTTAACCCTGTGTTAGATATATATTTTCCCTTAATGAGAAATATTAGAAACTTGTTTGTATATAGCACTGTTTCTAGAAATAGTAAATGTAAATAGAAGGTGTTACAATTACTCAGCTTACTGACCTCAGAATGATGAAAGACTGAGCCCGCCTTCCTTGGATTTGAACTTTTTACTGCTACTCCATTTGTTGTGCTAAGTTTGTAGAGTTTGGTTTTATAGTGTTGCCTAAGTGGGAAGAGTTTTTGTATTATACATAAGAACCAGAGAGGGGTGCACTTTTCATGTCATAGTGAACTTGTAGCTACACTTTATCATCGAATGAAGTGAAAGGTAAGTTACAGATAGTTATGTGTGCATAGCTGATTCTACCTTTTCTTCCTTTGGTTGTTAAGGTCTGGAACTGGTTTGGTTGTGTTTACAATACGGGGGACATCTTTTTGTAAAGCTTTCTGAAGAGACAGTTGTGTGCCACCAATGTGCATTTTCTTGAAGGATGGAACAGACAGTAAGTTTGTTTAGGCCAGGTGGAACAGTTTCAAGATGATGGTGGCACAGACTTTCTGAGGGAACGTAGGAGAACATAATGTGGCCGAGGATTGGCATGATGGTGAAGGCACTTTCTGTAACTTTCTTCACTTGTGGCACTAGTGACATACCAGTGCCTATGAAAACTCCCAGGTTTCTTGCATGTCATTGGAAATGATCCAGTTCATGAGGCCAGATAATCGTAGGTTGGACATTTTACAATTTCGCACAGTTTTTGATGCATTATATTTCAGGCGGTTGATCAGTATTCTTTGTCCATGGCTTGGAGGCAGTGGTCTAGGACAGAGGAGAATAGGTCAGGGTTTTGAGCTTCAGGATGCCATGGGTGTGTTCTGCATGGCATAATGGACCTGATTGAAGTATCAGATGAGTTCCCATAGTTGGATGTGGTGTGGAGAGATGATGAAACATTGTGTTCCATCCTAGTCAGTGCAGAAAGGAGTTTGTAGAGGACAGTGGGCACAAGATGATGCTTCATCTGTTTGAGAGATGAGAGGAGATCCATTCTAGAAAAGTTCCTTAAATACTAAGATCTTTGTACCCATGTGGGGTGATACACTGAATCAAAGGCAGTCGGTGGGTTTAATAATGATAAGACAACCCATCCATTTTTGTTGCCTCTGGTCTTCTGGCCATTCCAGAAAGCTCTCTGTGATAGAGGTTAGGTTATTGTCCAAGCCTTCCGTGTTAATGAGTTTGTCAAGAATAGCCTCTTGCAGAATGGTTGCTAGTTAGCAGCGTCTGCTGGATTGAGGTTTTGTTTGTTTGTGATCGGCTTCATGTGGTAAATAGACATAATATCGAAAAAAATATATAGAATGGACAGAATATCGAATTCAAAATATAGAATGGACATAATATCGAATGGACATAATATAGTGGTTAATAATATCGAAATGAAGGTAAGTAATATCGATTTTTAAAATATAGAAGTACATAATATAGGCATTAAAAAATATCGAATTTTTAATAATATCGAATTTTTGTACGTGTTTAGTATGTTAGTATATGAGTTAAAAATGTATATTATTTTTGTAATGTATGTTTAATATTTTTTAAAGTTACAAAATGTATGTAAAATTATTTTTGCGTAATTTCATTCCGTAGCGGGTTGTGGGTTTATAGGGGAATAGGGTGGGAAGTAATTTAATTATAGTAAATTAAATATTAATTTTTAGAGATTATTAATTATTTTTAATTTAATTTTGCGTTTTAGTTCTATAGCGGGTTGTGGGTTTATAGGGGAATAGGGTGGGAAGTAATTTAATTGTAATTAAGAAAATATTTATTTTTATTTATTGGTATTGATAATTAATTTATTGTTAATTAATTATTAATTGGTAATTAATTTTTATTAATTGGTAATTAATTTTTATTAATTGATTAATTGATAATTATGTTAATTGTATTAATTTATTATTTGGAGAGGGTTGTGGGTTTATAGGGGAATAGGGTGGGAAGTAATTTAATTGTAATTAAGTAATTATTGAAATTCTTTTTGTGTATTGATTAATTTATTGTTAATTAATTATTAATTGGTAATTTTTGTATTACTTATTACATTTTTGGTATTGAAAATTAATTGGTTGTTGATTAATTATTAATAGGTAATTAATTTTTAATAAATAATATTTATTGGTATTTATAATTAATTAATTATTAAATATTTTGTAATTGGTAATTAATTTTAATTAATGTTTTATTGGTATTGATAATTAATTTATTTTTATCTAAATATTAAATCATTACTTTCTCTACTGTTGCAGTCACTGGAGTGGGAATAGTAATTTTTACCCCTACGCTATCCAACGCTTTCCTTACTGTTGCACTCTCTGGAGTGGGAATAGTAATTTTTACCCCTACGCTATCCAACGCTTTCCCTACTGTTGCACTCACTGGAGTCGGAATAGTAATTTTTACCCCTACGCTATCCAACGCTTTCCCTACTGTTGCACTCTCTGGAGTGGGAATAGTAATTTTTACCCCTACGCTATCCAATGCTTTCCCTACTGTTGCACTTACTGGAGTGGGAATAGTAATTTTTACCCTTCCGCTATCCAACGCTTTCCCTACTGTTGCACTCACTGGAGTGGGAATAGTAATTTTTACCCTCCCGCTATCCAACGCTTTCCCTACTGTTGCACTCTCTGAAATGGGAAAAGTAATTTTTACCCCTACGCTATCCAACGCTTTCCCTACTGTTGCACTCACTGGAGTGGAAATAATAATTTTTACCCCTACGCTATCCAACGCTTTCCTTACTGTTGCACTCTGGAGTGATAATAGTAAATTTTACCCTCCCGCTATCCTACGCTAAAAATATTGAATATTTTTTATTAATATTAAGTTAATATATATATGTATTAAAAAATAAAAATGTATGTTTATTTTTTTATAACTTACATTAATTATTTATTAATTTTAAGGTTATTTAAGTATTTTTAAGTATGTTTCAGTTAATTATATTTATTATTTTATTAATTTTACATTACTTTTAATACATTTAAAAAATTCGATATTTTAACAAACTATATTATTTACAACAATATTTTGGATTCGATATTTTTGTACTTACCTGTTTGTAGATAGGAATTCGATATTTTGGCATTCTATATTTTATCCACTATATTTTTGCAGGTCGATATTTTGGCATTCTATATTCTGTCAGTGATCCCTTCATGTAGGTGGCCATGAAGGCACTGGGTTTGGTGTCTGCTGATGGTGCCTGCATCAGAATGTGACACAATGTTCTACAGACTCTAATACAATATGTTTTTCTAAACAGTGAATGTATGTAGTATTTGCTCCAATATGTCTGTCCGAAGGTTTTGTTCTCCTTTATTTAGGGAAGAACATTTTTGTGCTGTTATTTCTAAACTTTTTACCTATATTTGTATATAAGTATGTAATGTGCATATATTTACATTAATCTTTGACGAATGTGCTTAAAATGCAACTATTTACATATATTTACCCAAACATCTGCAGGGGATAAAAATATCCAAATCTATAAATACAACAGAAAATGACGTGTGTGTGTTAAAACTTAGGGGCCCATTACGATACCCGGCGTAAAAAAATCCGCCAGGCATGGAAGCGGCAAAAATCCGCCCGCACACACCGTCTGAACACCGACCATGCCATTACGATTACACAAACCGAAAACCGCCATCGGCGGAAAAATCACACAAGATACCGCCCGCCATCGTCCGAGTCGGAGTCAAACCGCCCGCCACGGACGGAAACACGCACGACAACACAAAACCGCCCGCCCTCACGGCCGACACACCGCATGTGAGATTACGATCGCACCGCCATGAGCGCGGGAAAACTACAAATATACCGCCCGCCAGCGCAAACAACGCCGATGAGAATCGACACGGCAGAAGCCATGGCGCCCACGTCCCTGCACAGAAACCATCCGCTGACAAAAACAATCGCACACAACATGGCCAACAAGTCCACACAGCAAGGCACGCACAAATACACAAGCACAGTACACATCCCGAAAACACCCCCCTGGACAAACAAAAACTACAAAGGCCAGAACCCCAGACACAACACACCTGAAAACAACAGACCATGAGGACACACCCACATAGGTAAGTACAAAAGCAGCACTCCCACAGACCACAACCCCTTGCAACATTGCAAACTAGAGAGGAGAGGAGAGGACACAGTGACACAGCAAGGACAGCAGCACACCACAGAAACGCACACATCACAACCACCACCACCACCACCGCCACCAAACACCGGCACCACAAACCCCCTGCACATTACACAACACACACCGCACCAGCACCACAAACACCATGGCACCACAAAGAATGCCCAAGTTCACGCCCATGGAGCTGACGGTCATGGTCGACGAGATCATCAAGGTGCACCCACAAATCTATGGGAACCTGGTCCAGCACACACCACTAGCCACCAGAAAGAGAATGTGGAACCGGATCGTAGACCAGGTCAATGCAGTCGGGACCTTGCCCAGGAACAGAGTCGAAATAAACAAACGGTGGAATGACGTCAAGAGCCTGGTCAAGAAGAAGGAGAGCAAGAACAGAGAGCTGGCTGCCGTCACTGGCGGAGGGAATCCCGCGCTCTTCAAGACCTTCAAAGCGTGGGAGGAGAAGGTGCGAGTCATCATACATCCCGAGATCCTCGCCGGATTAGCAGGGGGAGTGGAGGCTGGTAAGTACAAACTAATGTATACCAGCACACCGCTATGTACTCACATGCACTACGACCATGCCACAGCTCCCAGGGACAAACACCCCCATGTCCAGCACACAATACACAACACATCACACACACATGCAACAGACACCACCACACACAGCCCAAACCGAACAACTGTAAGATGCGTGGGGACATGTGTACACTCAGCCAGCCACGTAACCACCAACAGGTCCCCAAATATGCCAGAAGCGCCACAACGAGCACCCACCACACCCATGTGTCCGCCATAGCTGCACTAACCGACAAGTAACAGGTAAGTGGCAGGAACACAAAGTGCAGTGGGTGGGAGGGTGGACAGCCCAAGTACAAAACACACCAGGCCCCTAGTCCCACAGCACAGCAAGGAGGAGCATCCCCCACACCCCACAGCCACGTGTCAGCCACCGCAGTGCACAACGACAGCCGAAAGGTCGACATCACGGTCCACAGCAATCGGTGTCAGTGGGTGTCCAGCCACCACCACGACCCACAACACCCCCCACCCCCCACAGACCTGCAACATGGAGCACCCCCGCTTAGAACCATGTGGCATCCAGTACAGTGCACGCACGAACAACCTGCAGGTGGGAAACTGGACAGGGCTGGATTACTGGAGGCATGAGGACCGTAACACGACCAACACATGGGACATGTCACGTAGCAGACGAACACGCAGCACCGCCCACCGTCACGAACAAGTGAACAATGTGCACACGGACATGAACCACAGACTCACACCCCACATGACCCATCACAAACACAGCAACACCCAAGGAGCCACGTCTGCATGCACAAGCCACACTGAATATAGTACCACACGGCAGCCACTGTGCAACCCATCACACACAACCGAAACACCATTGAAGTCCTGTCCATGTAGCCCCTACTGCCTGTCAACCACACACCCCACAACTACGCCTATGTAAGACAAACAACACTAGACGCAACAGAGCGGAACAACATAAATGCACACGAACACCACTGAACCCATCAAACACACAGACACACCATGCACATACAACATACCATCCATCCCATCCATCAGCCCCAGTCTCATGAAAGGCATGTCATCCGCACAGCTGCCACACATACAGCAGTCACGCTAAGATACATGCCCATGACCAACCATGTTCCAGAAGTCAATGAAGCGCACGACACACTGTGAGCAACAACACACAACATGGGCCACACACCCCCCGAGCACTGCAGTGATGCACATGGCACAGGGCAGCACGCACACCAAGGAGATGGGACAACTGCAATACGTTGGCTGGCACACAACCATCACTCACTCATAACGATGCGTCCAATGCCATGTCCAGTAATCACAACAGACAGCAAATATGCAGGCCATGTCAAGCATGCACACACCTCAAACCATGCACTGTCATGCTGCCACAACACATGTCACGTTCGGCACCCATGGCTCACAGCATGTACCCCAAAAGCATATTCCATCCCAAATGCGAATCTGGGGCATGGCCCCCATGTTGCCATATGCGTTCCTAAGCGTCCCATCTGAACACCAAAAGCAAAGTACAAACCAGACCCAGGATGGGCCAGGAGCCCGCATACACCAGAGTCACAATAAGTAGGGGCACAGCAACACACCCATCGGCATGGCCAATCCGTCCCATGCCACATGTGCACAGCACACAGTCCCATTGTCAAGCACACACAACTACAAATGCTACAGCCACACACACGCCTCCGGGAAACCCATGTACGAGATTGCACGAACTGTTAATGTCAGACGACAAATACATACTTCGCCAGGTGCAACACAATAACAAATCTCATTCTCTCCACAGGTGACGAACTGCTGGATGCTGGGGATGGAGACAGCAGCCAGCACAGCCAGCCTACAAGCCCCCAACGAGGACACACGGATGTGGAGGATCTGTCCTCCTCTTCGGACACGGACCACCAAGCAGGCCCATCTGGTGTAGCAGGGCCCAGCCGCTCCCCAGGACCCCTCCTACCCACCAACCCATCATCCAGGGCTGCTGAACATTCCCAGCCCCCTGCTGCCACTGTCGTTGCGGCCACACACACGGTCATTGCGGCCACACCCACGGTCATTGCGGCCACACCCACGGTCATTGCGGCCACTACCATTGCCGCAACCGCCACCATCGCCGCACCGACCACCACCGCCGCCACCACCACCACGTCTTCGCTGGCACCAGCCCCAGCGCAGGTGGTGGCCCGGCCGACTGGATCCACCCTGGGAGCCACAGCGAGGACCGTGGTGAGCAATGTGGCTAGTGGGCAGGCCGGTGGCAGCAGTACTGGTAGGAGGAGCAGGGTCAGGGAAACGCAAGTCTCCCCTGGGAGCCATGCCCTGCCTCAAATGGCCAGAGTCCTTGGGGCCTATGAAGAGGCCCAAGAACAATGGGTCAGGTCTGCTTCAGACACGCGGGAGGTGCTGGGGGTGCTGAGGTCCATGGACGCCCGTATGGGCCAACTCGTGGACCTCATGGGCCAGCTGGTGGTGGCGGTGAGGTCACAGCCAGGGACAGCAGCTCCCCTACGCCACCACCTGCTGGGGCGCAGGGTCGAGCAGCAGTGTCCAGTTCCCCTGCGTCCACAGCCAGTGAGCACACCTCAACCACCAGCATGTCGCAAGCAGGCACCCCCTCGCAAACATGGAAGGGGCCGTCCGAAGTGGAAACAGATCTCCCGGGAGGACTTCGCACGCTCCAGACGCAAGTGAGGCAGCCAGCCAGCCTTCCTTGACCACCCACTGCATTGACTTGGACTACGATCCCACTCCACACAGCCATCTGGATGGCATGTGTGTGTTGGACTATGGACATAGAACCAGTGGGTACACCCTGAGCATCACGCAGCCATGACCGACAGCTCATTGTCACTGCACGCACACTTATGTCATCACCTTACACACAATCACATGTCACAGTTTGAAATAAATGCACCTCTTACACAAACTGCTGTTTGTGCCCTGTGTTTTATTTGTACGGAATACAACGGCCACCTTGGGCGGAAAGGCACCTGATGCGTGGCATGGCAATGGAACCGGAGGGCCTGTAGGGACCTAGGGGTGGGAGACAGAACAGGAGCACATTCAATGAGTGTGTCACACACCCATCACACAGTACATGTCAACAACTACAAGCAATGTACACACATCGCACAGAGCAATAGGGCACAATGCCACAGCCACCAACAGTGGCATACTACCCTGGCCATGGAGCGTTGACACACAGCACGCAGTGAACAAACGGCCACCCTGACACAGCACACACACACCTGCACAGACACAGCCACATCAGCCGTCGTACATGGACACTCACCGTCAAGTGAAGTAGTGGGCGATGAGCTGCTGCCGCACATTACCAGCTTCCTCCTCTCCGCTGTCCTCCTCACTCGAGCTGTCCTGGTCTGCGGGCTGGGGCCCTGGTTGATCTCCGTCATCCACGATGAGGGGGATCTGCTTCCGAATGGCCAGATTGTGCAGCATGCAGCACGCCACCACTATCTGGCACACCTTCTGTGGGGAGTACGCCAGCGCACCCCCGGTGCGGTCCAGGCACCTGAACCTGGACTTGAGGAGGCCAAAGGTACGCTCGACCACACGTCTGGTCCTCCCATGTGCCTCATTGTAGCGATCGTCTGCTGGGGTGCGAGGATTCCTCAATGGACTGAGCAGCCATGCCCCATTCGGGTACGCAGAGTCACCTGGGTGTGAGGGACACAGAGAACCGTTGCTATTCCAACTGGACAGGGGACAGCATCGCACAACCAGCACGCTACACCACTCCACATACTCACCGACAATACAGCCACGATCCTGTTGCAGATTGGACATCAGTCGTGGCAAGATGCTGTTGCGCATTATGTGTGCGTCATGGGCCGAGCCTGGGAACTTTGCACACACGTGGGTGATCACCATGTCCGCAAGGCACACCACTTGCACATTCAGGGAGTGCGTGTGCTTCCTGTTGCGGTACAGGTGCTCAGTGGCCTGTGGTGGAACAAGGCCAACATGTGTGCAGTCAATGGCTCCAACGACGTGTGGGATTCTGCCAAGGGCATAGAATGCACCCTTCACTGCCGCCAATTCACGAGCCCTGGGGAAGCGGATGTACCTGTTTCGGTACAGCATCATGGCTGCCAGTACATCCCTCAGCACCTTGCTGAACATGGGCTGGGACATCCCTCCTCCACTGCCCACTGTGTGCTGGAATGACCCAGTGGCGAAGAAATGCATGGCGGCCATCACCTTAGCCGTGGGGGTGACAGCTGTCGGATACACCCTGCGGGGACGGAGATGGGGTTCCAACATGGCACACAGTCGATGCAGGGTTGGCCTGTCCAGCCGAAACTTCCTAATGACCTCTGTATCGTCCATGTCCGCCAGCAATTGGTATGGGCGGTCAATGTTCGGTCTCCGCCTAGGGAAAATGGCAGTGGACACATGTCAAAGCAACACAACACATAGCAATTTCGCATACACATCACTGACATGACTGAGCAAGCACATGAGCCACAGCCCAGCTGTCAAGCTGGGACGGCACGGCCACAATACACTTACACAGGTCTCCCAACAATGGCAATGGCTAGTGATACAAACCACTGCCATGTGCATGCACATGGGGATCTAGGCCCCAATGACTTGCGGGGCGTGCTGATGGGGACTGACTGCATATTCGTCAAGCGGCAACGCCACGGCAACATGAATGTCTGCTGAGCATGGAACTGCTTCCGAGGCTGGATGAGTATGGCACACGACGACGACGATGTGGGCACAGGCTGAGCGGCCAAAACAAGTGGGACCTGTGGCACGAGGGGATATGAGACAGTAGTAGGTGTCAGCACTGCACCCTATGTACAGCACTGTACGGATCACACCTCCCGAAACATTGACAGGTGTCCACATTGACAGCCCCATGCCAAGACGCCTGTGTGCTTGCAGTCACATGTCACAGGTGAGAGGTTACATTGCACGTGCCAGGTGGCAGACGTACATAGTGGGAGCTGGCATGTGTGTGCATGTGTCTCCTGTTCAGGATCCACCAGATGGGCGCTGACTCTGTACTGAGCATTGGACACAGCATGTTCCGTGGAAGGCTTGTGTGTGTGGGATGGTGGCACTGGATGTGCCTCCGTTGGGTGGGGGGCCATGCACAGGGCGGGTACGTCGATGATTGCGCATTGTTGGTCACGGTGGGTGCACCCACTCAGATGTGTTGCCCTGTGTTCAATTCCTATGTCCGCATGATGATGGACTGTAGATGTGGGCAGACTACACATTGGTCGATGTGCTGTCTATATGCATGTGCCTTCACACCAGGCACAGCTGCCCCTGCACATGTGACCCCTGCTGGACTCGCTGCTGGGTCTGTGGAGCTGATGCACCTTCTGTGCGTGGGGCGGACAGCTCTCCTCACTTCCCTCATTGCGCATGTCATGACTTTGCCGCAGGTGACATGGATCATGGAGGGCCCACATGTACGCGTGGGTAGGCTACACATGATTGTTCACTGGTCGCCACCCCCAGTCAGTGTTTCGAATGGGAAGGTTGTCGTGCTGGTGGTATATTCGATGTGGCGGATGGGCGGGCCTAGGTGTGGGCTTACATTCCGGACATGGGGGGTAGTTGGATTGGCGACTAGTTGCAGTACACACGGGACACGTCTCTTCCTTTCCACATCTGGGTCATCCCTTGTACTCACTGACAGTGATACAGTCATCTTCGCCCCAGCCCTCATGTCCTCCCCTCGCTCCCCCAATATGCATGTGCACCTGCGAGGCTAGCGCTTGCACAGGCAGCCCCAAGCTCGCACCAGAGAGGGCAAGGAGTGTATGTGTGGGTCCAGTTGCACGAGTGGGCTGTCTCAGGGTATGATGTGTTGCGGGACGCCGTCCACCTGCGTGGTGCCCCAAATGGAGACCCGGCCTGCATGGACTATGCATCACAGTCTTCGCCTTCCGGATCCGCCACCTGCGACACCCAGTGGCTGTGGCTGCCCTTGCGGCCATGCCGCGTCCGTCTGTGACTGATGGCCCACACATTCACTCTTTGGCCTCTCTGGGGAGGGCTCGGGGGTGGTGGCGCACGCGCTTGCACTTAGTCGCAATGGCATGTGGCGTGGTTGGTATAATGGGCAATGGATGGGATGGTGCGAGCCACCTCCCGTGACGTCAGGGCTGCTCGTGCTGTGGTGCGTCCCCTACACTTCCATTTGACTTGTGCCATGCTAGACGTTGAGGTTCTATTGCCTGCGTGATATGACCAGGAGGAGCGCGAGGAGACCTCTCACACACCATGCTCCACTGCCATCCCGTGCCCTGTATCGCCTGTGCGGATTGACTATGTTGGGGTTACACCTGGTCGACTGGGGCTGTGTGTGCCTTGTCAAGGGGCATGGCGGGCGCACAACAGGATCCAGCTTGTCCACAGAGGGTGGGCTGAGGTGCGCCTGGTACCGCTTTGTACGTGTGCCCGGCTGCTGTGCACACACGTGTTCACTCCCCCCGACAGGTGTCCTCTCACAATGCCCAGGGAAGCGGTGGTGTACTGTTCATGACCCCTCCCGACACGGCGTGCTCCAACTTGGCATGTGCGCATCTACCCGTCACACCCACCCACCTGAGCACTGCGTCCATACGACTTCACACGACACATGTGTGTCTTCCACAGTTGTGCTACTCATTTGCGTTGACATCCAATACCAGTGGACTACATGGTCATGTCACGACTGCCGTGTACTTCACATACTCTCATCCTCTCTCATTCGTACTTGTGAAATGAGTCAGCGGAGACAGTTTTGGTTTCAAACATTATATTGAGTCTTCTGTCCTCTGTGATGCAGTATAGTGGACACTACTGGCAGCGGAATACATGTTGAGGATATACTGAGCATGATTGCAAATGGGATAGGGTGTGGGGTTACATGTGATTGGCTGTTGCATGTGGGATGTGGGCTTCAGAGTTACATCTGCTTGGCCAAGGCTGTGCTAATGTACATTTACGTATAGCTGCGGAGCTGCGGACTTTGACACAGACGGTATACATGTAGCCTACCAGACCGCTTGGCATCATGGGCACAGTCCATCTCAGTTCCATGTGACAGGTTTGCTGCGGTTGTTCCTCATGCACGCGTGCATGTGAGATGACATCAGGGCATGTGCTTGCGTGCATGCAGCGGCGTGCCACTTGTTGTTGCAATGTGGTGGTTACTGGACATGTCACAGTCACTGGGGTCGTGTTGTTGTTGTATGCACTTGTCGTCCATGCAAAGGTCCTGGTATGGGATTCCCGGGGCGGGGGTGGGAGGGGTGCAGCACCCACAGACTCCAGGCGACCTATTCATGTCCACTGAGCGGTGTGTGTGTCCATGGGCGCTGGATCCATGTCGTGTCCTGGTTGTTCGTGCAGTTCCGTCCATGTGGGTGCGATACACAGACCCCATGCCACTGCCTCCCACGATGCATGCGGTGTTCCTGGATGTGATGGGGAACAGTGTGCATGTCCCGGTCATATCCGATGTCATGGCGATGTCGTTGATGGTGTGGTAACAGTTGCCGGTCGTTTGGTATGGCTGTTGTGGTGGTGACTGGCCAGTCCGTGCGGAAGCTAAGCATGGGTGCGGGGTTGGACATCATAGGTCAATCGGGGAACCTGCGTTGTGGTCCGACGAATTTACAGGTTGTCAGGTATGCGATGCCGTCCAGCAGGGCTTCCATGTCATTGGTGGTGTACATGTTTGCCAGCCAATGTAGCGGATGGTGGCTGTCAAGGTGTTGTTCGTAAGTTGTCCCTTGGAGGACCATGATGGGGCATGCTGGGTGACATTCGATGTAGCTGTTCTCGATGATCCGTCGTGTGGAGGCACAGTGGTCCCATTTCAGTGCGGGTGCGATGTTGGCCACATACGCCATGCCCCCATAGGCAGAGCAGGCCCTGTCGTGTGCGTCCAGAGGGAGGAGTAGTGGTAGCAGGTCCGCCTTTAGACATGCCGGGTTGGAGAGGCATATCTCCACGGGATGCTGGTAGGGACACCTCCGACAGTAGAAGACGGGCATGACGCAGCTGAACAATGTGATGCGGTAAGTCAGTCGGTAACTTACGTTCAGCAGGGACAGGAGATCGCATCCCAATATATGTATCAGGTTGGTTTTGTACAGCTTGAGCTGTCCGGCGTAGTTGGGTAGGTGTGTTGCGGTTGCCATTTCGCAGCGGTGCGTTGTGGTGGCGTGCTCTGGCTGTGTGTGCAGTCTGCAATGTGCACGCTCCGAGGTTGCTGTGAGCTCTGTGTAGTCGTAGGGAGACAGGACTTGTGTTCTGTTGGCTTGTTTGGAGGACACGGGCCCTCATCCCACATGCTTCTCAGACAGTTCAAGGTCAGTGATGTGTGACTCCTTCCAATTAACTTGCATGTGGCCGACATGGGGGAGTGTTTTCTTCTTTCTTCCCCGTCCGTTGTGTGCTTCTGTGATATGCGCTATCTGCCCTGTGGTCGGTCTCCTCGGCATGCCTGTGTTGGTCTTTTCTTGGACAATGGCTGTATTCACCGGCTTCTTTCGTAGGGCTGTGGTTTCGGAGTTGGAATGGAAGGTCATTCAGTGCTGTCTGCTCTCCCTTGTGTGGGCGGCAGGCTGCCTTTCCGCTCTGCGTTGGGCCTTGTGTGTGAATGTTATTCTTGGGCCACCTGTTGTCGGTCCCCGGGCTCTTTGGTGTTCCGTTTTATATGTCTTGTTCATATGTGCAGGGTGGTATGGGTGTTTCAGTGTGGTACTGGCGTTCCTCTTCCCGAAGGGGCCCTGCTTCTCCTAGTTGGTGTTGCCACCGCTGTGTGCTTCGCCATGTTTGTTACACTGGGGTGTGTCCTGCTGTTGCGTGACTTCACTGACATGTGTGCGTCGGTTGTGTGGCGTTGGGTGTTGTCCGTGAATTGGGCGTTGGGGACATGTCTGTGGCAGGCCTGTCACGTGTCATGTGCGTTCGGGGTGGGGCTGATGTGTGTGCTGCTTGGTTGTGTCCCTGTGTCTGTGTGCGACGCATGCATGGCGCTGCGGTTGGCCTCTGCGTTGTGCGCATGTGTGGCGGCGTCATCGCCGCTTTGGGGCCGTGACGGGGTCGTTGGTTCCTAGTCCCAGGTGGTGTGTACACATGTGTTACGCGATGTTACGATTTGGCCTCTGTGTCATATGTGGATGCAATGGTGGATGTGTAGTGTACACGCGCTGGGGGGGGGTTGTCTGCTTTTTCCACCCTTGCACTGTGTGCGCTGTTTGCGTGCACTTGTTGTGTGTGTGCCTACCTGCGTCTCCGCGGTACGTTGCGTCCTTGGTGGTGCATCAGCAAGAGCATGGGGAGGGCCTGCAGTGCTGGATTCATGCTCGGGGGAGCCGCTTCTTCGTTGTCCGTGCTCGGCGTCCGTGTTACCGCTTCGGTTTGTCGTACGGTATCTCTTGGCCGTGGGAGCCGTTTGTTTGCGGCATCGTAATTTATACGCCGGGCGGGACGTGTTTTCGTCGGATGGTGTGTGTCAGTTGGGCTGCGCCGCTACGTGTACGGGCGCACTTTGATGGCGGACGGTGTTGCTGGCTTGCCGGCGGTGTTTGGCCTACTTTTCGCATCGTAATTGGGCGGGCGTGTGGACTGCTGCGTGCCGGCGGTAACTGGTGGTTTTTGCATCCGCCAGCACGGCGGTTGTGCTTCCGCCCGCCATCGTAATGACCCCCTTAGCCACAATTTCCACATCTTTTTTAAAACAATGTCCTCATGAGAATACCACAATTGAACTATAAAATAGAAAATGCCATGCTTAGCAGTATATCTCAAAAATATCCCTGCAAGTTGAATACCCTGTACCTATGACCCCAATCAAGGTTGCTTGTGAACCCTTTTTTCACTCCTTTTATGTAGTTTTCATCGCAGGGGCCAGGGCCCCTAAATCCTATGCTCCTGGCTACAGCCCTGATTCACAGACCCATACAGCTAAACACACACACTCACAAAACCAGTCACACACCCACACAGCTGCTCATGCACCCACCCACAGACCCATACAGCCACTCTAACAGCCAGTGACCCACCCATATAGCTACTCACACAGCCACTCACAGACCCATACAGCCACTCACACGCCCATTCACCGACCCATACATCCACTCACACACCTACAAAACCACTCATCAATCTATACAGCCACTCTCACACCCACTCTCAAAGGTTACAGGGTAAAGTTAGGAATTAAAATTTTAAGAAACGTAAAAATTCACTAAAAAATCAAAGGTCACAGGGATGTTATAGTTAGGGAATAGTAGTAAAACAGTGTAGAATTTCACTAAAAAAACAAAGGTTATTGGTTTGTTATAGTAAGAAAATAATATTTAAAAATTATAGAAATTCACTGAACCAACCAAAGGTTACAGGGACATTATAGTTAGGAAATGAAATTTAAAAAAATGTAGAAATTCACTGAAACAACCAAAGGTTACAGGGACATTATAGTTAGGAAATGAAATTAAAAAATCCCTAGAAATGTACTAAAAAAACAAAGGTTACAGGGACGTTATAGTTAGGCTCAGATTTTACATGCACAAAGCCAGTGAAATTCAGCAGTTCTAGTTACCTGAGCTAACTATAACTTACTCCCCCCAGCAATGCAGTGCTTATGACCTCATATATTACATCACTGATGACATGGTCAGTGACATCACTGATGACATCATATACAGAACCACTCATAAATTAACTCACACAACCTCACACATACCCACTCACACACCCACTTACTCATCCACAGAGCCACTCACACACCCACTCACTCACCCATTCAGTCACTCACACAGCCACTCACTCACCCATACAGCCACTAATATACCCACTCACTCACCAATACAGCTACGCACACACAAACTACTTCACCCACACAGCCACTCACCCCCCACTCACTCGCCCATACAGCCTCTCACGAGAACCATTCACTCACCCATACAACCACTCATGCACACCATGACACACCCATACAAACACTTATATACCCATTCACACATCTGTAGAAGCACTCCCACAACCACTCACTCACCCATCTAACTACTCACTCACTCATACAACCACTCACACATGCCCACTCCAATTCAGCCACTCACAAACCAACTCCGTTAACCTAAAACCCACTCAAACATCCACTCACTCATCCATACAGCCACTTACACACTCAGTCACTCACCCATACAGCCACTCACACACCCTTACAGCCACACACACACACTCACTTGCCAATACAGACACTCACACATCCACTCACTCGTACAGCTACTCACACACCCACTTATTCACCTATACAGTCACTCATATACCCACTCACACACCAAATCAACCACTCACACACCCATTCACACACGGATACAGACAATCTCACAACCACTCAGATGACATATGATAGAAATAGTATCACCCATTAGTAGTACAGAAAGAAGAGTAATTTAAATTATGCAGTACCTTAGTATCTATCTTTATGTCTCACAAATGTTTCCAAAACACACTCACTAGATGATGTCATCAGTGATGTAATCAGTGATGTCACTGACCATGTCATGAGTGATATAACATGTGAGGTCATAAGCATTGCGTTTCAGGGGCCTAAGTTATATATAGCTCAGGTAACTATAACTGCTGAACTTCTATGGTTTTGTGCATGTATAATCTGAGCCTAACTATAACGTCCCTGTAACCTTTGTTTTTTTCTGTGGATATATATAAATATATAGATATATATCCTGGGGAAAATGTCCATTATGCTGCCATAATCTTACATAGTTTCATGTTATGCTTGTTACATGCAATTCGGAAAAAAATTCACCATTATGCTATGTGGTGTAATTATGCCTCACTTGTGGTAAAATGTTACCATGAAACCAAGGTGAACGACCAGAACGTGAGAGGCTGTTGTTCACTGCATGTGTGTTTTTGCACTATTTATTTTTTACACGAAATGTGTCTTCACGTCCAAAATGGAAAGGACGCATCCAAGCGCACCTGCCGGAAACTGGAGAACAAATGGCACAGCGAGAAGACGCCGGACAGCCGCGCAGCCCACAAAGACGCCATCCGCAACCACCATCACCTCATCAGGTCCGCCAAGAGGACCTCCTTCAAAGACCGCCTCGACAACAACGCACACAACAGCAAGGAGCTCTTCAGCATTGTGAAGGAACTCTCCAACCCCAGCTCCAACGCCAACGACATCCCACCGTCGCAAGCCCTGTGTGATTCCCTCGCCACCTTCTTCCACCGCAAGATCGCCGACATCCACGACAGCTTCGACTCCCGGATGACCCCAACAGGCCCCGGCACATCAGACCCGCCGCACCCCATCGACCACGACCCCCTGACAGCCTGGGTCAACGTGAACACCGAGGACACAATCAAGACCATGGGCGCAATCCACTCCGGCTCCCCATCAGACCCTTTTCCACACCACATCTTCAACAAAGCCGGCAGCTCCATCGCACCCCACCTGCGCAACATCATCAACCTCTGCTTCGAGACCGTGACCTTCCCAGAGAGCTGGAAACACGCCGAGATCAACGCCCTACTCAAAAAACCCAAGGCGGACCCGAGCGACCTCAAGAACTTCCGGCCCATCTCCCTGCTTCCATTCCCAGCTAAGGTCATCAAGAAGATCGTCAACAGACAGCTCACCCGCTACCTCGAAGATAACAGCATCCTGGACCCCTCCCAGTCAGGATTCCGCAGCAACCACAGCACCGAGACCGCCCTCATCGCCGCCACAGATGACATCAGGATCCTGCTGGACAACGGCGAGACGGCGGCCCTCATCCTCCTGGACCTCTCCGCCGCCTTCGACACTGTTTGCCACCGCACACTACGCACACGCCTCCACGACGCAGGGATCCGAGACAAGGCCCTGGATTGGACCACCTCCTTCCTTTCCGGCAGAACCCAGAGCGTCCGCCTCCCCCATTCCGATCCGAAGCCTCCGAGATCATCTGCGGCGTACCCCAGGGATCTTCCCTCAGCCCGACACTGTTCAACATCTACATGGCTCCACTCGCACGCATCGCCCGACAGCACGACCTCAACATAATCTCCTACGCCGACGACACTCAACTGATCCTCTCCCTCACCAAGGACCCCCTCACCGCTAAATCCAACCTCCACGAAGGAATGAAAGCCGTCGCCGACTGGATGAAGTGCAGCCGACTTAAGCTGAACACAGACAAGACGGAGATCCTCATCCTCGGCTCCAACCCATCAGCCTGGGACGACTCCTGGTGGCCCTCGTCACTAGGGGCACCGCCGACACCAACCGACCACGCACGCAACCTGGGAGTCATCCTCGACTCAACGCTCACCATGACCAAGCAAGTCAACGCAGTCTCCTCCTCCTGCTCCAACACCCTGCGCATGCTCCGCAAGATCTAAAGGTGGATCCCGACAGACACGAGAAGAACAGTCACCCAGGCACTCGTCAGCAGCAGACTCGACTACGGAAACGCCCTCTACGCAGGAGCCCCGACCAAGCTCATCAAACGACTGCAAAGAATCCAAAACGCCTCTGCACGCCTGATCCTCGACATTCCACGCCACAGCCACATCACCCCCCACCTGAAAAACCTACACTGGCTCCCCGTCGACAAGAGAATCTCCTTCAAACTCCTGATCCACGCACACAAGGCACTCCACAAAACCGGCCCAGCCTACCTCAACAGTCGACTCTCCTTCTACGTTCCCAACCGTCAACTCCGCTCCGCCGACCTCTCCCTGGCCACCGTCCCGCGCATCCGGAGAACCACCACCGGAGGAAGATCCTTCTCTCACCGCGCCGCCAAGATCTGGAACACCCTTCCCCTCAACCTACGACAGACCCAAGACCTGCTGACCTTCAGGAGACGACTCAAGACCTGGCTATTCGACCAGTAGCAGCAACACCCCCCCCTCCTCTCCCTCAGCGCCTTGAGACCCTCGCGGGTAAGTAGTGCGCTTTACAAATCTTGTGATTGATTGATTGATTGATACAGTACTGCCCCACGGTGTATGCTGTGCTTTACAAACTCATCTGAATAAAGCGTCCCATTGTTCATCTGAGTTCTTACTAAAGGCAGGGGCAGGTTCACTGCTTCATGCCTTTCGTTGCAGAAGCTGTCAAGGGGCAGCATGTACTGTCCATGTTTGGGTGATGCTACAATGACCCATGCTCATCACATGTGGTGTACTTGTAGGAAGAGAAAATGAACTTAAGCACTTTCCCTCCCTCGATGGTTCAATGCACCAGAAATGCTTTAATATCAGCTGGAGGCAGACGAGCACGGGTGAAATAAAGGGACAAGCATGTGCTTCTCTGTGCAGTGCTTGTCGGGCGATCCTCCCATCCTGCATAAAAAGGAGATCGCACTGCCCCCGGTGAGTTTTGTTTAACCACACTCCAATTGTTTCTTAATTAGTAAATATTCATCTGTCATCGGCAGCAGCTATGACACCCCTCCCGCTAACACGTTGTGCCATAAATAATCAATGAGGCGGCATTAATATTCATGAGCTGAAACTGTGTAGTCATGTGCGCTGGTGCAGAGACGGGGGGAGTGTTGTCATGAACTGAGTCGTAACTCGGCGTGTGTGGATGCGAAGATGCGAGATACTTAAGGAAGGGTGGACGGGCATGCTGCTGCCGCCTCCGCTGCTCCCCCGCGCGCCGCACATCGCCTCGGTGCATGCCTCCATCTCACAGTGGCGTGCCGGTGTCTCCACGCGGGAGTGACTGATGACAAACTGTAGTCGCGCCCGGAGGGTGATTCCCTGTCAGTGCGCCTGCCATTCTGTGCTGGGGGAGAAGGGAGCCCAGATCTTCCGCCGCGTGCTAGAATGGGCTGCAACCTGTGTACTTTTCAGAAGAGGGAGGAACACTACAAGCTGCTCTACGAAGTCGCACAGGTGAGAGAGTGCCGGGCCGCTGCGTGCCCTGGGAGCAGGCATGGGCAAGGTGGCGAACGGGATTGTCATTCTTAAAATTGTCGTGTGAAGGAAAGGGGGCAGCGAGCTTTAGTGCAGCAGGTGTATTGGCACCGGGAGCCGGAGAGTGAGGGGCCAATGTCACTCCAATATGGCTTTTACTGCCCAGTTTGCCTCAGTGCCGATGCATTCCATTTGAAATACAAAAACCCAGCATTTAATTTAAAGTACCACGGTTCTCAGATAGATACCTCCCTAATAGCATATAATCGCGGAAAAAGGAATTAACCGTAGCGCCTGCTTAATTCCTGGAAGACGCCGAGCGTGATTCCCTCTGGATTATACGTGGTGACTGCCCCCTCGGCCTCAGAGCCTGCCGAGTTCAACTTATATCGCAGATAAAGTGTGAAAGAGCCCCTGAGCGTGCCACCGTTCTCGCCTACTGCGCGTCCGCCTGTTCCTGGCTCCGCTCACGCTCGTGCGGAGGACGCAGCGCACGTGACAGGAGCCAACCAGGTGTTGCACCAGGAACCACCAGCTGCCCCCCGGGTGGATGCCGTGTCAGCAGACCCGGAAGCCTGCATCCATTCACTGACTCGGATACAATAATCCGAATTAGCGTGTTCAAACATTAAAACTTGACTCGGCCAAATCCCCTTTTAATGTTATGCCCCGGTGATATCGCGATCACAGTCCTGGCTGTGTGGTGTCTGGAGGACTGGTGGCAACGGGTGGGTGTGGGTCTGTCTGGGCGACAAAACAACTGAAGATTAGCAGTCCTTTGCAAACATATCTGACTCTAAGGGGCTCGTTTATATTCATGCAAGAAAGCAATACTGGAGCTGCGTGCACAGTTCTGGGGCCTGGGTACCAGATAGCACAGAAGCCGCCGCCGAGCGCGCTGTCAGATTAGCAGACAGTGTGAGAGAGGAGGCACCCAGCCACCGCGCTCAAGGAAACATGTCTGCGCCTCTTGACACCAAGACATCTAGGAAACTGGAACAGGGATGTGCGGTAGTCACGTTGTGGCTGGTAGAGTTCAGCATTGTTAAACTGGCCCTCCCCCGTCGCTGTGCCTATTATAAACAGAGAGGATATTGTACCGTCACCCACGCAGAATTGGTAAACACTTTAAAGCTGTCTTCGGGCTAAAAGCATGACTTTTGAGTGGTACTTACCAAGGGCTCACATGTCCTACCTCGTGTCAGTCTTAACTACAGCAGAGCTACTGTTTATCCCTCGTGGTACAAGAGAAACATGAATTGGTCAAAACCTGTTTTCCATCCAGTTCGCATCAGCTATTTACAAAGCACACTTCCTATTCGAGATTTCGTAGATGGGTGACGTGCCACCGATTCTAAACAGTGGCGTAACACAAGATGATGGGGGGGGGGCACAGAATGTGGAGGGGCTCCAGTCTTGCATATCTCACAGAAAGATACTAGAACTTAGGCTGAATGCCCCCTCCCACGCTCCGCAGGGGCCTGCGTTACGCCCCTGATTTTGAATACTTGGTGCAAGTTGGTGCTCCAACTGTTTATTAATTAGTAAATATTCATCTGTCATCAGCAGCAGCTATGACACCCCTCCCGCTAACACGTTGTGTCATAAATAATCAATGAGGCGGCAGTAATATTCATGAGCAGAAACTGTGTAGTCGTGCGCTGGTGCAGAGACGGGGGGAGTGTTGTCATGAACTGTGTCGTAACTCGGGCTCGGCGTGTGTGGATGCGAAGATGCGAGATACTTAAGGAAGGGTGGACGGGCATGCTGCTGCCTCCCCTGCTCCCTCGGTGCATGCATCCATCTCACAGTGGCGTGCCGGTGTCCCCACGCGGGAGTGACTGATGACAAACTATAGTCGCGTCCGGAGGGTGATTCCCTGTCAGTGCGCCTGCCATCCTGTGCTGGGGGAGAGGGGAGCCCAGATCTTCCGCCGCGTGCTAGAATGGGCTGCAACCTGTGTACTTTTCAGAAGAGGGAGGAACACTACAAGCTGCTCTACGAAGTCGCACAGGTGAGAGTGCGGGGCGCTGCGTGTCCTGGGAGCAGGCGTGAGCAAGGTAGCCAACGGGCTTGCAAAGTTATATATCAAGCGTTTTGAGTTGTGCACTCTCCCTGTGTGGGGACCACGCTGTGATCTCCGTGCAAACACTAAGGGCGCCTGCAAGTTGTCACATTAGATCTGTAGCGCAGTATGTGGTTTAAGAAAAGGGTTGGGGTGTGATGAAGCTCTGGAGTCTAGTCAGGGATGCTCGTGCAAATGCGGATATTATTTACAGTTTACATTTGGATAGTCCCAGATCTTTCTAAAATATGGCAACTTTATTTCCGACTCCTGGTCGATGAAGGATGCTCTTGCGATAGTTGGCATTGTGTCACCGCTCGTTGTTATGGTTCATTGAGTCAGTTTGTGCGTAAAGTGCATTATAGTACATCGATAGCCAGGTGATGGCGGCGCGTTGTTACCAAATAATTTCGTCGTGTTGAACTATACTCTGTGCGTAGTTTGGGCACTTGGTCCATGAACGGAATGTCTGCGGGGTATTGTTTTGGAAATACAAATTGGTCCGTACAGTGTGTGGGCGCCGAACCATGGAGAACACGTGTGCTTCTGTGCAGTGTGCTCACGGCGCCTTCCCGCCTCGCTCCGATGGCGTGAGTGCAGTAGGAAGCGCCGCTGCTCTGAATGAGGGGGACATGCCTTGGGGGCCCGTCTCTTCTGTATGCATCTGTCAGAGGGGTGACAGATACATGTTGACAGAGGCTGAGCGCGCCCGGCTTCCGGAGGCACTGCCGGTGACAGGCGCGTGGCGGGGAGCCCCTTTCAGTGCTGGTGGTCCTCTGGCCCAGGGCGGATAAAGTGTTCATCCCTCGTGGTACAAGAGAAACATGAATTGGTCAAAACCTGTTTTCCATCCAATTCGCATCAGCTATTTGCAAAGCACACTTCCTATTCGAGATTTCGTAGCTGGGTGACGTGCCACCGATTCTAAACAGTGGCGTAACACAAGATGATGGGGGGGGGGCAGAATGTGGAGGGGCCCCAAGTCTTGTATCTCTCACAGACAGATACTAGAACTTGGGCTGAATGCCCCCTCCCACGCACCGCAGGGGCCCGCGTTACGCCCCTTATTTTGAATACTTGGTGCAAGTTTATTGCTAACTCTCGGGATAACTCGGTGGGTAGGATGATTACTGCCGAGGGCGTTGCACACCCTGCAGCTCATTGGTTGGGAATCTTAACAGAACCACCTCTAATCGTCAATCTGAGGCCTACAGAGAAAGTAGTGTTGAGCAATAACAGCTGGTTTTAATAAGCAAATGCAAACAATTCAGCTGTGGCGGGCACTGCGTAAACGCCCAGTATTATTAAAAGTGCAGGCAGTCATATACTGTGCTTGAATAACATTTTTATTTTGGCACAGCACCTTCAGTTAATGTGCATTCAGTGTGGGTACAGACTCTTTTGTCTGGTTTCACTAATAGAAGTCATTATGCAGGAGGTCGCGGGCACTGGCCTTTCCCCTCTGCTGAGCCACGTTTGAAATCTGTGGAGACTGCTGCGACCTGACCTTTAACCTACTTGTAACGGACCTTCGTGTTTCACACCACAAAACCTTTTCGTTTCTAGGATGAGCCAGTGCAGTGCTGGAATGTTTCAGATATCAGCTGGTCCTTGTTCTTCGTATTTTGTGCCTCCATTTGACGAGTAAAGTTTGCCACCATAGTTAAAATCCACGAACGGAACGACAATAAAAACGGAGACCAGCTCAACAAAGACTTCAATTGCTTGTAATTCTCATTACGATGATTATTAAGCGTCATTAAAATGCGAAAGATCATTTGCTTAGAGTATTTCCTGTTTCTCTCTGTTTATTGGAATGCCTAGATAATGCTCTTAATAGCAGAGATACACCTGTTACAAGAAGCTGCCAATGTTTGTTGGCACGTACAGGAACTGAGTCACAGGCTGATAGAGTGGATCGCCTAGGGTGACGCAATTGAGTCGGGGGAGTGCCCGGATGACAGTTCATTTCTCCTGCTCCCAGAATCACCAAACGGTTATTTCCCAGCCCTACATTTAATTCTATCCCTGGAGTCTACTAATGTTCGCCTCTTCCTCAAATACTTTTTCCCCATTCCTCTTTCACGTCCCGGCTTCACTACTTCCCTCTCCAGACCCCAGACCCTTTCTCTCCGCGCTCCTCTCTCCCTCGCCATCTTTGTCCTTGCACTGTCCCACACGTGCCCGCCCTCTTTGTGCCTCTCGCTGAATGTCTCCCTGTGAAGCCCTCCTCGTCTTGCACCCTGTTGTCAGCTCTTGTCTGCCATTCATCTCCAGCCAGCCCCTCGCGAACCGCTATCCACCCCGCCTCACCCTCTGTCTCAATGCTTGATCTGCCTTCTTGACATCCATTTCAAAACCACAGAGGCATGAGACAGGCGCGCAATTCATTAAGCAACTATGGGGTTCGCATTGGTTTTCCTTCATGCACTGCCTTTCTTTTTCACTCCTCCTTGTATGCCTGCATACTTACATAGCTTTCACTAAGCAAACCAGTATGAAAAAAACTGTTTTTTAAAACGAAGCACTACACACCGCATTTCTGGTGTTTGTAAACACTATAAAAAACAAACGCTTCCCATTTAATCAATCAATCAATTAATCAAACCGGAGTTATAAAGCGCAACTATTCACCCGCGAGGGTATCCAGGCGCTGAGGTCTAAGCTGCTGGGGTGGGGTCGGTTGACCAACCAGGTCTTACGTTTCCCTCTGAATACCTGAAGAGAAGGTGAGCTCCAGAGATGGCGGGGAGGAGGGGGGGCTGTTCCAGGCCTTCGTGGTGAGGTAGGAGAAGGAGGGTCCTCCACTGTTGCTTCGGCAAATGCAAGGGGTGTGAGCGAGGGAAGGGAGCACAGGTGTCTGGAGGGTTGGTGGAAGCTGATGGTATTCTGGGGTTGAATCTGCCTTGTTGGGCTGTGAAATCGTAACCTGACGCTGACTGCATGTTTCAGTGGCCAGCTTTCAACTGTTTGAGCCATTCTTATGTGCTGTAACTTCTATAGAGATCTGAAACTTTTATCTACAGAAGTATGCACTTCATCACATAGTACATTGCCTGCAGTGGCCATCACAATTTATTACAGGTTAGTTACTGATATAAGCGACTGTATATTTTTTTAAATGGAAGCGTTTTTATACAGTGTAGTGCAGAGGATAAAGAAAGCAATACAGATACAAACTAATAAAAAAGCAGGAGTATCAAAAGATGAATGAATGAATTAAACACGTATAAAGCACACTGCTACTCACTAGGTGCATCCTGGCACTGCAAGTTATGAACTGATAACCCAGCCAAGCTAATTAGATGAGAGAGTGGCAAAGTACATCAATGCCACAAAACGCCAAGTCGTTAACTGATTTTTTTAAGAGAACTTCCAATTCTATGAATCGAAGGGGACTGGGAAGTTGGTTCCATGCATCAGCTCCCAGTACTGAGAAAGATTTGCCACCTCGTATTTTAAGTCTGAATGAAGGGGACTTAAGAAGGTTCATGCAGGAGGATCTGAGGGTTCTGAGGGTTGTATAATGTGAAAATCTGGCCATCAGATATTTTGGACCAATGGCTTTGAAAGCTCGGAAAACCAGTACAAGAACCTTAAAAAGGATTTGTTTGTGTACTGGGGGCCAATGTAAGGCTTTTAGGGCTGTAGAGGTCTACATCTGGGGAGCTTCAGCACCAGTCTGGCTGCAGTGTGTTGCAACATCTGAAGTTTATGGAGCATGCATTTTGAGGAGCCTGCAAAAAGACTATTGCAATAGTCTAGTCTTGAGGTGATAAGGAGAAAAGCAGCTGTCTTCCTGGCGGCTAATGGAAGGAAGTCAAAAAACTTCCTTAAGGATTTCATTGAATGAAAGCATGTCCCTGCCACAGCGAGGGATTGCGGACGGAAGGAGAGTGAGGTGTCAAATTTTACACCAAGATTTCTGGCAACTTCGACTGTGGCAGGAGGAGGTACTGAGATTGGCCACCATTGCGATGGTGAAAAGCAGTTGGATACGCCAAATAGCAGGATCTCCGTTTTGTCCGTGTTGCATTTCAAATGATTTTTTGCATCCACAAGACAATTTAAGTTAAGCAATTTTGGAAGTTAAGTTCCAATGGTGAGGACTCTTTATCCAATGTAAGGATCAACTGCATGTCATCAGCATATGAATATGTGGCGATTTCAAAGGACTCTGTCAAAGAAATAAGAGTAGCCATATATATGTTGAATAGAGCAGGGCTAAGAGGCGAGCCCTGTGGAACTCCTAATGTTACTGATGGTTCTACCAATGAGAATGGTCCTGGAGAGACAACTTGTCTCCTCCCAGTTAGAAACGGTTTAATCCACGTCAACGCTTTGTGGGAAATACCACAGCCCTTAAGACGTTGGAGAAGTATCTGGTGAGAGATAGTATTGAACGCGGCGGAGAGATCCAATAGGATCAATACTGCATTATTTACTGTGTCCAAAGTAAATCTACTGGTCCCAGAAACTTCCAACAATACCGATTCTGTAGAATGTTTCACACGGAAACCTGATTACTGAGGATGGAGTACATCTGAATTTTCAAGAAAAGAGGTTAATTGGTCATTGACCAATTTTTCAAGTATCTTGGTAAGAATCGGAAGTAATGAAATGGGACGCAGTTTAGATAAAGTAGCCGGATCTACCAGGGATTTTTTTCTAAGGGGTTTTACCACCATCAATTTCCATTCTGGGGGGACATCAGCTGTAAATAATGAGGAGTTAAGAATAGTATTGATTACTGGGTTTACTGTATCAACGACCTTGTGAAGAATAGCAGGGGGAGAAGGATCGTTGGGGGAACTCTGACTAGCAAGAAAGAATAGCTTGTCGTGATTGTGAAAGTGTAATTTCATGAAATTCTGTCAAAGTCGTAGTCCCTTCTTTTGAGGTAACATCCAGTAGATTGTCATTGGTAAAGAGAGAGGTCTTAGGTAAGTCTTGTTGAATGGCAAGTATTTTATCCTCAAAGTAAGAGGCGATCTGATCGCAGAGGGTTTAAGAGGGGGGTGTCTCTAACTAGTGCCCTAGGCTGTAGAAAGGATTTAGAGATGTTGAGAATAGTTTTAAGGTCATGCTGGGCCTCCTCGATCTTAGCAGTAAAATACGTTTTTTTTGCTGCTTTGATCTGGGCCTAATAGACTTTCTGCACCTTTTTGAAATGGTGCAAGTCCTTGGAATTGTCAGCATGTCGCTACTTACGTTCCAGTTGTTTGCATCGCAGACGCTGCTCTGCTATGGTTAAAGAGAACCATGGGGCTGAAGGGTTGGATCGGTGATTTTTGGAGGATGTGGCGGGGGCCAGCTTGTTACCTATATCTGCGATCCACTTATTAAATAAACTGAGATCTTCCGCTAGGATTCCTGTGAGAGTCGGCGTGGAGGAAGATAGACAGGGGATTAAATTTGCACCAGTCATCGGTTTACTCCACTTGCATAAATTATGGATGCCCTTAGTTGTAGTGGGCTGTGGCAAACCATATGAGTTAATTGAACTTGTGAAGGGAATTAAGTTATGATCTGACCAGGCCTGCTGGACAGGAGCATCTATTACTAAATTGAGGTTGTTGGAACAAACTTCATCCAGAGTATGACGAGGTGTGTATAGGGGATGTTACAAGCTGGTTAAGGCCAATGATACTTAAAGTATCAAGAATGTTTGATACATCGGGTATCTTACTAATCTCCAAATGGAAATTGAAGTCCCCCAGGATGGTAAAGCTGGCATATTGGAGTAACAAAGGTGCCAGTGTTTCTCCCAAGGAAGCAAAGAAGGTGGATCCTGGGGCTGGAGGCCAATAAATTAGGGCACCTGCAAATGATTGATTGGGATTGATTTTAAAACGGAAGCTTAGACTTTCTGCTCCTTTTAAGGAGTTTATCTCGAAAGTACAGCATTGGAGTGAGTCTGGAAAGATGATAGCCAGACCCCCACCACAATGCTCCTCTCTATCCCACCTAAGGATAGAATATCCTGGGGGAAGAGATTCAGCAATATCCTGACTGCACCAATCCTTAAGCCATGTTTCAGTAATAAAAAGAAAGTCTAAAACAAGGTCTTCAATCAGATCATGCACCTCCTGTGCGTGTTTGCGCAGTGAGCGAGCATTGATAAGTCCACCAGGTAAAGACATAGTGCTGTGGTTATGAAGAAGCATGGGGTCAGGAAGCTGCTCAACAAACATCTTAAATGTGCCTTTGCACGGGGAAACTCTGTTGGGTAGCTGCGCGCTTTATAAATCTATAAATAAATAAATAAATGATGCAGCATAATGGGTCCTCAATGCGGACTAGGTCTAAAAAAGTGACCACAGTGTGAGGTAGAATGCCTGAAAGATTTCAGGTGGAATGAGGGGAATGAATGGACAATACCTGGAGTTCCGCTGACAGGGGGGCTGGTGTTGGTCGTGGTTTGGGTGCGGACGGCAGCAGACTGGCTTGCCTTTGGTGCACATTTGGCGTACCGCCGGAGCAACTGCACTGTTCTGTGCACGAAAAGGACTCTGAGCTCTAGCAGGCTCTGCCCAGTAAAAATCTAATTAGCCCTCCCCAGCCAATCAGAGAACGACCTTTGGCATCAGGAAATGCCCAAAAACTAAGCGAAGAACGAACAGCAGTTTTCCCCCAAATTAAAGTGCCAAGTGCATGTAACAGCCTATAAATTGCAGCAAGTAGCAACAACAAGATAGCATCACTACATGCATCATGACATGATTAAACTGGTACAAATAGAGATAGAACCAGTGTAAATAATAGTCCTTGGGTTGATTATAAGCAACAAAAGAAAACAGTAATAAATAGCATCTTCGTTAGACCCACCCACTTCAATTCTATTTCTTTCCATCATTCCAAGACATGACCCAAACACTGGAGAAGTCACGTAGTGGATGGATATAAATATGTAGGTCTGATTACAGAGGGGTATTAAAATAGGATGGTGTTCTGGGAGTACTGTTGCAACTATGTGAAGAGAGTTTATGCTTTTGGAAGTAAAGCTGGAGAAAAGAGATTTGTGTATGCTAATGATCAGGAGGTTATTTGATCCCACTTGATGTAAGATTCTAGTACTTGAACCAAAGAGGACATTAGTTAGTCTACAGTCAAGGGCCAGTGCTTCGTGTTTTTTCTCATGGCTGATGTCATCAAGCATATTCTATAAGCCTACAGAACTCTTAGTAGTGGCTGTTGGGAGTTCGACTCAGTTACATAGTGCGATAACTTTTTGTCAGATGAAGTAGAGTTTTTCCAGTGGAAAGAATATTAAACACTAATGAGTGTTACTGTCTTGGGTGTATCTTCAGCATACGCTGAGAGAAGGTTTTGGCAGAGCACCTTCCAGAAAGCTCTTGCATGGTACCTAATAAAGATTAATTTAACTTAAAAAAAACAGAGAGGCCTGTGGGAATGGTACTATGGCACAACAACTTTCGCTTGGTGCTTTTTAGGTGTCTCTCTTAGTCAGCTTTTATCTGCTGTCAAAGATATATTTTGAACAACACCAATTCTTAAATTGGGCTTTGAGTCTGCCCATTACTTGCCATTGCTTTCATGGGCTTTCATTTGTTTTCTTGTTTTTCAATAGCTTTACTTCCACTTCTTGTGTGTGTGCCTTCTCTGGCAAAAGATACACAAATGATGGACGGAATGCAGAGCAAATCAAACATTCACCCCCAGTCAACAGATCTGGGTTAAATTCATCGTTCTTTTGCTCACCATGCCACCCCAATTTAGACCCAGCCATATGCAAATCAGTCTTGACCCTGTACGTCATGGGAACAGTCCAGCCCAAACTGCCAAGCCAGGTCCTCCCTGGACCAGAAACAAGCATCCTGGGACCGGTTTCGGGGTACTACCCCTCGTCAGCCAGGATAGCTTGAATCTAGGCACAGTGAGCCCGAGACCCATGTCTGGGCATACCCGGCGCACTTAGGGCGAGAAAGCAAAAGACACACAAATGATGGACGGAATGCAGAGCAAATCAAACATTCCCCCCCAGTCAGCATATCTGGGTTAAATCCATCGTTCTTTTGCTCACCATGCCACCGCAGTTTCTTCTCTGGAGCATAGCTTGTTTACGATCCTTTTGACTGGCTGACTAGTATGCTTCATCTGTTTACATCAGAAAACTACTTTTTTCTTTTTATTTCTGCTGTCTGTGAGAAAGCACACATTTTCCTGGTGTCTCCTTTATGTGCTTCGCCCCCTTCAAATCCATGCCCCACACTTTCAGCATAGCTTCCTGCATCCCCCACAACTCATCTGTTGCTTTCTCCACCCCTCCCTATTCAGCTTTTTAAATAATGTTTTTTTAAGTGCCCCAAGCAGTTATGTTGTTCTTCTACCAGTCACTGTTGCGTTCATCAAAATAAAATTCTTTTTTGGAGGGCTTGGCCACTGCAAATTGCTTATGGCCTACTCCTTCTTTCAGATAAAAAAGAAAAAAATTGCGCCTTGGTGTACTTATGTATTTTTTTTTTGGTTGCAATTTTCTGCTCCAAGATGGGTGTGCCATCTTGGAATCGTAAATTCTGACTGACTACACAATGGCTGTTGCATCATTATGCATGAATGCACGAGGGTGGTGATGCTGGGGCCACCGAAGCATCATGAAGTATACATGTGCATGAGTGGTGATGAATATGTTCATGCATCGTTGCACTTTTTAAATCTGAGACCTTTAATTTTACTACAATTATACATATAATATCCTTTTATGGCTTTTAGCCAGCCCTCTTCATCCATTGGTCTGTTCTTGTCATTCACATGTTTCTTCTGCTCACTACAGTATATAGCTTGTGGCAGTGGGGCAACCCACTTCCGCAATTTTCTAACTTTACTGTGAGTGACTGCATTCTGTTCTTTCACAAGGAGTACATCTGCACTCATAATAGTTTCCTTCTGGGCCATAAACTATGACAACATATGCTTTTGAGACAATAAATAGTCATCTAATAGTCACTTTTTATTTGTAATATATTGGAGAGGGCCTGGCTGCTCCCCCAACAATAGAGGTTCACAGATAGCAAGTACTGACATGGCCAAAAGGCTTGCAACCAAAGTCATTCCTATTAGCTTTGACAGTGCTGGACTTTTATCCTTGCAGGCGCTGACCAACATCAGCAATACGCATTTTTTGTGTGTTTTTGCCAATACTGAGCAGCTTCAGCAAAATAGGTGAGACCTAACAGCTTTGTCAATGCTAGTTACTAAAACCAAAACGAAAGGTTATTCCTTCATTTACATTGTGGTCATGCTATGGAAAAGGAATTCCCTGTTCTAACCTATGGCCGCTCTACAGTCTAAGACGCTGTTTCAGTGCTGATCACTGTCATTGACTGCATAGCAGTGCAACTAACGTACCACATGGCTTATGCACTACTTGGGTGGATGCTCATGTTCTTGAAGGGAACAAAGCACATTGGCACAATAACGGAAAGCTGTGGGATGAGCAGCCAGTCCTTTCGTAATTCTCCCATAGTTCTTCAAGACTCGATGAAGGCCTGCCTCCTGCGCTTTCACTGGTTCTCTTCTCCAGGGCCTTACAGTGAGTATCCTGCAGCATTAATACGCTTGATATGTATCTAGTGGTGCAATTTTGAAAAACGTATACATACATTTTGTTAATCCTAGACCGTAGTGAATACAGATACAGCTGCTCTTTAGGTCTCTATCATCTGAATGTTGTGTACATGCATTTGCAAGCGTTGAGACAATTGCGGGCAGGTTAAAGAAAAGGGATATTTAACTCCTTCGTCTTTGTCAATAAAGGATGTTATGAAGTATTGTTACATGTGCCCCTTCCTTTTATGCCCTGCTGGAGAGAGCTGTAGAGAATTTAAAGTTGAAGAAGGTACCCAATGACATAAAATCACAAGAAGGGATAAGATGAGCAAAATATTACTCGCCCTACAAATGAGTTTCAAACAAAGTGGCATAACTCAAAATGATGGGGCCCCTTACAAAATGTGATGAGGGGCTCCTGAGTCTCCCATATCTGAAAGTATTTGAGGATGAGTATGTCCACAGAGTTCTGTATGGTCTGCAGTCTCTTCAGGAGGTTAGTGGTAATTCCCATGTAGAGTGCATTCACGTAATCGAGCTGGCTGGTGACTAGGGTGTGAGTGAGTGTTTGTCTGGGGTTGACGGGGAGCCATCTGAAGATTTTCCGGGACATGCAGAGAGTGAGGAAGCAAGTGGAAGAGGCTGCATTGATCTGGCATTTTATGGTGAGCTTGCTGTCCAGGATATTACCAACGTTGCGTGTATGGTCTGTCAGAGTGGATGGTGCTAGTTTGGAGGGCCACCTGGAGTCATTCCATAGGGAGGTGTTGTTACCAAAGATCAGTACTTCCGTTTTATCTGTGTTGAGTTTTAGGCAGTTGTTTTTCATCCAGTCAGTGACGCTCGTAATACACCAGTGGAAGTTGGCCCTTGTGGTGGAGGGGTCTTCTGATAGCGAGAGGATGAGCTCTATGTTGCCTGAGTAGGATATGATGTTTAGTCCATGGGTTCTGACAATGTTGGCCAAGGGAGTCATGTAGGTGTTGAACAGTGGCTGAGGGATGAGCCTTGAGGCACGCCGCAGATGATGCACTTGGGTTTTGAGGTGAATAGGGGTAGGTGGATTCTCTGGGCTCTTCCGGTGAGGAAGGAGGTGATCCATTTGAGGGCTTCTGCTTGGATTCTGATGTGATGAAGCCTCTTCATAAGGGTGTGGTGGGATATGGTGTCGAACGCTGTTGAGAGGTCGAGGAGGATCAGGGCTGCAGTTTCTCCCAGGTCCAGGAGGGTTCTGATGTCATCTGTGGCAGCGATCTGGGCGGTTTTTGTTCTGTGGTTGGTGCGCAACCTGGATTGGGAGGTGTCTAACAGATTGTTGTTCTCCAGGAGTTTCGTGAGTTGGCGGTTGATTGCTTTTTCGATGACTTTGGCCGGAAATAGGAGCAGAGAGATGGGGCGGTAATTCATGAATTCACTGCAGATGGTTTTTGGTGGGGGGGCATGGTGATGGATGCATTAAAAATAGTGGTAAGCTCCCTGCTGATCTTCTTGCTCCTGAGGTGGAGTTCATGATGGCTGTGGTGTTCTGTGTGGTTAGCTGGTCCAAGGCGGTGAGTAGGTGGTCCGGGTTTGCAAGCAGGTTGTAGAGGTCAGAGGTGGTGGGTTGGGATTCAAAGTTTTTGTAAAGGGTGGAGATCTTGTCATGGAAGAAGTCCTCCAGGGTGTTGCAAAGTTCCTGGGAAAGGGTGATGATGTTTTTAGTGGCTGAGGGGTTGGAGAAGTCTCTGACGACGTGGAAGAGTTCTTTGCTGTGGTTAGAACTGGCTTTGATGTGGTCAGCTCCTTTTCGTGTCTTTCAGGGGTTGGTAGTATTGGTTGAGGGTTGTCTTAAAGGTGGCTCGGTCTGTGGAATCCTTGCTGGTCCCCCATTTCCTTTCTTCTTGCTTGCAATTGCATTTTGAGGTTTTGGGTTCTGTCGTGTACCAACTGGCCTGTTTGGTGGAACTCTTGGGTTTGGAGGGCTTGATGGGGGGACTCTGTCGGCACAGTTGGTGATCCAGGTGGAGAAGTTCTTGACAGCCTGTTCTAGGTTGGTTGCATTGTCAGGGTGGAAGGTGTAGAGGGCATCGGTACACTGGCTTTCTGACACTTTGTTCCAGCTGTGGTGTGAGGCGCTGGGCAGCTTGGTGGTGGTGCCGGGAGATTCTGTGATAGAGAAGTGGACAATGGCATGGTCTCTCCAGGTGAGCTCGGTGACATTACTGCACTTGACCCTGTCACTGGCCGTGAAGATGGGGTCAAGCATGTGTCCTGTGCTGTGTGTGGGGTTGGTGACCAGTTGGGTGAGGCCGATGTTGTTCCTGCTTTTGAGGAGGTTGGCGGTGTTGGGGTCGTTGAGGTCAGCGAGGTGAAAATTGAGGTCTCCGAGAAAGATGTAGTGTTTGGAGACAATGACGAGTGGGGTGTTAAAGTCGGGGATAGCATTGCAGAAACTGTGGCATGGTCCTGGATGTCTGTAGGTGAGGGCGCCTCTGATGGTGGTTCTGCCATCGTTTTGGAGTAGGAAATTGAGGTGTTCCATGATGGTTTCTTTGTGGATGATGGCAATCCCACCTCCGTGTTTGTTGGTGCGGTCCTGGTATGTTATCTTGTAGCCATCGGGAGTAGCTGCAGCGATGTCGGAAGCGGGGTTGAGCCAGGTCTTGGTGACGAAGATAATCTGGGGTGAGGGAGGTGATTGTGTCACAGATCTCAGTGGCGTGCTTACAGAGTGATTGTGCATTGAGCAGGAGGCAGTGGAGTAGTTCCAAGACAGTTGTGGTCAGCATGGTGGTGTTCGTTGTGCATGCAGGTGCTCCGGTGTTGCAGTAGAAGAGGCAGTGCCCGCAGGTAAAAGGTCCTACTGTGGCTCGTGGAGAAGTTCGGCAGCACCTGTTGTCACGGAGTCTGGGGTCCAGGACTCGGAACTCGACAGCGGTGTATCTGTGTGTAGCGGGAGGGCCAGGGTTCCTGGGACTGGGTGCGGTCCAGGAGTAGACTGGCTTGCCTTTGGTGCACCGTTGGTGATATAAGGAATACAATTACACATTATGAATATGAAAAATAATTAACAACAGGAAGTATGAAATAAAATTACACAATACAATTCAATTAAACAATACAATGCAATGGGCTAAACAAGCAGGGGCAGCAGAGGGACACAAGTGGCAGAGTCGGGAGACCTGCTGAACGAACAGGTAGCGAGGGGGGAGCTAGATCAGGGACCTGCTCAATGGAGTCCCACTGCAACCTCCATTAAGTAAGTCCTGGGAGGAGAGAAGGGTGCTGAGTTGCGGGAAGCTGTAGCAGCGAAATTGGTGGAAAAAGAGCGAGCAGCAAGGTGAGCCAGCTCAAAAAACATTGCAGTACAGCAGAAACAAAATACAAAAGAACAGCAGGAGATAAGAGAAATAATTAAACAACAGGAAATAAGGAATAACATTACACAATATAAAGGAATAAAATTACACAATACAATTCAATCAAACAATACAATACAATGGGCTAAACAGGCAGGGGCAGCAGAGGGATACGAGCGGCAGAGTCGGGAGACCTGCTGAACGAATGGGCAGCGAGGGGGGAGCTGGTTCAGGGACCTAAATGTTGGGCCACTTGCTCTGCTGGGCCTCCAGGGTCTGCTTTACCCCTCTGTTCAGACAATTGGCAGAGTCTGGAGTTTGCAATTTAACAATAGCAGCATGGCCTCTACTATGCTATGTTTTTCATATCACATTGTTCGCTGTTGCTTGACCTGCTGCTGCTATTGTGATGTTGGAGATTTTCTTCTTTTGTGTAGTCAGTAATTATAGTTTGCAACCAGGCTCAGAATACATTTAGTAATGAAGTCATGGTGTGAAGGCAAATTGGTCTGTGTGCTGTTGTGGCTAGTCACAAAATAGAGTGTTGCAGAAGACGGTGAGTCTAGAGACCATCCACCAAACCACACACATGTATGCTTGGCTGTGGGCGGGTGGTATGTGTGCTGCTGCCAGGCCTTCATGTGTGAGATTTTCTGGATTGTGTATCATCAGAAGTACTGTTGAGGAGCTCTAAAGAGGAGGGTGTTGGGCCATGCAACCTTCCTGAAAAAATAGGTTGTAGTTTGTTAACCAGGTGTATCCAGGGTGTAACACAAGCCCCTATGGTGCAGGAGGGCCTCAGTCACTTTGTGGGTCCCCCAAACCTTCATGGGACCCCCATTCAGGCCATGGTCAATGAATATCTGTGAGTTATGAGATACACAGGGGCCCTCATCACATTATGCGGAGGCATCATTTTGTGTTATGCTATAGAAGTGTATGTGTGAGTAAAGTCTTGTGTGGGGGGCTAGGGTTAAGGTTCAGGGTCAGGGGTGATCTGCCTCCTCAATGGCATGAATTAGTGTCTAGTCAGTTAAGTTTATTAGGTAGTGCTTAGCTTGGAAAGGTGTCTGTCATTGGTGGTGCTTTACTAATAGTCACCATTTGTAGAGGACAGCAGATGTAGATTAACCACCCGAATGCTCACAATTGCAGATACTGGGTTGTGTTGTGCTGCGTAGTGCATGCGTCTGTGCAACGTCTTTTGGTAATAGTGAGTGGGAAGTGATGTTTGGTGTCATTGGTGATAATGTGTTTGGTATTGGTTCTTCTGTTGTGTGTTGAGGGCCATGATGTATGGAGTATTAAATATAGTGAAAAAGGCACAGGGTGGCATGCTGTGGCAGTGAATTGTGGGTTATATTGGTAGGTGATATAGGGTGTAGATTCATATTGTGCTCATGGTGTGCTGTGAGGTCTTCTGCAAGTGCAGACTGAGTATGGACTAAGCTTTGTCTTGACACTTTGAGCAGAAAGACCTTGCATGCACGTACTGTGAAGTTTAATCTACACCCTCAAAAGCCTCTTCATATAGTTTTATCCAGACACAAGATTAATCCATTCCTGGAAAATGTTGCAGTGTAATAATTTGTACACTTCACACAATGGACCTCATTGGTAGCCAAGGGTAACAGCGACTGAGCCTGACTTGCCCTTGGGCACCCCTCGCATTACTCCTGCCACTCTTGGCTCAAAGGGTGAAGAATGCAGTGTCGGGAACAAAAAATAAACCCATTTCTTGTACTTCCCATTTCACCTCAGATGCAAATCGGATGCCTTTGTTGGACCAAGTAAGGTATATGAGGTCAGCTTTGTGATGTCATCGCGGTTGAAGCATGTATGAAGTCAGCTTCACTATGCCTGGTATTTTGATGAATTGACGTCCATGATTCTCTCCATTTCAAACCAAAGTAACATTAAATTTGCATGTGGGTTTAATGTGTGCTTAATGTACTCTATGGCTATGTATACCAGGCACACATACCTGCAAATCAGCTTGCACCAGTGAGCTCTCCTAGGGCAATGCCAGTAGAGTGGCCAAGGAAATACAATGCATATATATTTTAGTTACACAAAGAAGGACTTTCTGTGCATTTACAAATGATTGAAAATGTACTTTACTCATATCATTGAGCCACTAAATGGAACATTAATGAGCATGGTGTAAGTTGTACAGAAAGCGCAGTGAAATGCGTCAACCGATACACCAGTTACAAGACGTCTGCTGTGTATGGGAAAATAATAATTAATGCTGAAAGTAAAACAATTAAGAAATTAGTGGATTTCCCTTGCCCCGCACATGCGCAGTTTATGTATTACAATGTGATAGGGGTAGGAAAAATCAATGAAGACCATATTATATGCAAATCCCATCACCTATGTGCACATAATGTATACAAGTTGTTCACTACATACATATTGCACTTACATCTATCATAATTAGTAAAATCATAACTGCAAGAATGCACAAGTGCTATTTGCTCTTTGACTAGGATAAGACCTCTTCCTATGAGTTTTGTGGATCATCCCCTCACTCTTCAGTGCCAACTGTAAACTTCAATTTCTGACTAATTGCTCATAATTTCTGCCCTACAATCTTGTAAGCAATGCCATCTGATGATGAAGTTAATTCCATATTCTTCAAAATAAAACACAGCTTTGGCTCAGTTGAAGATAAATCACCCCCCTGCGGCTGATCTGGTTCCTTTCACTGGAATACATCTCTTCCCATTCACAGTTCAGTCATAAACATCATAGAGGGCATTCCTTTCTTGCTGTTTTAGCACAGGGCATAGGTCTGGCGAGGCAAAGGTGTTTTTAGCCGATTATGGGCTGTATTGGTAATTACTTCTCTTTGTCTCCGGACTCCTGTCTTATGATAATTGTGACCTATTCAGGCATAAATCCAGTTAATCGGAACCTTTGTCTTCCAGGTTATCAGGTCAGCCATAAGCTGGTAAAATAAACTCCTTCTGCGCGGCTAACCCTGAAAAGGAAATAATACAGATTAATCTCCCAGTGGGTGAATGGGAAAATGAGAGAATGGGGCTCATAGCCCTGATTGTACAGTGAAAATCTTGCGAAGTATCAGGGCCAAATGAATTAAAAGAAAGAAGAGCCTAAACATACACAAACTCAGTCATTGGTTTTAAATGAATGGTGAATAGGGTCGCCAGTATGAGAAATAATTCAGTTCTACAGAAGAGAGTGGAAGCAGGAGATTTAGAGCAAGCAAGAAAGGAGAGAGGACAAGTTTAACAGTTGACAGCCAGATAAAGATGGTGCTTGGGTGGATCATTCCAACAGGTCATTTACACGCTGGACAGTAATGAATGGCCTAATAAACCACCACGCAATTTAATGCTGATCAACTTTAGGGTAAGGATTCCAATCAGCTTGAGATAAACGATGCAAAAGCTCCTGAAGACCATGTTATTATCTTATTCGTAGGAAAAATAACAAAATAGAGCTTGCTGGTAGACATGAGCGATGTGGAGGCTTTACTGGATGTAGGAGGCATGTAGATGTGTGAGCAAACTCTAATGATCAACAGCTCTTCTCTGATTTTTACATCTTGCGTTAGCCAATATCTTTTGATTTTCCTTAAATTTTGTATGCATATATATATTTTTTACCAACAAAATTCCAACAGGAACACGGAGCACTCTGCGGGTTATTGAAAGTACCATTTTATTTCCAATTTCACCAGTAGACGCATTTCGGCAAACTGCCTTTCTCAATACTGGTTACCATGTAGGGTCACATGATCGTTCTTTAAAATATTCCTGCACCCGCTCCCATTGGATCACAAATCATTGACTATGGAGATGCGCTGTCCTGTCTCCATTTCCTTCTTACAGCCAGCGTGTGACCATCTTTAAATATGTTGTTTCAGTACAGATTAATGTCAATAGCAGTGTCTTTTGACATATTGCAGCTTAAGTAGCTCTTATTTCCAGATGGAACTCCGCCGCACAGCACAATCTTATCACAACACGCTTGCTGTGTGTTGTCTTTCATTCAATTAACAGGTAAGAGCGATGTTTGTTTACAGTGCATTTCCTGGTGCCTGTTCCCCTCGTTACTGCAAATGCCAATTTTCAGAGAGTTTGCCCGAATGCGCCGGAGCTGGTAGCCAGTGTCTTCACATTTAGTAATGTCCCTATTCCCGGCTGGCATACTTCTGTGGCTGCAGTGGTTCTGGCAGTTCTTCTTTAGACATTCCACCAAATGCCACTCTAAACCTGCCAAACACCGTAGAACTGGTGTCTCCGTATCATGAAAGCAGATTCATGTTAATTAATTTACCACCAAAATTCCAACAGCAACACAGAGCACTCTGCGAGTTATTGAAAGTACCATTTTATTTCCAATTTCACCAGTAGACACGTTTAGGCAAACTGCCTTTCTCAATACTGGTTCCCATGTTGGGTCACATGATCGTTCTTTAAAATATACCTACAGCCGCTTCCATTGGATCACAAATCATTGACTATGGAGATGCGCTCCCATTCTATGGTGTTCGGCAGGTTTAGAGTGGCATTTGGTGGAATGTCTAAAGAAGGCATTTGCAGTAACGAGGGGAACAGGTACCAGGCAATGCACTGTAAACAAACATCGCTCCTACCTGTTAATTGAATGAAGGAAAACACACAGCCAGCATGTAATGATAAGATTGTGCAGTGCGGCGGTGTTCTACCAGGAAATAAGAGCTACTTAAGCTGCAATATGTCAAAAGACATCACTATTGACATTAACCTTTACTGAAACAACATATTTAAAGATGGCCACATGCTGGCTGTAAGAAGGAAAATTTCGGCCCTGGGGACCCCATCCCCTGGGGCCCAGCCTACTTGTAATAAATGAGGTGGGTCATGCATCCCCGTCCCTTGGTGGATTTCAGCCCCGGGGACCTCATCCCCCAGGACCTGGCCATATGCAAATGGGGGAGGGGGCCGATTTTGGCCCCAGGTACCCCATCCACCGGGGCCTAGCCTCTTTATTCTGGGTGTCCTGGCCCCACCCAGGGCACCCAATTACCTCCATTAGGGACCACATGGGTAGCCTCAAGGCCCCCGCGGTCCCTGCCGGCTCCCCTCCTTCTGCGGGAGCCAGCATTGCTTTGACACAAAGGGAGCTGCTAAGCATGCGACTGCCAGTAGGTAATATATGTATATATGTATATACATATAGATAGATAGATATCTGCTATGCAGAAATGTTATAATTATGTTTCCTTAGTAGTGTACCTCTATATTATACCTTGATTGCAATGTTGCAGATGTTTCAATTATAGTACTGTGACCTTTTGTTATTCATTTTCCTGTTTCTTTGTACATATGGATGCTTTCTGTGTCTCTGTTTATTCTTAATCGCTTTTTGATGCTTGTTTCTGTCTGGGTGAGTTCAGTAGGCGTGCTTTTACCACAGTTTAAATTGGGACATTGATGTGTATAGGAAAATCATAGTATTGTTTACATGGTGTTCACCAATCAAAAACCAGACTAAGGGGGTTATTTAGATTTTAACTGAGTGGGAATACCACTGTAAATCATGACCCTCCCACCTCGTCAAACTCATTATTCCCATTCCCTATTTAGAGGTGGAAAAATTGCAGAGATTTGTAGGACAGAGCATCAGTTTGCTCTGCTGTCAGAAATCTTTGACCTGATGGATCATTCACTACAGGGGTCAGCAGGTCACAGTGATGGTCACCTCATTCTATTTAGGATAGAATCACCGTCAGTAGATTTCTATGCCTTAAGCCATCATGCAAGGCATGGTGGTCCTGGGCATACCAAATGGCCCTCACACACAGGGAGAGAACTCCCTGTGCATCAGGCCATTGTTTTTTTAAACAAACTCACAACATTAATGAGAGTCTATTTTTGAAAGCAAAAAGTTTTGCCAAGCCAGCACAACAAGCATGGCACCTATTCTCCAAATTTTCAAAATATGCAAAGTCTCAATTTCAGTAGCGGTAAAAGCCTGCTTACTGATCCCACCCAACCAAAAGTAAGCTCCAAAAAACGCAACTAAGATTAAACTGAGACGCCGAAAACATCCATATGTACAAACCAACACCAATGATATTTTACAAAGCATTCAGAAATATCAACACAGGAAAAATGCATAGCAAATAAGTGATCACAGCTAACTAAAACGCCACAGCATTATAATTTACAACTGAAATGTCTGCAACATTGCATATAGGGTGTGATAATGAATATGCCAGTCCACTATTACAGAGACATACTTGCAAAATCTCTCTATATATAAGCCAGTATGCCCAGGGCTGAACGCGCAAACAGGTAGAAAGCCCTGCATGAAGGACTATGGTGATGCAAACAAACTGCATGGAGAACTGCACATACTGGGCATGCCACCTCATTTGGCGTACATATTTATGTACAGTATCAAATGAAATGGAGACCACACACGAGAACGAGATTCCAAGTAAATAGAACACCTATTTACTTCCAGGAATGAGGTTATCTGCAGTTGCCAACTAATGAAGGGCATCAAAAAGAAGCTACGCATGGCAAATCAATACAAGAAACAAGAAAGAAATCCTCGGGTGAGGTGGAGTTTAACCCACCCGGAACTCTCCTTGTGTTTATTTCCTGCCTTGGCATGTCTAGTGGGTGAGATATCCTGTGATAGGAAATCAAGGTGGGCTGCAACTCATTTGGGTCTAGGCGCAAGGTGCAAAGAGGAGAGAGAGAGTGGACAGTAGGAATTCAGACTGGCAGCGGGGTACAGCACAGTTGGTAGTTTTGGTCTTTGGTTCAATGGCACAGTGGGAGCCCTCCAAGTAGTACTAGCCAAGCACTGTATCATAGCGACAGGCTAACATGTGTTAGTTTTTCAGACACCACTAATTCAAATCATATTTTTTCCTGCAAAACCCAAAAGGGAAGGCTCTGCCATGCATCGGTTGGGGGATTTCATTGTTTCCTTTTCCTGTTACAACAAACATGGTTAACATGGCGGTTGCAAAAAAGAAAAAATTACGTTGCTGTAAGGCTGATGTTCTAAAGCCAGCAGCCTGGCGGCTGATGGGCCCTTCATAAGTCATTCCTATGGTGGAGCCAGCAGAAGTTCTGTCGTCAGTTCAAGACAGTTTCTCCAGCTCTAAATGAGGTGGAAGAACCGCGTCTGCCATAATGTAAATGGCTACCTTAATTTCCTCCCTGACATCATGAAATAGTCGTATGTTGCTTTGTGTTATAAAACCCATGAATCACTGTTAAGACCACATTTCCATAAGAAAAGCATGTTTTTAGTTTTCCTATAGCTTTTGCACCGTTTGACAAATCTTCACAAAACTTTCCCAAAAAAGTCGCACCTCAGCTTCTTCCAGGAAAGTTTCAGGGTGATCCGTCAAACGGGGGCCGAGAAAAAGGGGGTGGATCCCAAAACACATTTTCCACATTCATTTTTCAGTAGAGTTCATTTTTGGGTGTGATGGTCTGCTCTGAGGTTGGATTATTGATAGGCAAGTGCAGGCAGTTTATTATATTTAGCAGACTAAACCAACATCCACGTAACACCACAGACTTAGATTGATTGAAAGGGATATACCATGGACCCTAACAAAATAACATAGTTATAGGCACCTCTTAAAACATACCTAAAGTTGAGCAATGAACATGCTAGCCCTTCAGATTGTACATACCTGGTCTGGTAAAGAGCTCCTGCTACACACACACACACACACACCAAACAACATATTCCGGTACAACGTGCAACCAAACTTATGTACAAAATATTAACCACTCTTGCACTACTTATGATCCTAGTGAAACAGAAAACATGCAACTGAATCTTTGAGACAAGAGGTGTTAAGGTACCTGAACTAGACAGCATTGTGAGAATATAGTAAACATAGCAAAGTGCTCAACTTTATATTTAGAAAAAATTAGAGTGATGGTGTTCAGCAGCAATGAGGGCCTGCGGCCTTCTGCTCCAAGGCATTTGGAGCTCACAGGTGGTTATGAACCTTCACTTTAATCTACACATTTAAATTTCCAAAGGACTGAAAACTGGCTTTTCCATCTAAAGCAGCTGCAGCAATTTTTTCCAGCATGAGACTAGAAACATTCTGCTGTCACAGCACATGCGGAGTTCAGAATTCTTTAGAGTAACGACCTCTACATTTACCCCTGAAAGATTTTCTTTCCCGTCTGTGGTTTATACAGAAGGCAGTTATTTGTTTTTTTGAGGGCTCAATAGATCTGCCTTCCCTACTATGCAGCTTCTTCATTGTCTACCAACTGGCCAGAAAGCCTTCTTTAAAACTATGTGTATTGTACCTTCCCATGGCCTACAATTGTCTGATATGGACCTTCTGTCATCCCGTTTTTTCCTGGAGCGTCTGGGGGCAGTTTGTTCTTGGAATTTGTTTCACCCCCTTTTCTAGTGATCTGTAGTTCAGGAAAGGCCTGACCACAAAGATTCACTCACTCCATTTTATCCATAAATTGTTCAGAATATGGACTAGCCTAGTGCTGCTAGTGTAATACACCTATAAGATTGAGTGTAACTTTAGTTTAGTTACCTTTCCTAATTCTTATGGTAATGTTTCTTATGTAGACTAGTATTCAGTGTTGATGATATCAGCAAGGAGACATGTATATCGTCATAGTTTGTTCATTGGTCCTCAGTTAGCCATTGAAATATGTTCACATGCCAATGCCAACAGATACTAAGAAGCAACAGTTGTATTGTTATCATCACTGTGGTTTTATGTTGATGATTAAATAGCTGTGCCTATATTTGTAATTGGATAACAGCATTTCCTGGTTTTTAAAGTTGAGGTCACTGCTCCTGAAATGACATGCTCAAAAGAGTACCCACGTATATACACATTTTCTAAGCACACATTTGCAATACATTTGCACAAATTATAAATTCCAACATACCTACTTTGTCCTTTGATTTCAAAAGAACATTTGCTCATATGATCAGATTTAACTTTTTTGTAGAGGTTTGCGTAGCACAGTTATCATATTTAAATAATGGGACATCTACATTTGGTTAGTGATTCATACTCGCATGTAGGAATCTGACCCGACCCATACCTCCGAGCACCCAAAGATCATTCGAACCCCACCAACGTGCATTTTGATGTTTCTGCCCCTATAGGGCAGTGGCAAGTCTAAGGAGTGATCTCCGGAGCCACCACCTAGTTCTGCCTGTATTTTAAGAAAACAACAAAATTGTAATAACAAAGAGGATGCCGTTGAAGCCTACCGTTGCGACACAGCTTATTAACAGAAAAGGATAGATCAAATTCAGAAGCCTGTCGATAACGCCAACCTCCATACAGGCCTCTCACTCCTTAAAAATGCATAACAGGTGACATTTGAAAGTTTATGAACCTCTGAACTCTGTCATGTTGCCACCTGTACTGCAAACTCTAAGAACCAAATCAAAAGACTTTTTATAGTGAGCGGTATTGCATGCCTTGGGTGGTACATGGTGCAGAGATTGGCTTACACACTGTATAACAATGTATCAGGTAAATTCTCACTGGCGTAAAGCAAAATGATGCTCCTCACCTCCCCCCCCCACCCAAGAGAATGTGCTGAAGGGCCCCTGAGTCTCGCATATCTCACAGATGTTCTTTGGTCTTGGGCTGATTGGGGATCCCTCGAAGAATTGAGGGCCCCCTGTGCCGCAGGAGCCTGCGTTAAGACCCTGCAAAATCCATTCCTTGACTGTTACTGTTGAAGTTCTCTTCCTGGCTCTTTTTGCAGGGGCTTTATTAGAAATTTAACCAGGAGACTAGAGACAAACTTAAGAAGGAATTACCAACTTTTCCAGACTTGCATGAAGGCGTGTATATGCAAAAAGAGAAATGTTTACCATCCATGTGGCATTTGTTCTTCAAAAAATGTATTTGATCCTTCTTTTATTGTGTAATCACAAATTACTCTGTAACCTTGGTTCAAGAGGTCTGTGCTGAACTTTCTGCAGCAGGTGCAGTCGGGTGTTCAGCTTCCTGCACACGAGCAGTGTTTATTTACGATTGCCAAAGATGGTAACATACAGTGCTACAGCTGTACCGGCGGTATGTGAAACAAAACAGTCTAAAACGATGGCAAAAGCTTGTCTGGGATCAGCGCTTCCCATGCTCACTGTATTGTATTGTATTGTAATTGAATTTATATAGCGCTTACTACCCCTGATAAGGCGTCAAAGCGCTTTTTCGGCAAGTAGCACGCTATTCCGAAACCCATAAAGGATTATTGGTGAATTAGTATTGTGAAAATATGAAAGGAATTTGAGCGGTGGATATGTTAGTTATTTGGATTGAGAAGGATAGTGGAGGGATAGAATAGGGAAAAGGTTTGCATTGATATAGTGCTTGCTACCCCTGATGAGTTGTTGAAGCACTTTTTTGGCAAGTAGCACTCTACTCCGTTACTCATAAAGGTTTAGTGGTGAATTAGTATAGTGAAATATGAAGTAATTTGAGCGGTGGTATGTTAGTCTGTTATTTGGATTGAGGAGGATAGTGTGGGATAGAAGAGGGAAAAGGTTAAATAGACCTAGAACGCCAACGAATCCTGCTTTGTGTGCTTTTGTCCATGCAGAAAATGTATGTGATTGACTGAAACGCAAAGCCCACTGGGCACCAAAAAAAAAGGGGGTGCTGGCTGCATGGTTCGCCTAGGTTGCTGCCCCTACAGTGCCATTCCGCTGTTGTCATGATTTCGGTTACATTTGTCCTCTGATTTCTAACTTTGTGCCTGAGTGTAGGTGAATGTTTCCTGGGTCGAGTGAGATTAGCGCCACAGTAAGATTTCTTAGATTAAACGGGACGAAATTTAAGTTCATCCCGAACAGAGTGTCACATGTACATTTTTTGACTTCTCTTCAGCAGTGCAGTTAAGAGGTAGTCAAACAGACTATTAGCTATTCCCAGTTTTACCCATAAAAATGTCTGCCGGCTGCTATAGGATATACAGGCAAGTTGATATGCTGGGCTGAAATGGTAGGCTACTGCAAAAGGGAAGCGTATGGTTGACGAGTCACCTACAGAAAAAATGTGCTGACAAACCATTTTACAAAACAGGCCAGACGGTTCTTTCACTTTTCAAATCGCAGTAAAGTCATGGTAGCCAAATATTTTTTTTAGATTAAATCTTCCAGATGTATTTTAAAACTAATAGGTCAACTTCAGTCCCCAAACCCCTGCAAAGGTTGCATTCATGCAATATGACAAGAAGGGTGGCTGGATTGTCTTCCTCTCTGTTACTTAAAAGAGAAGCGTAATATCTTGGATTGTAATCCTGTTAATCACTGTAATTGATCACCACTAGCCACTCTTTTCGCTATACCTGAGCCATTCCACTTATGCGACAGGTAGGACCAAGTTATGCAACGTGGTTGACTAAATGATGTGGCAAGACGAGGCAAACAGTGTAATTCCCTACATTTTTTCATAATATTACTTCATTATTTTGACATTTTTACACATGTAAACACAGTCTGGGCAAAGCTTTCATCTCATTAGTAACGGTTTTGCTCTCAAATAAGGCAATATGCAACTGAAAGGTGACCAGTAAATCTTTGTGAAGGGCCTTCAACTATGCAGCAACATGTGTTGCAGTATTTTAGTACCTTCTATTCTGTTTGAGCTAGAATTTTTTTTGTGTAAAATCTGCAAATTATGCTTCAGCAAATGAGGTATTTGAGATGCTGCAAATCCATAATTATGCAGAAAATGCCATAATTGCATAATTTCAGTGGCCCTGGCAATTTCTTGTTATCTCATGAGAGGGTCTTCCAAATAGTGATTTTTTTTTTGATTTTTAGTTCGTTGATACTTTAGGCTTTCAAAAAATGCCAATTTCTCGCTAAAATTGGTGGGTCAGCAGGAGCAATATGTTCAAGTTATTTTCTCAAAGGGCTACTGTGAAGTAGACTGTTAGGACAAAAAAAGTTCCTTACATGGCTCTGCAGAGCATGCATGCCTTCTTTGAGCTCAATATAGTAAGCTAAAGATTTTTGACCTCCTCCTTAGCGCACATGATGAACATGTGTGCATTAGGATATTTATTGAGTGCAATCTACACCATGAGATTTCTTGGTGTTTGTTGGACCTGGCTTTTTTGCAGGATTATCCCAAAAACGTTTTGTCATCTTCCTCCTATTTTTTTCTGACCTGTTTTTGTTGGCTTTAGGACTCTGGGCGCTTTACCCCCTCTAATCAGTGCTAACGTGCATATGATCTCTGTTTAAATTGTAATGGTGATTGGTTTATCTATAAAAGGCATATTTTATTTACTGATAAGTCCTAGTAAAGTGCACTGTGTATGCCCAGGGCCTGTACATCAAATACTACTAATGGGACTGCAGCACTGATTGTGCCACCCACGAGTAGCCCTGCAAACGTGCCTCAGTCCTCCACTGCAGTGTCTGGAAGTGCAGTCTTAAACTGCCATGTCGACCTGGCAAGTGCACCCACTTGTCAGGCCCAAACCTTCCCTTTTACTACATGTATGCACCACATAGGGAAACCCAAGGTAGTTCCATGGGCAGGGTGCAGTGTATGTGAAAGGTAGGACATGTACTGGTGTGTTGTACATGTCCTGTTAGTGAAATACTGCTAATTTCGATTTTCACTATTGCAAGGACTATCTCTCCCATAGGTTATCATTCAAGCTGCCTAGTAACCCTTTTCAAATTTAAAGAGATAGGGATTTGGAGTTTGGGTTCCCTGAACTCAGGATTTAAAACACACCTTTCTGTGAAGGTGTGTTTTAAATTGTGTGTTTGAAAATGCAACTTTTAGAAAGTGGACATTTTCTTGCTTTACCATCCTGTGCCTCTACCTGCCTGTGGAATTCATGCCTGGTTTAGACTGACATTTGGGCTGTTTGAGCATTTACTCTAGCCAGTCACACAAAGGGAGCTGAGGTGTGCCCTTCATAAACGGATTGCCCATCACCAGGCTGATGGGCCTTCCTGAGCTAGAGTGGTGGGGGAGTTGTCAAAGATACCTGAATAGGGCTGTGTCTGTCCTCTCACACGGCTGTTTCCACCCCACTGTAGTGTGTCTGGAGCCCGGTCATGGGAAGGCAGGATCTGTGCACTACAAAAACTATCCTTTCAATTATGCCTACTTCAAAGGCGGAAAGGGGTATAAGTATGGGACCTGTGACCCCACATTTTTGGAACACTTGTGGATCAAGAGTAGGCTCTGCCAAGAGGAGGAGCTGGAGAACTGTCAGGAGGAGTACTGCTCCTTTGCTGTGCTGCTTTGCTGGGTTGGCCTAAAGTTGCTGCTTCTGTCTTGGAGAGGAAAAGGACTGGTCTTTGCTTTGTATCCTGCTTGAGAAGATTCCCCAAGGGATTGCATCTGCTTGCCTTCTGTTATCTCAGGGCCATCAAATACTTCTTCTGCAGCCTCTGGACTCCTCTGCTGGGAGTTCTGACCTGCCAAGTGGTGCCAATTCCAGTTCTGGGCCACTGGAGGTGGCTTTGCTACAGAAAGGAGAAGAAAATCAATGAGGCGACCTTCCGCACCTGTTTTACCTGCCACAAGCTTGCCATGCAGTTGAAAAACCAACGCATCGCTATGCTGCGGCTGAAGGATCGATGCAGCCCCTGTTCACGGCTGGGAGAATCAACGCAGCGCCGGTTCGCATGGCTCCATTATCGCCACAGCCCGAGTCCCGAGCACCATGTCTCCAATATCTGAGACACCCTCTCCGACTCCGACGCAGGCCCGACTGTACGGCTGAAAACCATTGCATCACCGTGCTGCAGCCGAAGGATCAATGCAGTGCCTGTTCGCGGTTGGGAGCATTGACCCCACTGCATCCGAATTTTCCACACAGCGCATCGCCCCGCAGAAAGGACCCACTTTCAGATTTCGACGCATCACTTCTCCTCGCAGTAAGGGAATAAACACAGCACTTCTCCTGCGTGCAGCAGAACTGACGCCTTCATTCCCCTGGGACTCAAGAATTTACGTATCGCTGTGTTGTCTGATGCTTCTCTCCTTTGCGGCTGGTTTTCATCTTGGATTTTGGCGCTTTGTGCTAAAATCACCGCATCCATAGAGTTCTATGGACAGAAATGCTTAAACCTTTAAAAAATAATATCTTGAGTTCTGTAGGATAGATTTTTGTCATTTTGGTCTTGCTTGGTTTAGATAGAGTATCTATTTTTCTACTCTGGTGTAGTGTCCATTTGTAATGTTTTCTTTGTGTTACTGTGTGTTTTATGTACAAATGCTTTACACATTGCCTCTGAGATAAGCCTGATTGCTCATTCCAAGCTGGAAAGGTGGTGAGCAGGGGTTACCTTGGGTGTGTAACTTCCTTACCCTGACTAGAACGAAGGGTCCCTACTTGGATAGGGTACATACCACTGCCAACTAGAGACCCCCATTTCTAACAGTGCTAACCTGACAAATGCAAAATGTTTTCAAGACAGAATGTCCATTATTGATTAAATAAGAATATTTTTTTATGTTTTTGTAAACCAGAGAAGAGAGGATTGATTTCAGAAAGAAAAGGAAAGATGTTCCAGAATTGCTATGAAAAAATGATGTCGCTTAGATAGAGAGGGGGTCACGAGAGAGCCAAGGTAGAGTGGGCCAGAGACATACAGTGCTACACTCTGTGACAGTGAGACCTAGCGATCCCAAAGCGACCCGGCAGTAGGAGTGGGATTGGGTACCCCATGCATGGAGTATAATGAGGAGCTTGTGTACCGTTAAGTTCCATTGCAATACCGAGAGCCAAGAAGCCTTGCAACTTTGAGAGACTGGACTGTAGTCTGTGATCTCACTGAAAGAGAAACCAAGAGTGTCAGAGGAGAACCACATTGGTAAGAGGCTTGTACTAAGTACTCACCGTTGCAACATCGGTGGGCGCATGTCTTGTTTGCTTGGTGGGTTTTGTGCCTCGGCCCCAGGAAGAACCCAAACCTCAAAATCAGATGAGCCATGAGCACTGAAGTCCACCATAGCCAGTGGCGTAGCAATGTCAGGTGGTACCCGGTGCGGAAAATTTCTTGTCACCCCTGGCTTGACAAAATGGCAAACATATGTGTTTAAAACACATATTTTTGCCATTATGTCACCTCCCTCAGTGTTGACACCCGGGGCAGCCCGTACCCACCGCACCCCCCTTCCTACGCCACTGACCACAGCCTCTTTGACTGGTCCTGGCTCTGCCTTTCCTCACCCGTTGTACTCTGCCAACACTGTTGTCACTGCTCACACACCAGTCTGCAGGACTGGGGTAAGGTCACTGTTCTTTGTTGTTTGAGTGTCACACTACCATTTTTCAGCAAGGTTAGGTCATTAACATATTCACACCTGTGTACTATTTGGTCAGAACCTCTTTGAAGGGGTTTCATGTTCTTTTTGTGGTTCACAAAACACAAGCACTTATAACCTGAGATGCCTGGCTCTGCCTGTTGCCACAAATTGTAAAGAAATTTCTCTTCAGCCTTTTGCTGATGTACCACAACCTGATCTAGGCCTTAGATCTGATTCAAGAATTCAGGTTCCCTAAATACTCTCACCTTATGAAAAGTGAAGGCAAATTTCATGAATATACAACTGTACTTTTGTGATCCACTTTTCTGAATGATATATTCGGAGCGTCAGAATAATGGTCAGCAATGTTTAGCTGACTGCGTGAGTAAAATTGTCCTCTCACAAATAGCAGCTGACCTGTCCACTCTCAGTAAATCAGGAAGATGTGGCTATGTGTTTGTGATGTGGTGCAATTGACCAACCTCTAAAAATGTCCTAAAAGCAGCTGCGGCCCGTGCAGGAAAGAGCGGTGGGGCCGGGAGGGGGGGGGGGGATTTCGATAGACGTAAACGAGGGAAAATTAATTATTTATTTAATTTTCCCTCGTGGTCGTCTGTCGAATCCCCTCAACAGGGCCCACCGCTCTTACCTGCATGGGCCGCTCCTGCCTAAAAGCATTCTAACATCAGGCAAGTTAATCTCCTGGGCATCCTGCTCACTTCAAATGAATTAAATAGGACTAGAGTAATTCCAATTAGTTTATTGGCCAGCTTCACACACTGGCTTCACATTTTGTGATTTTACAAACAGAACCTCTTGCCTAAGGTTCCAGATTCAGCCTGTCTTCCCCTCGGCTCACTGCTGCCTTCAGGTGTTTGGTCTGGGGAAGTGCAGTGAAGACCAATCTTGAGGAAACTTGGTGATCACTGCTATCTCAATGTCTCACCCAGATGGAATAAAAAACACAAATATTCATGGCATAAAGGAAGCTATGCTGGCAAGTGGCTCATTGGCATACAACCGCTGGCGTCCAAGGGAATAACATTTAGGTCTCTGGGCGTATATTTTATACCATTTCTGATGTTCGACTGAAATGAATAGAGTTACGTACAGTGGAGGGCAAATCTGAACGACATGTGTGTTCATCATTGACAGGAAAATATTGTTTGAAAATGTCTCCTTAAACTACTGCACACCACAAGAACACACTGTTAAGTATTTTAAATTCATATTTGAAATGTTCTAGTACCTAGTCCTATTCACATGTAAGTTGATAGCGTGGCTGACAGCACCGAAGAACAGTGTTATGATGGCATTTTATATTCATCTGACAGTCCACTGTTTGTGAGCAGCTGCACAGATGTTGTGTACGTAATGATTCACGTACCTTTGAAACCAGGCGCCACGGGCTCTCCAATTATTAAGATCCATGAAAATGATGTAGCCTGTGTTGATGTGCTTGTGTTGATGAGAACAGTTGTGGATGCTACTTTGCATGTTATTTTTTTTCTCATCACAGCAAGTGCCCCTGTGTGCAAAGTGCGGTCCTCGCTCTCTCGCCCCTGCTTAACACAACCGCTTCCCGGCGTCCCCTTTGATGGATTAACTAGAACATTGAACTTTCTCTTCGGTTTTGCATATGCGCTCCCTTGGTAGCTGACATCATTTTTCTCCAGATGACCTTGCTGCTACCCACTCGACTAATTTTCCTGAATTAGAAATGGCACGTGGTCATGTTAAATGGAGAAATGCCTCGGAAAGTCTCACCTGCGCAGTAGGAAGAGTGAAGGAAAGCTGGGTGCTGATTTATCGCCCCCCCCCCACACACACACACAACATCACAGTCACTGTCCATGAATGTAACTCTCAGGGAAATGTGCGGCGGCTGTTGTGGTGTCACCTCGCCGGGATGCGCTGTGTCTCCTGACGTGCGGCTCCGAGGCCCTTCATCCATCTTCTTGTCCCATTACATTTTGCGTGAATGATGCTCTGCGCCCATTAACATTGATGGAAAAGAACAAAGAGAAGAAAAATGTGCCCTTCAATTGATTGTGTCTCCAAAAGAGCACGCGGGACTCCACCGGTATCCGCAGGAGATGGGGACCTGATATTTATTTATTAACTTCATTAATTAGCTTGCTTTATTAATCCCTACCACTCGCCGTCCCTCCTGTTTCCGACCTGCTCACGTGCTGATTTGTATTCCGTGTTTATCTCTCATGTTGTCTGCTTGTCGTATTACCAAGTGATGTATATTTCCATCGAGGTAATGCGCTCGCCTGTGGCATTGCATCTGCCAGCATTTCCATTCTGGCTTCCCTTTCCCCTAAATTGAATTCACATATTTGTCTGATGACTACACCTATTGGATTTTTCTTTGTTGTCTTACTGACCTTACTTTTATGGCACTCCTGGCAGATACACATATCACGGAAATGATCACCTGAAAATGTCAAGCAAGCCCATCTCCCTGCATTTATTTATGGGCGTCCTTTTTATTGGCTCATCCGGGTATGTTTACCATGTTATTTCACACTTGAAAATGCCCCAGAAGGGCTTTAGGCCCTGCACATGGTGGAGGCCCACTTTCTAGGCATTTGCAGCAAGGAAGTGTGCTGTAAGCATGCTATTTGCTTAACATCTGGGTCTGGGAAAAGGCACTTTTCTGAGAATGGTTCTATGCAAAGCTTGGTGAAAGAGCTCCGAGGGCTTATAGGCAAGCTCCGATGAGCTTGAGAAATCATAGGTAGCGTTTACTTTCCGAATATATACGGGCGAGTTATGTCTCAGATTCACTGCATCGATTCTACACTGACACTTTTGAAAAACGTACATTTGTAGACATGTTTCTAAAGGCATAACTTCAAAACTATAGATGGATCGCCGGTTACAGACCCATCCCTTTACCTTAATTGCTACGAAAAGGCTAGAGACATATCTGGAGTACTGGCATATCCAGGTGGATAAGCAATGTCCCTTTTGCTAGAAATTACATTTATCAGTATAACACAGTGAGCAAAATGTATTTTTGCTTTGCCTTAAGCTGGGTTACTGGTAGAGTGGGGTAAAATCCTACTCAAGCAACAACCACAATCCTTGTCAGGGGGAGGCACAAGCAAACCCCAAATTAACCTGTGCTCAGTCCTCTAGTAGCTTGGCACAGAGAAGTCAGGCTTCCCTTAGAGGCAGTGTGTAAAGTATGTATGCAGCTTTTCAAACAGTAATAAAGTAAAAACATAACACAAGAAAAATCCCACACTAATTTAGAAAAATAGAGCAAAATGTAATAAATGAATCAAGACCAAAATGACAAAAATCCAATCAATAGAACTGGAAATATGCAATTTTAGAGATTTAAGCGAAGAGAGCACCACTTACGGCTATCTAGTCATGCAAGATCAGGAGAAAGTCACAAGTTCAGGCCAACCGCAATGGAGTGTGGGCCGAATACAAGGACCAGGTTAGTCACACCTTTTCAGTCCAGCATGAAGAGTCTCGTTCATGGTGGAGGGGGCCGTGAGGACCAGAGAAGCCTCATGGACAGTCGTCGTTATAGTGTGCAGAGCAGGCATGGCGTCGCGGACGGTCATCGCTGTGGCTCGAAGGTCCTGTTGTCGTCGTGAGCGGGCAGGATAGAGCTTCACAGTGGGGCTCCCCGAGAGCGGTCGATGCTGTAACGTGAAGAGTCGGGTTGACGGAACTTTGCACAGGCGGACTGTGCGAGGGACAACGTTTTGGCGTGGCCGGCCTGTTTGCAGTCGTGAAGAGCCTACAAACTACAATTCAGCCTCCCTGAGGCCACACCAAGATATTAGGACCTGAAGGGCATCGCTTGAGGGTCAGGGCCTTGCTCCAGCTAAATCTGGGTGCTGGTTCAGGTGGTTGGGAGCCTGTCATGTTCTTGTGGCTCTGGATAGGAGGCTAGCAGGCTAGCCCTTGGAGTCACTCTTGGAGTTCTGGCTGCAGGTGCAAGTCCAACCCCTCTGATTCAGGCAGGAGGGCAGCAGGGCCGCAGGGCCGCAGGGCCGCAGGGCCGCAAGGCCGCAATCCAACAAGGCAGCAGTAGAGCAAGGCAGTAGTCCAGCAGGGCTGCAGTCCAGTAGAGTGGCAGTCCTTTCAGTAGCCTAGCAGTTCTTCTTGGCAGAGTTTCCACAGGTCTAGAAGTTTACTGAAGAATTGGTGTCTGAGGTCCAATATTTACACCAGGTGCCTCCTTTGAAGTGGAACAAGCTTACATTCCATTTGAACTGAACAGGTTTCCTGCCTCCCCTGCCCTGGCTGCACACTAACTACATGCGGTATGCAGCCCTTTGTGTTGAGGCAGGACACAGCCTATTCAAGTGTAAGTAGGGCTGTGCCCAGCTCCACCCTCCCATCCTGCGATTGATGGCCCATCCAGGCACACCTAAGCTTTCTATTGTGTGTGGCTGTCCAGGAGGAATACCCAACACCCAACTGCCAGCTACACCCAGTAATGTCACTCAGAGACTGGCTATAGGCACTAAATTGCTAAGGCAGGAAAATGTCAGCTTTCTAAATATGGCATTTTTAAATTGTAAATTAAAGTCCAACTTTACCAAAAGAGAGGATTTTTAATTACAAAGACACCAAGCATGCACCGGCTACCTGTTCCCATTTGGAAGTTACAGCTTATCAGATATGATAAGGTAACTCCAAAGTTATCCTATGGGAGGGGTAGGCTTTGCAGTAGTGACAAATGAATTTAAGAGTTTTTCACTACCAGTACATGTGAAACTTAAAAGTACATGTCCAACGTTCTAAATGCACTGCACCCTACCCTCTGGGCTGTCGAGGGCTTACCCTAGGGGTGACATATATGTATTAAAAAGGAAGGTTTGGGCCTGGCAAAAGGTTAATTTTGCCGAATCGAAATGGCAGTTTAAAAACTGCACACACAGGCTGCAATGGCTGGCCTGAGACATGTTTAAAGGGCTACTTAAGTGGGTGGCCCAATGAGTGTTGCAGGCTTCTAGTAGCATTTAATTTACAGGCCCTAGGTACCTGCAGAACCACTTTACTAGGGACCTACAAGTAAATTAAATGCCAATTGGGTACAAGCCAATTCTACTATGTTTTTGGGAGAGAGCACAATCATTTTAGCACTTGTTAGCACTGGTAAAGTGCACAGAGTCCTAAAACCCAGCAAAAACGGGTTGAGAAAACAGGACGGTGAAGGCAAATAGTTTGGGGTTAACCCTGCAGAAAATGGCAAGTTCAACAGTATCCATTATGGTGTTGGTCATAGCCACACTGTATTCATGATTAACTTATTATTACTTAAAGATGCTTTTTATTGCTTCTATTTTTGGTCCCATTTAATGAATCCAAAAAAATACAAGCCACCTATGTTTGATCATGTTGATTGGTCAGGTCTCAAAAGTTGAAACTCCCCTTCAAAACAACTTAGAAAAGAATTGTCAAAAGATAGGGAACATATTGGAATTTTTGGCATGAAGAAGGAACTTAAACCAAAGCACTGTCATTTTTGTTTTTCGTGTAAATCTGTCTAGCGGGTAAAACAAAAAAGTAAGAATTATTAAAAGGCTGTTGTATGTGAACTCATGATTTCACAAGATCAAATTTTGGCCATAGTCCAAATGAATGAAGAAGTCTTAGCAAAATGTTTTTGTGGGGTCATGTGGAGGTATGATGTCCCCACATCACCTCAGGGAAGACCATGGCATGGCATGGCAGGTAGAAGGAAAGGGTCCAGTTTTTAAAAAAACAAAATGCAATTTTTGGCTACAGGGTTCATGATCTGGGAAGACCACATTCACAGATTTTGCCCACTACAGATTTTGCCCACTTATGATGACCATGAACTCAAACTCGCAAAATGGTCATAGAGAATGTCTGCTGGCCATGTCCTGCAGCTACTGCTGCAAAGCTGAATGCCATGCACTTTGCCTTAGCGCCTGCCATGCATGGCCCAGTTTACATCCTAGAAATACTGTGGGAAGGGACTGCCCACATGCACCTTGCAGGTGCTGGTGGCAGAAGGAATACTCATGTGTTTTAGCTGGAGGGAACACTCTGTGACCACATAGCACTACTGCAGGCTATGTCCTGTGACCAGCTAAGCCGTGCCTTGTTAATAGTTTATGTGTAGTGAGCACAGTGCATGGGCAAATGACATACCATGTAACTAGTTTCTAGCAGACGTTTCCACATGCCTTGGCCTGTTTGTACTCACATTGCTTTGCTAAGTAATAGCACGTGCTCCACTACTATAACGCCTTCCATGCACTGTTCATGATTTGCCACAAAATGCCATAAATGACACAACAATTACATCATCAATGTTTATGGTGGGACAATAGCTACTGCCAGTTGTGGATAACACAAATAAAAAGTGGTGGGGTGGGTGGAGGAGGTGGGGAGCGCAGGGGGAAGAGTGGGGGAAGCGCGAAGTGTGGAGCGCAGGGGGTTAGTAATAAATAAAACTTACCTGATGCTGCTGGCCACCTCGCACCTTGGTGCTCCTCTGCTTCCTGCTCCCAGCATTCCTTGGGACAGCATCAGAGACTCCCCATCGAATCCCTGTGCTGCTCTCATGCTATAACAAAGCATAAGAGTCGCTCAGGGATTGGCCTGAGTGTGTTGGTTTAACACTTGCTCAGACACAGGGAGTCTCTGCTGTTTCTCCAGCCCAGTTGTGCAATACAGCTGGGTTGGAGAAACCTAACTGCGCATGTCTGTTTGGCCAGCCTAAGACGGCCGGCCAAACTGATATGCGCACTTAGCTGTGCACATCACTCCGCCGCATCTGCCAAGGCCCGGCCCCACCTCTCCCTACACACGCTGGCTCAGCCACCAGCTGAAAAATAAAACGATAATAAAGTATTGTTTTATTTTTCAGCTGCTGACTCTGAGCCACTGGGGTGACCCTCCTCCACCATTGCAGAGGAGCCGCCGCTGGTTCCTGTACAATTTATTTTTCTTTGTGAGCTTAATTAAGCTTCCAGGTAGCTCTGTCATTTAAAGTGATTCGCATACTCCCCCACACCGTCTGTGACCAAAAAACAGTGAATACATGCCAGTAGACCAGATTCACTCCGGAGACTCCTGATTTTTTAAGCAAGAAATGGGTTTATTTTGGCTGTTTTCCAATTGCAATTTCCTCTGCTTCAATATAAGTCAATGGGGAAATACATTCTCCTGATTATTTTTATAGAAACTCCCACTTACCTCTTCTAAAATGTTGGCATGTATGGCAGTGAGTTTTAGGTTTCAAAATCACTAATTAGAACAATGACAAAATCAATGAAAATAACACCACATGACCTTTGGGTGGATTAGGGCGGTACAGGATATTAGACTCAGATAAGAGAAAAGGACTGTGTGACTTTGGCCCAGATGGCATCATGAGAAATAAACAAGTGACCTTTGAGCACTGAGAGCAGCCTGCACCACACTAACACATTTTCCGCAGTGCAGTGTTGTCAGTAACACCAGTGGGTACTCTGATGCATGCATTTGACAATTTTGCCCAGCTTTCAGAGAGTTGTTGATAATCCTCTGCTTGCGCAGGGTATTGGTGTTGACCACCGACTGCTTTAGGGTGGTGTGACTGATGCGGGGGGGACTATTTACCCTGTGGCCCTACTCAGGCTGCAGTGGTCGCATCGTCCTAAAGCCTCTACAGTGAGGCCGTTGTCTGTCTTTTAGTTTCGTATCATGGAAATAAAAGACAGACAACGGCACATATGTGGTTGTTGATGGAGGATCAGTCCTGTGTCCACCCGTCAGTATTGAGTGTCCCGTAATACACTGGCTGCTTTCCAGGACTAGGGTACGAGGCGTTGAAAAGCTCCTGTCCTGGGGTTGTCTATGCTGGCAGTGGCACAGCTGAGCTCTGCTCTCAGCAGAGCGTTTTCAGATCAGAGGATGTTATCATATGAGAAAAGCAACAGCACATAAAACAAGCTCACCTCTGTCCACATCTGAGCAGCACTGCTGCAGCGCTGCTAACAATACCACAGCGGCAGGAAGTAATTCCAGTGCAGACGCTGAGACGCTCTCCATCACTTCATGAAGCCATGAAGCATCTGATAGAAGCAGCCTCTCACTGCAGTCTGGAAAAGAAATGGAGGCATTTCAGAGACACTCCGGGGACAGGACTGGTACAGGCATGGCTGCTACCACGGATCTAGGGGACACAAAATCAAGTCCCATTCCAAGTTGTTTAAAAGGCTAGCAACAAGATGAAGTGACGAAAACGAGACTCTGCCTCTCCACAATTACACCTGGCACAAACAGGGGTCAGCTGCCGCCTCTCTGGGACTAGTAACAGGATCCAGTGGGCACAGCAGGATCAGCCCCTCACACCCTGGTACTAGAAAAGGGGGAGCCGGATAGAACCAAAGGCAAAGTTTTTGGAACCTCTCCTCAGAAATGTAAGTGATGACTCGTGCCTGCAGGGCGGCCACTGCCCAGCTGCAAAACGCCCACGTCTCGAGGCTGTCTTCCAGACGCTCCTCTTGAAACATTTCTGTAGCATGCTGGGGAGCAGCAGCTGCTGCTTCGCTGACCAAAACTGTAGTCCAGGTATTCATGCTAACTACGTCTGCAAACCTGTCCAGAAGTGTTCCCTTCATCAGTGCAAATAGCCTACACAGAAGCAGGGACGTGAGAATTCCATTGGTGCAGGAGGTGCAGTGGCACCATGGCCCATCAGTCTGAGGAGCCCACTACCCCCTGATTATTGCTGCATTTTATCATTCAAACAGCAGCCAGGGTGTCTATTTCCTTCTTTGCATAATGGCCAATGCCACACTGGCTAGACTACTGCCCAGAAGCAAACTGTGCCGCGAAGATCATGTCAGCTGCATATTGGGGAGCAAGCATATGAAGCCCTTCTGCCTCTGCTCTGCAGGCTATGCCACCCAGCCCTGAGTGAGCCCCTAGAAGGTTAGGCAGAAGTGTTCTTTACCAGTCTGTTTCTGGCGTGCTTAACTGTGTCAAAACAGGATGCATTTTAAAATATCAGTTAAAGAGCCACTGCAGAGATGTTTGTATGTCCAACACTTTTAAGGGGATATTAATAATGGCAAGGTAACTCTGGTGGTTAATGTACTTGGTTTAGTTTTGTCAATGTACCTGTGTTCTGTTTAGTCACAGTTTTGACTCCTAAAGTAGAGGATTAACATGCAGATCACAGATTTGTAATTTAAATAGATAGTTCAATGGATCACTGCATTTGTCACAGAGATCCATTTGTTACTTGCAGTTCATAAGTTGCAATCCTTCTAATATAGCATAGTGAGCAGTGAACCAGCAACAGAGTCTCACAAGCGAAGCGTAAGATACAGGTTTAAAACATTATTTTTATTCTCACTCTTTTATTGTGCTACGGTTGCTAAAAAAGGATTCCTTTGGGTAGTAATAAATTCTTATTAATATAGACTACCCCAGCCACTGTGTTATGTTTTAAATCCTGAGTTTGTGTTTGTCCAAAGTCCAGGCCAAACACTCCTAACACGTGATTCCTACCAGAATGTGTGACATCTCTTACACTTTGCTACTCTCATAACATAACACTGTAAAGCGCACGTTCACCCACGGGTATCTTGGCACTGAATAACGATGTTTATTGTTACCCAGCTCAGTGATACTCATTTAATTGACCTCAGAAAGATGAAAGGCGAATGGACCCGCTGGGATTTGAAGCTGTGACCATGAGGTCATACACAGGCCCCTACAGTGGACGCATTACTCCACTAAGCCTCCAGACCCGGCCCACTGTCTTTTGTAACATTTCCTGTACATTTTATACACACTTGTATGCTTTACTGTTTCTGTATAATGTGTGTGAAATGTAAAGCTCTCTGACACCCTACATTACAATGAATAGTGTTACATAGGAAATTAAATAGATGTCAAAGGGACTGCAGAGAGATGAGGGGCACCGTTGTAGGGTGGGACTAGGCCAATATGGGGAGAAGGGAATCATGGCGGGCAGGGCCGGACTGGGAACCGAAACCGGCCCTGGCAAACTGCTCGGCCCCCCCCCTGGGGGTAGGGAGGGTGCAGCCGAGCTGTTTGCGAGGGCCAGTTTTGGCCAATTTTGATACAGGGGGCCGATATTGCCGACCCCCGGTAACAAAAACGGCCCCCAGGGGCCCAAAACCGGCCCTCACCCTAGCGGCCCACCGGGGAAACGCCCGGTGCCCGCTACGGCCAGTCCGGCCCTGATGGCGGGAGAACTAACAAAGATTGTGCCACTGGGCGCCACCAACACTAAAGCTGACCCAGGCGTTCACTTTCTAACAGGCTTAATCTGCATACCTCTTCCCCAATAGCGGCAGATCGACTCAAAGAAATCTGTAGCACTAGCTGCGACAAAAGAGCAGCCACCAACTGTCTACATTTATAGGGTTGATAATATGAAATCTTTTGTGACGTAAGCACGCAGTTCAATAAAAAAAGAAAATAACTTAAATAATCAAGCTGTCTCTATTCATTTTGATAACAATGTTTATTGATTGAAGTATTTCTAGTAATTTAGTAACGGTTTGAAATGGTGCAGGTGTGCATAATCAGTATAAGGGTTTTTTTAAGAGGCATGAACATTTCCTGAACAGAGCAAGAGAGGGGAAATGTGTTCACCATTACAGACATCTCAGTGTATTCATTTAATTCCTATTCCAATATGGCAAAAAACGAATTCAGTAAATGTGCTTTACCTCCATTCTGAGATTAACTAAGGTTTGATTCCATTCTTCAGGTTGTCTGCTCAAATATTAGTAAATCTGACTCAGTGTTATGCTAAATAAGGACGTCTCAATATCAGGGGTGGTCGGCACGGCTCGTGGGTGGGTTGGAGGGCGCGTGGGGGCGGAGGGGATGGCGCGGGCTGCAGTGAAAAAAATAACTCTTACCTTGCGCCGCCGCCGGGTTCCGCTTCTTCTCTCCTGCTCACCTGTGTCCGACTTCAGGTCGGAACAGGAAGCAGGCAGCCAGGCTCCAACCCCTAAGCCAATCACAACGCTGCAATGCAGCATTGTGATTGATCTCAGTCGCCTGACACAGCGCTCTGCGAGGGGCTGTAGGGGTGGGCATGTTCTCCATGCAGGCTGTAAGGCAGCCTGCATGGAGAAGGGGGAAAGGGCGCATGACTGGTTTGGGCGGCCTAAGAGGGCCAACCAAACAGTCACTGCGCACAGGAGTTTTCTACCAATGCTACCCTGCAGCTCCGCCCCGCCCCCTCACGTACTGTCGCAGCAGGAGGACAAAATAAAATGATAATAACATTCCGTTATCATTTTATTTTTTCCTTTCTTTTTCTGCTTTCTGGCAGTGGGGCGACGCTCCTCCACCTTAGCGGAGGAGCCGCCACTGCTCAATATATAAATCAAGCCCCCATAGCGGATGTCTTTCATCTTATAAGGCAAATTATAGAATATTTTCAAAAAGTCCTTATTTTAAGATTTTGATATAGGGGTCATGCTGTTTACACCATAGAACTGCAGGTCTTTCGTAGCTGTGGGTGGACACCCACTACCATGATACATATGAAATAATCTTTACTATTTCATTAGGATCTACTTGTCACGCACTCACCTCAAAGAAAGGTAGATTTATTTAGTGCCTAATTTATCATAGGTTCCTACAGATGATGTCTGTTGGAAATGAGATTTCTGGTTGGCTAGGGTATACACCTAAGTCAGGCAGAACCCGCCACTCTAGTCAGGGCCAGGGAGTTACACACCCAAGATAACCCCTGCTCACCCCCTTGGTAGCTTGGCAGAGCAGTCAGGCTTACCCCAGAGGCAATGTGTAAAGCGTTTGCACAACACACACACACACACACACAGGAGTGACACACTAGGCACACCACAAAAGAGACTCCACACAAGGTTATATAAAAATATCCTTTGTATTATCCATAAAACACAATAGACCACCATCACATAAATCAACTTGCCAACCAGGCAATGGTCAGATGAATACGCAGATCATAAATCGCTATTAGACCACCATCACCGTATATCATATATCACACACATTAGACCCCAAATTACATGAATCATAGACAGTTTGCTGAGTGGGCAATTGTCATGAACCTAACACGTAGTAGGTAAGGTAAATACTTATGAGCTGCACCTGTCATACACATTTGGCCATAAGCAATCGTCATAAACACCAGTAGTGAACTAGGTAACGATTCTGGTGTTGCATTAGTACTTATCATGCAGTCACGTCACCGGCCGTTAGAACATAGACCCTGCATTGACATTCACCATGTAGACTGCCCCTTCACAAAACGGGCCAATGCTAAAGGGTAGGCCGCGATGATGAACAAATCAGCTTCTTGAGGTAGCCCAGGCTGCGTGAGCACCTGCGTGCTACCTTCATTCATGGGCTCACCCTCAGGAAATGCCCCAACAAGATATGTGCCAGGAAGAGGGAGGTGCGGCCCACCTCTCTCGGCGGAGCGACCTCACAGGGACCCTCGCATATGGCCAGATTCGCCTGGTTTGTCAAGGCAACTGACCACTACCACGCTGGGCTGCTATACCTGGCATCAAAGCTTGCCTAGAAATGTGGCTCCACTGAAGGAGGATTCCGACAGGACGGCCAGCGGTACTTTCTGCCGTCAGACACTCCTGCTGATGGAGGCGGCATGCAGGAACAGTGTTGCAAAGTCATCCTGTGCCCTGGGCGCCCCCCAACTTTTTGCTGACTGGTACTGGTGGTAACTGACTCTGACTGACCCTGGGCTTTGCCTAACCAGGCCCAGGGCCAGTGCTATGCTGAAAACACTTAGACACAGTTAAAACACCTACATACACTAGGGTACACTATGGGTTGGGGTACCCCTGTGATTGGCATGACCTACCCTATAAGCCCCTAGTATATAATAGGGCAGGGGAATTGAAACTACCTATCAGTCCCTAGTATGTAGTAGGGCATGGCAGTTTAGAGGCCAGCAGCTTTCTGCACTTGCATGTGTGCACTGCTGAGGCCTGAGGTCAGTTTTAAAAGCAGCCCTGGGTGCCAGGACTGCTTTTAAAAATTAAATTGTGCCCAAACTCGACTTTGGTGTTTGGGGCACTTCCAAATGGATAACCTACAATGTTATGGCATAGTAGGGACCCCCAGGGTCTCCCCTAAGTGTCCCAGGGGTGGGGGTTCAGGTATCTATAAGGTAGACCCTTATAAAATGAGTTTTATATGCCTTGGGTTTAAGTGAAATTTCACATTTCACTCCCCACATTGTGGTAAAGTGCTGCCCAAATTCGACTTTGATGCTAGGAGCACTGTGAAGTGAGAATCTGCAATATGTTTACAGATTCAGAACCCCTAAAGTCTCCCCTAGTTGTCCCATGGGGTGGGGTTCTTGTAGATATAAGCACAGTACTTATAAAATATGTTTTTGTAAGTCCTGGTGCTGGAAAAATGGCCCAAGTCATTTTTCCCATTGCAAATCCCCTGTTACATAGGTTAACATGGTAGAAAGTTATTAACTAATAACTCTTGATAGGAGAGGGCTAGAAGTGCCATTCAAAGACTTCCCTGAATGGTATTAATAAATTCAACAATATGATATTGTTGAATTTCTCCTAAAGATGTACATACAAGAAGTTATAAGACTTTCTTGTTTGTAAGTCCAGATTCAGCCTTCCAGTGATCTGCCCTGATTGGTCAGAGTTAAGTGGATTAGCCAGGCTGCCTTGAAGAGGTGATAAAGAGCCCCTGGGGTCAACCAGCTCTGCTGGCAGGGCAGTGTGCTGGTCCAAAGGAATGCCAGGCCAGGGGGAGGAGTCGTAAACTATGTTCTTCAAAGAGGAGAGCAGAGACCAGTGTCATTTACAACTCTGAACTTTCCACCTTAGGCAGATGGTAGGAATTAAGGAAGGTATGAGCAGATGCAGGGGGGAGAGTCTAAGTAAATTAGCCATCCTAGGGGTGTGTTTAGCCAGCTCTTGCCTCCTTGCTGGAAAATCTGCCATTATGGATTTGGAAGATTTGATGCACTCTGGGACAAAATAATGCCACACTCTACAGGATGTGGTCATATGTTTGAGGAGTTACCCTGCTCCCATTGGTCAGGAAGTGACCTCCTGCTTGACCCAGAGAACTTGGAATAAGTATCTGAGAGGGGCAGAGCCCTCCAGATCTGCTGCTTGAAACTGAAGAAAGCAAGACATTGTGCCAAGCTGAGAAGTTTTGCTGTGCAAATTCTAAGGCCTGACCTCTGAAGTCTGCACCATCAGAAACTACAGTCCTGTGGACTACCTTGCTGAAAAAGAAGTAAAGAGTGGACTCCCTGCAAGCTACAGGTTAACAGAGCTCACCTGGACTCTTACCACCAAGGATCCTCAACCTGGGGAACTACCAGTGAATTTGTAAGGGTGACGTCCAAGTGGATTGTGGGAACTGAAGTCCTCAACTTTCAAGGACCATCTTGGAGCTTCCAGACCCTTGGAGTGAGTTTGAGACACTTTGGAACCCTTTGAGGAACTTCAGGAAGAAGTTCAAGAAGTTTGGAGAACTTTGGAGGAACTTTGAAAAAAAGCTCCATAGAGGGACCGACTCAACCTGGTCAGCCAAGCCGCCTGCCTTCAACCGCGAGCCGGCCAAGCCATCCAGATTCGTCCCGCTAAAAGCTCAGTCGGTCCAACTTCCAGAGTTTGACCGGGAGTAGAAGAAATCCGAGGCCGGCGAACCCTCCCCGAATCCGGCCTGGTGAAGAGCATCGAGGGACACCGTGAGAAAAATCTCCAGAAAAGTTTCTAAGTCCGCTCGTAGAAAAGGTGACTGGGAGCAACCGCGAAACCCAAGCCGCCTGCCTTCAACCGCGTGTCGGCCTGGATCCTGGGTTTGCCCCGCTGGAACGCTCCAGAGGTCGAACCGCAAAAGTTTCTAAGTCCGAACGTAGGAAGGTGACCGGGAGCTTATCGCAAGGCAAGCCGGCGAACCCTCACCGAATCCGGACTGGCTGAGAGCTTCGAGGGACCTCGGGGAGAAAAGCTCCAGAAAAGTTTCTAAGTCCGAAGGTAAAAACTGTGACCGGGACTTCCGCTTGGGGTATCCGCTCAGGGCTCCATCGCGGTCGGCCTGAAACTTTGACTTTGGGTCGGTCTATCGCGAGCCTGTATCCCAATATGGTGCTATAAGCTTCTAAGTGCTATATTTTGCTAAATCTTTGAAAATTCATATCTCGGGTTCCTACATTGGATTTTTGTCGTTTTGGTGTCATTTTAAAGATAAAAATATTTCCTATTTTTATAAATTGGTGTTGGATTTTTATTATGTGTTGTGTCTTAATTATTTACTGAATTGGTGTTTTTAAATGCTTTACATACCTGTCTTTGTAGTTAAGCCTGTCTGCTCGCAGCCACGTTACCAAGGGCTGAGCATAGGAATAATTTTCTAAGACCTATGCTGAGTCCTACCAATGATTAGTGGCCTTATTGCCAGTGGCAGACCTACATTTGCCCCTACCAATAATCCACTTTCCAAAATTTGGTGCTCAGCGGTGTGGATGAGGACTTGTGTTTAAAAGTACACCTTTCAGTAAAGTGAATTAAGATTATAAAAATCCTCTAAATTGCCTTAGAACAAACCTTTGAGTTTGATTTTTGGAATTTGGACTAAACTGTTTTCAATCCATTGTTTTGATTTTTCCAAATTGTTCTAAGTCTGTTGTGCCTAGTTTTTGTGACCCAAAACTAGGGAGCCATGGAGCTGGACCTGGCTAAACTGTCCCAGTTTAAGATGGCTGATCTTAGGGAACAGTGTAGGCTTAGGGTGCTGCCTGCTTTCAGGAAGCTTAAGAAGGCAGGGTTGCTTGAGTCCCTAAAGGCCTGGGCTGGGGCAGCTGAGGAGAGTCAAGGGGGGATAGAGGGTGTCCCCCCCAACCTCATCCAAGAGGAGGGTGAGGATGATGCCGCTTCCATTTTCTCTAGTGTGAGCCATATGAATCCAGATGGTGGGAGTGGGGAAGGGTCCCTTACTCAGGGACCACCGCCATACCTTGCAGAGAGACAGCTTAAGGCTCAATTAGCTTTGATAGCTTTGGAGCAGAGGAAACTGGAATTGGCTGAGAAGAGATGGGAGAGGGAGGAGGCATTGAAAAGAAATGGTGGCAGTGAAAATGATGAAGATTTTGAAATGTCCAGGGGTGGTGCATTTGATCACAAACTTCCCATGGGTATAGTACCCAAGTACACTGAGGGGGATGACATTGACAAGTGGCCAGCAGCTTTTGAGAGGGCCCTTAGAATGAGTAGGGTCCACTCTAGGTATTGGGGTGCACTCCTGTACTCCTGTGGGTGTTGATTCCAGTAGCTGGGAGGGATAGGCTCCTGACCCTGAAGGAAGAGGATGCAGAATCATACCAGCACAAACAGGGAGATGCTGTCTGCGCCAAGAAGCTCCCCCCTAAGGTGCCATCCACAGTGATTGCCAGTGTCAGTGTAGGGGTGGAGAGTGGTGCCCCAGTGAGGAGTAGTCAGGTGGTGGAAGCAACCTTAGTGTCCCTGGGTGGGGTGAATATTGCAACCCTTGCTGCCTTACCTCCAAACATGGACAAGTACAGGCAGAGGCCTAAAGTGAATGGGACTGAGGTTGAGGCTATCAGACACACTGGGGCTAGTGTAACTATGGTCCTGGATGAGCTGGTGCCTCCCGAGAGGTTGTTACCTGGTGAGTTTCACCAGGTGACTTATGCAGACAGCACTACCAAACTCCATCCTATGGCTGTGGTGGATTTGGAATGGGGAGGTGTGACAGGCCCTATGAAGGTAGCTGTGTCAAAGGTGCTCCCAGTCCAGTGTTTACTGGGCAATGATCTTGAAGCCTTTGTGTGGTCAGAGGTGGAGAGAGGACTCCATATGAAAATATTGGAGCTCCCTGAGTGGGTATGTGCTGTGACTAGGTCACAGACTAGCCAGAAGGGAGGGGCTGGACACTTGGACCCTGGATCAAAGGGCCAAGCATCCAGGGACAAGGGCACTGGGCCTGGTGAGCCAGCCCAGGGAACTCCAGAGGTGCAGGAAGAATCTAACCCTGATGGGGAGGATCTGGCCTCTGAGGGAGGGACTCCATCCCTGCCAGAGCTGTCAGATTTGGCAGAACTGACAGGAGCAGGTGGACCCTCCAGAGAGGAGTTCAGTAAGGGACAGCGTGACTGTCCCACCCTTGAGAGCTTGAGGCGGATTGCTTCTAAGCAAGAGGAAGGGGATGACAGTGGGTTTCGCAAACTCTACTGGGAAGATGGACTGCTTTATACTGAGGCCAGAAACCTCAAGGAGGGGGCCACCAGGAGGTTGGTGGTGCCCCAGAAGTACAGAGAGTTCATCCTGACTTTGGGTCATGATATCCCCTTGGCAGGACATTTGTGATAGACAAAGACATGGAACCGGTTGGTGAACCATTTCTACTGCCCCCATATGTCTGAAAAGGTAAAGGAGTTTTGCAGCTCCTGTGTCACCTGTCAGGCCAGTGGCAAGGCAGGGGGCAAGACAAAGGCTCCCCTAATACCACTGCCAGTGGTTGGGGTTCCTTTTGAAAGGGTGGGGATGGACATTGTTGGTCCCCTGGACCCACCTACTGCATCAGGGAGTAGGTATATCTTAGTGGTAGTGGACCATGCCACTAGGTACCCTGAAGCAATCCCTCTTAGAACCATTGATGCTCCTGCAGTGGCTAGAGCACTGCTTGGTGTGTTCACCAGAGTCGGTTTTCCAAAAGAGGTGGTGTCAGATAGGGGCACGAATTTCCTGTCCAGCTATCTGACTGCTATGAGTGTGGTGTCAACTACAAGTTCACCACCCCCTATCACCCACAAGCAAATGGTCTTGTTGAGAGATTCAACAAAACCCTGAAGGGCATGATAAATGGGTTGTCAGAGAAACTCAGGAGGAGATGGGATGTTCTCCTCCCATGCTTACTGTTTGCATACAGGGAGGTGCCACAGAAAGGGGTTGGTTTCAGTCCCTTTGAGTTGTTGATTGGACACCCTGTGAGGGGGCCATTGAGCCTGCTGAGAGAGTCTTTAGAGAAGCCTCTTAAAGAAGCAAAGGACAATGTGCTTGACTATGTGCTAGGCCTGAGATCTAGAATGGCAGAGTACATGTACAAGGCAAACAGGAAACTGGAGGCCAGCCAGGAGCTCATGAAGCACTGGTATGATCAAAAGGCTAATATGCCTTAGTATACTCCAGGACAATTGGTGTGGGTGTTGGAGCCTGTGGCTCCCAGGGACCTCCATGACAAGTGGAGTGGGCCCTATCCAATCTTAGAAAAGAAGGGTGAGGTTACCTATTTGGTTTACCTTGGCACCCCCAGGAGCCCTCATAGGGTCCTGCATGTGAATAGATTGAAACCCCACCATGACAGGGCAGACATGACCATGTTACTGGTCACTGATGAGGGTGTGGAGGAGGAAACTGAGCCTGTGCCCGACCTCCTCTCCACTAATTTGCAAGATGGGTCAGTGGAGGGGGTGATACTCTCTCCCAAGTTGACAGACCAGCAGCACAGAGACTGTAAGCAAGTGCTGGAGCAGTTTGCTGGCCTGTTCTCTTTGACCCCAGGCATCACTGAGTGATGTGTGCACCACATTGACACTGGTGACAGTCTACCTGTCAAAAATAAACTGTACAGGTTGTCTGACCATGTCAGAGCCAGCATTAAAGCTGAGGTTGCTCAGATGCTGGAATTGGGGGTAATTGAACCGTCTGAGAGTCCATGGGCCAGTCCAGTGGTGCTGGTGCCTTAACCTAATCCTCAGGGGGGACCCAAGGAGTTAAGGTTCTGTGTGGACTACAGAGGATTGAATGCAGTCACAAAGACTGACGCTCACCCTATACCTAGAGCTGATGAGCTCATTGACAGGTTAGGGGCTGCTAAGTACCTGAGTACTTTTGATTTGACTTCAGGTTACTGGCAGATTGCCCTCACTGATGGAGCATAGGAGAGGTCAGCATTCTCCACACCAGAAGGACATTATCAGTTCAAGGTAATGCCCTTTGGCTTAAAGAATGCACCTGTCACCTTCCAAAGGTTGGTGAACAGGGTCTTGTCTGGGTTGGAACAGTTCAGTGCAGCTTACCTGGATGATATAGCTGTATACAGTTCTACCTGGGGGGATCACTTAAGCCACCTAAGGGAAGTGCTTCAGGCCATGCAGCAGGCAGGCCTGACTATTAAGGCCAGCAAGTGCCAAATAGGGCAGAGTTTGTGGTGTACCTGGGCCACCTGGTAGGTGGGGGCCATGTACAGCCTCTCCAAGCTAAAATCCAAACTATTTTGGATTGGACAGCTCCTGTTACCCAGACACAGGTCAGGGCATTCCTTAGACTGACAGGGTACTATAGAAGGTTTGTTCAAAATTATGGGACCATTGTGGGGCTCCTAACAGAACTCACTTCTAAAAAGAGGCCCAAGAAGGTGGCTTGGACCCCAGAGTGTCAGAAGGCTTTTGACACTCTGAAAGCTGTTATGTGCTCAGCACCAGTGCTACTGGCCCATGACTACACAAAAGAATTTGTGGTTCAGACAGATGCTTCAGAGCAAGGGATTGGGGCAGTGTTGTCACAGCTAAATGAAGAGGGCCTTGATCAGCCAGTTGCCTTTATTAGCAGGAGGCTTCTTCCCAGAGAGCAGAGGTGGAGTGCCATTGAGAGAGATGCTTTTGCTGTGGTTTTGTCCCTGAAAAAGTTGAGACCATATTTATTTGGGACTCACTTTCGTGTTCAAACTCACCACAGGCCTCTCAGATGGCTCATGCAGATGAGAGGGGAGAATCCCAAGATGTTAAGGTGGTCCATTTCCCTACAGGGAATGGACTTTACAGTGGAACACAGACCTGGGGTTGCCCATGCAAATGCGGATGGACTTTCCAGGTTTTTCCACTTAGCTGATGAGGACTACCAGGGTGTAGGTTAGTAACCCATCACCTTTCGTTTGGGGGGGGGGCTATGTTGCAAAGACATCCTGTGCCCTGGGCAGCCCCAAACTTTTTACTGACTGGTACTGGTGGTAACTGACTCTGACTGACCCTGGGCTTTGCCTAACCAGGCCCAGGGCCAGTGCTATGCTGAAAACACTTAGATACAGTTAAAACACCTACATACCCTAGGGTACACTATGGGTTGGGGTGCCCCTGTGATTGGCAAGACCTACCCTATAAGCCCCTAGTATAAAATAGGGCTGGGGAATTGAAACTACCTATCAGTCCCTAGTATGTAGTAGGGCATGGCAGTTTAGAGGCCAGCAGCTTTCTGCACTTGCATGTGTGCACTGCTGAGGCCTGAGGTCAGTTTTAAAAGCAGCCCTGGGTGCCAGGACTGCTTTTAAAAAGTAAATTGTGCCCAAACTCGACTTTGGTGTTTGGGGCACTTAAAAATGGATAACCTACAATGTTATGGCATATTAGGGACCCCCAGGGTCTCCCCTAGGTGTCCCAGGGGTGGGGGGTCAGGTATCTATAAGGTAGACCCTTATAAAATGAGTTTTATATGCCCTGGGTTAAGTGAAATTTCACATTTCACTCCCCACATTGTGGTAAAGTGCTGCCCAAATTCGACTGTGATGCTAGGAGCACTGTGAAGTGAGGATCTGCAATATTTCTACAGATTCAGAACCCCTAAAGTCTCCCCTAGTTGTCCCATGGGGTGGGGGTGCTGTAGATATAAGCAAAGTACTTATAAAATATGTTTTTGTAAGTCCTGGTGCTGGAAAAATGGCCCAAGTCATTTTTCCCATTGGAAATCCCCTGTTACATAGGTTAACATGGTAGAAAGTTATTAACTAATAACTCTTAATAGGAGAGGGCTGGAAGTGCCATTCAAAGACTTCCCTGAATGGTATTAATAAATTCAACAATATGATATTGTTGAATTTCTCCTAAAGTGTACATACAAGAAGTTATAAGACTTTCTTGTTTGTAAGTCCAGATTCAGCCTTCCAGTGATCTGCCCTGATTGGTCAGAGTTAAGTGGATTAGCCAGGCTGCCTTGAAGAGGTGATAAAGAGCCCCTGGGGTCAACCAGCTCTGCTGGCAGGGCAGTGTGCTGTTCCAAAGAAATGCCAGGCCAGGGGGAGGAGTCGTAAACTATGTTCTTCAAAGAGGAGAGCAGAGACCAGTGTCATTTACAACTCTGAACTTTCCACCTTAGGCAGATGGTAGGATTAAGGAAGGTATGAGCAGATGCAGGGGGGAGAGTCTAAGTAAATTAGCCATCCTAGGGGTGTGTTTAGCCAGCTCGTGCCTCCTTGCTGGAAAATCTGCCATTATGGATTTGGAAGATTTGATGCACTCTGGGACAAAATAATGCCACACTCTACAGGATGTGGTCATATGTTTGAGGAGTTACCCTGCTCCCATTGGTCAGGAAGTGACCTCCTGCTTGACCCAGAGAACTTGGAATAAGTATCTGAGAGGGGCAGAGCCCTCCAGATCTGCTGCTTGAAACTGAAGAAAGCAAGACATTGTGCCAAGCTGAGACGTTTTGCTGTGCAAATTCTAAGGCCTGACCTCTGAAGTCTGCACCATCAGAAACTACAGCCCTTTGGACTACCTTGCTGAAAAAGAAGTAAAGAGTGGACTCCCTGCAAGCTACAGGTTAACAGAGCTCACCTGGACCCTCACCACCAAGGATCATCAACCTGGGGAACTACCAGTGGATTTGTAAGGGTGACGTCCAAGTGGATTGTGGGAACTGAAGTCCTCAGCTTTCAAGGACCATCTTGGAGCTTCCAGACCCTTGGAGTGAGTTTGAGACACTTTGGGACCCTTTGAGGAACTTCAGGAAGAAGTTCAAGAAGTTTGGAGAACTTTGGAGGAACTTTGAAAAAGAGCTCCATAGAGGGACCGACTCAACCTGGTCAGCCAAGCCGCCTGCCTTCAACCGCGTGTCGGCCTGGATCCTGGGTTTGCCCCGCTGGAACGCTCCAGAGGTCGAACCACAAAAGTTTCTAAGTCCGAACGTAGGAAGGTGACCGGGAGCTCATCGCAAGGCAAGCCGGCGAACCCTCACCGAATCCGGACTGGCTGAGAGCTTCGAGGGACCTCGGGGAGAAAAGCTCCAGAAAAGTTTCTAAGTCCAAAGGTAAAAACTGTGACCGGGACCTTCCACGTGGGGTATCCGCTCAGGCCTCCATCGCGGTCGGCCTGAAACTTTGACTTTGGGTCGGTCTATCGCGAGCCTGTATCCCAATATGGGGCTATAAACTTCTAAGTGCTATATTTTGCTAAATCTTTGAAAAGTCATATCTCCGGTTCCCTACATTGGATTTTTGTCGTTTTGGTGTCATTTTAAAGATAAAAATATTTCCTATTTTTATAAATTGGTGTTGGATTTTTATTATGTGTTGTGTCTTAGTTATTTACTGAATTGGTGTTTTTAAATGCTTTACATACCTGTCTTTGAAGTTAAGCCTGTCTGCTCGCAGCCACGTTACCAAGGGTTGAGCATAGGAATAATTTTCTAAGACCTATGCTGAGTCCTACCAATGATTAGTGGCCTTATTGCCAGTGGCAGACCTACATTTGCCCCTACCAATAATCCACTTTCCAACAAACAGGGAATCCCTTGAGGATCTGCCGCGGTTTCCGGGTCCCAGGGGGAGCGCTCACCACGCGCTCCGTTCTGGGATCCCGGCAGCCTTTCTCACCGGCACCAACAAGGGATCAGCTGCGCTCTGATCCCTTCGTTAAGTGCAGCGCTCCGCATGTGCTTTCTTTGCCACCATAACAGTGAATCGCTTACCACGTGCTTTTTGACACAACAAATAGGGAAAAAGAAACGCTCACCCTGCGCTTTGAGGCACAACAGGGAATGAATTCCCAAGCTGTAGGGAAACAACTAGGAGCAGTCCACAGCACTCCCTTCATGCTGAGCTCCTTTGAGAGCACTGGGGGCACGCAGGTTCCGGAAAGCAGGCAGTAGGCCAGCACACAAGGTCCTTGGGGCAAAGATGCAGTCCTTTTAGCAGGTCAGCACAACAAGGCAAAGTCAAAGTGGCGGTTCCCTGGCAGCACAGCAATCCTCTGGTGCAGGATGTAGAGCCAGCAGCGTCTGGTTACAAGTCCCACGTCTTCTCAGTTACATGGGGTCACAGCCCCTTTACTTATAGTGCCCATGTCTTTGTTCTGGGGGCACTTTAAAACATATTTACAAGTGCACAACACCCCCTATTCACAGTGTAAGCCTTAACCCCAGACACACCACGGGGGCGGAGCCTGCCTTGTAGAAGGCAGGCCAGCCCTGTTCAGGTGCAGGTGCAACTCCTCCCACCACTCCAAATGCAGACCAGGCCTATTCAGGTGCAAGGAAAAACTCCTCTCGCTACTCTAAATTCAGCCAAGGTCTAATCAGCCTAGCGCTGAGTCACCCAGGCAGGGCAGGACACACCTCAACCCCCCCAGGGACTAACTGGAGTGAATGCTCTCCCCTGTCAGTCAGAACCAGACAGTCAATACACATCCAGGCAGGGCACAAAGACACATCAGCACACAGAAGTGCCCACTTCTAAAAGTGGCATTTCTAAAATAGTAATAATAAATCCTCTTTTGCCAATAAGCAGGATTTATCACTACTATTCCAAACATACCAAACATGGTCACACTACCCCTCTCATGTCAGGAATTACCACCGAAGCACATATCAGGGAATCCCCAATGCATCCCTATGAGAGGGTAGCATCACAGCAGTGAAAAACCAAATAGGCTGTTTGTCACTACCAAGACAAGCCGCACAGTTAAGGCACATGTCATACCTTTTACCTACCCCGCACCCTGCCCATAGGGCCAGCTAGCACCTACCTTAGAGGTGAATGGTATGTAGTAAAAGGGGAGTTGCAGACGTGGCAACCACTTTAGATGCCACGTCACAGCGGCAGTAAACTGTGCGCACACCCCCTCCAGTGGCAGAGGCCTGAGACAGGTTTGAAAGGCTACTTCGGTGGGTGGCGCAAGCAGCGCTACAAGCCCACCAGTAGCATTTAATTTACAGGACCTGGATATATGGGATACCACTGTACAAGGGACTTACAGGTAAATTAAATATGCCAAACAGGTGTAGACTAATCTTGCCAAGTTTACAAGAGAAAGCACATTCACTTTAGCACTGATCAGCAGTGATAAAGTGCCCAGAGTCATAAAACAACCAACAACAGGTCAGAAAAAATACAGGAGGAAGGCAAAAAGTTCTGGGATGACCCTGCAAAAAGGGCCAAGTCCAACAATGTCAGTGACACTTAAGGAAAGTCCTTCATCATAGCACAGTGAAAAGTACTAATGTGATATATTTGGGATTGCCTTTAAAGATTTTCTTTGGTGCTCAGAATCAGTCTGGTGTAGAGGGCTGATAAGAAACGAGCTCATTATTTATTTTGATTAAAAAAAACAGTTGGAAGTATGCAGCTACGTATGGAATAAGATTTACGGTAGATGTGGTTGGGTCCCGAAAACCAGGGCCACCACAATAACACGACATTTATGCATTTAGAAAAGCCAACATGTATTGCATCATGTGCCACCCTATGTCGCGGTATTATCTTGCTAGTTTGTCTTTTTAACACTCATCAATACGAAAGGGATGCCAATTCTATCAAAATGTAACATTTTCTTGAGAAAAGAAACTGTACACGTTCATCACACCCTGTCGAAAACATTATTCACAAGCAAACGCTGATGTTATCTCGCAAGGAAGTTCAGGGACATGAATATATTCATAGTGTACCTCCCAACTCCCAGAGGATAATAGTTTGTGTGAAACATACTTTCTTGTATTGAGCAGGAAACAATCCTACAAGTCCCCTTCATGTAATGAAAGAAGTCCCTCTTTCGTAATGCTTCTCCCAGTTGTATTCTACATCTGGTCTTCAGTTTAGAATTGCCAACACTGGGGGTCTTCATCACATCACTGTCACATCGTAAGGAAATAAAAATAAAATAAAATAAAACACTATGGGTCTTAAAAAGCGCCTCTTTACATTAGCATCAGCCCTGGAAAACTGCACATGCCTGAATGTGTTTTGCTAAGAGGCACAGAAAGACCCAAGACCTCAGGCCAGCTTTCTGTAGCCTGAATGCCCTCTTGTAATAACTGATATTTTTAGAACAATGTCTGTGATGTAACATGGAAAATAAAGCAAAGCATATTTGAGTCAAATATGGTAAAAGATTCCACTTTTATTAAATTACAGCCCATCAAACGGCAAAGCTTTTCCTGCATTGATACAAATTTTGCTGGATTTCCCTTGTAGCATTTTGCATATGGGGGTTACCAGAATTGGAAAAGTGGGAAGGAGACTCTATGCGAAAATTCCTGTTGCTGGTTGACTGAACTGAAGTTGCCTGGGCACTTGGTGGATGTTTTTAGGAAAAGTCAAGAGCAACATTAGGCTAATTACATTGATTGAAACACTGTAGGATTTAAAGACCACCACAAGTGTTAGAAGGAGGGAGAATTGCCTCTAGCTTTCTATGTAAATGTTTCTGCTCATGCCTCCATGAACTCAGACACGGGACCCATGACCCAGGCTCTGAGACCCAGGCGAGAACATATTTCAAATTACTTCTGAAGTAGGCAGTGTGCTTGTAAAACTCAGTAAGGCTGAGAGGATGTGGTCTGACGGCTAGATTGCTGACTTTGGAGCTGGGAAACTAAGGTTCGAGCCTCGGGGTCGTGTCCACATCCCGTGATTCTGGGCAAATCACTTAATCTCCCCGTACCTACCACAACAAAAAAAAAAAATGAATGTGTCTTTGTGTAACGTAACCGGTGCTCATGTCATGCTTACATTTACTTACATTTTACATTTCATGTAAAGCACTCCAATACCTTCGGGTTGAGTTCGTGCTATATAAATCTGCAAAAAAAATAAAATGCTGCAGCTACAAGTGGCAGCATTTTTAAAGATAGAACTAAAAATGTCCAGTGGTGTAGTTAGGGTAGGGGACTGCCACCTTACCACCTTTTATCTACACCAGTGGTTATGTATTTCTTGGTCATGGAGAAAGGAGGCCCTGAAATCAATAATCAACAGAAAGCGAATTGAACCTTTAAACAGTTTTGTGTAAGATATTAATTGTGTCATTGTGTCACTCTGAACTCTATTTTCTTGTGTTGTTTGTATGAAGCAGTGTTGTTTGAGAAATATCTATTTTCCTCTTTGTCCTACAGTAAAGGTGCTGCATAGTATGCTGTACCAAAAAACATGGGTACCTGATACACTATTGGCTTATAGCCTGCTGCTGAGGGCTATATTGGTTGTTAAAGGCCCTGAATCCGAGCTGCTCAGGCCTATAATGAGGGAAAGGGCCTTCGACAACCAGTGTAGCCTGAGGCAGAAGGGATATAATACCCATCGAGGGTAGAATATTCTAAACTAAAAAGGGAGAAACAGAAAGACAAACATTGGAAGTATTTAACAGAAGGGTTATACCAACCATTATTCGCCCTGAACCACTTTATTGTCTTCAGTGGAATTCCCAACATTCCAATGTCCTAATACCTTTTATTATTGTACCTCCATGTGAACAGAAAATTAGCCATTCCTTGTATAAAGTGGTGTATGTACCCGAAAGCAAATCATTCCTCAAAAATCAGAAGTATGCGTCATTCAAATACAAATTCTCGTCTTTTTCGAGATTACATTGTTTGAGTTCCAAAGGGTTTCACAGAGTTTTGTTCTGAATAGTCATTTCCTGGCTGTGGTTTTCAGAGGCAAACCTTATCAATTGTATGTTCTTCTTTGTGACACGGAATAAAGTTAATTATAACATCATTGAGTCTATTTTTTAAAGCAAGTTCTTGTCTACAATGTCCTTCTCAAATATGGCATCCTCATGAAACTTGTTTCACATTCCAAAAGTCCTGCATTTGTTGAAAGCTCATGTTGGGTACTGAGAACAGATCCTATAATTCGAAGCCTCAGAACAACGGCTAGTATGGATGCATTTTACAAGTCCAGCTCTACACTCTAGCTCACTGCTCCTACTTCTAGTTCCCAAGTTTAAACTGACCGCCATGCTGGCACATTCCTTCCACCATCCTCGACCTCAAATGTGGAACGCTCTTTCTCTAGACCTCTACATGCAAGCACACCATCTTTTCATGAGAGCAGTCACATTTGTACTGTTCTGCCTTGTTCTCTCTCTCTACTTTTCTATTCTGCACTAAGACCTTCTTTCAGTGCCAGTGTTCTTTAACTCATTTGAGCAGAAGGAAGCCAAATCAGCGAAAGAAAAGCGTAAGTAAACAAATGTTTTCTGATTTCTTGGGCTGATTGGGCTTTCATTAGCTGGAATGAAGGGATGGAGCCCAGTGTGAGCTGGCAGCTACTACAGAAGGGGTGAGGGAGTGCTGTGGTAGGGTGGGGCTGTTTTTGTTTCACATAAGCGTTCAGATGAGAGGTCACTAATGCTCTCCTAGTGCTCTGTATTGTGGATGGGTGTGTGGATGTGCGGGAGGGAGGGGTGCTAATAGTCTTATTGCCCTCTCCCACAAGGCAATAACGACTGTTAATTTCTCCACCCTTGTTAAGCGTTCTCATCTGTTATTTTCCCACATAACTACAATGAGGGTAATTAATAGGTGGTATACCCTGGTGGTGTGGGCAATACGGCTTAATTAAACCTCGCAAGCATGGTCCAGGTTACTGTTTTTAGAGCCAAGTTGTCTAGTACACGAATGTAAAGAAAGAAAAATCTAATGAAAAAATATTGCCTTGCCCTAAATATAGACCTACCAAAATAACTATGTATTAACAATTTAGATGTCAAAGCAAAACTCATTTCAATTTTACTCTAGTATTGGGTTAATTTACTTGTGTAACTCCAATCCTAGAGTATTTGATGGCAAAAATTGTAAAAACGTTTGATTTGGGTACAACAGGCCCATGTATACTTATGTATTATTGCTTACCAGATATTTATTATTAAAAAAAATACAACCGTGAGTAGCATTAATCATTGATCCTAAAAGACGGACTATATTCCACATATAATTATGTAGCTGTTCAACTTAATGACCACAAAAATTCACCAAAATCTGACTGTTATTCTGAGCCATTGCTTTGTTTACCACTAAAGCCATAGCTGGGAGGTGGGTGGGGGAGGCCTGGGGTTGGGGGGGCTGTTTTGATGCACGCATGGTTGAGCTCCCATAATACCTAAATAGGAGGCTCCTGAAAGTCAAGTTTTTGTGACAGCAATCTTAGTTCACCAGTCGTGCAACCTTGACCTGAGGACCAGGGCCACCTTTACAGAAAATGCACAAGGTGTTAGGTTTAACAAACCAACCAATCACTCTATCTCCCAGTGCCTAACAAACTGAATGTGTCCGTCTGTAACGCAACTGGTGCTCATGTAAAGTGCTCTGCTATCTTCGGGTCGAGTTTGCGCTTTATAAAAAACTCCCCCCCCACAAAGAAGCCAGCAATATAATAATAAATAATTGTCAACATCTATGCCAGTTTGAAATAAAACAGATATTCTAAAGAAACAATCTTCAAAACAAGGTGGGTGGCAGTGAAACTAATCAAAATTGCCAACTTCCTATTTAACTGCACATTTTTCTAGGGGCAAAATACACAGATGGAAATACCCACTTAGCGATTCCCTATATGGTATTACCATTCACTTAAAATAATCTCAATGAGTACCCTTAAAGCACAGGGAAGTTGACCTCAGAAGTGTACACATACTGAGTTATAATAACAACGAGGCTTTCTTCCAATATCTACTTCTAATTATAGTCTCAGATTTAGTGCATGATCAGAGATCAGACCACGGTGTACTAAGACCTAGTTCAATATTTGTCTAACATAAAGCCAAAGAAGGAAAGTAACAAACTGAAAATGTAGCTGGTCTAGTAGTTTGTTGGCAAATGTTTCATGGCATCATTTGCATAACTCCTTAGTCATAATAAAATGGGGTCAATATCTGCAACCTGCTCAATATTCTTCATCCTTAGCAGATGTATTGGGGTTGGCTGTGGCAATTTGCAGATCTTCCTAAGAAAACTTCCTGCTGCTATAGACATCTTTAGTAGGCCTAGGTGTGAAATTCTGCTCCGCTCACGGAGTTTGTGGAGTTTTTCCCGCTTCGTGTAGCATGGGGGGTTCTGAAAAACTCTATCTTGCTCGTGCTCGCCAACGTTAAATTCGCGAGCATGGAAAATCTTACTCCAGACCACCTCTCAGCGAGATTCCTTTACGCGGGCAGTCGCTACTGCTCGCTTTGAGAAACCTTCTATTCGTATTGAGGAAGCTGCCGCTTGAGTAGAGCATCTACTGAAATGGCAGGAAGAAGCAGCACACTCTTGCATTGCGCATGGTGCCATTCATGCTGATTTCACAGTGCGGGACAAACACCCAGCGCTAAAAATCAGTGTGATCGGTGCACGTAACACACTCCGCCGCTTGCGGTACCCCACGTAGCACGGCCGAATTTTTTGGTCACTTTGCGGAGTTAGCCCAGGCCTAATCTTTAGGTTCACCTGGCCCAACAGTGCAGCACCCTAAATGGTGCCATAGTGGCTTTGCACTATGTAACTCTAATGGGCCAGAGAGTAGTCCTCTTCCCATTTTGAAATTATATTCTGATAACCCTAACCACAGTTATTCAATGTGGCTTCACACATGTTTGTGTAACTGAGAGACATCTCAGTGCATCAAAAGCAGAATCCCAAGTAGTCAAAGTCACCAACATATTCCGGTTTTTGCATTCTTCAACATCAAATATTCATTTAGGGGGTGACACTTGAGGACAACTAGCACTTTTCAGTTTGAGACATTAGCCTCTAGGTTTTTTAAATTGCCATACTCCTGAAAGGCAGACAGTACTTTGTGCATGACTTTTTAAGTCTGAGTGATAAGCACCTTGTCGTCTACATATGGAAATCACAGAACCAGACTATTATCAAACAGAAAGTCTGCATTGCATTTTGTCAGATGGTCATGGATATCTTTAATAAAGGTATTAAACAACCGAGGAGCCAAGAGGCACTTCTTGTTGGACTCCATTCACTATTGGGAAACGTTTACTGATTAATCTATCAAACTATAGCAGACCAAGGCTTCATTAGAAGTATGTAACAAGAGTACTGCGTCAATCAGCTCTCTTGATATTTTATGTAGGGCCGTAGCAGATCCTAATATGGCTTTATCCACAGTCACTTCCAGGCCATGGGAGGCAAACAAAAGCTTAGTCTTTCCTAGGACTATATCCTTCATGGTATAGCAGAGAAGTGCTACTCCTGTCCCTCGCTATCCACAGAACTTCTGAAATCCTTTTAACAGTCATTAATTATGTCGTTCTCTTTCTGATATAATTGGAGTTTAGTGGCAAAGACTTTAGAAATATCGCAACCTCCCGCACATCAAAGAGATGAGTTACTAATTACATGGCCGCATATTATCGCAGTTTAAGTAGATGGGAAGAGTATAGATTGTCGACAAAAGGGAGATTTATGTCTGTTTTCAACATTTTATTAAATAAAGCATTTGTGAGAGGAACCCAAATAGCACTATGATATGTACAAATAATCAGTGGGAAACCGATCAGTGCCTGGAGCCTGACCCTTCTCTTGGCTTTGTTCGCTTCTTCAAGCGTGATTGGGGCAAGAGGAATGATTGAACTGAAAGAAACCAAGTAAAAAGGAAGAAGCATGTCCATAGAGTCCTGTGTAGTGGTCACTCCTTCCCTGGCAGATTATATATCATTCACATGGGTCTAGGTTACTTTATAGACCCAGTGCTATTAAATATTGCCAGTCTTGTCTTCTGAAATTTCTCCTGTGACTTGACCACAAAGGAGCTTTTCAAACCAGACCATTTCCATGTAATAGTTTCTATAAATTTGCATAGTTTGGACCCTATCTCCTTAGTGGAATGGATCTGTCATGTTGTTAGCATAGTGGTAAGGACTGCAATGAAGGCAGTTGGCCACGTTATTTTGTTGACAACTTAAAGTGGAAAAGGCTTGTTTAGCAGGACTCAAGTTGCGGCCGAGGTCTATAACCAAAAGATCTAATATGCAAATACTTGTAGTGCACTGGGGCAGATGTAATATAATACAGTCTTATCCAGACAAAGTCTCCTCAGCAGGTTCTCACAGTGACATACCGGGGTTGAATGGTGCATGGAGGTTATGTACGCGGACGACACACAACTTTATGGGAAAATCTCATCCCCGGACAACCTAATCTCACTCAACACTACCCTAAATATTACACAAAACTGGTTAACAGAGAACCATCTACTACTAAACACTTCTAAAATGGAATTTCTTCTCATCTCTCCCCCGAACCATGTCACCAAGCTAGACCCTTGGTTGAATCTCCTCACTGCCTTCAACTGCTCCCCTCTTATCATTGATTCAGCCAAATCTCTCGGAATCACCCTTGACAATCACTTGAACATGAAAAATCATATCAGCAATGTCTGTAAGGGAGCTAATCACCTAATGAGGACACTCAGAAACATAAAGCCATTTCTCCCACAAAAAGACTTTAAACATGTGGCACAGGCTCTGGTCCTACCGAGACTGGACTATGGTAGCGCCACGCTCTGTGGCCTTCCCAAATACACGCTGGCTCCCCTAAGGGCTTCACTGAACACAGCGGCCAGACTGGTTACAGATACCAAACGTAGAGAGCACATATCTCCTATTTTAAAATCTCTTAATTGGTTGCCCTTTGAAGCTCGAATTCAGCTAAAGATTGCCGTTTTGGCGCACAAAACCCTGCATCTCAAAACTCCAAAGTACCTAACTCAAAATCTGGAACTATCTTGCGGTGGTAGAGTCTCAAGAAGTGCTATCACCCTCCTCCTGAAACCTCCCATTTTTCGAAAAAAGAGAACTGGTGTCCGAGCCTTCTCTGGAGCAGCGCCTAGGATTTGGAACTCTCTTCCACCGGAAGTACGCACAATCTCTTCAACGATTACTTTCAAACTGGAAGCCAAAAGATTCCTAATGAACAAATTTTTACCTTAAATGTAGACAATGATCACGTGCTCGTCCACATTTTGACTGCAACCATTGCTCACTCTTTTGTTGTTATGCTTCCTCACCGCATTTAGAAGCCTGTCTTATCTTTGCATAGCGTATTACTCCCCGTGATTCATTGGTCCGATGTGTGCGAGTATTATGTCTGTTTATCCCTACCTATGACCGATACTGGAATTAGGCCCTTCCTCACTGCAGGTTATATCTCCTCTCTAAGCCTGCTTCATACCTGGTTATTGTACTACTATCCGTGTCTCTTGTGTCTGTGAAATACTCGGTTAGGTGGTTAGAATGAAGGCGATAACCTCCGGGTGTGCTTCCATATTTGTTGTCATTATTTGAATGTTGACTTACCTTCCGTCCTTTGTAAAGTGCTCTGATATCCCTCGGGATCTTGTTCGCGCTATATAAAACTTTATAAATAAATAAATACATTTGTAATGTGTAACCCATGGATATGTTTCAGTAGGGCTTGTGATGTAATAATGAATCTCATAAACAAATCCTGGCTTCAAAGACACCACTATAATTTAGCAGCTTAATTTTGCTTGTGAAGTACCCTTTTATTGCAATTCATAGGAGAGAAATACTGTTAAGAGTATTTGGTACCTTTAGTAGTGGTGAAGGGAAATTTCACAAACCTCACTGATTTTCGAGCCAGATAGTATTAGAGACGGATGTAGAGGAATACAGGATGTTGCTTAGTTTTTATGAAGAATTAGCTAGGAGCCACATATATTTATTTTGCATACAGTTTTGGTTTTTAGCAAGATTTAAATATACGTCGTTCTTTTGCTGCATAAAGGTACCACTTGAAAGGAAATGCAGAGTATACCCAGGCCTAAAAACCAATCAGGAAGCAAGAACCTCTCTCCTTCAGGGCATGTACTTGTAATATTCATCAGAAATATTAAGTGTCTTTTGGAACAATGAACGTGTTCGAACTGCACCACATGGGTGATGGATTCCTGGACTTCGGACAGCAGTGCCCTTGTGACCTGCATTCTAGACTGCGAATGCAGTGCGCATTATATTAGCATTAGCTTTAGCAAAAATGAATGAATGTTCCATAGCAATTGCATTTCACTGTAAAACCCCTAATCACGCCTGGCACTGTGCTCACGATTGAACACAATCCCTTCCATAGGAATGAATGAGGTCGGAGCAGAACCTCGAGTGATAGCAAGCATGTGATCCTGTTGTACCCCATAGATCCAGTGTAATGGGCGTGCCATGTTTCTTTCTATACATGGTCGCATGATCATAAACAGCGCACAAGTGGAGCCTTTGATGAATAGTTGATGCGCTTTCTGGATGCATTTTCCATCCTCCCTCATTTACAGATTGTCTTAAAGGCTGTTAATTATGCATCCCTGGTCCACTCTAGAACTTCCCAGAATGTGACCGAAGGCGTGCGCGCGACAGCTGCAGACTCACTCGATGGATCACGTGTCACAAACTTTATGTTTGCCGTCTCTTCTTTGAGACTGCTGCAAAGTAAAACATGTTTTAAACGACTACTCCGTCAAAAGTCTGTTAATATTCAATGTCGAATTCGAGTACACACGTCAAAATATGCTTCTTTCATCTTTTAGTTTTCCAGCTCATTCAATCCTGAGGAGAAATAGCTGCTTTAATTTTGAAAGATGTTACAGCCTCGCTACTGCAACATTAATAAGCAGCAGAACGGAGCCGCGCTCTAAAAAGTTACCATGAGTCACGCGCTCCACATAGATAAATAGTACGGGCCCCTCTGGAGTGCTGTGGAATGCGAATATGCAAATATATTTTAAAAAGAAGTGCGATGCACTATTCTAAAATATTATTGTCACTCCCTGCAGGGGTTTGAGTATTACTGTTACTTTGAGTATTAAGTTCGCGTTTTCATGCCTTTTTGCATTCGAGTTGTGGTGATATTAGTGTATTTGTTTTAGTGAGTGCTAGCATGTTGACACCTTTGAGTGCTAAACCACAGCCAAAAGATGCAGCACTTTACAGAGAGCTTGGAACAAGGAAGATTTTATAGCAAAGCCTTCAGCGAACTATCCCAATCTCACCCGAAATAAAAGAGTGCTGAGAGGCCGCTGCAGGGCCCACACCTTCAACAAACTACAACTACAGACCGATCTACAACTGGCCGACTTACTACAGACCGACCTACTACAGACAACACTCTGTCAAAGCAACTTTCAAAACCAACAAATCCCTAGCAGTCAAACTGAACTCTATCTCTATGGAACTATCCATCATGCACGCCTCCATTAATCAACTCTGAGGTCCCACACAGAAGACTAACCACGTAACTAAGCATCCCCACAATGAGACAGCGCACATTTCAGTCATCCATTTCCTTAGACAGACCAGAGGAATGCATAGACGACCTTGACACACTAACCTTTTTATATTAGGTATATCAACCACAACTCCACCCGCAGAACACAACCCAATCTCCATCACTAAGTGCTAACTGTAAACTCCCAAACTGTAGCGCTGTAGCTGCAATTGTACCAATATCGCAGGCATTGCCGTAGGCCTTATAATAGACTTCCTCTGTGTCACTGAGGCTTGGCTGAATCAGAGCTCTCAACCTCTCTTTGACATTCTACCACCAATCTACTTGATCCTAAGGAAAGACTGCGAGGATAGGTGTGGTGGCCACCTAGACATTCTAAACACACAGCTTCTCATACCCCATCATTCCTGCTGAGGTATTCTATTTTCTTTTAGTAATGAAGATGAGGGCATGACTTTCTCTGTTTTAGAACTAAGGGGCCTATTAGCAATAACCGGCGATAATTATCGCTAAGCGCAGTTAGCGCTAGGATAATTATCGCCGGCTATCGCAGGTTTCTATCGCGGAGATAGCGTGCTATCAGCAACGCTTATCTCCAAAGCGATAGAAACCCTGGAGAACAGTGTGAATATCGGCTTGAAAACAAGCGATATTCGCACTGTGACCAGTGTTAGCTTGGTAATAGGGCGAGGGGATTTAGCCATGTAATCCACCTCCCATTGGATTACATGGCTAAGTCAGGTTTGGACCAGGCGTTAACAAACAAGCGCTAAACGTGTTTAGCGCTGGTTCGTTAATCACCTCCCCTGCCTCGCTAATAGGCGATAGCGACCTTAGCGACTGTTTCCAGTCGCTTTTAGGTTGGGAACGCCTACTTTGCATGCCATTAGCGATAAATATCGCTGGCATGCAAATCGGCACCCAACCCGGTCGCTATCGCCTTAAAGCTGTCGCTAACAGCAGTTAGCGACAGCTTGCTAATAGGGCGATTGAATTATCGCCGCTTTAGCGGGAAAAAGTCCCGCTAAAGCGGCGATAATCACGTTGCTAATATGCCCCTTAGATCCTTCGAGTTTGGAGGAACGTTCTGAACTCTTTCCCTCTCACCTTCTCATCGCTGCCCACAAGGTTTTCATAGGTGACTTCAATATCAGTTGGAACAACCTCTCAGAGGCCATTGTCTCTGAGCACACTCCTTTCCTCCTAGTGAATTCTTTGACTCGACACTGCACACGTTTCCCAAACATCAAATGATCTACAATCAACTTCATAATTGCTAAAGAAAACGTGGTACAAATGTCAGACCCTACTCAGCATCATTGGCCTTAGTACACATGGTAGAGAAATTTCAGAAATGCAGATAAAGAACTGTCTATCTCCAGGATTTTCTCCTTCTTACACTTCTTACTCACAAATAATGCCTAATAACCGAATCCCTCCTGCAGGCTTGTAACACTAATCTTAAAGGTATTCCCACTGATCTTGTCCACCTCTACAAAAATACATTCTGCAAATGGGTCTTTCCAAATCTCAGTCACAGTAGATGCAATTTGAGAAACGTTGAAAAAACCTGAAAACAACCCCAATTGTATTATCTCCCTAAATAGATTGCAAAGGAGAAAATATACAAAAGGTTGACCTTGCTGCCCAAGTCTCTTGCCTAAACATCGAATTAGATGATGCTGTAAATAGATCCAAAAACTATTCAGAAATATTAACCAACAAATGTCAGAGCCCTGATCTATCTAAAGACAGCAGTTTTGCATCCTTTTTATTCGACAAGCTCGAAAGAAAGATGAATTCACTAGCTACAATAATTCTCCAAAAATGCTACTGCTTGGAAGGACTTACCTTTAGTCTTAAAAGACATATTCATAAAAATCGCCACAGGCAAAAAAACAAAAAAAAACAAAGTCATCATCATTTGCTGTCAACAATTTTCCTTTGCTTTCTGCCAAGACTTATTTTATTTAACACTGGCTCTTGATAGATAAGACATTTCTACTAGATGGACGTGTCCCTTAGTGCATAAAAACAAGGCAAAGCACTCTTAAGAAACCCCAGATGAGCTCCATCATGAATCAATGCTACCAGTAGAGATTGCCAGCTGGTTAGACAAATTGCAAGCATTTCTCTCATCACCTCTGTGTGTTTGATTTCCACTGGCAGAGCTAGCTGAGGATCTGCTGGTCGAAACTCTGTAGTTCCTCCATCCTAAAATGAGGTGGGAGAAACACAAGATTGGCATAGTGAGCGGACTTCAAATTATGTCAGTTCACTCGATCCAGACAATTTTAAAGGACATTAAGGGCTTCACATGTGATTACCAAAGCAGTTTATAAACTCCTGTTTTACAAATTGTATGTTTTGTTACAGCTGTTTTGTTAAACTCTGATCTTTACATCTCTGAGGTGCATCAGGGTGAATGCGCTTGTGACTTCCATTTAGCCTTTCAGAATAGAATCTTTTTACATCAGTTTGGAAGTGCTGTGCCTGTTACTGGGCACCGAATGGCATCAGTACTCATCGCCCCTGCTTAGACCTTTCTGGTAAACACAGTGGTAATGGCTGCAGGGCCTTTAGCATCACGGGCAGCAATTATAGACGTAATCAGAAGCTGACGGTCAAAGCTGGGGAGTCACCAGCAGTAAAAGTTTTACCACCCGTCATTTTCGCATCCACATTCTCACAGCAAGTCTACTTGAGACATTTGTAAAAATGACTGGGAAACAGTCAATACTACAGTCATACTTTTGTTGCCTGGGGAGTGGAAAATGTCTGGTAACCCAGTTACCATAAACTCCTCCTGCTCCACCACTACACCAAGATGATCTAAACTGAGCACACAAACGGTTATTGGATAAATGTGGAGTGTGGTGGAACACATGAACAGATGCTTTAGGAGAATACATATAGTAATGCTCAGTGGCAGATCCATAACCCATTAACTTGGATCATGTGTATGAATGGTCAATGTTATTTGCTTCCTGAAATAGAATAATAAATAAAAATAATAAAATAATAACATTTAAAATGAAGTTGTTGAATTCAAAAGTCTCCTATCGCTCCTGGCCTAAGACATTATCCCTTCCTGACTAAAAAACCATTCAAATAGTTCTGCATGCTCGTCAACAGTGCATTTTGTTTTTAAGGAAGAGGAAAATCCGAGAAAGATTAAAATGTATTTTATCAGTCCTTGTGCTAATCAATTGGGTCAAGGATTTCCAGCCTCGAAAAATGATGTTTGAGTATGGTTTTTAGTGACTACATCTTGCAACGTGCTGCTGTGAAAACAGTGAATTGTCGCTGCACTAATATTTTCACCAGATTGATATTGGTTTATTTGGTATGGTAATTGAATACAACACAAGCCCACAGACTCCATGATCAGATAATAAAGTGCTTGCATAGTGAATTTAGTACTCTTTTGTTGGGCGTTAACAAATATTATGTAATGGGCTGTTGCGCCTCGTCCATTTTGCTCCATCATTTAGCAGTGTTTTGCCAGAAATAAACCCCTTTCTAACCCAGGAAGTGACAAAGCACCTTTAGTATACGACCTGCCACTTTCTTGTGTATTCTTTTTAGTCCCGTCTTGTAATTGTATATTGTTTCAGTTTATTTCTCGTTTTTCATTGATATCCTCATCCTTTCTTCTTTATTTTGCAGTTTTCTGCCTGCCATGGCATGCTTTGACCTCTTTCTTGTTTTTGCTTGGGTCCTTGCTGGCCTCCCCACAGTATAAGCACCACATTCATTATTTGCCCTAATTGTTCCTATTTGTGTCTAGTCATGCAGTCAAGCCGTTTTTCTGACTAACGACTAGCTGTTAGTCAGTCAGTCATTCCCAGCAATAGTCTGGGGCCAGCATAGCCTTCCTCGTTAAAGTGATGTGCAGTTGGGTGTGTGCATGACTTATGTTTGACTACAGCAACTCCTTGAGCCCATCATATGATAAAGATGGCGCTCGCAAATGTGGCTTTTGAGCACGTCTGGGTGGTGGTATATAATTGATGTAGTTCAGCATTTGGAATAATGAGAGGTATGCAAAACAAATCCTAAGACATTGCCCCTTTATACAGCGTCCCCAAGGACAAAGCATCGGCCATCATTGTATATCTGTTCAAGTCTTGCTGAGCTGATAATAATATCAGAATTACTAAGACTAATAGTGCCCCATCTTAAATAAAGCAGGAAGTAGTGAAAGGAGAGATTAATTGATTATTTTACTTTAACAGAGTGGTATTCAGTCTAGTGAAACGTATGCAGTCCCTGCAGTGAATATGTTTATTTTGTGGTAGAAATATGGTTTTATATCTGGTATTCTAGTATTAACCAGGTCCAGTAATGTCGAGAATTACTGGGTGTGTGATGCATCCTTTTAACCAGTCCTTGTATCCAATCAGTGCCTCCGGATCGGATGTACTTCTATCCTACTAGGGATGCTTGTGTTTTGATATAACAGGAAATGATATATCAATTCCCTATCCCCCTCTGCGTTGGAGGTGTTAGCTGCTCTACTGCTACCCTCAGTGACCTGCCACAAACTTCAGTCTGTCTTTAGCTTACAACCCACGTAAGGTTGGTGGAGAGAGGGGCAACATTAAGCTACCATCACTGAGCTGGTAGGCACCACTTGCCAGTCGTCTTCTAAATAAAGCTTGAGTGTAGTTTTGCCTAAGGCTTATCAAAAGCCTAGTAACGCTCCATTCTCCCAATACTTTATATAAAATAGATACACTTCATGCCCTCTTTTTGGCCCCTTCACAGTTACCATTATCGGAATAGAGCTGCGCAGGTACTTAGATTCTACCAAGTTGTTATCCAAGTTCAGAAACATTTGACATGGTGAAGTTACCAGGATTTTTGCAGGTAACTTTCCCCACAAAAGCCTTTTTTGTTGGAGAGTTCTACTACAAATGTAGCCTACTTTTGAAGTTTCTTTACATGCATTTATTTCCAAACTTTTGCAGGTTTGTTAAATACCCAAATTTGGAATTACTTTGAAAAAAAACAACCACATAGGGCCCCATTAGGATGGTGGGCGGACTTCAGTCCGCCCGCCACCCTAGCAGTGCTGGGACCGGCCGCCAGCGGTGCGGCGGTCCCGCACCACCAATTAGGATGCGACCGCCACCCTGGCGGTCGCATCCCGCATCTTTAACATTGCGGCGGGTGCTGCTGTAAGCAGCACCCGCCGCAATGCCAAAGAGGCATGTTGTGCATTGCCATGCACAACGGGCCTGCCACCTTGAGCATGGCAATGTAGGGGGGTACCATAGGTACCCCCCCAAGTGCAGCCCCCCACCCCCACGGGGGCCCACAACGGGCCCCCAAAGAAATTCCCGCCAGCCCTGCCATGGCGGCATTGCCACCATGGAAAGGCCAGAACCACCAGGCATCATAATATGGATGGCGGTGCCTTCCAGGCACCGCCACCATATTATGCCCGAGTTCCGCCCAGCCGGCAATCGTGATGATTGCCGACTGGCGGAAAAGCGGCGGACGGACTTTCCGTCCGCCGCGGTACCCCCCGCCATGGTAATATAACGGGGGGTAAATGTGGTTGTGATGGCGGGCGGATCCGCGATCCGCCCGCCATCATAATCAACCCCTAAGTGAGCATAGGCAAACTTGAACAATTTCACCCACATTTAACTTATAGGCAATTCCATGCTTAATTAGGTTTGAGAGGAATGGAATACACCCATTATAATCTGTTGGGTATTATGGAATGTTAATGTTACCTACTTTCAGGAGATTGTTATGGGATGACGGTTCCCGGTGAAGCAGTCACTGCCAGGAACATGTCGTTGGTGGTTGGAGAATAAACCTGTTCTACTTACTTGCATGTGTCTTTTCTGCAGTGGTGATGATTTGCCACCAGCACTAAGTCCTCTGTGTGTAATATTATTGATAAGCTTCTACAGTGTGTCCAAGTTCCGAGACTTCCACAGATTAAGTTTCCTACAACTCACTCCTGAATTTGGGCAGGCAGTACCTCATAATTTGCTCTGTTAGCCATCTTGAGCTGCGAGGGTTCCTACACCGTGATTGCCTGCAATTGGGCGGATTTTGGCGTCTGAGTGCTTATCACTGGCAGGTCCCTGCAGGCAAGGAGCAGGACGAATTCCTGTAGAAACAGGTGTTTTCCTGATTGCATCTCACTTTCAGTGGCCATTTTGAAAGTCTGGGATGGAATTCACGCCCACAATGTTTTTGACAGCCATTTTAGTGGTTTGGGAAAGGTTTTATTGCCTAACCTTATCTTGATGGTTTCCCAGTAGGAAAACAATCGTTTTCAGCTTACCTCGCACTTCTATGATGGTAAAGTCACTTGAAGATGTTACTTCTGATGTTGACAGTTGCATACTGATGTTGTTTTCGGCAGATTAGGGCAGGGGGAATTGTAGAAATATCTTCTATGTGTGTTTTTCATGAAAGGAAGCCTCCTATGTGTGAAATAGCTGTCAACATTAAAATGGCCAAATTCATGGCGGTTCAGGTTCCCCTTTTATTTTTATACTTATTAACCGCTTAACCGCGGCGGCAATTCCGCTGCAGTGCGGCGGTTTTATTGAGTGGGCGGGGCCGCGTCGGCCAACGGACGTGCGCAGCACTACGGAGGTAGTGCTTGCGACGGCCGTTGGCCGACAGAAGCAGCGAAGGGGTTAATATAAAGGATTTTTTTCAGTTTGAAGAAACGCAATTACATGAATTGTGCATTCAAATATTTGTGTATGGAGGGAAAAGAGTAGATGTGGAGGGTAAATTTGACACCACATTAAAATCTGAGGACTATTTGATAATGGGGCTGGTATATGTTGTAAATGATGGCTCCAATATGTTAGGATGGAACGAACAAGGAGATCTGGACATAATATTAGACCCAAACCATTCTGATATGGTAATTTCATGGAAAAGACTGTCTGATCGTACTTTTTTTTTATTGTGCTAACTGAGCGAGAATGAGTGGGTAAGTGAGTATCCAGATGAGTTTGAGGAAGAGTTGGGGAACTTGAAGGATTTTCAAGCAAATATCATTTATATGGTTTGCAGTCACTTAAAAGACAATGCCCAAGCAGTTGTTCATGAGGCACGCAAGGTACCCTTGGTTTTACAAGGTGAACTGAGAGCAGAACTTGAGATGTTATGCAAGTTGGGAATTATTGAACCAACTGAGGGTTCAGAATGCTTGCTTTTGTGGTGTTAGCGCGCAAGGTAGACAAATCTTTGAGATTATGTGTTGATTTAAGGGATTTGAATGCCAACCTTTGCCAACTTTTGCCCAACATCAACAAAATGTTAGCTACGCTTATAGGGGCATTTTTCTTACATCCTTTGATATGTCAGCTGCTTACCACCAGGTTGAGTTGTGTCAGGATTCTAGACACACTACATAATTTGTGACACCAGAAGGGCTGGCTCATTATATACGAATGTCATTTGGGTTAGAATCCGCATCATCAGTTTTCCAGAGACTCATGACTAATTTATTAAAGGGCATATCAGGTGTCACCTATTTTCAAGACAACATCTTAGTACATGGGAAAAACAAGTGTGAGCATTATAAGAGGTTACTGTGTGTTCTTGAGATATTGAGATCCACTGGTTTGACTCTTAGGAAGGATATGTGTAAGTTTTTTTCAAGAATGGGTAGATTATTTAGGCTATCATTTGTCCAAGAATGGTTGGACCCCAAGGTCAAAATTTTGGACGCAATTGAAATGGCACATTAACCCACGGAAAAAGACTAGCTTCGATCTTTTTTGGGGTTAATAGAATATTATGCCAAATTTTTAGGAAACTTTGCAAGTAAAACAGCGTGTTTAAGGGAGCGGCTCAAGAAAAGTTCTAAATATGTGTGGTATAGTGAATGTGATAAAGTTTTTGAGTCCATTAAACAGGAAATTGTTACTGCTCACCCTGTCAAACCTTTTGATACCAAAATGTTTGTATCATCTCCACTGATGCCAGCAATTTGGACCTTGGTGCCGTACTCATGCAACAATGATTGTGAGATCATTGCATTTGCTTCAAGGGTTTTGAGGGGTGCGGAGGCCTCTTTTTCCTCCATAGGAAAAGAGATTCTTAGTTTATGGTGGGTAGTGCAGTATTTCGAAATATTTTTCTGGGGCAACAAGTTTATTTTAAGAATGGACCACAGTAAATTGGTAGTCTTTTTCACTATGGGTCGTGGAGGAAGAGTCACTCCTCATGTTGCTAAGGGCAGTACAGACTTCAAGAGTTTCATTACAAGCTGGAGTATTTAGTTGCTGCAAAGAAGTTTGTTGCAGATTATTTGTCAAGATTGCAGTTGTGTGAGGTAGACACTCAGTTTGAGATGAAGGATGATTCGGAAATAGTGTGTGTGGTATGTTCTGCCAAGGTACCTCTGAATGGTGCACTCTCTGAAGAAGAGTGGATGGAAGCATTAGTAAGTGACAATGAGTTACAAAGTGTTACGACACACGTCACCAGCCCTTGGCCTACTAACACAGAAATTCAAGAAAATCTTGGGGCATATTAGCAAGACCCACGTTAAAATTATCGCCGTTTTAGCGGCAGTAAACTGCCGCTAAAACGGCGATAATGGGCTTGATAATATGCGTTATGGAATTCCAATAGAAGCCCAGGTTAGATGTCCTGCACATCTAACCTGGGCTTCTATTGGAATTCCATAGCGCATATTAGCAAGCCCATTATCGCCGTTTTAGCGGCAGTTTCCTGCCGCTAAAACGGCGATAATTTTAACGTGGGTCTTGCTAATATGCCCCCTTGTTCCATAACAAGTTTCAGAAGAAGTATTAGTTGTGAATGGTGTCTAATGCAGATGTGGACTTTTGGTTGTTCCTTCAAACCTTCGTGGCAAAGTGTAAACTCGGCCCAGGCGGAATTTTAATCCTGCAACCAGAAATGAAGAATTTGGTGACTCCGCATTACTCTTGTAACACGGAGTTCCTGACAAATTTTACCAATCACTGCATGGCTTATTTTATTTTCAATTCGGGCATCGCAATGACAATGGGAACAACACAAGAATTCAAAATATGAGCTGGTGAGCGACAGCAAGATTTGGTGTCCTCTAGCGTGATTTCCGGTTGATAGGAGGACTTCAAACGGCATTTTACAAATGCAGGCAGTGGCAAGCTCTCGTGGCCAGAGGGCTGCTCCCATAGTAGATTTTCTTCTCAAGCAACAGCAAAATCAACAAAAAAAAGAGTGGTGTCACTTGCACAGATTTTTCAGTGCAGAACACGGTACTGTAACTAAAATCAGAGCGCGAGCAGCGCGGTGTGCATTTTCTGCCATCTGGCAAAACGCCACAAAATCTCACTGAGTTTTTATGTAACTCCACATGATTCCATGGAGTCGAATTCCAAGAGTTCGGCCCAGGCCTTCTGTTAACTCTAGTTCATGATGGTCATATTAAGATTTGTGCCATGAAGTATAGAGTTAGAGAAGATATTTGGTGGCCTGGATTATTCATGGCCGTGGAACGTTTTGTCCATAATTGTTGTGCATGTGTTTTTAGTGACAAAACCCAAATAACTAGCTCCAGTCCTGTCACTACCATTGTTACGGCTTACTCACCATGGTGTAAGTTAGATTTCGATGTATCAGGGCAAGATGGTGTATTGGGCAGTGTGCCGAAGTATGCCTTTGTTTTGATTGATTTTTTTACCACATGGCCGGAAATTAAATTTGTTCAGTGGGAATTGCAATGTGGTCATTAATTTCTCCAAGAATGTGTTTCTGACGGAAAGAGATCCTGAAAAATTTGTGACTTACAATGGTACACAGTGGTATCTAGGGAGAGGAGAGAATTTATGGACTTCATTGGCTTTGAGTGCATAGGAAAATCTTTATATCATTCCTGCAGGAATAGGTTGGTGGAGAGGATGAATTGTATCATTAAAGATTGACTGCAGTTAGCATTGGTAAAGGAGTTGGAATGTAGTTAGGGACGTGGTGTGGGCCATGAGGACTACACCTCATATCAGCACAGAAATGTCAATGTTTGCGTTGTTAAAAGGTAGAATTACGGGGTCTAAACTGAACAAAGAATCAATGGACAGGAATGTTGTACATGGTAAAGGTGGGGTGTGTCATGGATGTGAGACATGATGTACAAATGAAGTATCTGACTGTTGGTGAAGGTCACAACAAATTGCTGGTCAAGGCAGGTGACTGGGTGAGAATTAAGAAACCGGGTCATATTCAAAATGGATTCTCTTGGTATTCAAACCAAATTCAAGCGAGAGAAATGAAGGAAAATGTTGTTGTTTTCCAGAATGGAAAAGCATGGAATAAAAGCTTGCTGTCAATTGTGCCTGACTCCATGTCCTCGTATGTGTGGCAAAAGGGGGGTGTTTAATTCAAGGGTGCATGAAACAAAGGTATGTGACCAGAGTCATCATAGGTAATTTTGTGGAGTGTTAACATGCCCTGTAAAGTTTAAGGATTACATTATGCAATAGCTGTAAAATTTTGAGTAAACAGAGTTGTGTTGTTGTATTCAGTCAATATTATCATATGATTGTACATGTATAAGTTTGTTTGAGTATTTTACAGGTTTTGTATATGCATATTGACACTGTGATAAACAGATTGCATATAATTCATTATTTTTGTCCTTTTTTACTTTTAGGCTATATTTGTTTGTGAAGAGAAGGGTATTTGTTGGGTATTATGGAATGTTGATGTTGCCTACTTTCAAGAGAATGTTACCGGATGAAGGTTCCTGATGAGGCAGTTGCTGCCGGGACCTGATCATTGGTGGTTGGAGACTAAACCTGTTCTTCCTCCCTGCATCTGTCTCATATCAGAATCTTTTTATGGGCTGTACATTTTCAGAGATGAATATATTTGCTTCAAATAATGCTATCATCCTCCTTGAAAACTGTTCATCAAAAAGTGGGTTATTCATTTGGGAAGACAAAACACTTACTAACTTAATAAAAACAACCTGGTTTCAACATAAGTCTCTAAGCAACACTGCTAATCCCTGGAAGCTGTGGCACAATCAGCACGCAATTAGCATCACATTGTCTTCCCTGCCGAGTGCAGCATTTTCTTTGCAGCAGTGAGTTCCCATCCAAGGACTGATGGGATACACAGGGAATCCTGCAGTCTCCCGGCTCCGTATATAGGAAATGAGACAAGGAGGCAAAAGTAATGCAGTCACAGAACCCACAGAGGAAATGCGCTACTGGCTCTGTGGGGAAACTTTGTCTAAGCTGATGGAAGCAGTGCAGGGGTGGACACTACTGTAGAGAAAAAGCATGAGTTCACATGAGTGCTTGCAAGAGACTGGCTCAAGACCATGCAGGTTAGCATTGGAAAGAGGAAAGTCTCCTGCTGGGTCGGTGTGGTGGTTCTGTCATGCTCTTAAAATCAAAGGCCCATCTTAATTCAGGGAGCACATATTGACATGCATTAGCAGCACAGTCATTTCCCTTTTCAATCCTAAATTACACCAGCAAAGACTCAAGCTATACCTCACTGACTGGGCTGTGCTGTTACTATTGAAGCAGGACCAAGATTGGTTTGCATCCGGCTTTTCTCTGTCTGGAGTAGCATAGTATGTGAGTGATCTGCAGTAGCTGAGATTAATTCAAGCATTGCTTTCTTGCTTTGTTATTGTTGCAGCAGATGTCCTCTGTGCAGCAGGTAAGGTAAGAAGTGGGTACCGTGCTCACTGTGCCACAAGACTCGGGCTATACCTCACTGACTAGGCCTAAGTAGGCCTTAAATCCTCTGAGCTGCTTGTGTTCTTGTGGGGAGTGTCGGGCCTGATAGTTTGCACTTGACTGTTCCTAATGGAGCAGGGCCAAGACTTATTTGCATCTGATTTCTCTGTCTGGAGTAACATAGTGTGTGAAAAACATGGTGTATAATGTGGCCCTGAGTGATCGCCAGTAGTTGAGATTAATTCAAGCATTCCTTTTTTGCTTTGTTATTGTTGCAGCCGATATCCTTGGTACCGCAGGTAAGGCAAGAAGTGGGTACCATGCTCACTGTGCCACAGAACTCGAGATATACCTTACTGACTAGGCCTAAACTCGTCTGAACTGCTTGTGTTCTTGTCGGGAGTGTCGGGCCTGATAGTTTGCGCTTGACAGTTCCTAGTGGAGCTGGGACAAGACCGATTTGCATATTGCTGGTCTTTGTCTAGAGTGTCATAGTCGGTGAAAAAAAGATGGACTGGAATCTAGCTCTGAGAGATCGCCAATGGCGGGGATTAATTCAAGCATTCGTTGCATTACTTGCTGTTATTTCTCAGTCTAACATACCACACTGGTTTAACTGTGAAAACCATCAATCTGTAGCAAGAAAGCTTGCATGCAACCAAACAGGCTTCTGATGGAATCAACAAAACGAATTTCCTAAAAATACATTTCTTTGCTGCACTTTACACAAAGAAGCCTAAGGCAGGGTATTAAATGAGTCGGAAATTAACTCTGGGCCAAAAGTTAAAACCGATTGGGTCTCTGGGCCTGTGCACTACTGAATTCACGTCTTCATGCCATGGGCCCTTCTTCATTTGGTTTTATGCTAATAGCATCTGGTGTACGGCAATTATTAGACTACCAGCGCTGATTATCTACATTTTATTAAACTCAATTTTGCACTCACTGCAGTCAATAGAACCAAACAGGAGAAGGAATTGGAGAGGGATTAACATCTACGACCAGGTTGAACAGCCACTTCCCTCCAGAGGGAGGAATGATATACCGGCTGCACTGAACAATGAGTGATGCGAAGGAAGCAGACCCGCGAAGCTTGGCTCGCAGCATTTATTAGCCTATTTCTAAACTTGTCAGTTACATTTTACAAATCAACCCTTTCCTCACGCATCACGCGGGGCTGCTCCAAATGCACCCAGCCCTAGTCCAGCAGGTTTTTAAAAAAGCATTTCATTGTGGACAGAGATTCTCATTTTACAGGATTACAATGGCGGAACGAGGAGTGGGGATATTGCAAGACTCTGGAGGATCATCCCCTTTCAAATGACTCTTCCAGATGTGGGGAAAGGGCCTTGCACTCCTCACAGGATTGGAAGACAGATCATATAATGAGGACAAAGAGCTGCACTTCGCACAAAGGAATTAGAAGCCAAGAGGGAACGCTGAGACTTGGCAGGTCATTCCCCGTGCACCCTGGTCCGTCTGATAAGGGCGCGCGTGACAGTGGCTGATGCCGCCGCTGCACACCTCTGCGGTCCCTGCACAGGCACCAGGGCTTTGGCAAGCAACGATAAGGAACACAATGAATAACTAACAAAGCTCATTTGATGAATGCAGCCATTTGCATTGCAGTCTACAAAATAACTCTGCAGCCACAGGCAGCACAGCATGCCTTACGAGCAGCCACTCTGGGATCATTTCAAAGATGTTCGAGAGCAACACTAAGATTTGAGGGATGTTGTTTGTTGCAAGCGTTCACATGCATTCCCAAGGAGGAGAGCACAGTATGCAAAGCATGAAGATGGTTTGCTCCATCCTGTGGTAAACAAGGGCCTTGCCTCCTTCTGTCCGTCTTTCATCAAAGCAGCACACACACTCAGGAAAGAAAGACTCCCCCCACGTGTTTCAATGCTGGAAACATTGTAGCACGACATCCTGAGGCCTCCAACCATTTGTTATTGACTTCCACCCAGCTCTCATGGAAAATAAGTTAACATGTGTTCATATATTAAACATACATTAAAAATATAGTGCTCTCTAGCTCATCAATGTATGTATATGATTTATTTATGCTGGGGATCGTGGTCAGTTAAAATAATCATCAGAGACTTAAAAGTAGTCTCCCTACGAAGTGATCATCTACAACTGGTAAATGAATGCATGAATTAGTATTAACTTTGACTCTTTGAAGTTTGAAACTAGCCAATGTTGTTTTTAGAAGTAGTCACAATAACAATATTGCATTTGTTTTTGTTCAAAGGTATAATACATGCGCATCCTGTTTGAGTCAGACAATTCATATTCTAGTTTGCATGCCTTCTTTAATTATAAATTAAGACATTATCTCGATCTTAAAGTTTGGAAGACGAGGGTGGATTTTTTTAAGTATATGGATATATATTTAAATTTTAGCAGGCGTTAACTTTAGTTTTCTGCTTAGATGTTTGCAATAGTCTTCGAATCGGTTAGTATTGCATAGTTTTTCAAGAGACTAAATCTAACAATTCAATACTACACCTGCACATTTGTCTTGTACAACCATAGTTAGTGCACTTTTAACACTTACAGTGCGTGATTTGTTTTGTTTGTACGCATATTGTGTAAAACTTCAAAAATCGCTTGTTGGTATTACAAAACTCTTTTAGTCATTTCATGAAAGTCTTCTGGGCACATATGTGGCAGTTGTGGCTGTTTGTAGGCGTGGTATTTTACACATCACATGGATTATCATGAGGTTGGGATATTCTAGCGCTCTTACCCTGGATGCAGTGATGTAGATGGTGTTCCAGCTCATCCCTGAAGGAAGAGCTCATTATGTGGTGCGTGCTGGCTCCATACGAATGAGTAAACAGCCCATCCCATATTCACATTTGCATATGCTGTACCCATGACTGTTCTCTTCCCCAGGGAGTGCAGATGGTAGGCTATTTGAGGGATGGTTTTCATATGCATACCCCAAGGAAGAAACTTTGACAAGGGACCGGGAGGAGCACTCCTGGCCCTTCCCATGGTAATTCAGTTACTGACTGCAGCCCCACCGGTGGGAGCATCAAACCCCCTGCCAAATGACAGCCCGGGGCCCCGGCTCACATTCTTGGAGCTGAGAAGAGCTGCTGCTCCATGCTTACCTGCTTGCACATCTGCCTTAATGCTGTGATGGGTGTCTGAGGCCCTTCATAAACGGGGGACTGGTCTGAACGCTAAAACTGTCTCTCCATACTGTGGAGCCCTAAGCACCTCTAGAAAGTGTGGAGAAGCTGCAATATCACTGGCCAGGTGTGGCAGTGAACCCACCCCTCAAGTAGTATGCGGCTACCAAGCAGATGCCTTTAGAAGATGAAGGAAGTGGGCTTCTGCTGCAAGAGAGCACTCCAAGTGATGGGGAGCCTGGCTGGGCCAGTGGACACTTTATTTAATATGATCTTAATTGGTATTTTATTGTTCACGGTCTAAATAGTATTTCAAGACAAGTTGAATTTTATAAAATATTTGTGAAACCGAAACAGTAAAGTATCCGTCGGTTACTAGCAGCAATTAATAAAGTGGAAAGCTGCTGATTCATACATGCTTAGACCAAGTGACTAACCTAATGAGTTAGTTTATGGCTCAGGCTGAAGATCATATACCTGTGTGGAATATATGCATCCTCCATATACATTTTATCTTCTTATATTTCACAATGGATAGGATGGTTCATAAATCTTGAGAACGCACCACTTGTTAGTCATGCCCCTCTTGCAGTTGTGAGTGTGAGTCATTGGTGACTTCATTGGTTATGTCATTGTATCATCATATGATGCAAGACGGGTACTGTTATCAGCAATGCGTTGTGATGGTAGGATAAGGCCACATAGCTATCTTAACTGCTGCATTTATTGGAATTTGTGACATTAGTCTGAAACCAAAATTGTAATTCAATTACAATTTGTTCAGTTCATTTTAATGTTTTTGTATATATACTTCTAACCTTAATGTTACTGCAACTATGATTTTTACTCTTGATGTATTGATTATACACTCTTTGCCTAACCTTAACTTTGTAATAACTAATCTGTTTTGCCATTTGACTACCTCTTTATTTGCAAATGTGAACATGTCCTTGTTCAGAATCCATACACCATGCAAACCGTAGTACTTTCAAGTCAGTAGCGTGTTGTTTCCTACACACATGTGAAACCTAAAGGGCGGAATCAGTAGAGGACAATGAAAATGTTAATGCATCTTTCTCTTCGTGGCTAGCGACTGAAGCAGGAAACAGACCAGTGCATGGTCCCGCCTTTCTTTACAAATAAACTGGCCTCTGAAGCGCATTCACGTGTTCGGAATCGCACCAAGAGCTCTTGGATCCCCACTCTTAGATACTCCACAGCATGTCTTCACCTTTGTGCATACTAGAAATTAAAGAGGAGCTCCCACGGGGAGCTGGGGAAGGGCCATAGGGATGATTTTTGTAGGGCTTCTCTTGGTATCACCCAAACAAAGGGAAGTGCGCAGGGAGAGTTCCAAAATGCGTTGGAAACCACTAGAAGCCGTTACATGACCACTGTCACATATATTCACTTGCAAACATAGAGTAGCCACAGGTTTCAGCTTTGCGTCAGACCATTCATAGCTATAAAGACAGAACCTTAGATTGTTTTGTTTACATTGCAATGCTTGGTACATGATTTGGTGCTTCAAATTAAGTGTGTTAATATGTGTGACTAATTCCTAAGTCAAGAGAATGTTTTTATATCCTTTCTCCATCAATACACAGTAGTTGCTGACCTTCTTAAAAGAAACTCATCCCCCCGAGTGCATGGCATTAATGGGTCAGTCCATTCACCCATATACTTCAAGATGTAGTGCCCCCTTGTTAACTCAGGGGTCTCAAATGGAGGATCCAAACATCTACAATGCTAGATATTAGGAGCCATTCCACAAATCCACAGAGAAGTATTTCATATCAGACAATCTTGTCAGCATGCAGTACATCAATGAATGGTAGACTTTTTATGGGTTACATTCCAGCAATTTGTTTCACTTGTGACTAGGGTGTATGAAGTGCAATTGTCAATAAATTCTAGAAGTTTTGTTGGAAATACTCACTGATGCTTCCAATCTCCGGGCAGCTGGAATAACATCTGACTGCCCTCATCATACTTAGTGCAAGTAACCTGAGCTACTATTATGTCAAAACCCATCAAGTTGATGATGGGGACAGAGTTAGGAAAGTACTAGCCTGGCTTCTCGATACAGAAAATGGAATCACTTCCATTCTCGGTGTATGTATGCCACAGGAACTTCATGTCTCGTTACAATTTAAAATTTACGACCACTAAATTTTCTGCTGCAAGTTGCTATACACAACAGGACTTTCGAAGGATTAAGTGGACATACAAGAGGTACGATACTGTCGCACCTGAAGTGGAATTTGAAATTCATTGGTTTCAGGCACATGGGTGACATCATGTCCTAACCATTTTCTACAGACCAGTTTGATTTCATCCCAAACTGATCTACCTCTTATGATCTGCACAATATAAGAACCCATCCTAAATCCACAGCTGTTGCCATTTGGATGGTAATAAAGTGTTTGATTTCTATACCATGGGCTTTGGGTTTTTTACATTTCTATTACCTGTTTGTAATATGCAGCAGTGTCTGCTAAGACCAAAGAGATACCAGGCAGAATGCCCTCCACCTACTGTTCTTTTTGCTATAGATACTGTTATGTATGATTTTGCGTAAGTACACCTTGGATGGCAAACAGAGTAGACCAGTTGATGACTATATTCCATTCAATGCTTAGAATGTATAACTCTGTCACTGACCCAGCCATTGCATCTTACTTACTACTGAGGAATGTGGCAGGCAGGACATCCTTACAATAAACTGGGCTCTTCTTGAGCTATTCTCGCTTACCAAAGTAATGGAGGAATCCATGTGAAACTTATCTATGAATTGAGTGTGGGTATTCAGAATATGTAGAATGATACGATTTGGTCTCAACCTCTGAGGTCCCTGATAAACTACAGAAGAAAATATTCTTCTGGAAGAACCTCCCTACTTCATATTGGGCTTATCAAAATGCCAGTCCTCCAATATTTATATATATATTTTTACATATGCCAGTAGATCCTGCTGGTAATCCCTCGGCCGGGAAACATCCACTACAACGCAGTCATTACAACATACTACCTACAACGCAGTCATTACAACGCAACTGCCTTTACATCACATGCCATTACAACGCATGCCATTACAACGCATGTCACTACAACGCATGCCATTACAACGCATACCATTACAACGCATTATAAGGTAAGTATGGAGATTTTTTTGTTTTAGGGTGGGTATGGGTTTTGGGGTGCATGGGAATAGTAATTTTTACCCCTACACTACCAACACTTTCCCTACTGTTGCACTCACTGGAGTGGGAATAGTAATTTTTACCCCTACACTATCCAACACTTACCCTACTGTTGCACTCACTGGAGTGGGAATAGTAATTTTTACCCCTACACTATCCAACACTTACCCTATGTTGCCCTAAAAGTATTATGCGTTGTAATGGTATGCATTGTAATGGTATGCGTTGTAATGGAATGCGTTGTAATGGTAGTTTTAAAAAATGCGTTGTAATGGCATGCGTTGTAAAATCATGCGATGTAATGGTAGTTGCGATGTAAAAACTGCGTTGTAAAAGCATGCGTTGTAATTGTTTGCGTTGTAACATCATATATTCCCCTCGGCCAGTCCCCTAGGCTAAAGATGATTCCTAAATTTGGATAGTGGCCACATACTTTCAAAGTTCCAAGTTTAAACTTGGCATGTTATAGCTACACTTATTTGATAGTTGTCTGGGTTTGACTTCTTTCTTTCTCTTAAGAGACTTTATTAAACCTCTCAGTTTGAGCATGATGGACACATGATTCAGTACTGATGCTCTAACAATATTTCTTCACAAAGGGGATTATGCACCAGTATTTGCTAAAACTACTTGCATTTCTGATTTCTTGCCATGTGACTTATTTTAAAGGACCACTTGGGTCCCTTCTCTTTCAATAGCACAAGGTCTCTTAAATAGTACTTAGCATCTTCCTATAACATATTCCCACTTGCAGTAATTCAATAGTCTCCTACATTGCAAATATGGTTGCAACATGGAAGCATACTGGTTGTTTATTTCTTTAAGATACATACACTAACACGGAATCCAAATCCTTCACCACTCTCCAGGGGGAATGGAATGCTTTCCTATCTTAGTTTTTAGGTCTCTGTTACCACACAGTGCAAGCTGTCTGGTTGCGAAAGACCTTTTCTAGATTTAACAAAATTTACAGTGGGCTTACAGTCCAACCATTGCTTACCATTGGTTGGCTTTATTCTCACTCTGATTTGCATGCATCATATTAGATGGCTTGCCTTCCTCTTCTTGTGTTTGTCCCTCCCCTGGAGCATAGACTCTTTACCATACTTTTGATTGGCTGACTTGTATCCTTTAACTGCTCACTTTTAGAGAACTACTTTTTTCTTTTTGTTTAAGCACTTCTCGAGAGTACATGTTATCCAGTGCTCTCCCTTGTGTTTCCCCCTATCAAATACCCACCCCAAGCTTCATGTTAGTCTCTTCCTTGTATGTTGCTTGCTCTCTCTCTCTCTTTCGTGTGCTCCTTCCCAACAAACTTTCCCTGCACTCTATTTTACTCACTGACTTGTGTGATTCTACCCCTGCCACCACTTTGCTCTTTCTAGTGTGCTTCGCCCCTGCCAAACACCTCCATCGCCATGCTCGGTATTACTCTCTCCCTCTTGTGCTTCACCCCATCCCCTGCATTGCTCGCTCCCATGTTTTGCTTTTACTCTTCCCTCTCAGACACCTCTATTTCTCCCCACCACCCCTGCGTTCATTTTGTTTTTTGGAGATCCTTACAACAAATTGCTGGGAGTCCCTTCACCTTTTAAAAGTGATTTTGCGGCAGTTAAATTTCAATCTATTTCTATTTACTGATCCATGTTGGTTTGGTAAATAAAATGTCACCCATGTCTTTTCGTATTCTTGCTCATGCAAGGTGATGCATGCGTGTTCTTACAAGGGGAAACATCCTTTACATCGCAGTGATTACACCGCGATGCATTTAGAACGCTGCCATTACAACGCAAGCGTTACATCGACTTGCACTGGAGGGCGCTATAACCTAAGGAATAGTAAGATTTACTATTCCAACACCTTCCCTACTGTACGTAGACTGGTGTTGGAATAGTAAATCTTACTACTCCTAAGTCCAGCGCCCTCCAGCGCAAGTCGTTGTAACGACTTGCGTTGTAAAAACTGCGATGTTACATACCGCGATCCTTTTGATCGCGTTGTAACATCACATATTCTCTTACAAGATGACACGTGCACCTCTGTGAAATGACGTGACCAGCAGCTGCTTCATTGCACCTTTCTTTTTTTATTTTGACTGATTCTGCACAGCATTTGCAAACAGCATTGTCACTTCCATTAGGTCTTAAAGGAGAAACCTATTTGCTTTGCCAATGCATGTCATCTCAAGGGTGGCTCAGACATAGTACGAGATGATATTGGTGCACACATCCTATTACTGCTTCGATCGAAATGCTTCTTCAAGCAATCTCTGATCCAGAAGATGGCCAGAAAAAGATCACAACTCTATACTACGCCAAATACAAGAATTCTGATTGATTGATTCCGCCAAGAACTCTGTCTTTGTTTAAAGCTTATGGGAAGAATCAACAGGTCACTCCATAACCCTGATTGAGTGTGCAAAGTTGTGGCAATTTGTGATGGCTGCAGCCGGGCATTGGCTCGCTGGTACAACGCAAGTTTATACAACATATTTCACACATTTCATGCACAGTGATACATTGTGATACACTGCTTTCCAAAGTTCAAAGTAAATAAAATATTGTTTTCCAGATCACTTCACACAGGGAATGATGTACAGCAGTTATGGCAGCCATACAACATATTCCGCCCCTCCTCTGTTTCACCTTTACTGCTGCCTCGTACCTCTCTGCCCAAAGCATCTCACCTTTTCATATGAATGTGATTGGGAAGCACGCTGCTGGCATGACAGCACCAGCTCTCCCAGATGCGCTGGATGTGGTTCACAGTGATTTCAGTCACTCTCAGTCATGCGACCCGCCCCGCTTGGCTGGTGGGCTCCTTATGAGTCTTAGGGTCGACAAGCCTAAATGGCATGCACCTGCTTACTTGTGAGTGATACTGCATCTGACAAACTAAATCAGTCCTTCAAGCACCCCAACATGGCTCTTACTTCCTGTTAAGGACTAGCAACAATGCAGAAGTGTGTCCAGGAATGCAAACGGGACTGGGTGTACCAACATTGACGCCAAAACACTTACATGTAGTCAAAAAAACATGAACTTGTATGTAGCGTAATGACTTTACACGTCCTTTTTATCTTTCACAATTATGGGCAGGTAAAGGGCATACTTTTTAGAGCGCAGTCATACTTTCTTGCGTAAAGTCACCTGCTGCCTACATAACCCACCCTCATGCTAAGATCAGGAAATCCTGTGACTGTGAAAGGCTCGGAGATAGGTGCAAGATAGGGAGGGCCCCTGGGCTTGAGGAGTGGTGGGACTCAAAGCTTGGGATGCTGTGGGGAGGGGTCTATAAAAAGTGACCTTATGGAGAAGCAGAGGGTTGCTGGGTAAACGAAAACACCATATACGGAAGGATACGTGTGGATCAGGAGACGTTTTGCGGGTCAGAGCTCTGATGGGGAATGACTGCCACTGACAGAAGGCACCAGACCAGTCCACCTTCACATTAGCAGATTTTCCCTTTTTTAAACTTAAAAAAAATAAGTTTAACCTTGCAAATGTGTTCACCCCTGTCCTGTGTACGCCTGTATCCCTCTTTTCTAAACTAAACCTCTTTAGTGCGCATCATCCGCTGTCCCTTTTCTGCCCCACAGCTCCGAGGACAAAAGAGGCATCTTAACAACTTCCGGCATTGTCTTTCAGTCTGCCTTGCTAATTTATGTGGCTTGTCTCTAACTTATTTACATACAGTAAGAACATTCTCCACATAACCTTTCAAAACAGACACAAAAAGCCGCCAGTCTAACAATATCGTTCACAGAATGAAAGCATCTTTGGATAGCCACATGCTTCTAATATATTTCATTACTTCATCCGTGAGCAGGTAAACATGCTAGTGCTCTCTCTGCCCAAAAAATACTTTCACAATTTTAAGTGCCTGCTAAACTTTACAAAGCATAGTCCACACCGTTTCATGGAAGTCCGCCTCATCTCATAGAAATATAACCGTGTGCTTATGCCTGGAAACATGCGGCTGCAGCTGCTTTCCAGGTACTCTACTGGGAACATTTCTGAATAGGAAAAAAATATCAAAAGGTGTTGAAACAGAGGTGTAAATCTCGACACATACTCCTATGTTCTTGAATAAGACACATACATATATGCATATATAATACTGCCATGGTTGAGTGTGGGCACAGCCAATGACTCGTGAGATGTGAAACCTTCAGTTGTTCCTCCCCCCGCCCTCTACTAGTAGTAGTTAACTTGTTTATAAAACCACGGCCAGTCGTGAAGGTCATTGGATTTACGCAATTCTGTGACTGCAGCTTTTACCGCATAATTATTGATTTACCACATTTGGAAGATAATGTGCCGCATATCAGGTTCAAGTTGCCACTAACCTGTAGCTATGAATGTTGCTGTGGGAACAACACGAAACCCACCAGTCTCCTTCCCTGTTGACAGTGCTGAACACATCTAAGTCTGTGCCCTATACTGATGGAGAAATGGGCCGTGATCCAAAGGTTAAAGTGACTTTATGGTTAGGTGTTGAAATAACACAAACATTTGCATTTAAAAAATGAGAGCAATACAGAAATTTGCCTATTATAGTTCACTGAGCTATCTATAGCATGTGCACCTGGCAATCACTGTTTATGACCTCACATAATAGATAACTCATGAAAGTTAAAAAGGCATCATTGATGACATCACTGATAACATCTCATCATAGACACCAACAACCTGCAGCCCACAGCCAAAGGCCATGACAGTGGAGCGTTGGCTGCAGGTCCTGGCCTCTGCCCCTACATCCGACCCTCCGCAGGTGGCCTTTGTGTGCAACGTGGGATTGGCCGCTGAGTTCTCTAACCCCTTGGCATGCACAATCCAACCTCTCATGGCTTTTGGCTATTTGCGGTGTAGGGTTGGCTGCAAGGCATGGCCTGAAGCCAGGCCCTGCACCCAATCCCCCTGGGCATCCAATCCCCACAATGCTAATGGCCAAAGGCAGTGCATTGCTGGGGTGGGCCACAGGGCCTGGCCTTAGGCCAGCCCTCTGCAGGTGCCAAACCCAGGGGAGTAGCCTCAGGTGGGTGTTTGGGGTGTTACACCCCTCCAAATAAATGTCATTCCTGATAAAAAGTTGGGTACTGGTGCTATCAGTCGGGTATGGTGAGGTGTCTGTTGGATTTCACCAGGAATTTTTAAATGCACACAGACAAAAAAAACACACATACACCGTCTACCTCTGTTCTGAAATTCCTTAAAAATGTTGGTTATTTTGCAAAATATTGTGTTTTCTCTCACTTAGTGTCCCTACCAATCCGCATTTCTCTCTCATTCCACTGCTTCTCATGCACCCTGCTGGTCGTATAATCTATTTTAATATTATATGCTAGCATGCTAGTCGTGATATCTGGAGCTCACCTTCCCCAATCTTAATGACCAAGCTATGCCCCTGGCCCAAGCCCCCATGGCACATGGCCTTTGGCCCTGCACAGTTTGCAACAGGGCCTGGCCTAATAGAAGGCTCTGCTGCCAAACCCCAGGAGCGTTCTAGTCCTGCTGCGCATGTCTTCACCCGTGCACAGCAGGGGGTTGGGCACAGGATGTTGCCTCTGGGCAAGTCCTATGCCCAATACCCAGTGAACGTCAATACCCGATTGACCCCCTCCACCTCACAAGTATCTTTATTTATTTGTTTGACTGTACCATTGTACTCCCATGGTACCACCAGCCAAGCATCCCCTTTATGGTACGCATGGTACGACGAGACCACACAAGCATTACCCAGTCAAGCTTTCATGATTCCTCTGGAACACAGTGGTTTCTCATGGGAGCTCCATGCTGTGTCCTGAGGGAGTACCGCAGTACATGTTGCACATATTTATTTTTTATTTTTGGGCTCGGGTGGGGCCCTCTGGATACCCCCTATGAGTGCCAGGGGATCAGGGTGTCCCTCCCCTGCCTCCTTATGCGTTTGTTTTTCACAAGTTCAGGACATGGGGACAGAGTCCCTGTATCCTGTAATGGCAACCACAGCATTTTTTTTGATTTGCAGCCAGCCAGTCAGATCATTTATTCTCGCTGGACCGACAAAAAGGCCAACTGGAGAAAAAGCTCTCTCAACCAATCAGAGGTTCTTATTTTTTTTTTAAGTTACAATACCACTGGACTACCATGGGACTATCACGGGACAAACCGACTAGATATCACTAGAATTTTAACCCCTTTGTGACCACCCTAATAGCCTCTTTAAACACAAATTTCTTGAAAATGGCTTTACAGAATTAATCAAATAGCAAAAAGTTTGGTTTCATAGTAAAGTTCTAACTTTATGCCAAAGTTGGTGTAGTTCCATTCAGCAGTTTTTTCGGTATCGCTTCCCAAAAGTTCCTATGAGAATTAGCAATGTTTTGGAGCTCCTCACCCCTTTTTTTGGCCTTTGCTTGATGGATCACTCCGAAACTTTCCATAAAGAAACTGAGGTGAGACTTTTTTTTTTGTAAAGTTTTTAAAAGTTTCGTTAAACAGTGCCAAAGTTATTAGCGAAGCTATAACCTTTCTTCCTATGGAAACTCTGACCTAACTATAACTACAAAGTGGTGGGTGCGTAATGTATTGGTATGTCATTTTCTGTGTTAAACCTAGAGGAATGTTGCTTTAAAAGACTGAACAGTGGTTTACTTCTGTACCAGAACATCTGATGCGATGCTATAGACAGTGGTCATAATTCCATTAAAAACCATGGTAGCAAATAATGCGTGACTCTTTTCAGTTGCTCTTTGTTCAGATATGAGCAAGATGATATTAATTATTTTCTCTTTTTTGTTTTTCTAAATGCATATAAGCTTTGAGCACTGTTGGGACCAGTGTGTAATAAACCAATAACTAACTATACGTTATTCTAAGAACATTATTAAATGTTTGCTCAGTTCCAGGACATGCTCCTACCTTGGTGGAATAGTCCAACAGGAGTTAATAAAACATGTGCACAGCTGTCTCAACCTTTATCTGATAACAAGATCTAATTTTAGAATTATCCTTCAATCTAAAACAGACGCCCATCTGCAGAGCTTTTATTTTTACCCCTTCTCGATCTTTTAATATAACAGTTACGCCAGGAACACGCGTCATTCATCCACTCATTGAATTAGGATCCACCAGCGAATATTGCAGACTACGAAATATCACATTTGAGAGGGTTTGAACTTCGGACTTTAAAGTATTTTTTGGGCTAACATACAATCCCGGTGACAGCGTCCGGAAGTAATCCATGATAATATTTCAGGAGAGGGTAATTGACAAGCATGATCGCATTAATGGCCTCGAGCTACCTGTTAATGACTGAGGCCCAGGCCCCTGCCTGGCAGCTTCGGTTTCCAATGAAGCATTTGCTGGAGATGGGTGCAGGCCTGCAGCTGGACAGCAGCTGCCTCCTAGAAGGTGGCGCTTTCTGCTTCATTTTCATTCGATGCATTTCAACGTTATTGTACCCGGTTTTAATCTGACTCACAGATCCCCTGTTCTTACCGTTTTACCATGCACAGCTCCTTATAACGTGCAGTTGTAATACAGGCGCTTAAAAGCTGTCATTGGCACAGCTCTAGTAGATGAAATACGCTTTTATTGAACCAGAGCCCAGTGATGAATTTCACCTTAATTGCTGCTCCTCCCAGCTCCATGAAGATGTGTCGAGGAGTGCATTTTCTCTATATCTGTTTTCTGCTATCTTTTACCCAGAACTGTTTTTTTTAATTTGCAGATTAAAACTTAATGTAAGTATAATGATTCCAGGCGCACAGGCCAGACAAACGCCTTCCGCATCAAGCTGCCTGCCTCCATTTTTCAATTTGACCATAAATTTGGGTAGGAATTAAATAGTAAGTAGCCGTGATTGCACTACAGGTCTCTGAGGGCACTCACGGGAATGAAAATAAATGAGCAGGCTCTCACTCGGAGAATGCTTCATTATGGTCATTAGTGGGCACATCTTCAGGGGCAGAGGGAGTGGGGTGTATTACCAGGAATATTGGCACATGCCACTTGAAAAACTCGTCGAGAATGAACAAGGCAAAAGCCTCTGTTTTACCTCAAATAATGTTCACATATCTTTCCTCCGGGTCACAGAGGTAGCTCTTTCTTATTCTTCTAACTTAATTTTGCATAATTATTACATTTTTATTTTTCTGATCTTTTAGAAAAGCTAGTCTATTTCTTGTTACGTCATGTTGTTACGTCATGACAGATGACCAGAAAATTAAAAAAATACTTGCTACTATGCTAGTCTTGCTGACAATTAAATGTTATTGAGGCTTATCTCTTTTCCTACATCCAACTCTATGTGACAGAATAAAATATCGAATTAATATACTTTTTTTGTTTATTTTAGGTAAGGGATCTTTTATTTGTCTTGAAATGCTTGGCACCTGCGACTGGCTGACCACTGTACCCAAGGTTTAAGTAAGACGTACAGTTTCTACATTTTCAATTACTGGATTTGTTGGGATGGTAATGCCTTTTTTTGAAGCCTGTGTAATTTTAGATTGCTCTATAATTTATTTTTTTAGAATTGGCATTATGTTATTTTCTATATACGATCCCCAGTGCTGTGCTGCATTGTCTTAGAGTACAATTAGTTCACTGTGTGTGTGTGTTTGTGTATATATATTCACTGAAAAAAACAAAGGTTAAAGGGATGCTATAGTTAAGTTACAACGTAATGTTTTAAAATAACCAAACCACTGAAATACAGCAGTTATAGTTATCTGAAGTAACTATAACTTGTGCCCTAAATTAACTATAACCCACTTCCTGGCCAATAAGAGTTTTGTTATCAATGATGTCATTTCAGATGTCATTTGGGATGTTATCAATACAGCTATTGAACATCTCATGAGCGATGCAGTGTGTAAGAGTACAACCAGTGCATAGCGAGAACACAAGTTATAGTTACATGGATTACATCACACCCATTCTGATCGCTCTAAACTGGCTCCCCATAGAGGCCAGATGTTTATTCAAGTTGCCCTAGTAGCACATGAGGTCTTACATAGCGTGACAACAAACTATTTCACTCCTACACTTGTCATCTCTGACTGTGTCTGAGGTACTTCGAAGCACTGATTATCATCTTAAAACGTTATCATTAAAAAAAGCACATTCTGCAACAATCTCTCTTAAGAAGTGCTCCCAAAGAATCAAACTCTTTTGCACCTGCTCTAAGAACCAACCCCTTTTGCATCACCTTGAATAATGTCCTGTTTTTTCAAAGACAATTCCACATACAAAAAGAATGATAATTCAGCCAAAAAGAAATTCTCGCTGTGATAGAGACTTTAACATTGGATCAACTCCAAGACTTACCTCTTGAGTCATTACTGAGGCCACATTATGGGGGAGTACTGATCCCATGCACATATCTCCACCTTGAGCTTCTCCCATTAACTGCAGTCTCTAATATACCGAATGGATTTAGTTCTCCTTGTCATTAAACTCTATATCCTAGTACTGTTTATTTAAATAATGCCTTAATCATTCTATTTTCACCTCTGCATTTGTAAAGCTCTTCGCTGCCCTGATGGGTCTGATTCACACTATATAAAACAGCAGATAAATAGTTAAAAATCAGCCTGTAATGTAATTGTGATAAAGACCCTGGTAATACATTCTACATGGGTTACTTTTATCAGACCAAACACCTTCTAATCCACCAGTCCTGGGAATCTATTTGTTTCACATATGTGTCCGCCATCTCATGCATTTTTTGTTTAGCCTGAATGCTGTCAAATTTGTAATTAAATAAAATTATGTGGTACAGTATCACCTGTGGGAGGCCCACAAAAGCTGCACATCTATTCCTATACGATAAGGGTTTCTAAGGAGCACAGTCATTACCCTCTATCCTAGCGTTCTTGTAATAAAGATATTTTGTAATTAGGCAACCGTATTTTGTAGGAAGGGAGTAAACATATAACAAGAGGGGGAAAGCTGGAGGAAAAAGAGACTTCCTATAAGCTATATTTATCAAATTTTCTAGATGTAAATTCTCTGTTGTAAACCCTCATCCTTGTGTAATGTCTCTATTGAAAATTTGGAATCCGCTTGCATGCTCCATCTCCCAGGCTCCCGTCACACACATCGCCTTCGGCTTCATCAAACAATCGTGTATACACTTTTGACTGAGGTAGGATATTTACAAAATGGTTTACCTGCAAAATGGTGGGCCTTTATTAAATCAGAATGGTCCTAGGCAATTAGAATTAAAAATATGTAATGAAACCTTTCCTTTGGCATTGGAGATACAGCAACTAGGATTTGTCTTAAAGACAAAATTATGCAAGTGCAGAAAACAATCTTCTCGTTAAGTTTTTTTGTCAACATATCAATTGTACAGAACATATTATTCTACAAAAATCGAGACGCTTGTTTGTTCATCAACTAATAATCAATGGAAAGATTGAAAGCTTTAGGCATGACACTCCTTAGAATAGATGTACTTAGTAGTTGTAAATGTGCTGACCTAAAGATGGCGTGATAATATTAAATAGTACTATTAAAAGATTAAAAATTCGGACCAAACCCCAGAACAAATATTTAAATAGACGTGCAAGGTAAATATGAATTTTAGTACATCAGAAAAAAAAAAAGTACTTGCATGTTAGTAACCTGGTCTTGATACCCAAAACTGTTTCTAATTTTGCAACATGTATGCTCAACAAAGCATTGCACAACTCCTACATTTTCAAAACAGTGCAGTTAGAGACCTTGCAATAAAATCAGGCCATGCAAACATACATATTGTTTTATTTAACCATTTAGTATAGTGCATCCGCACCACAAGTAGCACTAGGGTGCTTTTCCAAAAACGTAATTATAGTACATCACACCAAAAGCATGACTCTATAAGAGGGATACAGCAATGTTAGGAGTAGTCCTTGTGCAGGTTATACAACAGTAACTGAAGATCGGAAGATTGGAACATAGATCACTCGCAAATTCTAGTCTAGCGAAAATGAGTTCATTTTGGTATCTGCAGAAGAGGTGTGCTTTATGATGTTTTCTAAAAGAGTTCAGTGTTGGTTTGGGTAGGATCAAGGGGAAAGAGTTCCAGGCAGAGGTGTTATGTTCCATATAGGTACCCTAATATAGGCCCGGGTAACATCATACCCCTTCACCTACATTACCTCCCCTACACTACACTGTAACAAGCCTTTTAGGATTGAACCTTTACCAAGTTCTAGTCCTGGGTGCAGAAGGAGGGTTTCTCCTAAACAATAGAGTCCTATAACTCCATCAATAGACTCACACAGTATGAATGGATATTCATAAGGGTTCTTAGAAACCAGGCTGGGGCTACACCACCTTCCTCCCCATATCTACGTACACGGTTCATCCCATACGTCATCCTCAAATCCAACAATGGCTAATACAAGCAACAAGGGACAAAGGAGCCCTAGATACTTTCTGTATAAATACAGCACCTCTTGCTAGTGTTAGTTAGAGGGCACCGAGACTTCCAGGCCGACACACTGACCAGAGACGCTGAGGCTCCTGCATGCAGATGCTCCAACTGACAGTGGTCTGAACATCCCTCGCGGGGTGTCCAACTCGAGACCAAGAAGCGCTCCTACATTCTCACATTTCAGGTAATGGGGTTCGACTAAACCTTAGAGGGATTCTTGGCTTCACACCTACTCACATGCTAGGTACACTTAGGTACATCTAGATATTCATCGTAGGAGTATGCGCTTTCTTTTATCAATGCATTTTATATTCATGTATTTATTCATGCGTATTGCAAGATGGTAGAACTGTACTATCCATTTATATTCAGTGTACTGCTAATCATATATCTCTGCTACTGTCTAATGGTTGTTGCAGCTCATATATTCTACACAAGAATAACGACTGTTCAATAAACCCTTATTGAAATGCCGAGGCTGTTTAGTCTGTGTATCTCTGAGACAAGATAAGTAAGCTCAAGTGACTGAGCGAAAAGTAGTACATTGTTTCCACGATCCTGAGGGATCAGGGTTGTCATGTTCTAAGGTTGCCAGAAACGATTCTCTCCCCGATAAGAGGAGACACTAGTGGCACTGTGAGCTAGCTTATGCAAACAGGCTAACATTTCTCGGTGGGGGTGCTCAGAATCAGTCTGCCACCAATCCCACAGTTTATGTTATCCAAACGCGCAGGTCCTGTATGGGTAATATAGGAACTACACGACAGAGGTAGAATCCCTTGTCGACAGTAGAGATCATGAGAATCAATGTGAAGTGATGGAACTTGTTCAAATCTGTAACCAAACAGTGGAAGAGGAAAGTATTGTCCTGCGTGGGCTTTAGAGGATTGTCAGGCACCTGCTGAGACAGCATTACCGCGGTCAAGCTTTGAGATGACAAAAACATGCACAACACTTTTCAGGTTGTCCTGTGAGATTGCGTGTTTGATTTATTTGAGTCAGTGGAGGAAGAAGTGGACAGATCTAGCTACCAGTTCAGCATGTGAAATGAATGAGAGTCTAGAGTAAAATCTAGCTATTGTATGGCTAGATAAATAGATGGTGAAAATTGTTCTTTTGCTAGGAATTCAATCGAGAAGGGCAAAATGTTTTTTTGTGTTTCCATGAGATGAGTAGGAATTAAGTTTCGCGTGGGTTGAGTTTAAGATAGACTTCCATATGTGTACTTTTTTAGACAAGCTAGGAGAGAGGATTTCTTCTCAAGTGGATGGAGACACTGGAGTTCTTGAAGATCAGGTTCAGTGACTTTATGTAGGTGTTGTATGGTGCCTGTGCAAGGGTTGCACACTGAGGGACCTAACGAGGCATTGTGATACAACCTGAGCTAAATCTCTCCATAATCTCCACTGTATAGCTTTGATGAGAAATGAGGAGAACCAGCCCAGAATCCTATGCAATTCTTCAAATAATTTAATTGATTTATTTGCAGAAGATAAATTCCACGAAACACCCTAAAAATCTAACAGAGCTTTTCCTTGGTGGATATACAGTAGTTTTATACGCAAATAGGTGTTAAATGGACCGCTATAGGAAATTAATCTTAAATCGTTAAAGTTTAATCAGAATATCAAGGAATAGCTGTCACAGAGCCACATCGAGTCAGACGCGGTGGTAACAATGGAGATATGGCACCTCGACCAGTCACAAGTATTACAAGTGTGGGAACGCACAAAAATGTGCTCAGAAACTGGCCCAGAATCAGAAGAAATGTTTGGAATTTGTCTGGAAATTCCAGGTTTGCATGTTTCCCCACTTCCAGGCCTGGAACCTCAAACTAGTCCTGCAACTGGGTGGAGATACTGGTTAGACTAGTTATCTCCATCACCGGTATCGCAGCCTTCAATTACCAGCTGATTTGCAAATGCTGGCAGATCAGTGCTTTTGTTGCAGGAAATAACTTACAAACCTTAATATACATGTAAATCAACTTGCTATGGTGGTCCCTGGCCTGCTTCTCAGTTAATGAGCAGCATTGAAATACTATGCTTTGACGACATCTTTAATAACCACAAAACTGAGGCAGTCATGATATCTTCTTTCAGTGTTTAAACTGTTTTTTCAGAAACCATTAATTTTGTTTTATTCTAAAGACCGATGACTTTCAGATTGCTTTCCTGACTCAGCAAGCCCATGGTGTATTCTCTGCAACGTACTGTTCTTTCCAGTATATTTTTGAGATTAAACAACCATGACATGAAAACAACTAATCGATATCAAAATAGCATTACACTAGCGGTCTTTTCATTGAATGCTAATAGCAGAAGATGTGGGGGACCCAGGTTTGAATCTCAGCCGCGGCGCTGTGTGATTCTAGCCAAATCACTCAATCTTCTCTGCCTAAAATGGGAAATGTGTGTAAAATGTATTTGTTTATCAGCGCTGGTTTGCTTGGTAGCTAGGTTTGCACTATAAAAATGCTAGCATAAAGCTCACGTACATTTGTTTATTTCACAGCAGCCATAGCATTTTATTAAAAGGCATTTTACATCGAACTGCATCTTTAATGTTCCATAGACCCATCTGATTTTCCAGTTTTATTAGCTTGAGATTGACAACTTAAATTAACTATACTACAGTTGCATCATCCTTTGCCTCTCACGGTTTTTGGTTGCTATCTGCATCTCAAAATGTTGTACCCCATCAAATTATATCCTTAGCCATTCTGATAACCACTGTATTAATTTTTAAATTTAATGTGAGATTGCAAGGACCTGGACAGGTCTTGGGCCTTTTACTCGCACTCAAGGCCATTTCCTTTCAACTTTAATATAATTATTTATTCCATGTGCTTTACTTGGTGCCAATCATAATGCCTCATTGCCATTTTAGAGTGATTTGTTGCATTTACCCCTAATGTATAGAGTAAAGTTTCCTAGGTCCGTGCATCAGTAGCTCGTCCAGACCAGGTTTTTGTATCTGCATTCAGTGACTTTTATTCTTGTTAACCCCAGTAATAAACCGAGGACCTCAAGAACCATGGGCCGAATTACCTAATTACGTATTGAATGGGGAAAACGTAAAAGTGCAGGGAATACAATTGTTAATGAGAACTTATGTTAATGAGAACTTATAGGAGAGGGAACACGTGTGCTATTGGAGGTTGGGCAAAGGGGTGCTCATTCGCCAGACTTTTGATTATGATTTCAGAGGGTCCAAAGTCGGATCTCATGGGGTGGGACAGAGAAGGGTAGCTAGTGAAGACAGGAATATTAGCCCACGTCCCATGCAATGGATGCATTTAGAGTTCAGCTAACTAATGAGGTGACTCTCAGATCCAGCATTAAAGAACTGCTTCCTCTTTTGGTGCATATCAACCATTTGAGGGCTTGCTATACACTTAGATAACAGTTTTGTGCACAGGTGATTCAGCTGTGCTCTTAAAAATGGTTGTATGATAGAGGCACTCATTGCTAAACTACGCAAGCCTCTACTATGCTGCAGTGGCGTAACGAAACTTGAGGGGGCCCCCATGCAGGGTACGTGGAGGGGCCCCCTCCGGACTCAATTTGGAGCTCTCCGGCCGAAGTGCGGTGCTGAGGGGGCCCCCTGGAGGTTGGGGGCCCCCCCGCACCGCGGGGGCTGCGGGGGCCTGTGTTACGCCCCTGCTATGCTGCCCTAACCACAAATGCATCTGAACAACTTTGTGGTAAAGGCATGACTGGTAAAGGGATATGTGTGGTAAAGTTCAGACCCGAGCCCCCCCCCCCCCGAGTCCTAAAAACAAGTGAGTGCACTTGCCAGGTCGACACAGTAGTTTAAAACTACGCGCAGACACTGCAGTGGCAGGCCTGAGATACATTTTCAGGTCTACTCATGTGGGTGGCACAATCAGTGCTGCAGGCCCATTAGTAGCATTTGACTTACAGGCCCTGGCACACATACTGCACATTACTAGGGGTTTACCAGTAAACCAAATATGCTAATCAGGGGGAATCAATCATAATAACAGTTTTCATAGGGAGCACTTGCATTTTGACACTGATCAGCAGTGGCAAAGTGCCCAAAGCATCTAAGCCAGCAGAAACGAAATCCAGCACAGCATCAAAAATACAGGAGGTAGGGGCAAAAAATCAGGGGAAACCACGCCAAGGATGCCAGGTCTAACATACCCCAACCTCTCCAGGCCCTAAAAAGTACCCCAACCCCACCATAGCCCTAAAAACGACCCGACCCCCCACCCCCTTAGTCCTAAAAACCACCCTTACCCCCCAAGCACTAAAAACTTCCCTGACCCCCTCCACCCTAGTCCTGAAAACAATCCCGGCCCCCCAGCCCTAAAAACTACCCCCACCTCCTACAACCCGGCCCCAGCCCCACTTACCTCACCGTGTCCTCCCCTGAATCTTCCTTTTCCTGGGCCCACCCATTCCAGCATCTAGACCCCACATATGCCTTAACCACGCATATGCATCGTTAAGGCATATACATGGTTAAGGCATATGCATGGTTAAGGCAAGCGTGGTTCCGCTTGCGGGGAAAAAGCACGCTTGGCTTAGCCCATGTTGTAAAGGATGTTACTCCTTAAATACCTTTTCTTCACTGGATTGCTATTAAATTGCATGTGAACGCTTGGGTTGGAGATTTAATTCTGAAACGCTTAGCATTTAAAGCAGCATCAAAGTCTTCTTAGTGAATCAAAAGAATAAAGGACAGTATTCGTATAGTACAAACTTAGTCAAAGGCAGTGGTGCACTGTACAGAGGCAAAGGTAAAGTCAAAGTGTGTCTGGAGGGCCCACAGAGTTCTAAGAGTGGACTGTTATTGTATCAAGATGTAGTGTCTTCAGCTACTTCCTAAACTACAGCAGGGGTGGGGCACTCCTAATAGGATTTTAATAGGACTCTGCGTCCTTGGTACTTTTTTGGAAAAGGCCTTTTGCTTTGTTTTTACATTTTCCCCCTTTTTTTACTCTAGTCTGATGGTGTTCTGGCTGAAGGTGTGCTGAGAGCAATTTAAGATGGTGAGTTTTTCAGCTCAGTAGTCAGGGTCATGGATCAGAATTACCTTGTGGGTAATGCAGCTGATTTTGAAGATGGTGTGGGCCGGTAAGGAGAACCACTGGAGTTCCATCACAGTGGGTATGTCATTTTTTTCAGGTCCTTGATGAGTCAGCTGCAACTCGTAGGATGCCCCTTAGGGGGTGTCAAAGTGGAGATTAGAGGGAAGGGAATTGTCAATATCCAGATGTGAGAGTACAAGGGCTTGAGAAGCAGTTCTGAAGTGACTTTCTTGAAGGAATGGTGCCACTTTCTTTAGCGAAGAGAGCTGGCACCAGAGCATCTTGGTTTACTTGGTGATGTGTTCCTTGAAGGTGCAGTCGATGTGCAGGCTGAATCTGAGTGACTTGGCATTGATTGAAAGTTGGTGTTCAAACTCGTCAAGGTTCATTTTTCTATCCAGGCCTTGAATTTTTGGAGCACGGGAACATTTTCAAATTGTCGGTGAGAAAACAACGAAAGGGGTAGCTGAAATCCTAAAAATTAGAAGAATATATGTTTGAGATGCTTCAGGCAGTTGTATGCCAGGAAAAACATAAAGTCTTGACAAAAGGTCGTTGTTGCCATATTAGATCTTCAGTAGGTTTTAAAATGTATATTCTAGCAAGCAAAGATAAAGTAATGTGACATTCTCAAATGAACAGGTTCCAAAAGATCAGTGCTAAATGAAACTCTTAGCACTGTTCTTTTGGAATCTGTTGCACTGTTTTAAAAGGATCGTTTGTTTCATAGTTATACATGGTTGAAAGATATGTAAAATATGTAAGTAGTTTTACTTTTCTCAAAATGGCTGCCTTCATGTTACATATGTTAGTTGTGCTCTTTGACATGGAAATAAACTTTAGGTCTGTACCACGAACAAAAATTATGCACCTGCATGAATGCACCCACTCCTAAGCACAGGTGTAGATGTATGACTTTTGGCTACTTGCAAGATGTACAGGTAGTATGTCTCACAAATGTGCCCATCACAGCTTTCCAGGTGCATTCCTGAAAAAATCAAGTGAATCACTAATTCCCTAATCGATCTTTATTGACACTGGCGTTTCCCCAATAGGGAATTTTATGCCTACCACAATTCCTTACTGGGGAGAGCCAGCATCTTTGCTCAGTTGTATGTTTTTACTTTTCTTTCTTCACGGCGAAAATATCCCCTAAACACCAAATAAAGAAGCCCCTATCCAGACACAAAACTGAAGTTTGGGAGTGCAACCCTTCCTACTTTCCACATCAGAAAGGAATTTATTTCAGCTATTGACTTATAATAATCACAGACCAAATGCAGGACAAGAATGGATCAGACAGGAGCTGGTGAATAATCGTAAAAGTAAGGGTTTGTGAGCATTCACAGTCATTCTCCCTATACCCCACTGCTTGTGAGGGATTCTCTCCTGCATACTATTGTGTTGATATAATCAGTGGTGTTTGTACAATTTTCAGAGCGGGGGTGCTACCATCAATGTTACATCACTGAAGTCATAAGGATTGTGAAAAATTCAAGTGTCACACTAGGAAAAAGTGTAGGAAATGAGTCACGTCCATTCAGCGAGAGAGAGGTACTTGTGTAGCATTTAGCTCATAGTGCATTTTGGAGCACACTGTTGCAAATACTAAAGCATGATGTGGTAGCACACTGTTGTTTACAGGCAGCACATTTTCCATTGAAATTGCCACAAAATTGCCACAGACATGTAGTTTTATTGATAAAACTATATAGCACATGAAAGATAATGTGTGGAACAGTGGCGGTTGGTGACAAACAAAAATGGTGCGGCGCTATATGAGTATACACTTAAAAAAAGATTTTACAAAGAAAAAATAAAAGTTTAAATTATCTTAGCCTGCAGCACGTCCTTGATGTTCTCCAGTCCCTGGCTCCAGACTTCTCCGAGCGCAAGGTCCCACAGTCAACTGCCTTATCCAATCCAGACGTTGCTCTCATGCTGTTAACAATGTTAAGCAGCATGAGTGAAGCATATGTATTGGCTGGAGCGGACAGGCTCAGTGCTCCTAAAGGCATTGGAGGCCTGTGCCTGCTCACCACCCAGCTCTAAGACAGCTGGGTTGGAGACGCTTGAATTGCGCATTTCATGCTGGCCCTAGCACGACAACCAGCCAAACCGACAAGCGCACTTTAAACTGAAGTGGCCACTCCTCACTGCTGCCAATCAGAAGCAATGATGCACTGGCCCCACCCTCCCACTCCATTCGGCTGGCAGAGACTAAAAAATAAAATGGTAATAAAACCATTTTATTAGCATTTTATTTTTCACACTTTCTGCGCAGCAACTGTACAGTTCATTTACAGGTATTTAAATGTTGTGTGTTAGAATAAAATTGACACCTTACAGCCTTTCCTTTCACACTGTCTGTGCCATAGCAAGGTTCTCCCATAGTTTACTTTATAAAATCCTCTCACTTTTCAGTCAGAGAAAGAAAAGCAAAGTAAGCACCAATCTCGATGTTAAAAGATTAGGAAGCAATTTGTCAGAAGGCATAGCCTGGCATTTGATCTCTGTCTTTGGCATAACAAATGTGACAATATAAAAACAAATTTTAAAGGCCTGTTTATTGCTGATTACCTTTTGAACATCAGTAGGGTTGTTTTGGGCGTTCTACAGCACCCTCTGTGCCCCTACTCCAGCGCCTAGGGTTGTAATGTAATATTATGCTGAAGTAAATTGATTTACCACTGCTAGGTCACATTTTGTGAATACTTAGGAGTTGTAGTTCCAGCCATTTTCGACCATAAAATAACTTCAAAATCTGAAAATGGCTCTGTGAATATGCCCCATTGTGTCCAGATATTAGCATCAGTTTCACAACTTAGCACACTCTCTGCCAGCTTCAGACAACTTACTTACATTTAGTATTTTCAGTTTTGGACTCGAGGCATAAAAACACTTCGTGACTCTGCTGTATGCGTTGTTGTGCCAAAAGATGTAAACAATTAGCAGAAAAGCTTGCCCCACTTTAAACACAAAAACAAGATGTTATTATGTAGGCTTTCTGGTAAGGAAAACAGGCGATACTGGTGGTTGGAGTTAATTGAATATCCTAATAATTTAGGGGCATATTAACAAGGCGGCGATAAACAATTATCGCCGCTTTTGCGGCCGTTTTCGGCCGAAAAGCGGCGATAATTATATCGCCTTATCAGCAAAGAAACGCTATCGCGTGTTTTGCTGATTTTGCTCCCGTTTCCAGCACGCCTGACTTCGCATCGATAATGAGATGCAAAGTAGGCGTGTCTGTGGAAACATCATGGGTAAATATCGCGAAGGCAGCTTCGCGATATTTACAATGCGAGGAAGCGATTATTTTAATTGCGTTAAGTATGCCTTAACGCAGGAATTTAACGTCTGTTAAATTCCTGACTAAGGCATACTTAACATGGGAGTGGATTCTGTGGCTAAGACCACAGGCCCTATCATCTAGGATATCGCCGTTTTCCACATGGAAAACGGCGATATCCACGCTATCTCTGAAATTTTTATCGCCTCGGCAATGCGCGTTGTTAAAAACGCGCTAACCGGGCGATAAATTACAGAGATAGCCGGCGATAAATATGCAAGCGCTAAGCGCGCTTTGCGATATTTATCGCCGGCCCTTGATAATATGCCCCTTAATACTTTCTTTTTGTGATAGAGCTGCATGATCTAGATGGCAAATGAAACAAGAAGCTAGGGGTGCCATTGGTGTCTAACAAATACACTAATAATACTAGGGTTGATAATATTAACATCAGAGATCCGTGGAGACACTGTGGAACTTTGCTTTCGAGTATGCAACGCACATCTTCTGACCGCCACTAGAGAGCAGCAAAGACAATTAGCTTCTGCTCATGGGAGGAGCGACTGATCCACGCCGGGCATCACGTGCAGCATCTTTATTCTGCGCTGTCTTCACGCATACAGAAATGTGTCCAAGTGCTCTAGGACGTGTGGTCTTCTTCATTGGACCCACAAGACCGAGGCTGAAACTGAGCCCTTAATGATATATTACACATGACACTGCTGGTTTAATTAGCAGTTGATTGTGGTTAACATATTCCGCGCCACAGCCTCATTCCTTGCCCACCCGCTATCCAACGTATATCCCCTTCCAAAATACCTCATCCAGTCTCCTCTTTCCTTTCTACTGCAGACGTCCATCCACATTGCAAGATCGCCATTGCTCCTGGCTTTTTCCCGCTTGGCATCTTCCTAGAAAGGTTAATGATGCCTCGCAAACCGATTTCCACCTTCGTCTGATGATATAATTCTGACATCAATAATTGACACTTTTACCTCACAGTCGCACTTTTGACAACGCATTTACTAAAGCTAACGTTCTAACAAACTCACCAAGGGGCATATCTACAAGGGCTTTATCTCCGCATTTTTGGCTTTTAAAGCTAAAAAAGCGGAGATAAAATTATTGCCCTATTAACAAGAGGGTGCTAACATGCATTGGCGCATGTTAGCACCCTTTTACCCGACGTCTCCCTTTGCAACTCTAATGAGATGCAAAGTGGGCGTCACTGGGCAGTACAACCTTGTAAATATCGCTGATGTGCACATCGCGATATTTACAAGGCTGCCAACGCATTTTAGCAGACGTTAGTTTTGGGCGAAAACAGCTGTTTTTGCCGAAAACTAATGTCTGCTAAAATGCAGACTTAGGCATACCTATTATGGGGGTGGATTGTGCTGATACGACCACAGGGTCGTATCAGCAAGGTTATCGCCGTTTTGCAGGGAACATCGCTGGAAAACCAGCGATGTTCCCTGCAAAACGGAGATTTCCCCCGCTATCGCTGGTAATTATATCGCCCTGGGGAAATGCGTTGTAGATAACGCGCTACCAGGGCGATATAATCAAGCGATAGACTGCGATAAGTAGAAAAGCGCTAAGCGCACTTTGCGTTGACTTATCGCCGTCCTCGTAGATATGCCCCTAAGTCTCATTTTCCTCTCAGAAATCTCCAAATCCTTAAATCTGAAATCTCACGTTAAGCTCGCCAATATTGGCATGACGTCCCTCTGGTATTCCTTCACTCTGTTTACCCTTTCAGCCAATGCAAGGGCCTCACCACATTCCAGACTCTTCTTCGTGCCTCTAGTCGCCACTTCACCAGACCTGGCAGGGCTGTTCACTGAACATGAACAAAAGTAATTCCCTCCCATGTTTCATTAACAATAAGCATTTTTCCCCTCAAATGCACCAGCCTCTCTTAAAACAGGTGTATTGCCCCTTCATCATTATCGCTCTCTCCACATGCTATCTCCACAAACTAAAATATGTATCAACCTAACCTACAACCCTACATCGAAGGTCAAGTTGCTGTTAATCACACCTGCTAGAACATCACAGCCACGTGACCATTATTTAAAGCTGGCAGGATAGACAAGTGAGCTAAAAACTCACTGCAGACACGCGCAGTGCACCGTGGGTCATGACTATGAGCTGGCAAGGCAGACTTAACCTTCCAAGGCACTCCCAACAGAGTTGCCACCAGCGCATTAGCATAGCGTTGGAGGTATCTGGGCCCACATGATGACCCTATTGGAAAGCTGTATTTCTGTGGGGGCCCTGGACCCTTTGAACCTGCTGAAAACCAACTGGTAGACAGGTACATGAAAGCCCAGTCTGGGGACGACCCATCTACGACTTACCACAGTAGAAGGACTGAGGAGCAGGTGACAAGCGTTAAATCTAATGACTGGAGGCAGGGCTTTAAGTGGGATGAAAACACTAGGGGGGGTGTCTCAAAGGGGCGTGGCCGATGTTATTAAGGGCGCGGCTTCATAACACAAAAGCTAAAAATCTGTGCTTAGCATAGTGTTCCGCCTGACTGGTATTTTGCTGTTTCTGTCATTGTATCCAGATATATGGTGCAGTAAGTAACATTATACCTATAACAAGCAAGGGCTATTGGCTTTGTCAATGGATGTTAGCTGCATATGAAAAAAAAGCAACAACTATGGCTTCCTTGTATATAACATTGAAAATGCTTCAGTTCTGAAATGATGACACTGTGAAAAAACGATACCGAGCCTCTTTGAAGTTACATCAAAGGCTGTGAAGAGTGGTACTGCTGCAGAGTTAAGATTTATTTTTCATCCTGAGGGTGAGGGCAAAAATGGAGATCGATAGGAACCCGTCTCAGCACCTGCTTTATAGAACTGCCAGTGCTGAGCACCGGCAGGACTCGGCCCACTTAAAGCCCTGACTGGAGGAGTGGAGAATAAAGGTAGATAAACAGGCCGGAGTCCCCCTTCGAGGACAAGTTTCTAGGACAGCACCCAAGGACAGTACCCAGTGATTAATTTAAGCTGGTGGACGCAGGTGGGACCCACCAGCACTCATGTTTGGGGACTGGGAGGAAAGGAGAGGAAGAGAGCGATAGAAAAACGTGACATAGGGAGAAAGCAGGGATGTAAAAGATCTTGCAAGACTGAGACAAAGGGGCAGGGAGTGTGTTTTGGTGTATAAAAGAGACCTTAGGCCTCTGCACACAACGTTGGGTCCCATTACTTATTCTTTTACAAATTAAACACTGACAGTACCCCTAAATTCTAAACCCTATCAGAAGCAGAAGCAACTGGAGTGAACCTCAGCACTCTCCTTGATGTGGGTCTCTGCCCACACCTGGGCTGACTCACCACATGTAGGTGGGGTAATTGCCAAAGTAGCATGATCCACACAGCTGAGGGCATTTAATACCCTGGCCTACGGCATCTTGAAAGATAGCATAAGGCACACACGGAAAGCTCTAGATCCCTGCTTATCACAGAGGAGCCTGTCACTGACAACCTCCGTAGTGGCATAGTGGCAATGAAGACACACTTTTATACTTGTTTCCACTTGGAAGGGAACCAAACATTTAATTTAAACATTGGCAGAGACCCAGGAGATCCTAGGCAATCACATTGATTCTGCTGAAGACAGACAACCAGATGTAGCAGGGTTTTCTGCATCTCAATCTTCTAGTATAATCATTAAATAACCCCCGCCACTGGTTGTATGGACCTTTGATGATCGACAAAGAGAAATGAGGAGCAATCATCAACAAAAACAATAGATTATTAAAGACTTTATATTGAGCTAATGACGAGAGTTATTGTGAGTAAAAGGGTTTTATTTTCAAATCTTTTAAATTTTGATCTATTTACTTACTAGGCATTAATCTTTACATTTCGGCATTAAAAGTTGAAAATAAAGTTAATATAATTCATCAATCGATGTTTGAATATAAAAAGAACAAAATATTGTTCAAGATCACCCTCAAAATATGGAACAAGCGTGTTCCATAAAGGAAACTCTCTATTCTAAATAAGCTTGGGTAAAGAGTGTGAGAAAAGGTGCCAGTTCAGAAACCCATAAAGAGTTCTGATGAGAGAATCAGTGTGCATTCATATATCAGCAAACATATAAAGTTAGGTTAAGCAACCTCTCATGTAGAGAAGTTTAGGAGATCAGAGACAAGTCTCTAATTAGAATGTCGGGGAAAAGAAAATCCCCTTGGATCTGCTCCTAGGGTCTGGGTCTGTGCCTGGGTCTGGTTTGAGCTCTGCTAATCTACTCTGGGAACATACATTAATATAAACACACTAATTATACATTGCAACATTATTTTCTTTCGTCTTCTTCATCTAGAATATTAGCAAGCTCCTGGGAACAGATTAGCTCCCCATGCTCTCACCAGGGCATAATAGACTTTCAGACATTAGTCCAAGGAAATGTTACAGTGTTACTTTCTTGCAGTTCAAACTTCTTCCCATGAATTATTCTTCCTCTCATTACTGTCGGTTTCTGATGAGAACCTCACTATCAGTTGTCTAATACAAAACAAGTGTCTTTTCACTAACTAGCAGTAGGCTTCAGAAATTGCAGCATCTGCAGCAAAGAGAATAAAAACATCTTGCACACACAACTATTCAATGAAAAAAATAGGCCTTTCTAGGTTAAGACATTATTTTTCTTTTCATATGACATCAACAGTTACGCTAACTTAATCCAGCATTAGATTTACGAACGGGCATATAATATTCAAATTTGATTACCTACTACAACTTTTGCATTTAGCACGTTTTATTTAAACGTAATATTGTGCACATTATTAATAGAAGTGTTTTCAATAGCATTTAAGATTCACTGCAGCACAAATAGGACACATTGTAGCAAGGAAAATACACTTTTATGCCTCTTTCCACTTGGAAGGGAACCAAACATTTAAGGAAAACTTTGGAAGAGGCCCAGGAGATCCTAGGCAATAACAATAATTCTGCTGAAGCGAGACAACCAGATCGAACACTGAAAGAGAGCAGAAGACAATTGTGCAGTTTGCTGAGATAGACACAGCCCTTTTCCTTCAAAATGGAAATTGGCAAAACCAAGCATGCAGATCTGAAGGAGGTGGAAAGGTTTCAGCCCAGAGAACATACCCAGCATCCAAATGAGAGGTCCACAGTGATAGCATTGACAGTCCTAGGAGACACACCATGAGTTTGGCATGACCATGAATGATCCCAGAAGGAGGAGTGGCTAACATTTATTACAAGTGGGAGAAGAAGAGGCTCTTAGTAGAAAATTTGATTCCCAAAACATCACACGAGTAACAGGGAGAGGACTTTTATCTTCTGTGGGAATCATCACTATAAGTATGGGTATTTTATGGGGAGGGAGTGGAGGTATTTGCAAGCTAGTGGTTCGGGATTTGGAAGGGAGAGATATGGAGTCGATATTTATGTAGGCACATGCTATGCATGTACTAATAAAAGAGTTTAGGAACCCTCAGTTCATGGGCCTGAGGGTGGACTTATGCAGCAGCACAATAACCATTACAGTCACCACAGTCTGAGCATCCTAAGTGAATGAGGGAAAGGTTTAGGCCAGTCATACCAACATTTCAGAGGTTACACTGATAGGATTTGTGAGAAGCTGGCCTAGTATATGATGTCCACTAATGTAAGTGGGCACCCTGCACCAGTCCAGACAACCCTTATGGTGATTTAAGAGGTCTTAGATAACCTTAGAAAGCTCTCTAAGTGGTAGCTGTGGAAAGCAGCCTTCAGGCTTAGTCCAGAAGGAGTGTAAAGCAGCTTGTTTTACCAGAATGCAATCTTATAGTATACATTAAGTGAAAAAGAACCACACAAGGTATTTATAAAAATATCTATTATTATATAATACTCTATAACACGTTTAGATATCTCCTACCTGGAGATAAACACAATGCACACAATACTTTGCAAAGAAATGCAGTAAATAGCACAGAATACACAGCGGACCCCGGGGGGGACCAAACCATATACTAAGAAAGTGGTATAAGAACCAAGACTAGGGTCAAGACAAGGTCGAGAGGACGTAGAAGTGCTGGGGACCCAAGGAACCACCCAAGTTGAGTAGAGTGTGTGCAGTGTGGGAACACGACCGAGTGCTCCGTACAACTCAATTTGTAAGTCGCGGTTGGAATTTTAAAGATTAAGGATCCTTCCCCCTGAAGAAACCCTGTGGAAGACAGAAGGTTGGAGAGTCACCCCACCCGTGGATACCCTAGTACCCACGTTACATACACCAGGGAGGCAGGGTGTGAAGTGGTGTCGTAAACTGCTGTTGAACCCAATGGAGGACTTCAGGAAAGTGCTGCTGCTGAAGAAGGAGAAAGTGTCCGGTGGAATCCAAAGGTGGATTCTAGTTGAGAGATACCTACAAGCAGAGGGGAGTCTATGTCACTCAGGAGTGACCAGGAGATCTGGAAGACGAATGCCCACCAATGTCGGGTGTTGCAGGAGAGTTGACGAGGACCTTGACTCTGCAACAGTGAGGACCAGGCAATGCTGAGGAAGCCCAGGAGCCATGCACGAGTTGTCCCACATTGGATGTCGAGTGCCGAGGGGTCGGTGTCCAGCGGGAGCACCAACAAACCTTGGCAAAGGCAACCAATGAAGAAGTCGAAGAAGGTGCAATGTCGGGACCAGCAAGGTCCAGGGGACTCACCACAAGTAGGGGAGTCAGGGCAGGCCCCGAGCAATCATGGAGTCTAAAAGAAACAAAGATGACCCTCAAGTGGACCCACGGGCTGGAAGCATGGGAGTCGTGAGAGGACCTCAAGCAGCTCACCAAAAGATGCAGGCCATGATGCAAAACGATGCGGTGTGGCCAAAGATTCTAGTCACTTGAGATGCTCAAGGTTGGGGCTACCTGGATCCCGAAGATCTTCTTGGAAGGAAGCCAACAAGCCTTTGCAACTGCAAGTTGATACAGTGCACAGGGGTTCAGTTATTGTAACCCCCACGAGGGATAGTGGCCTCAAACTTGGTGAGAGGGCAGGGCAGGCCTCAAGAGCTGTGGAGAACCACCACCTGTGTTGCAGAACCTTTCAGAATCCGTAGGAGCTCAGGATCAGCAGACCAGTCGATTTAGTTGCAGTGCCTGTGAATGCAGGGAAGTGACTCCTTCACTTCAAGGGAGATTCCTTCAGGTGTCTTTGATGCCCACAGGCCTTGGAAGGTTCCTGTATGGTGCACAGGCACAGACGATGCCACAGACTGGAAGAAAGATGAAGTCGAGCCCAAAACAAGGTCCAGCGAAGTCCAGAGTGCCCAGACGGTAGAGGAAGAAGTGATATCTGATCTGAATCTTGTCCCATGATGAATCTAGGAACCCGCCCACAGGTAAGCCCTTACGTACCCTAAGGAAAGGGTTGGGACGATTCAGGGGACCCTCCCAGGGGAGGGTCTGGACAGTGGGGAGGTTACTCCCATGTCCTTTGTCCAGTTTCTTGCCAGAGCAGGAGCCAACGGCTCCCAGAGCTGTTTTGAACTGGACTAGGCATGGGGACACCAAATGTGCCCCTCATGCAGACTGAGTGGCACTGGCAAGCACACCCACCCTGCCCCAAGACACTAAATCCTGTCTGGGAGGTGGTCACACCTTCCTGTGACAGGATGCCTATTGTTCTACCTTCCCCTGCTCGAGCTTGGCTCAGCAGCAGGAGGGCAGAATCATGTCTCTGGTCGGCAGCAACCATTTTATGCTGTCCGGGTCTAGAAGGCTGGTACCGGGAACACTGAGAGAGTAACAGAGGGCTCTTCCATACTTTCCTACAGGATTACACTGGTCTGATTCTGAAAATAATTTGTTTCAATGTAAAAGGATTAAATTCCCTCATTACACACAGAATAGTGCTCAATTTGCAGAAAGATTCCAAAGAGACTTATGCCTAATACAGGAAACACACCACCTGAAAAAGGACTGGCCAAGATTAAACAATAAGTTTTTGCAGATCCAACATTTTTACTCACACAATTTCAAAACAGTAGGGGTGGCAGAACTCCGCATCCACTCTTTCAAAGGCGTCATTAAAAAAGTGATCCCAGATAAATCTGGTAGACTGCTGGGCATAATATTGCAAATAAGTATAGGTATAGCTACAGGTGTAGGTATAGCATCATCCATATATGCACCTAACCAGGTTTTAGGAAGCCAGCCATCTCAACAGTTTTTACTTATGCTGAAGGAGGGGAGATCATTTATGGGGACCTTAATTTGGTAGTGAACAGTTACAGAGACAGATTCTAGTAGAGATATACTTGTGGGGCAGGTTATGTTTGCCTCCACTAAGCTTAAAGAATGGCTGGGGCATGTGGGACTAGATGATTTATGGCAGACACTCCACAAAGGGGACACCAACTATTCTTACTACACTCACATGCACTTAAGTAGTACGCTCCCCTCAACCATTTTCTAGTGGGATTGGGTTTACTAGGGCACGTTGAAACGGCAAACATAGGTAACATAGCTTTATCGGACCATGTGTCCTTACACTAACCCTGAACGTCTTTATTAAAATGAAGAGAGACAGAACATAGAAACTCAATTAATATATGTCACACAACTCTGTGGTGCGGTAGGAAATCCACAATTGTATAGGCAATTATATGTCTGAGAAAGTCAAACAGAAGGACTCCTTTTCTACTCTATGGGAGGCCCTTAAGACAATCATAAGAGTGATACGCATTCCAGCAACACTGCACAATAAAACTAGAAGGGAAGCAGGAGAATCTTTAGAGCTACAATTACAGGGAATGGAGCCTAATCATATGTGCACCACCTCTGGCAAGCTATGCCACAAAATTGTAGATGTACACTCCCAAGTGAGGGCCTTGTATCAATACAAGGTGGAATATAACTTATTGAGGACTGAACAGCAATACTACTATGCTGACAATACAGCTGCCAAGCCCAGTTGAGACAAACCCAACAAAGATAGAGCTAAACTGATTCACACTGTTCGTGATGAATTAGCAGTTGAAGACAGACACATAGAGGCCCCCTTCCAAAACTTTTATCAAACCTTGTGCGCAGAATAGCCTTTCATAGTTCTTTTAACTAGGATAGAGGCATATCATAATGCATATCCCCACCAACTACGCAAGATGTGGGGTGAAACTCTGGATAAACCCATAAGCAAACAAGAGGTCATTAAGACATTAGTAGACTCATTATAGGTTAAACTCTGGGTCCAGATGGGGTTTTGGCTATGTCTATAAAATGTTTTGTATGTAAATTGCCCTATGATCTAGAGTGTATAATAAATTCATCACTAGAGTTGAAATTTCCAGATTTTTATAAAAGAAGGGACCATTACAGTAATCCCACACACCAAGTAAAGATCCATCCTTGTTCTTGTTTCAGCAGTGGCTGGTGCTGGTAAGCATGGTGGGGCTGTGCGGCGGGGCAGGGTGCTGCAGGGGGGATGTTGACAGATGATGGAATAGGAGTTATTTATTTATATAATTTGCCCTATTCCGTCGTCTGTCAACATCCCCCCGCCCCGCCCCACCACACTTACCTGCACCGGCCGCTGCTGGCTGGTCTTAAAAAACAATCTTCCTCCTGAAACTGGACATTAAACTTTTCACTTGCATCAAAACTGGACGTGCTGCTGCCCTAGTTAATAGCACCAGACAATCTGGCTTTATCTTAGGCTGCCAATGCGAAGCTAAAACAAAGAAAATTATTCACATCATAGAACACACCCAGAAAAGCAAGAGAAATGCCCTCCTACTATCTCTCAACTCTGAGAAGGCATTTAATAGAGTTGACTGGCCCTGTATGGTGCTACATAAGATGGGCTTTGGGCCACACTTTCTCAAATGGGTAATGGCGAGCTGCAGTTATCTTCAGGCTCAGGTAAGGGTCAATGGTGTAACATTTTCTTTCCCCATCAGCAGTGGAGAGGGCCCTCCTTTTCACTTTATTAGTGGATCCTCTGGCGAATGCCATCAGACGTAGAAAGGACATGAGAGGGATAGAATGGGGTGAAGATAATTTGAGCATACAATGTTTGCGAATTACATAATGGTCACCTTATTGGATTCTCTGAATTCTGTTCCTCCCCTTCTAGAGGAATTTGAAAAAAATAGGTCCATCTCTGTTTTAAATTCAATTTCATCCAATCAAAGGCCCTGTTGCTCAACTCTATGCCTCAACAACTGAACGCATTGAGGTTGCTTGCCATGCTGGGTTGGGAAAAGGAAGCTATTACATATTTAGGCATCACCTCGAGTCATTTCACCTTTCAGACAGTCACTATTAACTATGCCTGCTTTCTAAAAGACGTTGGGTAAGACCTCTTGAACTAGCAAAATAAATATTTCTTGTGGATGGGGAAAATAGCCATAATAAAAATGAACAACTTCTCCACTGTACTCAAAACTAGGGGTGGGCGGAACTCATGGAAGTTGACCCTGAAAATCAATAGATAGGATGCAACTAAAACTAACGCTTGCTAGAGAAGTTGCTATGAAATAGGAAACCTCACACGTCTATTATGGAGGTGCCTAAAAACGAAATAGGTTCTGGAGCAAGCTTTTTAATAACTCAAATTAGTATTTGAGACCCAGATTCTAAGAGACCCCAAAGTGATCCTACTAGGGTACCCATATGCAAAAGTGAGATCTCATAAAGGCAACAAATCACCATAGCTATTGATGTGACATTACAAGCAATCATATCCCAATGGGGCATGGCCTCACACCATCACTAAGAAACTGGTTAACAACCTTCTGGGATATATTAGCTGTTCTATTACTTAACATAGACTCAAGTCATATGAGGAAGACTAAACCCCATTCATAACATTCTTATCAACGGACTAGAGAGAGCTTACCTGCCATAAATATCCTAAAACACTTAGACTTATTACAGGCATATACGTCCATACCGCTAGTTGAGATCTCATGATGATGAAACTCCGAAGTCCATTGGCTATGAGTTCTGCTACTGAATGACTGAATTTGCCGTGTTTAAGAATTTATTGACTCTGGGAGTGTGGGCGGCATGGATGGTGAAGGGGGGGAAGGGCTCAATTTTGTTGGTAGGTATTTTAAGTTACATAAGTACCAACATAAGCAAGCATAGAGCCTCATTGGCCATTTGGTTGTGGGTGATGGTCTCTGTAACTCTCAGAACTATAATAAGATTTAAACCATGAAAACTCATGAATCTCCACTTATCGTTTCCTCTAACTAATCCCCAACTTCATATATACTTTTGGTCTTGAAACTAACATGCCCCCCGTCCCCATTATAACCCTACTAGTTGGACCAGCCTACATTTTGAGCTCAGATTCAAATCCATTTTAATGTCTTTTCGAAAGAACTTGAAAACACATTTGTTCATAATATACCTACTTGGCAAACCCTGCACTCCTCCTTTTACTTTTTTCCTCAATCAAGGTGATATCTTGCTGCATTGCTCAGATTTACTAACCTTTTACCATTTCTTCTGTATCTGGTTTGTTGTTCGAGCTGTTCTCCATCCCTCATCTCTTCAAAAGTGTGCCACTATTCTGCTGTTAAGTAAATCACTCCCTTGCCACCATGACATGTTCTGTCATAAATAAATAAATAAGCTTTGCTTTTTAATTGAACTTACCACTGGATCTAAGGATATGGACACTTCCCATCCGATTGGACGCTAACTGTACATTTTTAGCACTATTGAGCTCTGAAGAAATCAAAAGGTAACTTGTAGCAATTTACAAAACTCATCCATCAATAATGTCTTCTTTAAAACTGGCACATCTCCCTATACCTATTATTAAAAAGGCAGGTGCAAAAAAATGACCTCTCTCTACTGATCCTGCCTCTTACGGATTGTCATGAGTTGCTATCGATTGTGCTGGAATACCTGGCACATGGATAGATTTAGCAGTTAGCAAAATCATTCACTGACTACACCTCTGGAAAAGACAGGTAGTGAGTGGGCTGGGAAATGCTTTCACAGTCTTGACAGGGCATACTTCAAAAGGGGCTGCCACATGCCTTCGGTATTTTCTTTCTTCTTCAAAGCATCACTAGAAATGCTATTTGCGAGGTTTCTAAACACAGCCAAACCAACGAATGTATGTGAAAACTTCCTTTAAATCTGGCCACTATTAAGATTACCAGCTACCTTTCTGTGGAGAGCATGTCCTTCAGTGCACAATATTAAAAGTTATTCGAGGCTTTCCCCCATGCGCTCTTGTTTAATTCCCCCTACACCTACAGTAACCCTGGGATGTGCAGTAACACTCTCTTTGGTCAAAAAAGGCCATGTCGTTTGGTTGCAGTTCTGCTTCGGCCCATCTGGGGCTTTTTTCCTCACCAGTGAGGGGGTGAATATGGCTAAGCACAGATTCTACAGAGAGATTATGGATTCTTTATAATTGATAAAGATCATGGAGGAAGTGGCCAGTCCTGCCTGTTAGAAGAAACTGGATTTTTACCTTTTTTGAATATTTGAATGTTTATTGCTAAAAATGTGGGAGGCTTGGGAGACTGCTGAGCAATAGATGGCTGTCGATGCTACCCAATTCCATAGGAGTGGCGTGACTCAAAATAGTTTTGGAGTGGCCTTGGCATGAACACCATAGAACCGAAATGGATCCATGGCTGCACTTCTATGCCTGACTCAGACAGTTTTCCCCCCTGTTCAAGGCTTCCTGGTGCAAAGGACTTCAAGCTTTAGGTTCGAGCTATGGTGGCATGGGTACATTTTGGTGATACTACTGGGGGCAGCTCAGAAGGCCGAGCTTAAAATGTAGGCACCTTAATTAAGATTTTATTCAGGCTCACATCCGAAATTCGGCAAACTTATAAATACGTAAAAAATATTCGTATAATGGTAACATAAAAAATTAAATATATCTTAACTGTGACTGCGAATGGGGCTCTGCTATATTAATTTATCTAGTGTGTTTATATATAAATAGTGTCCTGACAACATTCTCTCTAAACTTCTTAGGCGGGTATATTACTTATTAAACATTGCTACCGACGACACAATATGACACATCCCACAATAAATAATAATTAAACTCACAAAAAAATGCAGCAAGCCTTAAAACATCTGCATCAAATTTAGGTAGAAATAATACAGGCAGACCTAATCTGTCTACATAGTATTTATTTATTTCCCATCCCTGGCTCGAGCATCTCCTTTTCCCCTTTCTGGAGTCTGTCCCTTCCTTGCCAAGCCATTTATAAATATTTTGTAATAGCAAACTGTATGCCAGAGACGGTTGTTTGGGCTTCTCTTACTGTTCTGTGGAATGCAGTTTCAATAAATATCTTTTCAGATTCACTGGATGAGTAGAAAAGACATCTATAATTTCATTTTCTACCTATGTTGTAACAGAGTTTGAATGACTTGGCTAGTCCTGGTTATGAAAGTTTCAGGTATTAAAGCAATGCACAAATACCCCTACTTGCAAGGGTAAACTTGCATTTTGTATTCACAAAATGTGAATTTACACCAATATGATGTAATACTATGTTTGACCGTACATGCCTAAATGGATGTATTGTGTATGTTCCAGGTCGGAAAACTTTCCAAAGTAGGGTAACACCCACAAGCCTGTCACTTTGTGGGTATTCAAAGACCTTTTCAGATACATGCCCACTGTCCATACCTTTGGACTATATACTTCTGTCAGGGTGAGGAGTAAATCTATATACACAGTGTTGGAAAACGAGGCAGTATCTGTGAGGCCTGCACAAATAACATGTCACATTTATCCTTCACTGGGAACCAAACACCCTATTGTAGCGCTTGACTCTCAGAGGGTAGCGTTGCAGAGCAGTCTAAGGCTTACTCAAGGGAGGTGGTGTGGGCTAGTAATCGCCATTTACCAGTACGCAGAAATAACACTCAATAATTGATTGTCCAGTCTGTACTTTGCTTTATAAAAGGAAGAGTACATTTATTAAACACACACACTACTCAATACTATGCATCAATTTACAAACATACATAAGCTGTTGGAATTACTTTGTGACATTGCATAACATTCCCACCCCTCCCGAAGGGGGGGTGGGGTCTAGTACCAGCACTCCCATGTGTGCACATCATCTTGCCCCCTCATGCAGTGGGTTGAACATAACTTGGAGCGAGGGCCTTGCCCACTGGCTCCATCCCAGTGGCGCCCCACCCCATTATCTCAACAAGCATTTAAATTGGGCAAACCTGCCATGGTGACACATAACCCTGACTGAGCATCTCATACTGACCATACAGTATACACCTCTACATCTTAGTGGCTAACAGTCTGGGTTGTTCTTCACCTAACGCAGTAGCAAGAATACATGTTTGGGCATCACTTAAAATGACAGTACTCGTCATAGTTGATAACAGTTAAAATGCATTGCAATCACAGCCCCTAAAAGGCATCACAGTTATAATCACAGGATTAAGCATATACAGCCAGACACCCTAGCAGGAATGTCCAGCAACATAACCCCACTTCGCTTATGAATTCACATTACACATGTGACTTACAGTCCCATCATAGAAATAACGTTGGTAAATGCACTTCTCGTGCAATCGCACCTCTTCACCTCCAAGGAATGCCCTTCTCCAGACATCCCCAGCACAGCCCTCCCTACCTTAAGGCAGTCCCTAACGTACCCCCAGCTGTAGAACAATAGTTCCAGCCCTGGGATGCTTTGACTGCTGGCTGAGCCCTTGAGGGGTTATTTCTTTGGAGTCCCCAGAGTCTAAGGGAGGGACTTTTCCTCTTCGTGCTGGGGAGACTGCGTTGCTCCTGCAGCTCCCCCTGCACCTTTGCTCAACCTGGCGGTGACCCCATCCTCCTGGGGCCACCACACGCAGAAAACGATCCGCTTTTCCTTGCAGGCCGGTCCGGGCCTGCAAGGCATTATGGGGCGATTCGCTCCAGCCCTCGCATAACATAGTAGCGGCTCCCCTGCTGCTTGGGGAGAGCCGCGCCACCATCGTTGGCGGTCCCATGCCGCTCCGGATCCTCGTTGGGGGCCCGGTCCCACACGGGCCCCTCGCTGCCAGGTGAGCCCATTCAGCTCGGGGAGCCCACCCCCGGCTGCTCCTTCCTCTTTTCGGGGGCCCGGTCCCTCCCGGGCACCACGTGTCATGGGTACCTTGGAGAGCAACTCGGACAGCCCACCCCCAGCTGCCCTCGCCGGCTCCCTGACTGGCCAGCACCCTCGCGTGCTGCCGCGGGACCCGGCACGTCTCTTCTGGCCTGCACGCTCCTGCGGGCAGACACAGAGTCTCCCGCCGGCTGGCTGGACCTCGGGGGAGTGCAACGGCACTCCTCCCACCTTCCTCAGGCCCCGGGGGAGTGCGGCGGCACTCCCCCCTTTCGCGATCCACATCGGGGCCTGGAGTTGGGATCCCGGACCCCAGGGCACCTTCACGGGGAGCGCGACGGCACTCCCTGACTTAGCTTCGCCTCTGCGGGCCCCAGAGTTGTGGGTCCTGAGCCCCTCTTCCCATTACCAGGGGGGCACGACGGCGCTCCCCTGTCTTCATTGTCGTCGGGGGCCAGGGTGGGCTCCTGGGACCCCACAGGGGCATTTTCACGGGGAGCGCGACGGCGCTCCCCAACTTATCTTTGGCAGTTCGGGGCCCGGAGTTGGGATCCAGGCCTTCTCTCTCCATTCCCCAGGGAGCGCGACAGCGCTCCCTGGTCTCCATTTTCTTCGGGGGCCAGGGTGGGCTCCTGGCGCCCCGCTTGGCAGTTTCACGGGGAGTGCGACGGCGCTCCCCGACTTAACTTCTTGTGGGGGCAGCCCCCGGGACCTGACCCACCCCGGTGGCATATGTGAGACCGGCGGCGGAGCCCCACGCGCTTCGTCGTCGGTCCAATTAGAGGTCAAAGGTCGCCTACCTTCTGGGGGGCATACCTCGGCCCCCAGGTGGCCGATTTTCATCATCTTGGCCTCTTCTTGCTCCTGGTGGCGCACCCCAGCCACTGGGAGCACTTTCTTTCACCCTCCTGGTCTCAAGGAGGGTGAACTCAGCAGGGAGCTGTCTTCACTGGCTCCCTGCGCCAGCCTTTTGCCTTGCTCTCCTCCTGGGCCTCTCTTCTCCTTGCGCAGAGGCCCAGGCTTCTGCTCACTGGTCCTGGACTCCCCTTTTTGCGCAAGTCAGGGTCCTGGGACAGTCTGGAGGTTCTTCCTTCCAACTGCCCATGGCGCCAGGCTTCAGCATCAGTCCTCCTCAGCCGACCACACCCCAGAGAGCTCCTCTTCCTGTGCAAGCTCTTTTAAAAGAAGTTGGAGGGGGCTGGCAGGAAGTCTCTGCTTGCCCTATCAAGCAGCGACACATCACCTCTCTGCCCCTGCTCCCTCCTTCCTGCCCATGCCTCTGGGTTAGTTCAAAATGGCGTTGTCCAGGGGTCTCATGCCACATGGTCTCTGAAAAGCCCCTTCCCCCCTTGCTACCTTCTCTCCAGAGCAGCTTGGTGCCTGGCACCAGATGACAGCTGCTGATGGATAACCGGGTAGCTCCACCCATCTTCTCTCCCTTTTGGAGAGGAGACCTCAGCCCTTGGAATGCTTGTCGTGAAGGGCTAGGCCTCTGATGCTACAGCTTGGGGAGGAAGGTCATTAATCCAGCCTGGCAGGGTCAGCCCCAGCCAGGCTCTGGTTATGAGCTGAGTCAGAGGAATATGACATGTCTGGATGACCCAAAAGCAGTACAGATATGACTTTGGACTCTGCAGAATAGTACTTCTCACCTAAGTTACAGTGGACTTTAGTGCGTGTCTGAAATTTGTAGGCCCTAGGGAAGTGAAACTATTCCATGTGATCCCCATCCTCATAGGAGAATAATGAAGTGGTCTTTCAGTGAAAACAGTAAAGCACACTGACTTTCCCTTACATGTTTCTTCCCATTGTATAAAGCCTATTCCATGTCACCACCCAGCTCTGCATAATTCCTGCCACACCATTCGATCTGTACTTGCTCCTGGGCTGCGCACGCCAGGAATCTCCCCTGCGCAGCCCCTACACGTGTGCACACGCCTGTACACACGTGTATGCATGTAAACAGCCCAGTGCCCCTTACTCCGGCTGCAGCGCAATGGCCTACTCTCACCAGGGGGACACCGGTAAAATCCACATGCAGTCTCTTTCATCATGAGGTCACTGTGGGTGAGTCCCAACTTATGAGGCTCTCCCACAGTAAAAGCTCAACACATAGGTGTTCAAAAAGCGAAAAATCCGGGCGGCTCAGATGGTCAGAACCACCTTCTAACACACAGAGAAAATGGTGAAGTAATGTACTCAATTGACATGGGCAAAGTTGGAAGGATTTCATCATAGGAATATAAGATTTCCCCATGGAAAACAAAAAAGTACAATTGCACTGGCATACTAGATTTAGGTTGACCAAATGTGCTCTCACTCAATTTACACATGTAGAAATTCTTTTACATTTGAGTAACTTGGAATGCACCAACTTTCTAGAACTTTTCTTGGAAATGTGTTACTGTACCAACCTATTAGCACTGGTGGAAGTTTCTGTGAAAAAGCTGGAAATTTACTCCAAATTGGGCATTCGATCTCTAATATTCTGTCATCTACTCTATCCCATTGTTTTATATTTTTTTAATAGCCTGCCTAGGAGTATTTCTATTCCTTTTTAAATTTGTAGCGGTTACGTGTATTATAATGTATTGCCTTTTATCCCTTTTTAGAAGCGTTACGAATATTAGAATAATGTAATAACTGGTGCGAAGCCTCAAGCAGAATTTAATGACCCTCCCTGATCATATAAGAAGTAGAAATAAATTGACTTTTGACTAAGAAAGACACTTTATCAGCAAAAAATAATGATTCACACCACACTCCTGTACTACCAGGCTCTCACAAATTGTCACACCTAAATGCTGCTGAGCTCTTTTATAATGTTTTTCTACTTTCTTCTTGAAGCGTCCGTCCATTGCATTCAGATTTCCTAGTCAATGTACATCTATATTGAAACCTTCATCAAGATTTAGCTACATAGCACGTATAAAAGCATGGATAAATCAGAAAATGTGTTATACATTTTATTAGTCTATGTGACCTCATCACTACAGGCTGCTTATGATATTATGAAATATAATGTGAACCATAGTCACATTAGCTGATGTCAGAGCAGATTTATTAATTGAAAGTATAATGTCCATTTGCATGTTTAAGGTAGCATAACCAGACTGCAGAAATAAATCTGCTAGGCCTTTCTCATTATTCATTGACAGCTGAACACAACGTGGGTTTTAAAAAGTGCATTGAAAGTTTTCTGTATGCATGTTTTTCTCTCGACAGTGCCTTTCTTTCCATAAATTTGTCAAAATGTGATTCGTTTTGTGATGAAGCTTCATGTACAGTAACTATTTTGTGCTTCAAAGGAATCCATGCTGGAAGTGTCCTCTTAATGTTGGAAATAACCAAGGCTGTTCATGCTCACAGCCAGAAGTGTTTGTTTATTCATTTAAATGTTTTATTGTTTAGCAGTGTGATGTCATTCCCCTTGTATGTAGGTTAAAGGGGATTTTTGACTATTAATTTTAGGCGGGTTCCTAGAGTGAGACCTTTTTATGCAACACCATTTCTGAAATGTTGGTTGGTATTTGTCATTTAACTTTTAAAGTATGGCCCGTAGTGCCACTTAACATCATGCAAAGAGTGTAGTTTTTTTTACACTTCTGGACCTATAAAATGTGCTCCTTTGTGGGATATGTGTTACACTTTTCTTGCCTTTAACTTAGCAGTCCAAATGCCAATTTGCTATTTAATTCTGAACATAGAATATTTTTGATTGCCAGATTTTCTGCTTGCTTTAATGAAGGCAGACTCTATTACAGTTTGTTATTTGACTCAATACTTGACTTTTGCTTGTTTTCTCCAGAGACAGACTTTGTTGGTCCTCTTACTGACCCTGTAATAAGACATCTTCTCTTGACTTATGGTGCCAATTTGAATTGATTAACTATCTTGTTGCTTTCTTTAATGATTCTTAATTTTGAATAAACCTAGATAGTTTGGACTTTGAATGTTGTCCTGCATGGGTTTACTTTATTTTTGTTGGGCCCTCATTGGTAGGAACTCAAATGGCTCAGATCTTGTGAATCAGCTCTTTTTGTGCAAAGCGCCAACACTGATCTCCTTCAAGAAAGCCATTTCTTTAAATAGAAGGTGCTTGAGGCTAATTTGTCCTCCATTGACCTAAAAAGTCAATATTAGAACATATAAATAGCTGGCACTGATCTTCTTGGTTTTAGATATTGCACATAATGCCTGCATACCTTTAAACTGATTTACTGAAGTCTGATGAAGTTCACATGCTCCTTGGAGATTTCCTTGAGAAAATGTGCCTATTCCTGTTTAAACTAGTTTTAATCACATCAAAGTGTAGCTGGCATGGCTTACTTCAGGTGCATTTTGTTACACTTTTGATGAGTCCGAATATTTTTGATTTCTGTGTTTCTTCTCGACTGTTGGGGCAATTGTGACATTGTGTAATCCTTGTGTTCTCTCAGTTGTGAAACCCTTCCTAAAAGATGTTATTTGTCGTGTAGCTGGAAATGGAGTTGATAGATACGACTCTGTGTTACATTTTGGAATTGTAAAAAAAAGCTTATTTAATCCTGTGTTAGTCTCAATAGGATTGTGTAGGTTACAGAAAGTGATCCTTTGTATCGGATCAACAAAGAAGCATGACAACAAACAATTGTTCTTTCCACTGTACTTGCAACATCTTTTTAAATTAAACGAATGCCTGCTAGAATATTTACTGATTAGTGCACCTTGCTTTGGCCTTCACCTTGCATTGTCTTCTGTTGCTTAGTATGCTCCCATTGGTGAACACATTCATCTCCCTTCCTTAATTACATTTTGGATAGAAGGGACCATAAATCCCTCTTGGACACTCTCTTTAAACATTCAAAGCAGTACCATCTTCTTTCAAGCCTCCCATCACTTTCCCTGTGTGTACTAAGATATAAGTAAACATATCTAGGTTTTTGGCCAGGCGTAGCATTTTCCTTTGCCCACACTATAGTGCACATGTCCTTAAGATACTCAGAGATATCAAGTTAACCACCTCTTTGACAGGTTCAGCAAACAATGAACATATTTCTCCTAGAAATGTTTGGGCTCTTTTTGATTCATGAGTAGAGTGCTAATTGAACAAAGGGGATTTGATATTGGGTTTTGAATACTGAGTCAGGAGTTGTAAAAGACTTGCAAATCTACCTCTCACTCTCTACAACCATCCATATTGTCTAAATGTGCCCTAGTGTGAATTGATGCAAACCTTGATATCCTCACACGGCATAACAATACATTCCATCCATTCTATGCTACTCAATGTTGGTTCTTTAGAACCACAATTCTTATTATGGTCAGATGGCATTTGAGAGTGCAACCTAAACTTCATTGTTTACTATGAGATGTGTATGCAATCCTCCAGTAATTACAACATACTCTATGTACCCCGCCACTCCAAATGTGTCCACTTGAGCTGAATGCAGTGCTATGTTTCCCACTCCCAAGTTGTATCTACAGTACTACAAAACAACTGTTAATAAATGTCAAATGAATTGTCAGGCTTGTAGTGGGTTTCAGTAGTGTTTTGAAGAGTTTTGTAGAAGTCATGGTCAGAGTTAATGTTGAGGAGGCATTCACCCTTGTGCTGTAACTATGCAAGGTATGAGGGTGTGGTCTAACTTTATGTTTGGTTACAGTGCAAGAGTGGTAGGGATATGTAATAACCATGTGAATGAAGTTGTGGTCAGTTAGGATGCGTTAGATGAGACCAGTGTTTTGGGAAAGAAGAGGAAATGTTTTAAGATGGACATTGGTGCAGATGTAGTTGGTGTCAGGGAGTGGTCACATCAAGCTGATTGAAAACGATTTGTTGGTGATTTTACAAGACAAAGTTGAAGTCTATCATGCTAATCAGTGAGCGCCGATTGAGTTTAAGATTGCAACACGATTTTTAAACAAACTTCTGAATAATGCAGGAAGCAGTGTTGTACCTTGATCTGTGCCTCGAAGGGAGCAAGGTCATATGTCAAAATATGTTTTGGGGGAGGCATTGGGTAGAAGGCAGGAATAGTCATTAAAGACTTATTTTTAGTAGCTAAATCAACCACCATGGAGGGCACACGCCGGGTGGGTGGTCAAGCGAACGTGTTGTTGTAAGTGTAGAGAGCTGCACATGCCTCTGCCTTTTTAACTAATCGAGGTCTCAGTGATAGCCACAAAAATACAGTAGAAGTGGTCTACAATGTATGACATTTTGTTAAATACCTACTAAAAACTCTGTAGCCAAAGTAAGATGATGAGCACATATGAGGATGGTTGGAAGAGGCTGGGTCTCCCTGATGTCTATGTCCTGCAGTGGCCAAAGCATACTTTTTTTGTATTGTGATTCATGTCCATGTACTTCTATAATTATCTGCAGATGCTTATTTACAGAGATAAATATTCTCTGCTGCTATTTGTTTGTGTATATTGCACAGAAAGGGGAGCAAGAGGAAATCTGGTAACTCACCACACGGTCTCTCCATCTAAACTCTATGTCACAATGGGTGCATTTACCTGCGTCCAATGGGGACTGTCATAGTCCCAGAGGATCCAGAGATTCTGGATAAGGAAACCTCACCCATACTCTATTATGGAATGCTTCATAATAGGCAACCTTGTTTTTTGTGTAAATGATCTACTTTCTCGTGTGAATTAATGAAACAATGAATGAAGACAATTTGTAGAGTGCACAGTGACTTGCGAGGTATCAATGGGTAAGTAAAAAAAAGGTAATAAGGTATTGGTTGAGAGGAAAAAAAGCTGGTTTTCAAAAAAGGGAAGAGGATTTTTCAACAACGTGCAGCTGTTTGGGAGTCTCGCCCTCATTTGCAGCTTCTATGTGCGCATTTGATTCGTAGTTGACTTGTGTATGCATCTCCGAATTCTCCATACCTCTTTGCCATAAGTGCAGATAGCTCTAGATTCTGGACATTGTATATAAATGAAACACACACAAATGAACAGCAATCCCCTGCTCTACAGCTTGGGACTGAAACTAATTGTTTTTCTCTATCTTTTTTGACATTCGCCCTTTTTAAATGAAACACCTTTTTTCCATAAAACTGCTTTAGTCATTTCTTTAAAAACATAGATCAGTAGTTAGTGTAGCCGAAGGCTGCATCGATGAAGTATTCAATTACTTTGCTGTACTAAGCCCCTCTCCCAATAACACCACAACCCCCAATATTTACAGTTGGGTGGTTCTCCTTTTAATTTTAATTAAACTGTTCCAAAGCCCACACTCTGCACTTCAGCTGAAGATGGCTCTTCAGTGTGCTATCGGTTTCCATATGTCATCTAATTAATCTTTACTGATTAAATGTACATAAAACTCCCTGAAATGCTTAGTAATTTGTGCCGACATGGAACATTGGCAAGCTTTTTCCAATCTCTGATATGATTATTACATTAGTGGAGGTAATTTCATGAGGGCACAGATGTTAATTGATTTGACGAAGTAAAGGTATTAAACAAGGCACCCTCAGGTGCAGCCGGAATTCTGCAAAACTAGGAAATCAAACCATTGTTTGCTCGAGCTCTTCAGAGTGAAGGGAATTCATGCCACAAGAACGCAATGGCCAGGGGAGGGGGCACGCAGACAGAATATACTTAGGCCTATTGCAGGCCTGCAATTTGTCGGTATCTTCATCATTACCTGGAGGGTGACAGGTGAGAGAATGAGGTCATGTCTGCAGCTGCTTCTCGCAGTTAGCGGTACAAAACCGGCTCTAAATGTCTGCTTTCCTCTAGCTGAGCCCGCCACCAGTCTCCTCGCGCGTCATTACAAGCTGCCAGCTTCAAATGGTACGTGTGCTTCATTTTCGAATGTGGAAATGAGAGTTAGAGTTGTGTTTGCCCATGAGAATAAATATGTTTTTCCCTTTCAGTGAAGCATCAACTGTTGCATGGCTTTATCATTTTACACACGAAATTATCGTTCATTTTAAGACTTGTTTACACTTTCTAATCCACCATCCGTTCGCGAAAATATGTCAAGCTGGCATGTGTAGGGGGCAGCTTGTCATATTTTCTTAAATTCATTTGCTTCCCCAGTTATGAAGCTGGCCTGATTACAGCGAATGCCTCCTAAGAGTAATGATTTGAAAAGGCCAGTTTTCCATTCAGGATCTAAGTGACCTATGCATTTTGTCCATAAAATAAGGATACGTTTGTTGATGTAGAGTACTGAATTGTGACGGATCCAGCGAAATAAAATTCGTTGCAAAGGGAGAATAAGAAATTAATAGGGAAACGGTGTGCGAACAAAAAGGTACAAGTCAGTGCTAAAGATAGGCTTGTTTATTGTTTAGTTAATGTCGTCAAATTAAGGCAGGCACCTCTAAATGAAACAAAAGTTTAATTCCAGATGTACGGTCTGATGACGGAAAAATACTTTCGTCCATGCTAGAGAGTTTAGTTATTTTTCACGATCTGTGTTTTTTTCAAAGTTTTTCCAGAGATTTTGGTAAATCATTGTGGCTATTCCAAATATGTCGGTATTTCCGACTACATGTCTAAATATCGCTGCATCTTCAAGAGGGTTTGTTGATGTTTTCAAATGTTTTGTGATTAACCTTTAAATCTTGCAGAGTAAGCAAATCTCTCCGAGATTCCACTGGTTCAAGATTATGGGTTTAGTGGTGCGAATTTGGAAGCTTTCTATCTGATTTGTTACTGGTTTTCCCTGACTTCATTGATGGAAGGTTTCATCACCCACAGACCTGTACAACGAGGTTATTTGCTCCTCCCACAGGATGTCCTGCCTTTGAAGGCAAGGCATTCTGCGACCTGGAAAACTCTCTATAAGAGGTTAGGTTGTGAGGGGGCTGGAACAGGAGCCAGTCAATGGATATGGGGACCTTGCTAAAGACTGATGTGCAAAGACTAGGACAGATGTTCTAGAGACAGCATGCAAAGCAACACCCTAAGGCTTCCAAGTACTCAAAATAATGAAACATAGATCAAAGTCCAAACTGTAGTAAATCACTGATGTTCCAATCACGAATTGTTTAATTCAGTTAATTGCAGAAATCAATGTTATTCACAAATGTTAACAGCACACTTGCAAATCTTATCAGGAAGACATGTTTTTTCAAAATGTGTATCCACAGTAGACTTTCACCAGGCCCAATGCATTTCGGGTATAGGACCCTTCATCAGGGGTAACTACAAGTAAAGAAAAACACTTATTTTATCTTTCAAATGAGTCAACAGTTAAAAACTCAAGGTGCAACCCACTTACAACAGATAAAAATGTTTGCAAATGCCACCCAATGTAATGGAAGACATGTTAAGAATATCTTATGTATAGTGTAGCTGATGATGCTAACCACTACTGAACGCAGGTGAAACTACTCCCCCCTTGAAACTATGAAACCCAGCATGCATCACATGAGATCACCAGTAAAGAAAGACCTTAAATGTGAGTGAATCCCAAACATGCTGTCAGTGGCTTAAGCAGTCCTCTAAAACTCCTCCAGTGACCCGAAAAAACCGAAACCAGAAAACGTTAAAGGGTAAAAAAGCATTGAAAGCTTCAGGCCTCGTAAATAGCAGAAAAGCCACAAGGCTGAGCAGAGTGACACTGAGGGGCATCAATGTTATCAAACAGCAGGAAAAAATGCAAAAGTAAGCTGTGGGGAAACCAAAAACTAATCAACATAGTGCCACCCCAGCCACCTAAAACCACTTGAATACCTGTCGACAATGCCTCAGTGGACTTGTATTTGACTGCGTTACGACCACATTTTCTGTGACATTGCTAAAGAGCCATGATATAAGAGGATGAATTGAGTGGTGCGAGGTGTTGTTTTGTGGCTCTATAAGGGGATAACCTCTAAGTGGCAGCAGTCCACCTGCTGGCACCCATGGACGTGGGAATTGTTTTCTACTGCCGCTATTTGGAGTCAGAATTGATGTTGGGGATGAGCATTGACCCCACCACTGCCATTTGACTCGGCAACCTAAGCGGAGCACAGTGGCACACGTGGGCCCGTGAATAGGTCTACATCGCTCATTCTTATGCATCATAGTAGATGGAGGTGCCAAAATAGACCCAACCACGGCAAGCTGCGGTGCAGTCTCCCCTCACCCATCTGCAATAATTTCTTATGCGCGGTGCCAAGTAGCACTATGCCCCATCAAATACAGCCTCAACACCAGCTGGGCTGGCTGTAGCATTGTTTGGATCGACACCACAAGCGTGGCCTCGAGGTTAGTTATGGCATCACGTGGACCAGAGGCATAAATTCCCAGCTTACCCTGATCTGCAACCTGGCTGACACCCTACTAGATCTGTAGCGCAAGGAGAGAGAGTGGCAGGACTCCAGCGAGACTACCGCGGGGACTATCTAGCGGTCTCGCTGTGCTGACATACGCGCAGCGCCTAGTTGATGGCGGCACCACACTGATTTCTTCTTTTAATTTCATGCTGTTTCCACCATTAGTTTGGCTTACCTGGGGAGCCACCTGCTGGTCCCCCTCTGCTCTTCGTGGAGTCTGGCAGCCTTGTTCACCCCAGCTCGATGCCCTCTGACCCATCTGCTCCGGCTGAGTTTCCTTGCGTGGCCTTTCATCAGTTGCACTCTTGCTGGCTTTATCGACCTCCCTGGGCAACACTGGTATCCTGGAGTTTAGTCAGCCCTAAATCAGCCTCTTTTCTTGAGGGCCCAATTTGTCAATCAACTTGTGTCATGTCGTATTGATGACTTTTCTGGCGAACTCTGTTCTGATGTGGTCAGATCACTGTACTTAAACCTGTTGCTGAATGGTCCCTTGATATGCCAATTTCGTTTATATTTTGAGTCAAACATTGGTCCTACCAACACTGTTCATCGCGCTATGATCCCTGACTACCATTGTGTGGCTTGGCCCCACTACACCCATTCAGAATGAGGACCGGGACACAACTGTATGATCTTGGTCCTATTAAAGCTGAGTGTTTATTTGGGGTCTCGAATTTTTAGGGGCTGAACATGGCGGATTCGAAAGAACACAAGGAGAAGGAAGGGAAAGAAGGAAAGGGCAATCTTAAAAGGTCAAAACAAGTAACTCCTCTCCCAGAATCTCCCATAAAAGAAAAACAGGAAAACTCGACAACTCTAGAGGCAATCATGAGGAAACTCAACAAGGTGCATGACATAGCCCTAAGCACCAAAACAAATACCGATCTCTTATAAGCAGAGGTCTCTGGGATTCGCAAGGATCTTAGGGACCTTAATCTCAGGATGTCCAATACAGAATCTAGAATTGGGATGGTGGAAGATGGTATTTCAGCTCAACATAAGAGCCTGGTGAGATCTGATATGATGATAACCTTGCTTAAACCGGAAATTACTGATTTGGAGGATCACAACAGACTTCGTAATCTTCAAGATTTTGGTCTCCCTGAAGATGTAGCATCTGAAGTGCCCCCTCTGTGGTTGTCTTTCTGAAAAAGTGGCTTCTGACGTTCTTGGGCCTTTCATTTGTCAGAGACTTTCAAATCAAAGGCGCTCACCGGATACCTTCTAATAGAACCAAGACTGCTATGGCCTCTTGAGTTCTGATCTTTAAACCCCTTTGTTACCAACACAACAAGTTTATTCTAATAATTCCAGACTGGGAGGCCCACGCTCAGGAGTCAGCCGCTCTGGCCACTGTGCCACACCTCTACCTCACATGGCACACATGAGGAAAGTCAAGTCAATCCAATGGAAGGGCGCCAGGATCCCCATCTCTCAGGACTAAGGAAGGGATACTGTCATGAGGAGGAAGGACTTCCTGGTTCTCCGGAAAACCTTTGTGGGCCCTTCCAAGTTCAGGATTGTGTTCAAAGGACGATCGCATATCTTTTTGGAAACTGAAGAGTTGATAAACTTTCTCGACAATACTTTGAATCACAGATGGAGGAAAGTTGTGACAAGCTCAGCTGATCTGATTGATGTGGGAGTGCATGTGGTGGCCGTCACCGGCCTTGAGCTCAGTCAAGGCCCAATCTGCCTTGCCCACATATCTACTTTCAAGACCCCGGGGTCCTTGGCCCCACTACTATATATCTCTCCCCATTGCTCTGGTTTGGAGTCCCCCATGACAGTAGGCAATGGATTTCCTGGATCCTGGCAATTTGGTACTTTTTTGCCTACCATTTAATAGACCTTTTCTTTTTGCAGGTGTTAATGTTTCGTATATATGTCTCCCGCTGGACTCCGGACAGTTGTTTGTGGTTATCTCTTTCTTGCTCATTGAGAGCATTAGTCTGCTTGCTGAAGTTCCAGGCCTCTGGCCTGTAGTTCTACTTTAATTCTGGGAATGTCATATTGTGCTGTACTGTTTGACCGTCCTCTCAGTTTCTCATTGACCTCTTATGTATGTCTAAATGCAACCTAATGTCTAATGTTATTCTTTACTGTGCGTACCTTAGGCTGTGCTGAAATGAGTCTAGTGTCATGGCTTCATTGTTGGTTTGGACCTATACTTGGGATGGTCTATCCTGCCGCTGTGGCAACCTCAAACTACCAGGATGTTCTGTACCCCTGAGAGTGTGCTATGCTGTTTCTGTACTTGTCATTTTGGTCCTCCTGGCTATGTTTTAAATTGTGGACTGGCATGCTTATTTTATTCGTATCTCTTGTCCCTATTACAAGTGTTTATTTTTCTTAATGCTCCCCGGGGGACGGCTCCATCTGTGAGCTTGTCTTATAGTGCCTGTTGGTTTAGGGGCATGGATTCACGTGGTTCGGGATTAGACATAGTGCTGTCTATGTGTTATCTGGGATGTCCTGTTTACAGGTTGTTTGCTGCATGAGAAATGCTTTGATACTTTATCACACTGTTATTTGTGTATAAAGAGATACAGGCTGTTTGATTCCTGCAGTCGTTAATATTGTTTATGTTTAGCTATCTATTGGATCAATGTGTCCTATAGCAAATGTGTTGATTAGTTACCCTCTTATACTCGCTTCCTTGTTGCCTAACTAGATGATTAAGCAGTTCTACTATGTAGATGCTGGTGGAGAGGGCTCCAGCTCCCCATCGTTGGTGTGCCCCACTGCCTCATACACACTTGTTCACCTCCTTGAGGCACTTCTTCCATTTTTTTTAGTCTTTTGGTTTTTTGGATTTATCATTTCATTTCCTTCTCCTCTTTCTCTGCATGATTTTTTTCTTCTTCAGAGCCATGTCACCCTGTCACCATGCAACACACCTAATGGTCGAGAGATAACCCACGATCAACCCTTTCACCAAATAGTTCATTATAGCCCTATCTATCTGACCTATGTCTACACTAAAAGTTGTTTCTCTAATACAAAAGGGCTTATCCATCCTGTGAAGTGTAGGAAGATCTCTGAATATTGCCACTCATTGAAGGGAAATACTATAGTCCTACAAGAAACAGAGATCGGTTACAAAGCTTTCTATGCACAATGGCTGGGTACATGACTTTGTCTGCTCCCCAGCAGTGTCTAAGAAAAACGGGGTAATTACCCTAATATCCAGGAACTCTTGCCTCTCAATCATTACTTCTGAGCATGACAAAAGGGGAAGATGGCTGATTACCCAACTGGAACTCAAAGGTGTTTGCAGTAAACATATCCGCTCTGAACACTAACGACGCTGTTTTTCTGGTTAAAATTGGCTGCCAAAATGGCACTGCTACCCACATTTTGGGAGGAGACTAATTTACCAATGGATACTATTGTAGACAAGAATTTGGCATTTAAATGCAGAACCCCCTAACCCCTAAAGTCCATAAAGCAATGCGCTCACTTTCTACAGCACATGCACTAGCAGAGGTTAGGAGCTACATAATCCTACCGCTAAGGACTTCTCCTTCTTTTCCCCCTCACACAAAAGTTTCTCTAGAATTGATTACATTTTAGTAGACAATTTACTGTTACAAGGCACCTGCTCCTCTGTCATTGAACCCATCACCATCTGTGATCTTGCAGCAATCTCTGTCTCATTCAGGATTCTGCCTCCTCAAACTAAAACAAGATCGTGGTGAATGAATACTGAAATTCTAGAGAACGAAATGGATGTATGGGAATCAAGCCATGAGTTAGCATTGTTCCTAGATGACAACACTTCCTCATTCTCCTCTCCAGGTATGCTTTGGGATACCCTGAAATGCTTTTTTCGCTAAACAAATTGGTGGCAGATATCAAAAACCATGAAATTCTATTCAGAAGTTCGAAAGACCCTTCTGTCCTGACATGTCTAAAAAAACTGAAGTATGAATATAACAAAATTGTAAGTAAACGCACACACCTGTGGATCCAGGCACAGAAAGGAAAAAAAAAATTCTATTTAAACAAAGCCAAGAAAAAACTAGCTGCCTACTTAAAATTCAAGAGTAACTCCACATTTATTACTAATATTAAAGACCCCTCAGCCTCCACCAAAACCAAAATGAGTGATATTCTCAAAATCTTCCAACAGTTTTATACTGACCTATATTCCTCCTCAGTTTCTACTCCCAGGGATGTCTACTGGCAATTTTTTTACAGTCTCTACCAATAAGATATCTCTAATGAAGATAATTTGAGGTTAAATTAACTAGTAGAGCAGAGCAAGATCCGGAAGGCAATTAAGCTTATTCCGTCGAGGATGGCACTGGGACCGGTTGGCCTCCCCATAAGTTTTTACGAAAACTTTGAACCAATAATTAGGGTCCCCCTAGAAAACGTGCTTAATAACTTTGTGTCCATGGGGAAGTTTCGGGTACCGCTGCGGAAGCCACAATTGTACTGATCTCTAAAGAGGGAAAAGATCCGTCTGATCCAAGAAAACCTTAGACCAAATTCCAAATAAACATGGAAGCCAAAATCTATGCCAAAATCTTAGCGTCCAGACTCGCTCCTTTAATAACAAAGCTAATCCACCACTCTCAAACGGGATTTATCAAAGGCAGGTAGCACGTGATAACATTAGACTGTTCTGCCATGTTATTAAAAAAGCATCCAGTCTGCATGCACCCACCATGGCAGCCATAGCACTGAATGCGGGGAAGCCCTTTGATAAGGTCTCCTACTATTCTTCCTGGTTCCACTTCAACAGGGCACTCATCAAGGCTGCCCACTGTCACCATTGCTCTTTTTATTGGCTATCGATTCCCTGATTTTGATGCTGAATATGTCTGCAGACATTGAGTAGATGAAGTTTGGAAATATGGTCTTTAAAACAGCCGTTTATGCGGATGGCATTTTATTCTTCTCTAACAAAACGGACACGGCTATTCCTGCCATACTGGATATAATCAATAAGTTCTCCTTTTTTCGGGGTACTCTTTAAATAGGGAGAGAACGGAAGTTGTGCCTCTTAATGTCCACTATACCCCCTATCGCCTGGGTCTCTCCCAATTTCAGTGGCAACCTAAACACATAAAATATTTGGGCATTTGGTATTGTAATAATTTGGCTGAATCTATATCCCAGAACAAATGTAAAACAATCAATAAAATTAAAGACCTCTTATCAGCCTGGTCACTTGTATAGGTGGCTGCTATCGTCCAGATTGCTTCAGCTACCAGACTGCATTCTTAGCTGCTCAATGTATATGATGGTTGGACCTGCACCCCGCTGAAGTCCCAGCTTGGCTTAGGATTGACAAGTATATTAGCTATACCTTGCCGTTATTAGTGAATTTGACTATGTCCCACCACAGTTTTGCCCTCTCCAACATCATTCAAAAGGACACGATTAAAGCTGTACTAGTATTAGACAAACATCTGGCCTCCTTATGGAACAATAAGAAGCTCTGGATGTCTACCCCCTCAGCTTTGGGCAAGGAATGGGCCAAAAAAGGCATTTCCCTTATCTCAGATTTATACATAGACAAGGAGCCCCTGTCCTTTGCAGCTTTACAGGGAAGTATGGATTAACTAACTTGGATTTTTATGATTTCCTGAAGCTCAAGGCAAGAATTTCTAAACTGGGCCCACTGCATCCCACCCCCTTTTTTGTTGCTCTCAAGCATATCCAATCAGGTGGACATGTAGCCTCCAAGGTCTATTAATTAATTTGTGAGGGCTCTACCCTACCAACAGTTAGCCTGGAGACCAAATGGACTGGTTACTTTACTGTCCATAGAGACAAAATCCCCCGGCAACCTTTCTTTTCCAAATGCACCCAAGGGTTATTTTTTTTGTTTATAATTTCATTCTTAATTTTAGTAACATATCTACAATTTCATCAATTCCTTTTCAATATCTTCACATTGGTTTCATATCTCCAGGCTTTCTGTCCTGGCTGTTCTCAATACAGGTCTACTTACTTAACACTTCACTCTACATTCATATCTCATACCTTATACACCCAGAAGCTTTTCATGCATCCACATACATACTAAAACAGTTTCTTATGTCAATATCATTGGTCTTGAGTATTTTCATTATTATAATACAATGCTTTAACTTTATTATTATTATTATTTGTTAAGCGCAACAAATCATCCCCAGGGGTATCTCTTGGCGCCACAGTAACAGGCAACAGAAGCAGAACTATGTCTAGTTAATGACTGAATAACCAGGTCTTGAGGAGTTTTCTGAAATGTGTGAGATTAGAGCAGGAGCGCATGTGGAGAGGCAATTTGTTCCAGTGATGGGGAGCTAGGTAGGAGAAAGAGCGACCACCCACTCTAGTTTTTTTTTATCCTTTTGGGACATAGTAACAGCTGGTCGCTAGATCTGAGTTGTCTGGTGGGGATATAAGGTTTTAGCTTATTTTTTAGGTAGACTGGTCCCTTCCCCTGCAGTGTTTTAAAGACCATACATAGGAGCTTAAACACTGCTCGTTTTTTTATGGGCAACCAATGGAGCAGGCGCAGGAGGGGTTCAGATGGTGTCCGGGGGAGCCTGTTTAGAGCAAGGCTTGCTGCTGTATTTTGTACTACCTGTAGCCTTGAGAGAAGACCTTCCCTTATCCCAACCAGTAGGGAGTTGCCATAGTCTAATCTGCTCAATAATAGTGCCTGGATTAGAGATTTTCTGGCTGAGAGAGGTATCCACAGGAACACTTTCCTGAGCATTCGCATCAGGCCAAAACATGTGCCCGAGATGCATTTCACATGTTCATCCATGGATAGATTGTCATCCAGTATGACTCCCAGATTTTTCATCCATTTTTTCGGTGTTGGAGACACTCCCAGTTCTGGAGGCCACAAGTCCGCAGACCAAATCTCGTCTGCCTTTCCGAATAGGAGAATCTCTGTTTTATTTGTGTTGAGCTGCAGAAAGTTTCAAGTCATCCACGCTGCCGTTTTTAACATGCAGTTTTTACATTTTTCCTTAGTGATAGAGGGGTTAAGATCAATCGTTATTATCAATTGAGTGTCATCCGCATATGAGATGGTCTCAAAGCCACATGATCTAATAATCTTAGCCAGGGAGGACACATAGATGTTAAAAAGAGTGGGGGCTTAGAATAGACCCCTGAAGTACCCCTTTGTCAAGGATCATGGACTGTGATGTAAACAAGTCCAGCTGCACTACATGTGTTCTATCGGAGAGAACATTTTCAAGCCATTTTAGCACCATTCCGCTGATACCAAACTCTCTCAGCCTTTGAGCTAGGATTCGATGCGAGATGGTATCAAACGCTGCTGACAAGTCTAAAAGGATCAGCATGGTTGGAGTCCCCTTATCTAAGGCTAACTTTATAGTATCAGTTACTTCCGTTAGAGCCGATTCCATGCTGTGTGATGCTCGGAAACCTGACTGAGAAGGGTCTAGCAAATTATTCAGTTCTAGATACTCTGTTAGTTGACTATGGACCAGTGCTTCCATCATTTTGGAGAAGAAAGGAAGTAGTGATATAGGTCTGTAGTTCTGCAAGTCTTGTGGGTCAGCCAAGGGTTTTCTCAGTATAGGTCTTCCACTTCCGAGGGATAGTGGCTGTAGTTCATGATAGGTTACAGATATCTGTAATGGGTGCCGCTAGGGCCAGGGATGAGATAATATGTGGGGGGGGCCAGGTCTAGAGGGGAGCCTGATTCAATTTTCATTAGTAGGACCTGGACTTGCTCAAGTGTAATTGCTGTAAAAGCTTCCAGTGGGAAAGGGATTAGATCTAGAGCATCTGCATTAGTGGCAACCGAAATCGGTTCCTCTTTGTTACTGAATGAACTATAGATTTTGTTAAACTTTTGTTGGAAGTGATCTGCAAGATCATCACAGAGCTTTTCGGTTGAGGGAGTAGATGGACTAATTACCCTCGGGTTGGTGAATTCTTTAAGAATCTTAAACATCTCTTTGGAGGAGTTATTTGCTTCGCTGATTCTGTCCCCTAGATGGGATCTTCTAGCAGTATTGCACTTTTTTAAATATGCTTTAAAGGCGATTTTATAGACTAGTTTATCTTCTTCCAGTTTCGATTTCCTCCACTTCCTTTCCCATTTTCTACAGGTGTTTTTTTCTTTCTTGAGGATTTCGGTATACCAAGGTGCTGTGGCGTTCTTTCTCTGGGTCTTGCCTACTGTTTGTAGGGCAATAGACTTTCTTCAATTTTCTTATAATTTTTCTCCTTCTGTATATGTCAAAGTATGATGACCCAAGTTCAATTTTCACACTCTACTGTGGCTTGAATTTAATATATTTGACACGTGTTTCAGTATGAAACGCCTTCTTCAGGAATGCCACCAATCAAGACCCCACTCTGCTTCCAGAAACCTGCGAAAGTCAGCACAATACCTTACTGCGCCGCACATCTGTTTATATTGACAGTTAGACTTTAAAATTTGGTGTATATTTTTCATTCACTACCGAATGTCTGGTAATGCATAGCAATTTAGGGTCACTTTGTTTATGTTCTTTCAGCAATAAGTGTTCTCTGTCAAAGAATCTTGCTTGTTTGTATGCCTCTCTTTCCAGTCTTTTCGGATACCCCCGTTTGACAAATTTTTCTTTCATAGTCACTGCTTTTTCATCATAGTCCCCAAGATTGGTGCAATTGCACCTTAATCATAGGAACTGGTCAAAAGGGACACTTTGTTTTTGGTTCCAAGGATGGAGGCTATTGAAGTGGAGGAGGGTGTTACGTGCCATTGGCTTGACAAATAAGTCCACTTGCAGTTTGCCTGATTTCTGGCGAATCCATATGTCCAGGAATTCAACCTGTTGCTTACTGATATTGGCTGTAAATTTCAAATTCTGATTACATTAGTTTAGCCATTCAATGAATTCTGTCAAATCCTCTAGTTCTCCTGCCCAGATAAAAATAAAATCATCTATGTATCGTGACCACGTTTTGAATGATTCGAAAAAGGGAGCTAGTTCATTGTGTTTCTTGGAGGACAATTTTCAGGCATTCTATGATAAAAGCACATGGGGCATCTTTCAAATGCTCCTGCATAAACAGGTCTACCGCATTGGCAGCTTCCTTTTGTGGGAAGTTGCTGTATAATGCCTGTATATATAGAGTGACCAAAATTTCTCTATGTTCATTAAGGTTCACCCCTTCAATAGATGTGAGCATATGCCACATATCCTTTATGTATGACTTAATGAGAGGGACTACTGGGCGCAAAAATGATAGACCCTATTGCTGTGACTATGGGTCTATATGGAGGATCTCGTTGATCTTTATGGATCTTAGGGACTCCATAGATACTTGCCATCTGCGGATTGATGACATTCAAGAATTCATATTCTTTTGTGCAGATGACACCTGCATTCAGGGCTCCAGTAGTGAGCTGTTGGATTTAGTGACTCTCCTGGATGGATCAGCTCCAATTTTGATATAGTGTTCTGTGTTACTCATCAAAAGTGTCATCTTATTGACATACTGCTCTATGTCCATAAACACTATACCTCCTTCCTTGAGACTGTTTTTTTTTACTGTGATTTGTTTGTTCTCCATTAGGGCTTTAAAGGCTGTATGTTCTTTTTTTTAAAATAAATTTGAGTCCTGTCTCAGGATATATCTAGTGCATACCTTCAATTTCTTAAGCACAGCCCTCTCAAAAATGGCAACTTCTGGTCCCAGTTGTTCTAATGAAGGAGTAAAAGTAGAGGGTGGCAAAAGGCCAGAAGCATTGAACTATCTCAAATCAGGCAACTCTGTGTCTGCAGAAAACGTCTTCAGAGTTCAAATTTCTTAACATTTGCATGAGGAACATAAGATAAGCCTTTAGTAAGTAATGGATTTGTGGCTATGTCCAAAGGGGTATGTGAGAGATTAAAAATAGGAATCTCCTTCATGGTCTCCAATACTGGCAATTTCTGGTCTCCAAGGACTGGTGGGCACGGTTGCTGGGATAGAACCCTCCCCGGTATCTGGGTTGGAACCTCTGTCTCCTCAGGCCTTTTTGCCCACTTTGCCTGGCTAGAAAAGGGGAACTATTTCTGTATACCATCTCAAAAATGAATCTTGTCCCTCATTGATCAAAGTGCCCTAAGAACCTTAATTGAAGCACGGGGTCCTTTTTGGCTATTGCTAGTTACTTTACTGACAAGGGTATAACTCCTCTATCAAATCACTCCTAGAGTAAGATAGGATCCTCCCTGGTTCAGGGCAAACTTCTTCCTTCACTGCTGAAACAAAATTCTGTCTAGTCCACTCGCTGTATTCAACCACGGGTACACTTTTTAAACTGAAGCTGAAGGATACAGATACCAGCTGGTCCTGCGGAACAATGTATAGTGATATGAAACACATGTTCTTTTCATGTCCTTAACTTACTTCCTAATGGAAGGATATAGCATCCCAATTATGTAAAGTATTCAACACTACTGTCTTGTTGGACTTTCTGACTATCGCACTTGGTCCACATGTGGCCGGGAAATCCCTTGCTCTCACAGACATTGACTTGATTGGAAAAACTTCAAGATTTTTTTTATCATACTTGGTGGATGTGTGTCACATATCGTAGAAGCACACGCTCTTCCCAATCACATCACACCAGCAATCCAGTCCTATCTATGCGTATTTGGGGAACTTTAGACTCTTTTATAAATAACCTAGAGTAACAGCTCCTTGACATTCCCCTGTGCCCAGCTCCAGCCACCCAGGGCAGACTATGTCATACCCTAGTGACCTACTAATTGGCTATCTTTCCTCTTTCTCGCATCTCTCCTTATTTCACTCTCTGTCTCTTTCCTTTACTCTATCTGACTCTTGCTTTATATCTCACACCTCCCAGAACTGGGTGTATCCTTCCTTCTTCTCTCAAAGTGCTGTTTAGTCTTTAGGAACACTCACCAGAATCTAGTCCACTAGTGATATAACAGTAGATGTATATATGCCTTTATTTCCATTTAAACATACCGGATAGAGCGAACATACAATCTTTTGAATGTTATGTGTACCAAGATTTCAATATTGCAATGCTTTTCGATAACAATGCGTTTGCCCTTGTATTAATGCTCCTGAACACTGATCAACCAAACTGGAATGTTGTAATCTCGCTGGAAAGAGATTCTCTTTTTGTATTGTACTAAAAATCAATAAAACTTTTGGAACCCAAAAAATGCACAATGGCTCAATCAGACAGCAGGATTGACTCGGTTGCATCAATGGAATTTGATTGGGATCTCGAGTCTTGGTAATGTCTAGTGCCACAAGCAAATCAAGTCCTTAGAAAGCTAAACTGACAAGTGGAATGCAGTCCCTAGGTTCAACCCCCTAGATGCGAAACTTGTAATTGACAACTTGGGTAAGAAAGGCATATCGCAACTATATAGATCATTATGATTAACTCGCCTAACCCCTTACTAAACATGAGAGAAACGTGGAAACTGAACCTAAGAAAACTTGACAATGAAGAATGGACTGAGGCTAAGATGACAATGAGGACTCTGGCTATGTCCTTCATACTCTTACTTATTCAATTAAAAAACGTTCATAGCTACCACTACAATCCAACGCAGCTCTGGAAGATGGGAACGGCATGGTTTAAATCCTCCCCAGGCATATACTGTCATATTATTTGGATCTGTCCTCAGTGGCCGTATATTGGCGCAAAATAAGTAACATTTTGGGAAGAGTGGTGGGTAGAACTATAGGCTTGAACCCTGACATGTTGTTGTTAGGCCTTATAGAAGGATGGGGCAGTCTGTGGTACACCTGCACCATCATCGCCATATCAATCAATCAATCAATCAGGGGTTTATAAAGCAGGCTACTCACCCGTGAGGGTCTCAAGGCGCTGGGGGGGGGGGGCGTGCAGCTCCGGATCAGTCGAAGAGCCAGGTCTTTAGGCTCTTCCTGAAGGTCTGCAGAGTGGGGGCCCGTCTGATGTTGACTGGGAGCTCGTTCCAGGTCTTTGCTGCGACGTAGGAAAAGGTTCTTCCGCCTGCTCTGGTTCTGCGGATGCGTGGGGTCTCTGCCAGAGCGAGGTCGGCAGAGCAGAGGTTCCTTTTGGGTACGTGGAAGGAGACTCTTTCATTGAGGTATTTGGGTCCGATGTTGTGGAGGGATTTGTAGGCGTGGGTGAGTAGCTTGAAGGTTACTCTCTTCTCGATGGGGAGCCAGTGGAGGTCTCGTAGGTGCTGGGTCATGTGCTCGTGTCGTGGGGTTCCGAGGACGAGTCTGGCTAAGGTGTTCTGGATGGTTTGGAGCTTGAGTAGCAGGGTTTTGTTGATTCCGGCGTGGAGGGCGTTGCCGTAGTCCAGTCTGCTGGTTATGAGTGCGTGGGTGACGGTCTTTCTGCATTCAGGGGGGATCCACTTGAAGGTCTTGCGGTGGATGTGGAGGGAGTTGAAGCAGGTGGAGGCGACGGCGTTGATCTGGCGGGTCAAGGTGAGAGAGGAGTCTAGAATGATGCCGAGGTTCCGGGCATGGTCCGTCAGGGTGGGTGGGTTTCCGAGGGCAGTGGGCCACCAGGAGCTGTCCCACGCAGTGGGGTAGGGTCCAAGGACGAGGACCTCTGTCTTCTCTGAGTTCAGTTTTAGGGAGCTGTCACTCATCCAGGCTGCAATGTCTTTCATTCCTTCTTGGAAGCTGAGTCTGGTGTCTTCGGGGTTCTTCGTGAGAGAGAGGATGAGCTGGGTGTCATCGGCGTAAGATACTATGCTGAGCTCATGCTGTCTGACGATGGTGGCGAGGGGGGCCATGTAGATGTTGAAGAGCGTGGGGCTGAGCGAGGATCCTTGGGGTACTCCACAGTTGATCTCTGTAGGTTCGGAGAGGAAGGGAGGGAGTCTGATCCTTTGGGTTCTGCCAGAGAGAAAGGAGCGGATCCAGTCGAGGGCGGTTCCTCGTATACCGGCGTCGCAGAGTCTGGCTGCGAGAGTGCAGTGTGAGACGGTGTCAAAGGCTGCGGAGAGGTCTAGTAGGATGAGGGCCGCAGTGTGGCCCTGGTCGAGTAGCATGCGGATGTCATCGGTGGCGGTGAGGAGGGCGGTCTCGGTGCTGTGGTTTCCGCGAAATCCGGACTGGGAGGAGTCGAGGATGGCGTTCTCTTCGATGAAGGTGGTCAGCTGGGCGTTGATGAATCTCTCAGTGACTTTGGCTGCGAAGGGAAGGAGAGAGATGGGCCGGTAGTTTTTCAGGTCCGTCGGGTCGGCCGAGGGTTTGTGGAGGAGGGGCTTGACCTCTGCCCGCTTCCAGTCATCGGGGAAGATGCCTGATTCGAGGGAGGCGTTGATGGTCTGGCCTAGTTCGGGTGCTATGGCGGCGACGGCTCTGTGGTAGATGTGTGGTGGGCAGGGGTCTGTGGGGGCTCCTGAGTGGGTGTTCTTCATGGTCATGGTGGTGTCTTCAGTGGTGGCAGGTTTCCAAGTGGTGATGGTCGGCTGGTTGTCGGTGGTGGAGAGGGGGGTGGTGTTCGGAGTCTGTTCGCTGAAGTTGTCATAGAGAGCCTTGATTTTCAGGTGGAAGTAGGAGCTGAGCTTGTTGCAGAGGTCCTGAGATGGTGAGACGTCCGTGGCTTTGCTGGGAGGTTTGGTGAACTGCTGTATGATGTTGAAGAGTTCTTTAGCGTTACTTGCGTTGGTGTGGATTTTGTTCATGATGAAGGTCCGCTTGGTGGCTCTTATGCACTGGTGGTATTCATTCATGGCGTTCCTGTAGTTGTTCTGGTCTTCAGTAGTTTACCTGTTCCACCAGAGTTTCTCGAGGCGTCTGCAGGAGTTCCTGGCTTCTTGGAGGTCGGTGGTGAACCAGGTGGCCTTCAGGGGGCGTTGTTTGACGGTGTGGTGGAGGGGTGCAAGCTTGTCAGCGCAGCCGGCAATCCATCAGTGTAGTTGTTTGGCTGCGGAGTTGGCGTCGGTCGTGGTGGAGGGGGGGTCGTGGAGGAAGGTGGTGTGGAGGTGTTCCTCTGTGATCTTGCTCCAGTTCCTTCGTGGCGGGCGCGGGCGGGTTTGGGTGCGGTGGTGGTGTTGAAGGTGAAGTGTACGCAGTGGTGGTCTGTCCAGAGGGGCTGCGTGGTGTGGCTGAAGTGGATGTTTGTCCCTCCTGCGAAGATGGGGTCGAGGGTGTGTCCGGCTCTGTGGGTGGGGGTGGTGACGAGCTGCTTCAGTCCGAGGTTGGCGAGGTTGTCAAGGAGGGTGGTGGAGTCGGGGTCGCTGCGGTTGTCGAGGTGGAAGTTCAGGTCTCCGATGAGAATGTAGTCCGTGGAGGCGATGGCGTGGTGTGCGACGAGGTCGGCAATGGTGGTGGTGGAAGAGGCGCAAGGGCAGGGGGGGTCTGTAGATGAGGGTCCCGCGCAGCATGGTTCTGGGGCTGGTTTGGATCTGGAAGTGGAGGTGCTCTGTGTTGGAGAGGGGGTCGCTCGTGCTGGAGGTGGAGAGTCGGAGGGAGCTCTTGTGTGCGATGGCGAGTCCTCCTCCTGGGCGGTGGGGGCAGTCCTTTCTTTGGATCTTGTATCCGTCGTGGATGGCGGTGGCGATGTCAGGGGCGGAGGTGGCGTTGGTCCATGTTTCCGTGAAGAAGGCGACGTCTGGCGAGAGGGAGTCGAGCAGGTCCCAGATCTCCATGGCGTGTCTGTGGAGGGAGCGCACGTTGAGGAGGTTGCACGTTAGGGCTTCGGTGGTGCGGGAGTCCGGCATGGATTCAGTGGTCGTGGGGGGCCTGTTGATGGTGAAGGATTGTCGGCAGTGTCGGCAGGAGAACTGGCCGGGGGTGGTGTTTGGCGTTGATCTCTGGCAGTTGTTGTCTCTTCCGGGGTTGAGTGCGAGGAGGGCAGCTGAGTCATAGCGGTGGATGGCAGGAGAACCAGGGTCCCTGGCGCTGGCCGCGGTTGGGTCGTGGACAGGTGCAGATGGGCTTGCCTTTGGCGCCCTTTGGGGCATCCGCTGCGCGGCTGTGCAGTGGCCGCCATTAAGTAGGGGAGGGGGGAGGAAGCGCAGCTGGGAGGCGGGAAGCGGGTACCAGGAACCAGCAGGGGGGGAGGGGCCACGGGGGCAGCAGCGGCGGGAAGGAGAGCAGAGAGGAGGCAGAAAATGGGCACGAGGGGGACAGAGTAGACAGAAAAAGGCACAGAGACGGACATGGGCACAAAGCAGAAAAAGGCACAGAGACAGACACGGGCACAAAGCAGAAAAAGGCACAGAGACAGACACGGGCACAGAAAACAGAAAAAGGCACAGAGACAGACACAGGCACAAAGCAGAAAAAGGCACAGAGACAGACACAGGCACAAAGGAGACAGAAACAACAAAGTGGCACAAGGACAGAACCAGACAACAGCGGCCAGCAGACCTGAGCGGTGGCACTTAGGAGCGGAGGGGGGAGGGAAGCGCAGCTGGGAGGCTGGAAGCGGGAACCAGCAGGGGGGAGGGGCCATGGGGGCAGCAGCGGCAGGAAGGAGAGCAGAGAGAAGGCAGAAAATGGGCATGAGGGGACAGAGTAGACAGAAAAAGGCACAGAGTCAGACACGGGCACAGAAAGCTGAAAAAAGCACAGAGACAGACACGGGCACAAAGCAGAAAAAGGCACAGAGACAGACATGGGCACAGGAAGCAGAAAAAGGCACAGAGACAGACACGGGCACAAAGCAGAAAAAGGCACAGAGACAGACACGGGCACAAAGGAGACAGAAACAACAAAGTGGCACAAGGACAGAACCAGACAACAGCGGCCAGCAGACCTGAGCGGTGGCACTTAGGAGCGGAGCTGCGGGGGGAGAGCAGGTCCCTGACCAGGAGGTCAGATGTCTTGCTCACACTCCATCGCAGCGGCCACCATTAAGTAGGGGAGGGAAGCGCAGCTGGGAGGCGGGAAGTGGGGACCAGCAGGGGGGGAGGGGCCACGGGGGCAGCAGGGGCGGGAAGGAGAGCAGAGAGGAGGCAGAAAACGGGCACGAGGGGGACAGAGTAGACAGAAAAAGGAACAGAGACAGACACAGGCTCAAAGCTGAAAAAGGCACAGAGACAGACACGGGCACAAAGCAGAGAAAGGCACAGAGACAGACACAGGCACAGAAAGCAGAAAAAGGCACAGAGATAGACACGGGCACAAAGCAGAAAAAGGCACAGAGACAGACACGGGCACAAAGGAGACAGAAACAACTAAGTGGCACATGGACAGAACCAGACAACAGTGGCCAGCAGACCTGAGCGGTGACACTTAGGAGTGGAGCTGCGGGGGGAGAGCAGGTCCCTGACCAGGAGGTCAGAGGTGTTGCCATAGACCTACTGATTGTCAAAAGAGACTTAATGCGCTACTAGAGATAGGAAAACACTTCCACTCTAGATAAGTGGACCACAGGTATGGACCTTCATGTGAAAACAGAGGAGCTGGTATACAAAGCAATGGGCATACTAAGAAAGCACACCAACATATGATCCCAGTTGTGGGATTATTCACAAGTTGTGATATGGTTGACTGGGGCCCTGGGAAAACTTTGACCCTTTGACTTTCCTAAAAGAATTGGGAATTGTATAAGGTCACTTTATTGTAAAGAAGTGTCAAAAGTTATTTGCCTCTACTTAACTATTTGTTTTATTCTTCACTAGAAAATCAATAAATAGAAATATTAAAATAAAAGTTTTAATAAACAAATGACCAAATTTAAGGTGTGATGGACTTTACATACCCCTGGGGGACAGGCAGACAGTTTTCTCATATTTTTTCACATACTCTTCCAAAGTGTTATGATGGTTATTAGTGAAATGAGATTGTCAAAAATTTAGCAATACACTACTCTTAATCTCACCCTCTTTTAGAATTATTGTGTAAGCAATGTATTGAAAAATAGAAATATGGGTATGCTGATTCATAAATACGGCTGTCCAATCAAAGGTTTATGTGGGAATGCATTATTAATTTATAGAAAGGGAAGACGCACTTATAGATTACCCACCAGGAATCGAACCTCTAAATCCATACAACTGAGAATAGAATCCCTTTTAATTAATGGCCCCTTTCGCAATGCAGGTTCCATCAGTAAATATGCCTTGGTTCAGGAGAAAAAAATTAATTTGCCCCAAGAAAAAACATTACTGATTGAGGTGCACCATCAGTCTGCTCAAATTCTTGACATCTAGCTCCAAAAAGCATGCCCTCAACTTTAAAGTTCAGCCAAATTTCACTCAGTGGCTATTGCCTTGAATATACAAGAGACATAATTTGCCTTCTAATTCATAGATGTAACATTTTCACTAACTAAAAGCAGAAATGTTATGTAACAATAAGCGACTGTTGGAACTGGCCCTCTCTGCAGGGTCAGCCCCAAACATTTTGCCTTTACCCTCCACTTAATTATTTTTTGTTGGCCTTAGGACTCGGTGTGCTTTACCACTGTAAACCAGTGCAAAAGTGCTTGTGCTCTCTCCTCTAAACATGGTACAATTGTATTACACCCAATCGGTATATTTAATTTGCTTATGGGTCCCTAGTAAAGTGGTACTACAGGTACACAGGGCCTGTAAATGAAATGCTACCAGTGAGACTGTAGCACTTGTTGCGCCACCTACTTAAGTAGCCTTGCACACCTGTCTCAGGCCTGCCATTACAGCCTGTATGTGCAGTTCTTAAACTGCCATTTCAACTTGGCAAAACAAACTCTTTGCAAGGCCCAAACTTTCCTTTTTAATACATATAAGTCACCCCTATAGTAGGCTCTACACAGCCCACAGGGCAGGGTGCAGTGTATTTAAAACGTTGGACTAGAACTTTTAAGTTTCAAATGTCCTGATAGTGAAAAACTCTTAATTTGTTTTTCACTACTGCAAGGACTACCTCTCTCATAGGATAACTTTGGGTTGGATTTTTAATGACAATTCTGAAAATGCCACTTTTAGAAAGTTGCCATTTTCTGTCCTAACTATTGCGGCCTGTTCCTGGGTCACATGACTAGGTGTAGCTGGCAGCTGGTGTTTGTTTATTGCACCAAGACAGTGAGATGAAGGGAAGCGAGATGTTGGCAGGATGGACCACTCTGAGTTAATGATGGGGAGGAGCTGTCACCTACCACACTTGCACATCACAAAGGCTCTGCCTGAGCACTCTCAGAGTTTGACACTGGTCTATTGTCTCCAGACAATCTGAGGCCAGGGCTAGCGAGGCAGGAAATTCCAAGCACCTCTGGAGACATAAACCTCTGGAAGCTTCTCTCACTTCAAAGTGGGCACCAGGTATAAATAGAAGACCTCAGACCCCAACTCTTCACTACACTTCTGAACTTGTGGAGACTCTGCCAGGAAGAAGGACTGCTGTGCTTCTCATCTCTGGCCACTTGAGTTGCCATTCAAATAATGCAAAAAAGAACAGTCTGGTTTAATATAAAGGCCTTGGAAGGGATTATAGTGACATATTGTTCAAGCATACATTTAATGAAATCACACAAAACTATGTAAAAACATTTTAAACCAAGAATTTAAAAAAGTGGCTAGAGGTTGGCCTAGGTTGCGAAACAGAGACTAACCCAGAACAATTTATTTTATTCGTACTATCAGGCCTTTTAACAAACCCTAAATATATTTATTCGTAGGTATGTAATTCATTCACTGACTTGACTGGCAAGCATGCAGGGTTCTGGGTGCAGTATTTTTGTACCACCTTTGAAATATAAATACCCCTTGGTGTATTGCAGAGGGGAGTGAATCAGACAAATATTTTCTATAATTCGGAGTGAATAAAATGAATATACATTCAGCATGAAAGAACCTTTATTGCCATGTGTGTGTAGTGTGAGAGGCTAAACACCGCCTGTGGAGTTGTCATGTAGTTCCTAGGAATCCCCAGGACCTGCACATTTTGGATGACCTAAACTAAGGGCTTGGTGTCCAAACTGCTTCCGGACCCCCCCACAGGATATGTCAGCCGTTAGACCAGCCAGCTCCACAGTGCCACTACCACCCCCCTGTGGTGTAGGTAGTTTCTGGCAACCACTGAACATGACAACCCTGAATCCTCAGGGATCGTGGAAAACAGTACAGTACTTTTCGCTCAGTCACTCGTGCTTACTTATTCTCAGAAAATACACAGGATGGCGGTTAGGACGTTTCAATAAGTATTCATTGGTCCAGCGTCCGTCTTGTGTAAAACATATTTGCTGCGACAATCAGGAGACAGAAGCATACAATAGAAATCGCAAGTACCAATATAGTAAACAGTAGATACATTTCTATCATAGTGCTAAGAAGAGGAACAGATACAGTTCAGATAAGACAGTAGCACGTGCATACTCCTAGAATGCCCTCCTTACATAATTTGCCTAAATATACCTTGCCTAGGTGTGTAGGTGTAGTATGTACATGTATAGCTTTATCTCCGTGTGTAGCCAAGAATCCCCTAGGGAAGAACCACCCCCCTCACCTGATTGTAGAGAATGAAGGACCCCGTCTCTGCTTCGAGGATGACACCCCGCAAGGGATGTCACACCACTGCATGTCGAAGATTCAGCATGCAAGACCCCGTTTCAGCTTGGAAGGATTTCTCCTCTAATTTGTAGGGGGGAACACGGGTCTTATATACTAGAGTGGTGACTCCAGGGTTTCTTCTAGAATTGATGTGTTTTGAAAACAATCATAAATGTTTTGAGAACAATCACAAATGTTTTTCTAAACAAATGTGATCATGCACAGCGGGCTGTTGGCCAAGGATGAAAAAAAGTGGTGACCCTTTTACAGAATAATGATGCAGTGCCTGAGGACATGTTTATTTATGTATGTCAGGTACAGGGATTATGATAGAATACTAAGAGCCTGGTGTCGAAGAGACACGAGCAGGCTACTAGGTAAAAGGTCACCTGTTTAGAACCGTTATTGTCGTGTGGATGGGACAATGTATGTGAAAAGGGTGCATACATGATGGGACTATCCTAAAGGACATCACAGAGTATCTAGGAAAAGTTAATCCACTTTTGAAAGTAAGCCATGCTTCACAGTTACAACACAATATGCAGCTGAGACAGACCTTACATTAGTCTCTCTCAATAATACTCTTTTTGGAGTTCCCTACCACTGTTTTGAAGGTTTGGACCACTGAAAAAATGGTTTTGTCAATGCCTTTTCCACCTTTTGAGACAAGATCTTTTCCTTATCAACAACATAGCATACAGTCCAACATTATAAAGGTTATGTCACTAGTCAACAAATAAGATATTTCTATGATGTTTCTAACACAGTCTTGCAACTTTGTGGTGCTGTAAGAAAGCTTTGGAATAAGAATCAACATTCTGAAACAATGCATGACTGTCATTAACAGGCAACGCCTGGCACTGATCTTCCAACTCCTGGCACAGAAGTGCAGAGTTAGCATTAGAAAAAGAAAGCAAACACAGTTTTTAGGAGGCATTTTTACATTGTAAAGTTGCACCCCTTGGCAGCCAATAAGAGGCCATTGAGCGAAGTGTGAGATAAGGGATGGGACTTCTCACACAATATCTCTTCTTAGCCCATGAACAGCCTTCTATTGGTTGCTAAAGGGGTGGGGTAGGCACATAAGTGTCAACTTTTACTTTTTCGGTTTTATTTAGATGCATTTTTTACAGTTTTATTTAGCACAAATGTGGCCCAAAGGCATTAGAGTGCTTTACATGAGCAGCAGATTACATGACACATTTTAGTCACAGGGATATTAATTGATTTTCAACAATCACGTGACGTTGAGCAGAGGCTAGGACTTGAGCTTGGTTCCCCAGTTCCAAAGTGGGACGTTAGTCCACACCTTGTCCCCTTTTCCTTTCTCCTTTCTCCTCCTCCTCTTTCCTTTCTCCTCCTTTCTGAACGTTACTAGGACTAGCAAAGGGAGGAAAATTCTCTGCACAGGGACCTATAGTTATAATCCAAGTTGCCACTATTGGACATAACTACAATTTCAGCCACACATCAAACTGAGGCTGGATAGTCCTTAATTGCACATAGCTGAGGAAGGACAGTTGCATATTTCTTGGTGGCATAACTTATTAATGAATATATGTTCTGTTCTATTATGTTATGTTATGTTATGTTATGTTAAAAAGATTTCTAAAGTGCATGGATGCCCCCAGTAGGGGGCTTCCCAGTGCTGGTCGCAGGGAAGATGGCAGCAGAAGAGGAAGGCAGGCTAGGCTAAGGAGAACAACAAGGTCTTTAGTTGCTTCTGAAAACTTAAGTGGTTTTGAGTCTTTCTTAGTGAAGACCGGAAAGAGTTCCATAGGGTTGGGGCAAGGACACAAAAAGAACGTCCGCCCATTCTGGCTCATCAGTGACAGGGTATGGAGGCCAGATTCAAATCTGCTGAGTGTAAGGCTCTCATAGGGGAATAAAATTGCATCAGAGCAGCAAGACTTGACACTCCTTGTTTATAGAGGATCTTATGGGAGATGCATAGCACTTTAAACTTCGTGCGATTTTCAACAGGGAGCCAGTGGAGCTTGGTTAAGAGCTGAGAGGCTGAACAGAATTTGGGGAAGGAGAAAACAAGCCTGGTGGCAGCATTTTCAACAACCTGTAGTCGGTTCAAGACTGATCTTTTGGAGCCCAGGTAGAGTCTGTTGCAATAGTCAAGGCGAGGAATGACAAGAGATTGAACAATCAGTTAGGGAACTTGTAGAGTAAAGAATCCCATGATGGATTTATGGCTTCATAAGAATGCAAAAGCAGAGACCTGCTAGCGGTTTACCCTCGGTTTCAAAGGATAGCGAGTCAACCATCCAAAAACAAAGGTTTTTAACCCCTGACTTGGGTTTAGGAGGAGGTCCTAGTACTTCTGGCCACCAATGGTCTCCCTTTAAGAGGGTGTGTCTGACCAACAGAAGGTTTTTTTTATCAGAGGCATGACTTTCGCATGTATCCAAGACCTTGCAACCACTGCAGTACTTAGAGAAAGATTATCTACCTCCAGCAAAACCGGTATAATACTCTTCTGACATTTTAAAATGTATTCTGGCTTGAGTGGATCATCCATGGATCCTGATTTTCCCTGGTGCATTATGGCGGAGATAGAATCTGTCTCCAGACACACCAGTTGGTTCAGGGTTGCCCCTTGTGCTATATCGGACATTCTAACTGAAGAGTCAGGCTCTTCTGTGACATCCTTCATTTTGTTAATAAGGTGAAGTCATTCACCGTATTAACAAAATGATCTGCAAATTGTTGCAGAGGTTGTTGGAGAATTCCGTCAGCCTGAAAGTAACCTCTGGCTTGATCAGTTTATTGACTATAGAGAAAAATTCCTTAGAGAGATTGCAGCTGTTTTTGATTTTCTCAGCAAAGAAGTTAGCGCGTGACTTATTCATCATATTGTGATAACGTTTGATCCAGTCCATGTATAGTTTTTTTGCTGTGGCGTCATAGGTTTTCCTCCAAGTGCTCTCATGTGTTTTACAGCGCTTTGTTTCCGTAATTAGTGGTTCATTGAACCAGGCATCTGACGGCTGCTTCCTAGCTCTGCAAGGCCTAGTGGGAATAAAGTGATCTAGAGCTGAGTTAAGCCAAGTTTTAGTAATAGACTCAGCAAGATCAATATTTGAGTCTAACTGGAGAGCACTCTCCTCAATAAAACTGGACAAAGTTGAGGGCTTTAATTTATACCACTGTCTCTTCATGGTGAGGCTAGCACTGATGGTCTTATCAACTCTAGGGGTGGCAACAGTCATAGGTACCAGATAGTTGTCTGACTAGGTCACCGGGATAGTGGTGGAAATGTTAGGGTTGGTAAGATTGGATAACACTGAGTCAAGCATGTGTCCTGCTACTTGAGTGGTATGTTCTACAAACTGGATTAGTTGCATGGTTGTTAGATCAGTAAATAAGGTCCTGAATTCCTTTGTCGTTGATCAGGTCAAAATGCAGATTAAGATCACCAATGATTAAATTGGATGGTTTAAGTAGGAGCGAGGTTGTGTGCTCTATTAAAGATTCCCTGAACTTTTTAACTAGACCTGGTGGTCTGTAAATCAGATTACCAGAGAAAGTAAAATTGACATTGAAATGCAGTTTAAACAGTTTAAACAGCGCACTTTTGCTGTCCTGGATATGATATGGGAACATATTGCACTCAATTTTATTGCTATGAATAATTGCAATACCGCCTCCCGTGCCGAGAGGTCTATCACATCTTTTGATGCTGTACCCTGGAGGGAGAGCCAGGACGGGTCCTGCATGTGAGTATTGGGTGAGACACATCTCCATAAGAAAAATAGCATTTGGCAATTGGTCTAGGATAAGATCATAGATGTCAGTACAATGGCGTTTTAGCGAATGGCAATTGGTATTACATAGTTTCATGGTCGCTGGCCTAGAAGTAGTGTTTGAGGGCCTGTTACAAGGGTTACCTGCCTGTGTCAAGGAGAAGGCACAGTGATTGCACTGAATCTCATCCCTTTTTGTATCTCCAAAAGTTAAGGAGTGTTATCATGCACTACTGCCGGGAGGTCGCAGAAGCAGCAAGTGGGTAGCAGAGTAAGTGACTCTAGAAAGCACTGGGGGGGCAGGGATTCAGGCCCCTGGCACCATCCATGCTCAGGCGGGCATGCCTCAGGGGAGCCTTCAGCATGCCAGCAGTGCGCCTGCTGCGCACATCTACTGCACATCCGCGCTCACATCCTGCTTAAATCGGAACTGCAGGAATGAGGAGGCAGCCACAAGAATGCCTCACCCACGCTCAACAACTAGAGTGGGAGGTGGCAGGAATTGAAAGAGTGTGGCACTAACCAGCCGCCATTAGCCAGGCATCATTTGAACAATTAAATGTTTCCAAATGACTTCACAGACATTTTTTGAGGTTCAACAAATTAAATTTGGTACACTTGTTTAAATATTGATTGATTGGACCACATAACTCTAGCCAAGTTAAATAAATTCAGTTTTCTATGCCTTCAGAAGGACTCAAGCAGAGGTGCAAACATTATCATGTGCTGCTCGTTTGAGTAATTACATTGATATATATTGTTTGACCAAAACGTTCTTGAAAATGGCTGCCAACAGCGCTCGTAAGAAACAAAACAGTGGGTTAATGCACTAGTGCTACCATAGCCTGCTTGCTTTTATGCTTCTTACACCCATAACTTGAGCACCGTTAAATTTAGTATCAGTAATAAGTTTCAGCACCTGGAAACAATTAAGGCTATCTTTAGGCTTTTATTTTTGAAGAGACAAAATATATATTCACGTAACCTCATCAAGGATATTTACCCTTTTTTCTGAGTGAAGTTCAGAAGCACTTTTAATTTAATTTGTCCAGGGACGTCACTTCCTGCAACTCCTTGTCTAATGCTTGTTGCATGGCCAATGGGTAACTATATATCATAGGAAGAGTCATGCTATGCACCATACAGATCAAAGCACAAAGATTTTACAAATTCAAATTGAGAATATTAGAATGGAGAATTTGGTAACCTGGCACAATGTCTCACTAAGAGAAATTGTGGAGGGAGTATTTCAATGAAAGTATGATGGGAGTCTACCAGAGATCTTCTCTGTCTAGGGAGGAAGGCGTTGGTCTAGACTGAGAGTTAGAGGCAATATTGATCTGTGATGTAGTGTGTGTGAGATACCGGTTTCATTTTGTGGACTTGACCAATAGGAATGCGGAAATTAGACATTTTAGAATAAAAGAAGGATTTTCCCTCAAATAAGATTTTGACATTGGAAGTGAATAATGGGTTGCCTTCCTCCAAATGATTTACTTAGGGGTTTCCGAGGCAGTGTGCTGTTATAATTTCTGGTCCTATTGAAATTTGGGGCATGGAGTAATTTCTTCCATATGTGAAAACCAGGGCAGTCCCACACAATCTGCTAGCCTTAGACACCAACATGGGTACGGGCACCAATGCTGTCCACCCTGTATCCAATTTGTGTGTGTTTGTGAGTGAGGGAAGCTGTGCTGTTGTTGCTCTTTTTTATTACTGGTCTGTGTAGCTGAGGGATACTTGAAATGGAAATGCTAGTTGTGCCTGGGCCCTGAACGGTGAGTGAGAATTTGGGCTGTATGTGGTATATGATGGCCGAACCTAAATGTGCAATGTCTGTCCTACTGGCATACAATTATTTCTGCCTACTTCATTTTTTCTACATAACTAAGTGTAGTATTTGCTTTAAAAACATATTTGTTTTTTTCCAGTGTGCACTTGTTGTGTGTGTTTTATTTTAATTTGGAAATGTCACCAGACTTGGAGGTCTTGTGAGTTCACCTATGTCAACAGGGTCATAGATCATGCAATGTCTTTTTCCCTGATGTCATCATTGGGTCAAAGGGCACATGATGTCATTTCCTCTAATCCTGGCATTTTGTTGAATTGATATTTATGAGTCATTGCAGTACAGAGAGAGCTATCATGCACATCATAGATGTCCCCTTCTTGACCACAGAGGAAAATGATCCTAGCATCCTGCTATTCTTTGGCCTTTCAGCTTTTTTCGACACCACTTACTAACCATGCTAATTCACATCCTGAAGTCTTAATTAAGTAGGTTTTACTGGCAACATCATTCAATGGTTCTCCTCCAGCCGTTCCAACCAACATCAGTTTGTTCTCAAGAGGATCTCTGGTCCTAGAAGATCCATGTCACCTGCAGATTTCCCCTGGTTTCCATACAGTCTCCAAGTAATCTTCATACTCTACATTAAATGCCTTGGGGCTTTAGTCACCAATCACAGTATACAAATTCACTAATATGCTGCTGATAAACTATACTTGAAACTCTCCTCTGCTCCAGACATCAAAATCTGAAACAGCATCCCTTTTTTATGCAGACTGCCCCAATCCTAATCCAATTCAGGAAAAAGTTGATGACACACCCTTTTAAAGAACATTGCATCATGATGTAGTAACAGGCCACAAACCAGCTACCGCTCAAATCACTGTTACCTGTATCCTTGCCTTTGACTGTTTATAGTACACTGCTGCTTTTTGGCTACATTCACACTATACACATACTGCATCCCTACCTACATAAATCAAAATAGTGCCTCAAAGCCAAAGCCAAATAACTACAGAGATGAGATAAAATGTTGGGTGCATCCATGTACTGCAACCTTTGCATGGCTAGGTAATAGGAGGGCAAATCACAGTCATTGTCATAGTTCTGTGTATTGCATGCCTTTGCTTATATGCATTTATAATGTGCAGCCTGCAGGAAAGAGATCACGTTACAACAGGAGTTTGGTAAAAACGGAAGGCAACTAATAGTTTGTGGTGTGCCCTATATAAGCAGATGGTATCACCATTTCTCAGCCGAGCATTACTCATTTTATTGACTTTATTTAAAGGCTTGTCAAAGACTCTAGCAGGCACATTAACCTGCCGAGCCATGTATCAGACTAAAATTAGCCTCCCTCTTTATGACACACATGGACAACACACAAAGCACGTCTTGAGATAAATACAACTTGTGAGGATCCCAGTGGTAAAACTATTCTTTAAAATAGGATAAATAGATTGGTTTTCAGGTTACTCCGGAATGAGGGCAGGTTAGGATTAAGCCTGAGCTCCTCTGAAAGAAAGTTCCAGAAACTTGGTATTGGACATAAGAAGGCTTATGAATTTCTCTAGTTTCCGGACTTCTAGGAGCAAATGGGATTTGGTTCTTTCACTTTTCCTCCTGTGAACAGAAGTTTGTCTTTAAACTAGGTGGCCTGTACCTGAGATACATCATTATATTTAAACCTACTCTTAGTCGATCCATAAGTTAAAACATAGTGTATGTTGGTGTGGAGAGCAGCCTGATGATTTATTATAGGGAACACAACTATTAAGGACAGCAGTAGAGATGGATTCTGGAATTGTCTTAAAGCAGGGTTAAGAATAGAGCTTTAGTCTACTACTTAGCTGTATACGTTCCATACGGGGGGACATGTCAATTATTGTGATTCTCAGCACATCACTTTATTTCACTGTGCCTATAAATGCAAATATCTGTAAAGTAAAATAAAATACGTTTGGTGGAAAAAGTAAATGTACTTTTGAGTACTGTCTCAATTACATATACATCCACCTTTGTTACATTCTAGTTCCTTTATTCCTGTTTCAACACGTACATAAAAATATTCTATGTGCCAAACCTCAAGCTTGAGAGGATACTGCTGCTACAAGTATTCTCTGTAACATGCTCTGCTGCTCCTTGAAGCTAGGCTCTTTTTATGTCAGATATTTGTGGCAAGCAGCGGTGCAAAGATGCATGCACACCCACAACAGCCTCAGACCGGCTTGAAGTCTCCCCTCAATGACACAATTTCTTTGCAATGGCATAGACGATGGGGTCAATGGACAGCAAGGCGAGGGTGAACATTGACAAACTGCAATCTAGTAAATGTTGGGTGACAATGTACAGGGTGTTCCACTTAAATCCTAGGTAGCGGTAGAGTCAAAACGATCTGCAAGCCCTGTTCTTCATGAATGGGAAATGGAATTGCAGAAAAGTCCTACTACAGTAAAAAATTCAAGTATTGTGTTGAATTTGACGGATACATCTTCTGTAGAATTCTGTAGCACCTATGCCAGCTTGGCAGGTACTGGTAGCTTATGTGTGGCCCATCCTAGTAAATGAAAACCTTTAGTTTGGTTTACCTGGGTATGTTTCCAAAATGTAAAAGGATGTATTTGAAAGCAGAAGGTTTCTATTTTCAGAACGGATAAGTGGGTGTTTGCAAAACGAAATGCATTTTAGACTGATATTTAAATGGTAATTTCTGCTGTTTTCGGGTGTCTTATTACTGATGTTCTTTCTTAGATGCTAGGGGGTATTGCATGTATGACAGCTATGACAAGGGAAGGTGTTCAAAATTAAAATTGAGAAAGCTTTTTTTGACAGTATTGCTGGTGACCTCACCTGATGCATTAGGTGGTCATTGCTGGTAATCCTGAATCCAATGGCCACTCATGGCATCGTGTCTGAAGTGGTCACTATCGTAACACAAATAATATGTGTTAGTAGCTCAGGGTGATTTTTATTGAACAAATGTAGCTCTTATAATAAAAAAGAACTCTAACATGTCTGTGTTCAGAATACATGTATTTGTACTCACAACTTCCCAGTGCAAGAGGATTGACACTGCATCATACGTATATGTTCAATATTGCCTCTAGCTTTTATATATACTGTATAGTTGTTACTGTAATACATTTCTGATGAAATCAGAACAAATATATTTCAACAATTTCTTTATGTAATTTCGTTCTTTCATTTGTGAACACATTGACCAATGGGAGCTTTTTATCATGTTTAGTTTTCTGTGTGTGATGTTACATTGTGTGAGCTGCAATTGCACATAGTGTGCAAGCTTAGCTGAGTCATTAAGCTGTTCTAAAGTGTTTCTCCGAACCTAGGGGCTGTACAGATAAATGTTTATGAGTTATTGACTACCATACTTGTAGACTTGTAAGAATCCCTATCCAATCATAATAAGACTGCAAAAATTGAGTGTAAGATTAGCAGGTGCTCACTTTGCACCTCACTGCAACCTAAGTGCCTCAGAATTGGGAATAATGTGCTAATAGCTCAAGTTATTGACCATTCCGAGGAGTTTCTTCCCAAAACGGGATTCCCGCCTCACTGTGATTTAGGCCTAAAAGTTTTTATTGACAGTACTATGAATGTAAAATCATTCATAAAAGAGTTGTGGAGAATCTTTGAACACATATGCGAATTGAACCGAAGGAAGGAGGTGTCTTATGCACACTCGGTTACACACAAAGGTATACAATATCTGTCTCTTTAGACTTTTCTCTTTGTCTTTAAATTACTGTTTTAAATTCTGAATTGGGTGTCTGGAAACTTCCCTTGTAGTGTCAGGAAAACACTCTCTTTGCTTTAAGTTCGCAATGGTTCCGCACAGCCTTAAATCATATTGTTGGTCATTTGAACCAATCTTCATAGCTTTTAGTAGTTGTGAACATGAAAGATATTGAATTAATGTTGCTTTTTTGCAATACTACAGTAAAGGCAGGAGCTCAAAAAGAACATTTTATACAACAAAACTGATTGAATATAATTAGGAGCGGATTTATTTGGTAATATAAGGCCATGCATATGTTCTTTTCATGTTTTTAAGAGAATATGTTTAATCAAATTAAACTTGAAACATAAAGCTACATGGCATTAAACAATTTTCTAGATACTTTCTTTTTTTAGGAAAGTATAGGGTAACATTAGGCAAAGGTAAACAGGACAAAAATAACCTATTTAGAAGGTTAGCAGGTTAATTGTGTGTCTGCAACATTAACAGTTTAGTGTGCTAAAACTGATCCCAGTCATATTAAAAAATGAAGTTTAATCATCGGCATTTATAAATATAATACTTTATTTTCTTCAAATCTCTACTTGTCTCTTTGCTCAACTGCACCTATACAGCTCAATTAACAACGTTTTTGTGCTTTTACATTACACTTATGTGTCCCAGAAAACTGTTGTAGGCATAATTCAAGGATGCTGATTCTCTTTCACTAATCAGAATTAAGAATGCATAATTCATCAGTTTTGCATATTGTAAACATTCAAATATTTAGGAATGGGATATAAAGCTTTTACAGTGGCCAACCATGCGGAAGTAAATGAAGGAAAACCAACTCACATGTTCGTATACAGGTAGCTTTCACCTTGGCAGTGCATGAAAATATATTCCTGTGAAAAGTAGGAGTAAAAATGTTTCCAGGATGGGTAAGAAAATTCCCTTGGTTAATAGAGTCATGGGTCAAGTGGTTTTTCCACGGCTAAAATGTTTTCCTCTTGGATAAGAACAAACATTTAATTGTATGAATGCACAAGTTTGCATGTGTTTCTCATGCCAGTTTTTCACCTAGTGGAAAACCTGTGCAAATATCATTTGCAGATTGGACCCTTCCTGGAAAACTAAAGCTGGGACACAGCAATACAGAGAATCACATCCTTTTTTGTATCCGCCCCATTTCTGGGGACTCCTTAGTCCTGCCCAAAAGTAAAGAAACTGGGAGTGATATTTGACAAACATGTATTCCTACCTCAAGGTAAATACAGTAAGGAAGTAACAAAGTTTAAGCAGTCTATTCTTCTTATGATGGGTAATTTCCCTTCTCAATGCACAAGTTAAGCAATGAAACCCTTAAATGGCAGCAAACTACACAGCAAACACAAAAAAGAAACTTTTGAAAAGATAGGTCTTTAATATGCTTTGACAATACAGAAGACTGTCTACCTTCTGTAAGTACAATGTCAATTGGTTCCAGCATCTTGTGCAAATAAAAGTACATGTTTTGCCTCTACTTTGCGATTGTCTTCCTTAAGGAGCAACCACAGAACATGTGTCATAGATCTGAGCTCTGTGGGAAGATGATGGGGCCTAGGTCGGTCTTTCAGATATAAGGGGCTATATCATGCATCAACCTTTGTGTGAGAGCAAGCCTAGTAAATGAAATAATCAGTTCAGTGTAAGCCAATGAAGCTGAGACATCATAGGAGACATATAAAATGTATTTTTATGAGTAGTTTTCACTGATGCAGCATTTAAATGACCTCCAAATGATGTAATATAATGCCCCATAATGTCACATAAAACAGTAAAGAAATCAGGGGTTGAGTGTATGTAGGCTCTATCATAAAAGCCGAATTATGTGTGAAGCATAGTCGGAAATGACTCTCAGTGTCTTGACCTTAAAGTAACAATCCTAGCATTACAAATTTACAGATAGATGGTTTTGTTTTGCACTTAATCACAACACAATCTAATCTTGGAGTCACTGAGGCTAATTCAGTGGACTGCATCTAGTGGTCTATGTGCTGGACTGTTATAAAGCCATACCATGTCTATCATCTTGAACGAAACCCTATGGTATTGTGGTAGATATTTTGATTAGCAAATAATGAACATTTTGTACTTAGAATGATTTCACTGCACTCTATAGAACCATACTTCCTAGGCATGGCCAAACTAGGCCCAAATTAAGCCAAATGTATGACATTACAACTTTATCATGCATGGTAAATATATGTAATGGAAAGTAAAAAAAAATATATATATAAATATATATATGTATATATATATATATATCGAAAATCCTCGCAGCATACACCTCCTTGATGGAAAGTACCGAGCACGGGCCACAATTTGAGTGCATGAGTTTCTTTATTGAGATTAGTCCGCCATAATGCATTTCACCATTGCCGGCCTTGATCACATATATATATATATTCACTAAAAAAAACAAAGGTTACAGGGACGTTATAGTTAGGCTCAGATTTCACTCGTACAAAAACAGTGAAACTCTTCAGTTATGGTTAGCTGAGCTAACTATAACTTATGCCCCAGCAATGTACTGCTTATGTCCTCACATAGTACATCGCTCCTGACATGGTCAATGACATCACTGATGACATCTGAAATGACATTCCTGTCGAACCCCCTCAAGAGGCCTAGGGGATCAGGGAGTTTCTACCCTGCCCCCTTTTCTTTTTTTCCGTTTTTTCCTGTGACTCGGTTCAACCGAGTCACAAGATGGCTGCCAACACTTCCTGGTTTAAAGTGTTGGCAGCCAATCAAATCTCAGCATGAGATCTCGAGAGGGGTTGCAGATCCTCTGCGTCCCTAGTTGTACATCTGAAAAACCTTTACATAACTCCGCAACTACTGAATGCATTTACACCATTTAACAAAAAGGCACTTCCCTGAACTAACATCTATCTTCCTGCCAATTTTGGTGTAATTACGTTCAGCAGTTCGGGCTGTAGCCATGTAAAAAGTTCCTATGGAAATTTAAATGGAAAAAATGCTTTTTAGGACCCCCCTTTTCTCGGCCCTTGCTTGATGGATCACCCTGAAACTTTCAAGACAGCAGCTGAATTGAGACTCAAACTAGTTTAGAAAACTTCACTAGGATTCATTAAATGACGCCAAGGTATTGGCAAAACAAAAAGCACTCTTCCTATGGAAACTACATCCTAACTATAACTACCTACTGGCGACCGCCAGTGATATATTCACAGAAAAAAACAAAGGTCACAGGGACGTTAGCATCAGGAAATGCAATTTAAAAACCTTAGAAATTCACTAAAAAAACAATGGTTACAGGGACGTTATAGTTATGTTCAGATCTTCCACACATAAAACCATAGAAATTCAGCAGGTTTAATTATAGTTATCTGAAGAAACTAAAATTCGTGCCATAAGGTAACTAAAACTTGCGCCCCTGTCATGCCCAATTTTATAATTAATAATTTTATTGCAAATATTGCAGTGATATTATCAATGATGTCATAGAAGATGTTATGAGTGATGTAACATGTTGGGTAATTAGCAGTGCATGGTGAGGGAGCGAGTTATAGTTACCTTAGGGCACAAGCCCCCTTATTTTCAATTTACTCCTACCCTCCTTTTACTACTAACCACCCCCTAAAACTCTAAAATTACCCTTTCCTCCCTTTGTTTCTACCCATCGCTGAACCCTAAAATTAAACTTTCCTCCCTTTACCACTGCCCACTCCTAAACCTAAAAATTACCCTTACCTCCCTTTACCCACTACCTCCCCTAAACCCTAAAGTTACCATTACATCCCTTTACCAACTTCCCACCTCGAACACTAAAAATTACCCCACCTCCTTTTATGACTACCCTCTCCTGAACTCTCAAATTACCCCTTTGCAAATTATTATTTTTTCAAAACCTCAACTATAATATACTTACCTTACCTATACTTACCATGTGTGGTAAAGGCATGCATGGGGGTCAAGACTGCATGGTAAAGGATGTTCCACATAAAGCCATATGTCCATGTTTTCATGTGCAGAAAGAAAACTGTGCACTAATTAAATGCTGTGTTATATATGCTGCTCTCAAAGAACTCTGGAGGTAGCTATCCTTCTAAAATATAATTGTTCAAGGCCTTTCTTGTCGGTGGCTTATCCATTGTTTGAGTTTGTCATTGTTTGCGTGTAGCTTGATTTGTACTGTCACGTTCACTGATAACAAGTCAAATAGGGATTCATTATTATTTATTTTAGTTCAATGGTTTTGCATATTGCTTGTTATAAATGAGGTTCTCTAGTTGGACGTGGTGTGCACCCTGTCCAGGTAGGAACTCTTCCTTCTTCTAGTCAGGGTAAGGTGATTACACACCCAAGATAACCCCTGCTCACACCCTTGGCAGCTTGTCATGAGCAGTCAGGCCTATCTCAGAGGCAATGTGTAAAGTATTTGTTTATAACACACACAGTAACACAGTAAAAACACTACAAATGGACACCACACCAGTTTAGAAAAATAAAGTATCTTTATCTAATCCAAACAAGACCAAACCGACAAACATCCAACATGCACAACTCAAAATATCAGTTTTAGAAGATTTTAGCAATTCTTTCCATAGAACTCTATGGATGTGCTGATTTTACACAAAGTACCTTAGATGCGTCAAAATCCACAAGGAAAAACAGCCGCAGAGAAGGGAAGCATCCGAACACATAGCGATGCGTTAATTCCTAAGTCCCTGGTGAGGCGATGCGTCAGTTCTGCTGCACGCAGGAGAAGTGTTGCATCGAATCCGGACTGTAAGGGGAAGCAAGGTATCGAAATCCAAGGCGGTTCTGGTCTGTGAGTGATGCGGTGGAAAACTTGGCACACAGGTGTAATGCATGGAAATCCGGATGCGCTGGAGGTCGATGCAGCAGGGGCAAACAGGGGCTGTGTCGATTTCTTCAGCCGCGGTCCAACAATGCATTGATTCTTTCAGCCACACAGCAGGGCCTGCGTCGGAGTCAGTGTGGTGGTCTCGGACTTCAGAGAACACAGTGCACTGAACTCGAGCTGCTGCATATTCTTTGGCCGTGATCTGTGCTGCATCGATTTTTTCATTGGCCGCACTGTGGCAGTGCATGGAAACTTTTCCCGCACATCGGTGCTGTGTCGGAAAAACAGGTGCTGAGGACCATGCTTCGATTTTGAGGGTTCTAAGCAGCAAAACAACCTCCAAGGGCCCAGAACTGGAATTGGCACCACAAGGCAGGTCAGAACTACCATCAGTAGAGTTCAGGGATGCTGCAGATGAAGTCTTTGCTGGCCCAGCGACTTTTTAACAGGAGGCAAGCACACACAATTCCTTGGAGAAACTTCTCAAGTAGGATACAGAGCAAAGTCCAGTCCTTTTCCTCTCCAAAGCAGAAGCAGCAATTGCAGGCCAACCCAGCAAAGCAACACACAGCAAAGGGGCAGTACTCCTCCTTGCAGCTGATCAGCTCTTCTCCTTGGCAGAGTCTCCTCTTGATCAAAAAGTGTTCTAAAAATGTGGGGTCACAGGTCCAGTACTTATACCCCTTTTGGCCTTTGAAGCAGGCATACTTCAAAGAAAAGCCTTTGTTGTCCACAAGAGCCTGCCTTGCCCTGCTTTGGCTCCAGACACACTGCGGAAGGGGGGCGTGGCCAACCGCCGATCATGGCGGTCGTATAGTTGCGGAGCTCCCGGCCCGGGATCTCTGTACGCGCCATATCCTGTATTGGGGGGCGACATCGGTGCCCCAAAAATGCTGAGGAAAGCTGCAAGATCCTGTAGACCCGAACCCTCACCCGGAGTAACACTCATCCGGTGTTTAACTCTGCTGCGGAGGACGCGCCCGACGACACGACGCTGCATAAAATGGCAGCTCCCGATCCTCGCTGATGAGGGAGAACACACTGATCCCTTCTACCAAAGAAGGCCAGACCACCGCATTATCACCCTTGAGCTGTCTCGGAAGCAGGAAGTGCCCGTCGCCCCGCCGGGCGCCTGAACAAGAGAAGATCGAGGTAAGCCGGGGCAGGCTGGGACCGATGGCGCCTGGAACCGGAGGACGTTGCGAGCTTCCGCCATTGCGCGACGCCGAGGCTCGAGGGGCCTTCCTGCGAGACACTTGCTAAGCGGCAGGCCAGCGGCGGCCCCAACCAGTACAGTTCACAGGAGAGAATCACTGCCCCCGTAACAGAGAAGTGCCAGCACCCCCACTGGGCGGTGCAGTAATTGTTCACGGCATGCAGGGACTGGACTGTGTCGAGTGGCGCCCCCATTAGGAAATACCCGTGGACGGCCCTCAATACGTGTCACTGTGTTTCTGGGACCTGCCCTGGGGAGGGCACAGTTAAGTCATAGGCCGGTGGAGGTCGCGACTCGGGGGGTCTGCTGGGTGAATCGCTACCCCCGACCTCTCTGACACTGAGGGATGCCGCCTGTGGCATAACGGCTGGTGAGGGCCACGACGGGCTTGTGCAGAGATATAAGCTCTGACGCATGCTGCAGAGAGGCCGGTCCTGCCTGGTGCGGCTCGAGATGGTGGACCTCGCCAGTGAGAAACCACTGTGTCCCCATTAATACCTAGGGAGAAAGCTATTACGACGCTCGCAATCTGCAGGCCTAGGTGGGAAGACCACTTGTGACGGAGGCCCCTCCTGCAGGCATAGAACATATGGAAGCGCCCCGGAGCGGGATGAGGTGCTACACAAGGCGGGACCCCCATGGCTGACCCTGGTTACACAGAAACACGCCTCTCGAAGCCTAGATACTCCCCGCTCCTGGGCATCTTGTCACTGCAGCGAGGAGGCCCGGATCTGGATCCTGGGTCCCCTAGCGACCCAATATCGGCTCCGAGTTCCTGTACAGCCCCACATCACAGCCGGAAAATGCACGTTCTCTGCACCCTGTAAAGTGCTCTTGGCGTAGGGAGTGGACTTGGGCTCAAAGTCACCATTAGCCACTGCAGTGCGACTGACGTCTCGATCTAGAGTTCAACTGCCCCCCACGGACATATAGTCATCAAAAACAACACGGACTCAGCGGGCAGCGTTGGGACATTTATGAAGTGCCCTTGCACTTTCTTTAACCCCACATAACTGTCTTTCTCGGAGGGGCCACGAGGCACAATCACTGTGGTGGGAAACTAGCCAGATGCAGAACAAGTACCAGACCAGTCAGCGAGGCATAAGTAGGAGAAATTCACCACAAAGACGCCGCTGTATTAACAACAATCACTGGAACACACCTGACTCATAAGTCCGCACTAGAACTTGTCACTGAACCAAAGGCAAAATGGGACACACTAAGGGTAGGAACCAAGATACAGAGGACTCCAGTGCAGCCTCGGCCACCACATCTACTGATATGGTCCCCCATACAGCCGACAGCACACAACCGGACAAATTGGACCTCATTTTGCAGGAAATACGGCAGTCCCGTGCACTGATGGAACAACAACTGGGCTCCCTCACAGCAGATATTGCAATAATCTGAGATGACCATAAAAAACTCACTGAGAAAGTGACTGCCAATAAAGCGGCAGTGCAGGAACTACTCCAAAAGCAAAAAGAACACTCGCACGAACTGGAGCGGATGCAACACCAGCAACGCAACTCTACAAGAATGGATAGAAGATGCAGAGGGACAGTCACGTCGCAATAATGTGCGCATTATTGGCTTACCAGAGAACTCAGAGGGCCAAAATGCGACGCTCTACATAGAAGCCTGGCTCAAATCACTAATGCCGCCGGGCCGCCTGACTGACACTTTCTGTATTGAGAGAGCCCACAGGTTCACCACAAGGAGAAGAGTACCGGGTATGCCTCCTCGCCCCATTGTCGCCGGAGTGCTAAATTACAGAGACCGTGACCCGATTTTGCAAGTGGTGAGAGAAAAAGCACCAATCACGAAAGATAATGTACGCATCTCCTTTTTTCCTGATTACACACTACAAGTGCAGAGACAAAGGGCGCAATATCACGGAGTCAAGCAACATCTACAGGCTATAGATCGGAAATATGCGCTCTTATACCTGTTGAAACTTAAAATTCTACATGATCAAAAGAGCAACTTTTTCGACACCCCAACAGAAGTAAGGGACTGGATTGAGCACACCTTCCCTGACCTCCCTATTAATTTGGCCCACAGACAGACAGAGAAGTCGCAACCCAGGCGACGACAATCACAGCGGCAAAGTTCTAAACCCAAACGACAGGACGAAGGACAGAGAAGGGCCATCATATCTGCTGCCACTTTCAGAGACACGAGAGTAGTCACAGACGATGAATCATCTACGGGAGACGCAGCTCAATCGGAGCCGGACCATAGCCCTCAACTGTTTTCTTCACTGTCATCACAAACGGTGAACGATTTTCTCAATCAAAGATGCACGTAAGGGCAGCCTGCATGGACAAACCTGACACTTCAACGGTGTGCTTCCTGTGATGTGGCTAGTAAGTAACACATGTGCCGATTGGGGAGACAATTCCTGGTTTCCCCGCCGATTGAGATAAGACTGCCAAGAAATCAACTAGTTAGAACTATGTACAACAGAGGAACTATATTAGTCCCTCGCCTGGGGGCGGATGTCCGATCTCTTATACTTTCCCAGAGACTCGAACACTGACTCAGGGCACGGGCGGTGGGACCCTGGGGGCGGGAGCTGGCACCCCCCCTTTGTTCCGTGGGAGGTTACTTTTGGAGTGTTGGAGGCTCCCAAGTGATACATATCAGCCATGACCCCCAATGCAATAGCAAGTTTTAGAAATGTAATGTTAATAATCATTGTTTCCATTGTTTGGTCAAACCAAGTTCCGCAGTTGGACCGTGTATTGGGTTGTTTAATAGGGATGCTGACGGGCCTTAAATAACAGAAGCCCTGAACCAACTGGACTACATTCACTCACATCAATGGCTAGGCTGGGAACGGTACAACACTATAACTGCATAACATGGAACATCAGGGGAATGGGATCACCACACAAGAGACACAGAGTACATGCTCAATTAACTCGGCGCAAAGTGCAGATAGTGTTCTTACAAGAGACACACTTAATTACGTTGGAGGCCACTAAACTACGGAATAAATGGAGAGGGCAACTGTATAACACAACATACTCTGCTTTTGCTCGGGGGCGGCCATATGGTTACGATCTGGGGTCCCATTTGTAGTCCCGGAGCAACATATAGATAAAGAGGGCAGATACGTATTGCTTCGGGGCACACTAGACGGTAACCCAATAGTGCTAGGAAGTTTATATGCCCCTAATTCGAATCAGGAACCCTTCTATGCCTGAGTTAGCACGGCGCTAGCGGATTGGACGGACGTTTGTTGGGTACTCAATGGCGACCTTAATGCGGTTGCTGATACTGCTTTAGATAAGTCTCATCCCCCCCTAGTTGGGGCCCACTCAACCCGCCAGTCCAAAATGCTGCAGAACTGGGCACAAGGTTGGGCCCTGATGGACATATGGTGTAACCACAATAAGGGAATGCAAGAATACTCATACTACTCCACCACACACTATCTCCACTCATGAATCGACCATATATTATGCAGTTCGTCGTTCCTCACACAAACCACTCGGGCAGCCTATGTAGGCAAAACATTATCGGACCACAGTGCATTAGAGATCACATTCACATGGGGGCGTGTCCCAGCCCCGGTCACTACATGGTGGCTGGATCCTCGCCACTTAGAAGATGGGGTATATCAGGAAGCTCTAGCATCTGCCATAACACACTACTTCGCGGAAAATGCAGGTACAGCGTCCTCTATGGGACTGGAATGGGAGGCATTCAAGGTAGTGCTCAGGGGCACGGCTATTAGCACCTCCTCAGGAGCCCGACAGCAGGTCTACCGGGAATTGCAGGAAATTGAAGATAAATTGCACACTCTCGAAACTAGGGCGGCCCGAGACCCCACGGCAAAACCGGACCTCCAAGAGGCCCGCATAAAATATGCAGATCTATTGGACCAACTACGTATAATAGATCACCGCACCTACTTACACAAAACGCACGCAGAATCAGACAGACCAGGCCCCTTATTGGCATGGGTCCTTTGAAATGCCCCCCCCCCACGCCAATAATGGAAATTTCTATGCCACACCATACCAGGGCCGTCACACAAACAGACATCAATAAAGCCTTCTATGACCATTACAGAGCACTTTACATGGCCCCACCACTGGTTGACAACCAAGAGATTAACGCCTTCCTAGAAATGGTAGCACTCCCGCTGGTGTCGGAAGAGAGCAAAAAAATGCTAGCGGACCCTATTGCACTGGCTGAAATAAAAGCAGCAATCAAAGGCCTCCCTAATTACAAAACCCCAGGGCTGGATGGCCTACCTGCTGAGTTTTATGCCACCTATACGCAACAACTTGCCCCTCAGCTGAAGAAATTGTATAAGGAAGCCTTCAAGACAGGCACCTTGCCCCTCTCTACAGCACAAGCACTAGGGACCACACTCAGTTGTCCGCATATTGCCCACTCTCCTTGTTAAACACGGAGTATAAGATTTTGAGTAAAATACTAGCCAACTGCTTTCAGCCCCTAGTGGCGAAGTTGGTGCATATAGATCAATGTGGCTTTGCCCCAGGGCGTAGCACATCTTTGAATATACATCGGCTGTGTAATATCATGTTTGCCTGTCCTACGGAAGAGCGAGAGGCAGGATGTATCACGCTCGATATTACCCAGGAATTTGACACATTGGGCTGGGATTATATGCTCGCCACGCTAAAGAAATTTGGATTCCACAAGACTTCACTTGATGGATCCAACTGCTATATCACCTTCCCACGGTAAGGGTGTGCACAGGGTCACATATTTCAGAACCATTTCAAATACAGCAGGGCACAAGACAGAGATGCCCCCTATCACCCATTCTGTTTGCTCTTGCCCTTGAACCATTAGCCCACAAACTACGGGCATCATCGGCGGGTTGGGATATAACCATAAATGGCACTCACCGTGCTCTCTCACTTTATGCTGATGATATCATCCTATACACCAGGAGACTGCAAAATAACTTGGACACTGTGGAACAGCTCTTCACGCAATTTGAACACTTAGCGGGGTTGGCAATCAATTACGAAAAATACTTTGCCTTCTCTTTTGGCACAAACACTGAGGATCTGACTATACCATTTGGAAACCAAGAAATAACAATTGCCCACACCACTTTCAAATACTTAGGGATACAAATATGTAGAACCAAAACAGATCTTATAGAAGATAACCTACATAAAGCGATAAGCTCTCTGAGGACTCAAGTCGCTTTTTGGACATCTTTGCCCCTCTCGGTGGCAGAGAGATTGGCAATATCAAAAATGGTTATGCTCCCGCGTTTACTCTACTTTTTCACAAACCTCCCAGTGGTAATCCCAAGAGCAGTATTTACAACATTGAATACACTCCTGACCAGCTTGGTATGGGGCACGGGCCACAGACGCCTTAGCTTAGCAAAGTTGCAACTTCCGTCAGACGCTGGGGGGATGGTAGCCCCGGATTTTTATGCATATTGCTTATCATCACAACTGCAATGGCTCTCGGATTGGTTGGCAGGCCGCAACCTGCAGGAAATTGCTTTCTCGGAGCGCATGCTAGCACGGGGCGCGCTGCATAGACTGCTTTCCCCAGGTAGTGCTGTTCCACACACTGCAGGTACGCTACACAAAATTGCACTCACATACTGGAAGCAGGCATTGAACTACACTAGTATTATCCCAGCGTACGCACCCAATATACCACTATTGGGCATCCCCACCAATCTGGGAACACTCACCACTCGTATGTTGGAACCCTGGTTGCAGGCCGGAGTGACAACGGTGGGCGACCTCTTTGGGGACAAAATGCTACTCACACACACAGATTTCATGAGCGAACGGGGGGTCACGGAGACACTGTTTTTGACCCATGGAGTGTCTGACACGTTATATTAAAAAACACTGGGCACCCCACGGGTCAGAACCAAATACACACGAGTTGGTCCATCTAATGTATCTTATGGAGACAGGTAGCCACTTAACCCGTTGGCTCTATCGCGGAATGGGCACACACCGCCCATCCCCTTTAACTGCAACACGTTCTAAATCAGAACAGAACATTGACAGACCGCTATCAGACAAGGAATGGGCAATGATTTTAGAATACCCAAAACGGGTTTCCTGGAACACCCGTTTTAAATTTATCCAGTATATGATAACGCAGAGACCATATCTTACACCGCATAGAATACATGCCATCTTCCCTACCATCCTGCCGTCCTGCCCCAGATGTCCCGAACAGGACCCGGATCTCATACATATGCTTTGGTCATGCCCGGGGCTGGGGAGATATTGGGGTGGAATAACCGACACTCTAAAGGAAGTCCTGGGAGACACAGGATGGCACACAATGGAAACAAGTATACTGGGATTATACAGAAGATGAAAAGAACACAAAGTACAAGTCAGGTTTGCTGATCTGGCCTTGCTAAGCGAGGTATTACTTGGAGGTGGAAGTCACCCGTGGCCCTAACACTGCTCAGTTGTAAAGAGGAGGTTGAAAAATGGGGACTGGGTTAAGTGTAGCCATCCGAAGGGAAGAGAAAAGAGGTCTACGAAAGGAACCCATTGCAATGAGCTGGGACCTCTTGTTGGAATCTTTCAAAGCGGCCGACATATTTATTCCATGAGACTCTGTAAATTCCAGTCACACTTGCAACTACTGGACACTTTCCTAGGTCCCAGATCCCATTCTTGCAGTCCGGATACGGGAATAGCCGTAGTCAGGATTCCTCCAGGTCTCCATTCACCCTCAATCTAGTGAGTACCCACCCAACTTGACAGATATACCATTTCCAGCTTTTACAATCCAGGTTCTAGCCACAACCCTACACACTTAAGTTTCTTAATCCTGGGGAGGCCCATCGGCAGGGGAGGGGGGTGGGGAGTTTCTAAAAATGTTAACCACTGGCTTTACCTTTACCCGGGAGAATAGTACTACTGTTGTAATAGCAGTGCGGGAAGATATGCCATACCAGGACGTAGGCCGCTCAGCCAAGTCCCAAACGAGTAGAGATTATATAGGTGGCACAAAGTTAAGATGTGGTGTAACAGAATGTGATTTATTTCACCATGATGTATATGTGTGAGATCCTGCTATGCAAACAACAAATTCTTTATTTTTTCATGTACTGTAACTGGAGAAAACGAATACAATTTGTTTTAAAAAAAAGACACACTGCGGAAGGCTGGAGACAAGATCGTGAGAGGCCAGGAACAGCCCTATTCAGGTGTCAGTGGCAACTCCTCCCACCACTCTAGCTCAGGAAAACTCATCAGCCTGGTGATGAGCCATCAGGATATGCAGGGCACACCTTACCTCCCTTTGTGTCAATGTCTAGAGCGAATGCACAAACAGCCCATGTCAGTCTAAACCAGACATTGATTCCACAGGCAGGCAGAGACACAGAATCTAAAAGCAAGAAAATGCCCACTTTCTAAAAGTGGCATTTTCAAACAAACAATTTAAAAACTAACCACTAAAAGATGTATGTTTTAATTCTGAGTTCAGGGAGCCAAAACTCCAAATCTCTATCTCTTCCCAATTGAAAGTTACACTTGTAAGAGGTTACAAGGCAGCTCCAATGATAACCTATGGGAGAGCTAGTCCTTGCAATAGTGAAAAATGAAATTAGCAGTATTTCACTATCAGGACATGTAAAACACACCAGTACCTTTCACATACCCTGCCCATGGGGCTACGTTGGGCCTACCTTAGGGGTGCCTTACATGTAGAAAAAGGGAAGGTTTAAAACTGCACTGGCAGACACTGCAGTGGCAGGCCTGAGACATGGTTACAAGGCTACTCGTATGTGTGGGTGGCACAATCGGTTCTGCATGCCTACTAGTAGCATTTGATTTGCAGGCCCTGGGCACACACATTGCAATTTACTAGGGACTTACCAGTACATCAAATATGCCAATCATGGATAGCCAATCATAATCACAATTTACACAAGGAGCACTTGCACTTTAACACTGATCAGCAGTGGTAAAGTGCCCAGAGAATAAAAAGCAGCAAAAAAGAAGTCCAGCATGCAGTTAAAAAATACAGGAGGTAGACGCTGCATCGCTGAGTTGGTGATGTAGCGCGCGCAAGGTAAATAGTTTTATTTATTTATTTACCTACTTTGCTCGTGGACGTCGTATGTCCGACTCCACTACCCCCCCGCCCTGCCCCTCCCCCACCCCGCCCCACCGCCCTGGAGCACTCCCACTGCGAGCCGCCACTGAGGTCTAATATTGCTGTATTGTCAATGGTTAAGCTATGAAGCATTGAATTCATGTTCTGCTGATTAAGTGATTTTCACTGTGTATTTTAGTATAAAAAGAACCAACTCTGGAAGTGAGCCATATCTGGTTTGTCCCGATACTAGAGAGCAAACCTATGTCAATTTGTTTCATGCTTAAGACTTCAAAAGGTTTTTCAGGATTTATGCTGCACTTCTCTGTCTTTAATACTAATTCCCTATAATGACTGATTAACAATATTTTTCCCTTCTGAAATGAATTTTAAATGTTTAATTTTTAACGTCTAAAGAAGGTTAAATTAACTGATAATGCTGCTCATTTATTGATGTTTTTCATTCTGTTAGGGGCATATTGCCTCATTTATACTAGAGGCTAACACTGCTCGTATCAGATTATCAAAGATAGCATCAACAGTATTGGTACAATATATTCTGTGTTTTGCTAGGTGTGAAATTGTGTACCTTGGCTATAGAAAAGCAATTCATGGATAGAGAACCCGAACCATGGGGCACTCCACGTGTGACTGCAGACGAGTGTGAATCAACTCATTCTTATGATATCTCCATCATGTGTGAGAGAAAAATTTAATTTATTTCTACTTTGCAAAGACCTTGCTGACTGTATAAACTATGACCTTTAGGGATGGCAAAGTCTTCAAGGATATGCTGAAGCTGTCCAGTATCGATAGGGTCCAAAATCTTTAATATATAAGTTGTGTATGAGATGGAAAAGGAGACTGAAAAATGAGGGCTTCAAATATGTTTTTAATAAACATTGGCAATGTAGCTAGATTGCCCTTCCTGGGCCCACTATGTGAGGGCATGGTGGTCCCAGGTAGGGAAATCAAACAGCTCTGCCAATGTGCATCTAAAAAACTCCAGAGCCGTTGTTTTTTGCTTTCAGAAAAAAGCTCCTGGTTTAGGGCTTTATTTCTTGAAACAAAAGCCTTTGCCGAAATCGGTCTGCTTTTAAAATGAAAAGTTAAAAAATCTTTATTTAAATCAATCTGGTGGCCTGCTGACTCTTGTAGGCCACCATCCCAGTGATTTCGACAAATCGGAATTGTTCAACTTAGCCCTTTCTGCAGGGTCATCCCCAGACTTTTTGCCCTCACTCTTCTATTTTTGCTGAATTTGTTTTTGTTGGCCTTAGGACTCTGCAATTTACCACTGCTAACCAGTGCTAAAGTGTTTGTGCTCTCTCCTCTAAGCATGGTAACATTGGCTTATACCCAATTGGCATATTTAATTTACTTACAAGTCTTTAGTCACTATGAAAGGTGGCACTACGTTTGCCTGCGGCCTGTAAATTAAATGCTACTAGTGGCTTTGCAGCACTGATTGTGCCACTCACTTAAGTAGCCCTTTAAACATGTCTGCCACTGCAGCCTGCATGTGCAGTTTTAAGCTGCTATTTTGACCTGGCAAAACAAACCTTTTGCCAGTCTAATCCTTCATTTTTAACGCATATTAGTCACCTCTTGGGTATAGGCCCTGGACAGCCAAGAGGGCAGGGTGCAGAGTATTTAAAAAGTTAGACATGTACTTTTTAGTTTTACATGTCCTGATAGTGAAAAACTCTTTAATTCATTTTTCACTACTGCGAGGCCTATCTCTCCCCAAGGATAACATTGGAGTTACCGTATTACATTTTATAAGTGTAATTTACAAATGGGAAGAGATAATTGGTTCATGTTTGGTTTCTATGGAATCCTAATTTAAAATCCTAATTTATGGTGAAGTCGGATTTTAAATTAAAATTATGAAAATGCCACTTTTAGAGAGTTGGAATTGTATTGCCTCAGCCATTTGGTGGCTTCAGCCTGTCTCTGGTCACATGACTGAGAGCAGTTGGGCTTTGTGTATTCCTCCTAGACAGCTACACACAATGGGAGCTTAGCTGTGACTGGATTGGCCATCAATGGCAGAATGGGAGGGAGGAGCTGGGCCGGGGCTCACTTATATCTGAAAAGGCTGTGTCCTTTCTCTACACAAAGGGCTGCATACCCCTGTAGTTAGTCTGGAACCAGGGCAGGGAAGGCAGGACATCTGTGCACTGCAAAGGCATGCCTCTAGAAGCTTCTCAAAGCACAACTTTAAAGAAGGATCTCAGACACCAACTCTTCGATACACTTCTTGACCTGTGGATACTCTGCCAGGAAGAAGGACTGCTGTGTGCTGATGAAGGACTGCCATGTTGCTGGACTGCACTCTGCTGGACTCCTTCTTTGCTATGCTGACGTCCTGCCTGCTGCCCCCCTGCCTGGGTGAGAAGGACTGGACCTACATCTTTTGAACCAAGAACCCAAAGGGACTCCAAGGGCTGATTGGCTGGCCTCCTGATCTGAAGACTCAGGGACTTAACAGTCTTCGAACAACCTTGCATCTGCACCTGGACTCTGCCATCTGTGAGTGTACTCTGCCGAGTGGTGCCACCCCTGTCCTGGAACCTTGGAAGTGGGCTTAAGGTCCTTTGCCAGCCTCTGTGGATCCAGTGGAACGACGCATCTCCTCTGCTGCGCAGAGCAACCCCGAGCAGAACGGATGCATCTCTGCAGATTGGACCTTGTCGCAAAGACTTGCATCGCCACTGCAGCCCACATTCCCTTCAGAACCGATGCTGCGTGACGCATCCTCAGTGCAGGCCCTAGTATCTCTCATAGACGGCAGCCTCGATGATGATGCCGGACTCCTCATCGAAGACTCGCAGCTCCTCAGAACCGATACATCGCTCCAGCTGCGCGACACATCCCTGGCTCTGGGCTTAGCTTTATAACCCCTCATCAACAGGATCCTCAACGCAACAGGACCTCACACTGCAGCCGCGCTGCATCTCGGAACCGGCGCATCGCTTCGGCTGCATGGCACATTTCTGACGCAGGTTCACTCAACGCTCCACAAACCAGAATTTAAGGTACACTGTTCAGTGGGCCTAACTGGGTCCCTGTAGCCTTCCTGCACTTCATCACGGTCGGGCTCAACTTGTTACATTGTCCCGGTCCAGCGGGACCAGATTTCCACAGTTGGTGCTTTGTGCCTTTTGGCCTCTTGTTTTATTAAACACTACTCTATTGTTCTAACTCTGTTGTGGGCTCCTTTTGTGGTGTGTTTTCACTGTGTTACTGTTTGAAGTGTTGCACAAATACTTTACACATTGCCTCTAAGTTAAGCCTGACTACTCTGTGCTAAGCTGCCAGGGGGTTGAGCACAGGCTAATTTGGGGTTTGCTTGTGCCTTAACCTGACAAGGTTTGTGGTTGCTGCTTGACCAGGGTTCACACGCCAGTCAACAAGAAACCCAATTTCTTACAGGTGTGAGTTGAAATTTGCAATCTACCCAAGCGGATATTAATTGGGTAGGTCAGACTGAAATTTTGGGTGGCCAAAGGACTTCTTGCAAATTGTGCCCTCTTTTGTGACCAAGACAATAGTACATCTGGTCCTTTGGGCCTCTGAAGAAAGAAACAGTGCACATGCTCAAGTGGAAACATAGTTTTAAATATGTAAGGAAAGGTTAAAAAGATTCCTTCATAAAACGTGGAACAACCTCAAAAAGATGAAAATCGACAAACTCTGTGGGTGAATCACCATGTGCATAATATATATTTTTTATTTAAATATCTTTTGACAGAATTCAATTCCTAGTACTATTAGAAAACTAGAAATTAAGTTTTTGATGAGCTCTATTCCTTTAACCAGCAAAGAAGGATCAACATCTAGTTGGTGTGATCACCTGAATATTACTCAAATATGGTTCTCATTAAAGTCTGAGTTGCTCTCTTCCTGTCCTGTCCATTAAAGGGATGTGGTATCCTGTGATCTTAATTTAATCTCTTAGAAGAAACTTGCTACTATTTTTTTTCCTTGAATGAAGTCAGATTAAGACAAATCCAGAGGTCTCCGTGGCAACACGTTCCAGAATTTGTTGCCTAGCTCCTTGCCTAGCTCCTTGATACCCCTGCCTCCATGCTTCATATAGTGGAAACTGGCATGTTTGATTTGGTTTGCTTTGCTTGATCTCTGGCCATGGTTGCATATGTAAGAAGAAAAAAAAGGCTTTAAATATTTCATGCCAAGGCCCTACTAAAGTTTGAACGCAATACAGAGAGATTACTATTTTGCTTTCTGCTCTCTTAGATACCATTGAAGTTTTTTTGCAGGCGAGAGAGATATGATTGAATTTGTGTGAAGCAAAGCCTGGCTGCTTGATTTTGTAGATCCCTTTTTTCAAGGCTCCAGAATAGACAAAGCTGTGCTAATCAAGTCTCAATAACACCACTTCCTTGTTAGTTCAGTGAGATGTGGTAATTGGAGAAGCCGAAGGATCATTATCTATAATATGCAAGCAAAGTTGGTATTTATAACCACTGTGGTGATCTGAGAGTTGAATAAAAATGCAAGTATGTGATCAAGGCAAAGCAGTCTATAGAGACCTGCCCACGAATTCATCCACTTACTGCAAATGGTACACGATGAGTTGGCCAAACTATGGCTGAACATTAAGGGCCTGATTTAGAGTTTGGCAGATGTGTTGCCCCACCACAACCATGACAGATATCCTGTCCGCCTTATTAAACGTACATTATATTCTGTGACATTTTTAATAAGGTGGGCGGGATATTCATCACGGAGTAACCTGTCTGCCAAGCTCTAAATCAGGACCCAAAGTTAAAGAACATAAGAAACCCAATGTAATATCTCCCTAGAAGCAGTGTTTAATTTGAGCCTGTGGTTTCTGGTGCTCAGCACTGGTACTTAATTGTCAACACTGGCACTTATGACAGTGTGCCACATGGTTGTGCTGTTTGCCTAATTTAGAGATGAGCACGACAAGAGTTATTAATGATTTCAATATACATAAAACATTACTAATACCTGCTGTGCAAGCCATTCTTGTAGCTTTGGGGGCCTGGAATAGAATAGAGTGTGGTGGTTAGTAGTTGTGTTGGTACGGTCAATGGCAGCGCTTGCAGGGGAAATCGGTGGTGCAAGCTGCACTGGCCTCCTGATGAGGGCCATGGCAGTAATTTTGTTACAAATTAAGCACTGCCTAGAAGTAAACAGTGGAGTACACGTGAAATGAAACCTAATTTGATCCATGAAAATGTCTGGAGCAATGATGAAGGCTTTGCACAGAGACTGTCCACCAACCTCCGATCATTCCACTTGTGATTTTTTTTTTTTAAATGTTACCCTGTCCTTTAACTTTGGCACCCTCGTTCCTGGGTTAGGGAACCGAGAACGATGGATTCCTGAAGAGGTGATTTTGGCGCCGACTGGCTGGATACCTCCCAATGATGGAGTTATTCTCAAACAGCGATTATTATACAATTCAAAGGGCACAGCATAAATGTGTTGTGCCATTTTCATGTCAAAGTGCAGATATATGCCAAACATTATGGAATATTTCAGTATCACTGAGACTTTTCAAAATATGTTTCTTTTGTATCATTATTTTAAGGACAAGTGAATAAATAGGCCTTGCTTATAAGAGTGGACTGCTCCCATGTAAGTGTCTTAACAAAGGCGGGATGCACGTGTTTTCACGCGCCTCTTCAGTGCCTTTTGTGAAGCTTTCCATCTTTGCAAGCGGCTTCCTCGACTGTGCAGCGCGCGGACTCTGTTTCATGAGCACGGCCAAATTTCCCCGGTGGCATGGCCTTTTACCACAGTTCCATGTCAGTGAACGTGCCCAACAGGTGTCAGTGTAAATCCAAAGATCGAAATTGATTGTCAAGAATGATTTATATACTTCAGACTTTCCTCGGGTAAGGAATGTATGTTCGGATTCTCCTCTGTCATTTAGACCTGCCTCGAGGCGTTCCCCGCTCTCCCATAATGGCATTTTACTCTGGTTCTACTTCCATACTTGTACGATTTCAGAACACTGCATAAGCGCTTCGACGTAATTCAGCCTCGTAGTCTTGAGAGAGAAGCTTTTCAAGTGAGAGAAACTCCAGGCTACGCCTGTGTATATTTATAGTTTACAAGCAACCAGGAATTGAGAAGTACACGGCGCGACAGTTCAAGGTCTCAGGCACCATTCACGCTGCTCGTTCCAAAGAGTACGGTCAGCAATATGGGCTTTCAGTCAGTGTACTCGCTGTTTATGCATGTAAGCGTCACACCTTGCAAGGCGAGTAAACCCGTATTCTCTGGCTCTCTAAACGGGTGGTGGTGAAGACAAGTTGTCCTCCCGCAGCGCAAAATATGAAACCAGCATGTCTTTTGACGCCAAGACCAGGCTTATATTTTTTGTTTGGTAGACATGTATCCCTCAGTACAAAATTGTGTGAACCATGCACACCGTAAACAGTTCTCAATCCATTGGCTGTGCTTTTCTAGCCTTTGGAGATTTTGTGCCAAAACATTTACCCAGCCAAACTCTGAAAATGTGCACAGTGTTTAAATGCTTTCTTAACACCACTGAAATGTTATATTGAAAGTGAACTAAAAATAACCTTGTATAGAAAAATGTTCTTTTAAAATCCAGAAAGGAGGCAAGTCAGCCCTCAATAATTGTTCATTGTTGTAATGAAGGACAATGGTAACTTGGTACAAAGGGTGGTTCTTAATCAGGGGATTACGGGAGGCATCTACGATGAATGGAGACCCCACCTTTTGGGTGGCCCTTTCAGCCAGAGGCCGTGAGGGTCTATGGGGTATGCGAGTCTCAGGGACCCCTCACCATATTCTTCAGGGCAGGCCATCATATTTCTATGCCACTGTTGTAAAGAGAAATAGATAACCCAAAATATGGCCTGTAGGTTGTATCAGACCTATCACGCTGCCCTAATGTGAGAGTCTTTCATTATGTCCTCATCGCGTTTGTATCCTTCTTGGACTCGCCTTTAGGGGATGATGGCAAAGTGGCTTTTTGAAGAGAAAAGCATCAGCTTGGCTGATCGAATTTAATGGGAGAAAATGTCATGCTCTGTTGCAGTACCATAGTCTGATGTGAAGACAAAGAGAGGAATTTCTTATTTTAGGTGCCATATTCTGTGTTTGTTGTTAGAAATGGGGGTCTCTAGTTGGCAGAAGTGTGCACCTTTGTCCAAGTAGGGACCCTTCCTTCTAGTCAGGATAAGGGAGATACACACTTTAGATAACCTCCGCTCACCCCTTGGAAGGTTGGCAAGAGCAGACAGGCTTATCCCAAAGGAAATGTGTAAAATATTTGCGCCCAGACACACAGTAACACAGTAAAAACACTACAAATGAACACCATACCAGTTTAGAAAAATAAAGTATCTTCATCTAAACCAAACAAAACCAAAACGACAAAGATCCAACATACACAATTCAAATATGACTTTTAAAAGGTTTCAGGCAATTTTGTCCATAAAAAACTATGGACGCGTGACTTTTACACAAAGTACCTCAAATGCGTCAAAATCCACAAGGCAAAACAGCTACAGAGAAGGGAAGCATCGGGAAACACAGTGATGCGTCAGTTCCTGAGTCCTTAGGGAGGCGATGCAACAGTTCTGCTGCATTCAGGAGAAGTGATGCGTCGAATCCGGACTGTAGGGGGGCAGATTTTTCAGCCAGTGGCAGGCACTGCATCGATTCTTCGGCCGCACGGCAGAAGAGTGTGGTAATTTCTCCCGCTCAGCGGTGCTACATCGGAAAAACAGGAGCTGGAAGGGTGATGAGTCGATTTTCTTGGATTCTTCAAGCTTTTTCAGCTCCCAGTAACAGGAACAACCCCCAGAGGCCCAGAACTGGAACAGGCACCTCCTGGCAGGCCAGAACCCCCAGCAGTGGAGTTCAAGGAAGCTGGCGGTGAAGTCTTTGTGTCCCTGAGACTTCAGAACAGGAGGTAAGCACACACAAGCCTTTGGAGATTCTTTACAAGCAGGTTCACAGCAAAGTTCCAGTCTTTGTCCTCTCCTTGGCAGAAGCAAGCAACTGCAGGCCAACCCAGGAAAGCAACACACAGCAAAGGGGCAGTCTCCTCCTCATAGCTCGTTAGCTCTTCTTCCTTGGCAGAGGTTCCTCTTGATTCCAGAAGTAATCTAAAGTTCTGGGGTTTTCGGTCTAATATTTATACCCCATTTTCTCTTTGTAGTATTTGTTGCAAGAGTCTCTGAGCACAGTAAAAAGCAATTCTGTTCTCCCTGGTCCAGCTTCAATACAGGAGGTGGAGACAGCATTGTGCAGAGCAGACACAGCCTATTCAAGTCTAGTGAAAACTCCTCCCACCACTCTAAATGCAGACCAGGTCTATTCAGGCTGGCTATGAATCACCCAGGAAAGACAGGACACACCTCAACCCCCCTTGTGACAGTCTAGAGTCAATGCACATCCCCATATCCTGTTGTTTCAAAACCAGTCAGTGAATACACAAACACGCAGAGGCACAGGATGGTTAAACAAGAAAATGCCTACTTTCTAAAAGTGGCATTTCAAACACACAACTTAAATACCAACTACAATAAACGGTGTGTTATTAAATTCTGAGTTCAAAGAGCCTAAACTCCATATCTCTATCTTGTCCCAATAGAAATTTACACTTGTAAGATGTTATAAGGCAGCTCCCATGTTAGCCTATGGGACAGACAGCCTTTCAATAGTGAAAAATGAAATTGAGAGTATTTCACTATCAGGACATGTAAAACACACCAGTACCTGTCCTACCTTTCACCTATTCTGCACCCTGCCCATGGGGGTACCTTGGGCCTGCGTTAGGGGTGCCTTGCATGTAAGAAAAGGGAAGGTTAGGGCCTGGCAAGTGGGTGCACTTGTCAGACCGACATGGCAGTTAAAAACTGCACGCAGATACTGCAGTAGCAGGTCTGAGACCCATTTGAAAGGCTACTGGTGTGGGTGGCACAATCAGTGCTGCAGGCCCACTAATAGCATTTGATTTACAGGCCCTGGGCACACACAGTGCACTTTACTAGGGGCTTACCAGTAAATCAAATATGCCAACCGTGGCTAACAAATCAGAATGACAACACCCAGGGAGCACTTGCACTTTGGCACTGATCAGCAATGGCAAAGTGCCCAGAATGCCTAAACCAGCAAAAACGAAATCCAGCACACAGTCAAAAACTACAGGAGGTAGAGGCAAAAAAGACCGGGGAAACCATGCCAAGGATGCCAGGTCTAACATTTGTTATATAAACGGAGCCTCTTGTGGAATTTGTCCGATTGAGAGTTTGGAAAATAAGTATTCACCTACTATGTATCAAAAGGACTAGACGTTGTAGTGCTCTCTGATAATGCAGTCTTCCACGCATGGTTTCTACAACCCTCTTAAAGATGCATTAAGCAGAAAAGTAGTAATGTGCATGCTCATAGATAATGAATAATTAATGAATAGGTATTTATACTACAGTTCTGTAAACAAATCATCTCAGCGGGCAGGTTACTCTCTTATAAATAACAAACCTAATCCAATAAGCTTGATCGCAAGCAAAATTCATAGCACCATATTCATGCACTGTTTTGGAAGAATCCAGTTTCTGCCTCCAAAAGAAGGCATGCTTTAAGCAACTAACTGATACTTCGCATTCAAATTCCTGATGTAAAAGCTCGAAGTCTGTGCAGAACTATAAAGCAATTGACAGGGTATTCAACAAGTGGGTCAGCCCAGAGGTTATCAAGTTAAAAAGACTAGGACACAACATGAAGCAATGCTAGAAAAATTAAACTGGACACATTTGGTGAAACCTGCTGCAAAATCTACATGAAGTAATAGAACAAGACTATCCATATAGCAAAGCTCCAGCATGCCAAACAAATTGATGACACATCCAACCAAACAGTGAAATTTCAGATTCCTTTAAGAGGTTAGGGAATTGTCGTCTGCCAGGAACACTGCTTATGCTTTACCAATCACTGCTGATATTTCATATCAATTGTAAGCGAAAGGCTGGAAAAATATGCTGTGCCATCTTTGAAAAACCTAATAAAGCCTCCAGATTACCTCATCACACCACGAAGAAACTAGACATCTTTGACGGCCTGTAGCTCCATGCCACAGGAATGACTAAACACTCTGCCACCCAATGAAACCCTCTTTGGCTGTGGCTATGAATGACCAACTGAATACCTTAGCTGCATATTTATGGAGATTATTGTTAGACCTAGCATCCTTTGAATGGTTTTCCCCCTAACCTCTTGCCTTCAACCCTTGTGTTTTGCTGACTTCATTTTTGCTGGCTTTAGGACTTTACCACTGCTAACCAGTGCTAAAGTGTTTGTGCCCTCTCCTCAAAACATGGTATATTTGACTTATGCCCAATTGGCATCTTTAATTTACTTATAAATCCCTAGTAAAGTGGCAGTACCTGTGCTCGGGGCCGGTTAATTAAATGCTACTTGTGGGCCTGCAGCACTGACTGTGCATCCCACATAAAACATGTCTTAGGTCTGCCACTGCAGCCTGTGTGGGCAGTTTTAAACTGCCATTTCGACCTGGGAAAACAAACCTTTTGACAGGCCCCACCTTCCTTTTAATGCATATGTCACCCCTTGGGTAGGCCTTGGACAGCCCAGAGGGCAGGGTGCAGTGTATTTAAAAAGTTGGACATGTACTTTTTAGTTCTACATGTCCTGATTGTGAAAAACTCTTAAATTCGTTTTTCACTACTGCAGGGCATGTCTCTCCCATAGGATAACATTGGAGTTACCTTATTACATTTATTAAGTGATAAGTTCCAAATGGGAGCAGGTAACCGTTTCATGTTTTGTGTTTCTGGAATTTTAATGAAGAATCCTCTCTCCTGGTGAAGTCGGATTTTAAAATACAATTTTGACAATGACACTTTTAGAAAGTTAAAGACACACAAATGATGGACGTGCTCTCCATGTCACAGGAGTCAAGCTAGCCTGGCTGAGGAGAGGTGATATCCCGAAACCAGTCCCAGGATGCTTGTTTTCGGTTCAGGGAGGACCTGGCCTGGCAGTTCGGGCTGAACTGTTCCCATAGGGAGCAGGGTCAAAACTGATTTGCATATGGCTGGGTTTAAACTGGAATGGCATGGGGAGAAAAAAACGATGGATTAGGCCCAGATCTCTGTACTGGGGTGACTGTTTGACATTGTTCAGCATTCTGTCCATCAATTGTTGTTTTTGCACTTTTAGAAAGTTGCCATTTTTTGCCTTAGCCAATTGGTGCTTGCAGCCTGTCTCTGGGTCACATAACTGGGTGTAGCTGGCAGTGGGGCTCTGGGCATTCTTCCTAGACAGCCACACACAATAGAGGGATTAGGTGTGCCTGTATGGGCCACCACTGGCAGGGTGCGAGGGCTGAGCTTGGCACAACCCTGCTTATACTTGAATAGGCTGTTTCCTGCATCTGCACAAAGGGCTCCATACCCCCTGTAGTTAGTGAGGAGCCAGGGCAGGGAAGGTAGGATGCCTGTGGACTTCAAAGGAAACACCTCTAGTCTTCTCCCACTTTAAAGAAAGGTCCAGGTATAAATACAGGTCCCTTACACTGCAAATCTCTTGCCGATAGCAGCCTTGATGACAACACAGGTTCTTGCATCCCAGCCTCATGGCTCTTCGGAACCACCACATTGTCTCGACTACGTAACGCATCCTCAACGCCGGCCTTCGGATCACAAGCCCTCGTCGACGAGATCCTGGACGACAACGCAGGACTTCACATCTTAGTTCTGCAGCTCCTCGGAACCGACGCATCACCTCAGCTGCGCAACACATTCCTGAGGCAGAACCTCGCAATGCTCCGCAACCAGGATTTAAGGTACCCTTATTCAGTGGGTCTTATTGCGTTCCTGTAGCTGGCCTGTGCTCTATCATGGCCGGCCTGAACTTGTGACTTTGTCCCGGTCCAGCACGACCAGATATCCACAGCTGGCGCTTTTTTGCTTTTTGATGTTATTTTCTCTGAAACCTTTAAAATTGCATGTCTCTGGATCTACTGATTGAATTTTTGTCATTTTGGTCTTGATATATTTATTAACATTCACTATCTTTTCCTAAATTGGTGTGGGATTTTTCTTGTGTTATGTTTTCACTTTATTACCGTTGAAGTGCTGCATAAATACTTTACACATTGCCTCTAAGTTAAGCTTGACTGCTCTCTGGCAAGCCACCAGAGGGTTGAGCACAGGTTAATTTGGAGTTTTCTTATGCCTCACCCTGACAACCACTGTAGTTCCTGCGTGATTAGGGTTTTACCCCCCACATCCCCCAAACCATTAATCCAATTTCTCACAATAATGAATACATATTTTCAACTGGACTCATTCCTTTTGAACCTTAAACATAACATAGTCATGCTAGTGATGGAAAGACCAATTCGAGGTCAAACTAATAATCCTATATCCACCCTCACTTCTAGAGCAATATCATGGATGGCATACATCAGCTTACAAGACCATGTGCAAGTGAAAGTCATGCTCCTGGATCAGCAATAACAAATTAGGCCACCCAGGGGGACAGACTCTATTCTAGCTGGCTTCACAAAGCCCCCCCCACTTCACTAGGCCAATGAAAGTCCAAAAACGTTGATCCTTCTAAAACTGTCAGCAGTGCACCTTATGGCTGTTATTGGAATACATCTAGACTTCTTGGAAAAATATCCCAGGCTTTTGTTATTATTAATTTTACTTCCTTTCTATTGCAACACTTTCATATCACTAGAAACAATAAAGTCACAAAGATAACACACTCCTCTAGGCATCTTTCTGTACTTTAGGTTCTGAGTGGCTTGTAAAGCTACTCTTGAGCAATTTCCAGCCCCAACATCGACTCTAGCCCCGTTAGAACAGCTGCTGACCACACCGACACAAAAGAGGTTGTTATCCAGACTCTATAGAGAGATGCAAGATAGCACTTGAGGTGCCTGGCCAACATTAGACCCAAATGGTCAATGGATATTACAACTCCCCTGACAGACACATAATGGAAATTTTGCCTTAAGCTAACTGGGGCACTCTCCGACAGCTACCAGCTGCACTTAATACACCTCAAATTCCTCCACAACATTCATTATGCACTTGCTTCCTTACTTCTTATGGGCTTGTGGTCTGACTCGTGCTGATCTAAATGCAGCTTGGCTGATGCAGACTTCTTTCATTTGACGTGGCAGTGCATCCCAGTATACAGCTTCTGGATATAGGTGTTAACAACATTGTCAGATATTCTAGCCCACATAATCCCGTAGTCAATGCACATTGCATTGGTGGGTTGTGTGAACGACTTGCTCCTAATTCCCCAAATGTAAACTGATAGCACTATCCATGCTACCAGCAAAGCGTAGAGTGGCAATACACTGGTGCCATGACCCAGCAAATCTTTTTCCTTAATGAATTATTGTGTTTGTAATAGCAACCTTAGTCTCATAGCACAAATAACAGAAATGAAAGTTGCAAACCCAGATGTTGGTCCCATGCTCACTGTGCCACTGAAACCAATCTATACCCGACTTCAGGGCAAAACTGGTCTTGGGCTGGTTGGGTTCTGGCTAAGGAAGGACCTGGCCTGGAAGTTCAGACTGGACTGTTTCTATTGGAGCAGGGTCAAGACTGATTTGTATATGGCTGGGTTCAAACTGAGGTGGCAAGGTGTGCAAAATAACAATGGACTGGGATGTGGCCCAGAGTGCTTGCCAGTGGCTGAGATTAATTCAAGCACTCAATCTGCCACTTTTTTTATACTTTAGTGTGTCACTCTAAGTGGGACAGGTATGCTCAGATGTGGGTACCGTGCACAATGTGTCACTGGAACCAAGCTATACCTGGTGGATGAGCCCTAGCTAGGGTAAAACCAGTCCTGGGTTGCTAGTAATCTAGTTCGGGGAGGACCTGGCCTGGCAGTTCGGGCTGGACTGTTTCCATTGGAGCAGGATCAAGACTGATTTGCATATGGCTGTGTCCAAACTGAGGTGGCACCGTGTCCAAAATAGAGATGGACTGGAATACACCCAGAGTAATTGCCAGTGGCTGAGATTAATTCAAACATTCCACCCATCACTATTTCGTATACTTCAGAATTATTACTAGTGACATGTTGGTTATACTTAGCACTGTGCTGAAACTTTATAATAAGATATCTGACCAGCTATAGTATTAAGAAAACAACAAGTTACATTGTTACCTCCAAAAATGTAGGTAACGTTCAAGCACTTGGATATTTTAATATGTGAGTTAGTAAACATTACTCCACAGCATTAATTCTGAATGGCCGCTGGAAATGCTATTACCTAAAGCAATTGATTCCCAAACCGACTAATGACAAAATATTGGCACCTCCTACAAAATACCAAACCTAATATTAACCTATCCCCTAAAATGATCTGAATATTTTGGTATTCCAAACTGATCCCCGAAATGATTATCTCATTCATAATGCCAAAGTCTGGTTTCGCGTTATTGAAAGCTCGATACATAATCTAGACTTCTTCAAGAAATGCTGCATCAGGTTCTAACAGATTGTGCACATTTCTGCATAGCACAGTTTGGAAGGCACACCTGTGTGACTGTGATTGATGTGAAATCTGATTATTTAGCTAAATGAAGACTTTCCTTTCACACCAAAATGATGCTTTCTTTGTCACCACCAGTTGAGAATCCTACAACGAGGACTCGCCTGCAGCCTAAATCAGAGTGCTGCCTGGTGACAACTTCCATTAGAGCACTGAAAAAAAATTTTTCTGGGACTCATGCCGTGCTTGATTACTCACCAACAAAGATTAAAAAATGCAGTTGCTTCCTTCGCCACAGAGTCCAGCAGAAGGTGGCACGTGCTCCATTTTATGTATTGGCCGGATGGCTGTCTACGAGTTAGCTGATCAAGTTTCAGTGCGTGGGTGGGCATAAGGTACTTCCTTTCATCGGTTCCTCATTCACTCTTGGGAGAGCAGTGGCGGTTCCTACGCTAAGGCTGAGGAGCGTCACCCCACTGCTTTTTTGCAGTGAAACAAATGGAAAATAAAATTATAATAACGTGTTATTATCATTTTATTTTGTCCTACTTATGCAGCTTTGCGTGAGGGGGCGGTGCAGGGGAGGAGTGGTAAACAGCACCCTCCTAAGTGCGCAATGACTGCTTGGCCGTCCTCTCGGGCTGCCCAAAACAGTCTTGCGCACTTCGCATGCTCTCCATGCAGGTTGCATCACAGTCTACGTGGAGAACATGCCCAGGCCTCCAGTCAGCGTCTGATCACAACGCTGCTAACGCACTGTTGTGATTGGCTGACTGGGAGCCTGGATGTGCTTCCTCTGGCTGAGCGAGGGAGGACTACGGAGAAGAGACACGGCAAGGAAGCGGCGAGAAGGTACATTTATTTTTTTTCATTTTCTTATACCCGCTTCCCCCCGCGTCTCCTCTGCCACCGGCCACCGCTGTGGCAGAATAGTTATTTTTGGTGAAGGCCACAACTCTGGAGCTCCACAGCCAAACAACCACCCAACCAAGACCCACACTCACTATGCCACAAAGAGTTTAAATCATAATTCTCAAACTTGCCGATTCCAGATTAGCAGTAACGTACGGCCTGTGCTGTGTGATGTTGCCTTGCTGTGACTAACAAGCCATCCACGTTGGAACTAGGCTGAAGGCACAAAGAATTTCACAAAGGAGGCCAACCCTGTGCCCCCTGATGAAGAACTTATATTTATAGCTAGCTGGAGAGGCTCTGATCTGACAGCCCGCGGAAGGATCTCTCAATATGTGCTAAACAGTTCAGCCACCCACCCCTTCTCAGGGAGCGTTTTCCGCATGTCCCACAGGTAATAGAAAAGAAAACATACTCCTTACTGAGAGAAATGCAATAATGTGACAACAGCTGCCACCATCTAGCAGCGGCTCACGGAGGAAAAGGTCACCGCTCACATAAGCTGTCCTCCGACTGGATCATGCAGTCCGTTCGGAGCACTTCTCATCTCATTATTCGCTGCTTATTAAGTCACTTGAGATATAAAAAGGGCTTTTGTAGTAATGAAAGAACTTCCACAATTAGCCAGAAGGCAGCCGTCTATCTTTCTAAAGCATTCCGTTTGGAGTAGAGCTGGCCTGTGTCACCGGATGAATTGTTGTGACAGTGACAAGTGTACTCTTCTGCCGAGAACTGCAATCTTGGCAGTCAGGCTTATATATTTTGTTTTCTCCAAAGGGCAGCGAATTCATGTGAAGTGTGGGGAGTTTTTCTAGCAAAAAGGCACTGAAAATGAAACAAATCATCCAGGAAGCAATGAAATCAAGCTTTCTGCTTTGCTCTTTGTTCTTCATGAATTGTAAATGATGACAATATGCCTCTAATTTCATCTAATGAAAGTTTAATAGCAATTACCGATTTAGAGGCCTGTTCTTGAAAACTGAACGCTTCAGTTTATGTTCCAATATGTGTGGTTTTATTGCAGAGTGGGCCTGGCGATGAAGTTTACAAGGCGAATGTGCATTGGGACGAGGAAGCGCTGCTTTAGGGCATCATTGATTTGCAAACAACACAGATATGTGTCCCTGAAATCCCCATGAGAGATGTACTCAGAACCCTACACTCAGCTGCTTACATCTCGGAATACTGAAAGTTTACAATAATTAAGCCAATATGCTGCAGTCTCATGATAAACTGTATGCCCTGGGCAAGTTCCCACATGCTGTGCCGGTTACAGCTAGTTTAATTCATATTATCCTGATTCAGGAGCATAATATAGTCATGAGGGCTTGATAACCGTGATTGGACATGTGGCTGAATTTAAAGGAAATTGTTTTGGAGTGAACTAATGGTTTTCACAAAATGCTTGGAGTGAAAGAAACAAATAGTTAATGCAATGTCTGCAACACTGCCCTAAGCCTGTAATACCAAGCCACCCCTAACTTAAGTAGAAAATTCATCTTTTGTTAAAATTAGAAAGGATCATGTGGATTACTTTTATGAAATCTAATGGTAGACGAGCACTAGGCAGATTGACTGTTGCCTAGAGATGTAGTTGGGGGCAGCCGGGATCAAGCGTGGACGCAGGCGAGAAGGTATAAGAGCATAGTGGTCATCAAATATTGCTTTCAATATTTTCGTGATGTTGGGCTCGCCTGCTTTTTCATGGGGGCAAGGGTTTAGGAGGGAGATTGTAAAAATGTGAATCATTTGCTTCTCATGGATGCTTTTCGAGTTTAAATAACAGTCAGGGACCACTCCTAAAATAAACAAAAAGGTCATATGGACTGCCACTTTGATATTTTGTTGTTCAATTTGGACAGGCTTAACATAAGAAGAAAGGTGTCAAGTAATTATGCAACACTTCAAACAGTAACACAGTGAAAACACCACAAAAAGAAACCACACCAGTTTAGAAAAGAGATTATTGTTTTAGAAATAAAACAAGACCAAAATGACAAAAATACAATCAGTAGAAGACAAGATATGAAATTCTAAAGATTAAAAGTGAAAAATAGAGCTTGGAAGCAGTAAGTGGTTATGGGGTTATCTTGTCGCGCTGCACCAGGGCAAAGTCAAGAGTTCAGGCCGCCCACAATGGAGCGCAGGCCAGATATAGGTGCCATGGAAGGCCCGCTGTACAAAAGTACCTTGATCCTGGTTGCAACAGCGAGATGCGGGGTGCAGCTGAGCGATGCATCATTGTTGATCCCACAGTTGAGGTAATGCATCGATTTTCTTCATGCAACGATGGTGATGCACTAGTTCTGATGACAAAGTGCTGATTCTGTGATGCGTTGGTTTCAAGTTCCATGCATCAAGTTTCTCCACGCAATCGGGGGGGGGGGGTCGTCGATTGTCTCTCACTGCAGTGGCGGCGAAGCCGTGGTTCTGAAGAGTCAGTTCTGATGACGATGCAGTGGTTCCAAGTGCGATGCAACAGTTCTGTTCCTGCGACAGCAGCGATGCATTGATTCTGCTTCACACAGTAGAGGATGTGTCGGTTCCACTGGAGCAAGCACCTGGGTCCACTTCCAATGGACCAGGCACTTGAGCAGGGTGTAAGACTTTGGTAAACCTGAGACTTAAAACAGGAGGCAAGTCAGCATGCCCTTGGTGATCACTCTGGGTTCAGGTCAAAGAGACTAATTATTCCAGAGGGTAGCAGGCAGCAGGGCAGCACAGCAGAAAAACAGTTCTTCCAGAGCAGCAGTCCAGCAAAGTGGCAGTTCTTGTAGTAGCACAGCAGTCCTTCCTCCTCGCAGAGTTTCTTCACTGTAGTAATGAAATGAAATGATGAAATGAATTTGTACTTGTAAAGCGCACTGCTACCCTGAGGCTTCCTGGCGCTGAACGCATACCGCTGTGGAACCCTTCCTGGCTTTTCCCTGTGAAATGTCCACTCCTGGGCACCCCCAAGGTGAAGCCAGGCAGTAGTACAGCAGTCCTTCCTCCTGGCAGAGTTTCTTCACAGGTCCAGTGGTGTCTGATTTGGTGGGGTTAGAGACCCAGTACTTATACCCAGTTGTGCCATTGAAGTGTAGGTGACTTCAAAGAGGGCTTTGAAGTGCCTCTCAGTTCTGGATCCAGACTCATTACAGGGGGGTATGCAGCCCTTTGTGTGTGGACAGGACACAGCCTATTCAGGTGTGTCAGCTCCTCCCCAAGATGGCCCCTCAGGATGTGGATGGCCACTCAGTCACACCTAAGCTCTTATTGTGTGTGGCTGTCTAGAGGAATGCACAAAGTCCAGCTGTCTCCCACCCCAGACGTGTATTGGAGACAGGCTGTAGGCACACATGGCTAAGAGCAGAAAAATGCCATCTTTTTAAAAGTGACATTTTTAAAAGGGTAGTGATGAATTCAACTTTACCAGCAAAAAGGATTTATCACTACCATTCCAATGAGATGAATCATGAATGAATTAATGAATGAATGCACATGGATACTCAGAAAGAGTGTCCCGGTGCTGTTTAGGTGGCAGAAAGCGGACCTGAGCCAAGGACCACTGATCTCCTGTCATCATTAAGTGTGTTCAGCTTTTTAAAAAATGTTTACTTCATCCGAAATAGACCTCACATGTTCAGGCAGCTGATTCCACATACCAGCCGCTTTAACAATAAAGGAAGAGCTGCCCTCTATAGCCTTTAAAATGGGGAACTGCAATTAATCCGGCTTTCCTGGAACACAGGGGTCTTCCAGAGCTGTAGTCCTTGATTCTTTCGTTAAAGTACAAAGGCCCCTTGTTGTAGAGGGCTTGGTGCGTCAGGGTCAGTGCTTTGTAAATTATATGTTTTTGAACTGGCAGCCAATGAAGTCTCTCCTGAAATAATGATACTGATGTTTATTTCGGTATTTTATACAGTAAGCGGACAGCCATATTCTGCATTACTTTTAACCGCTGGATCAGATATTCTGGAAGGCCCAGATATAACACATTGGTGTAATCCAGCCATGAAAAAATCAGCGACCTGACTACTGTGACTTGGGCATCATGCGGAAGAAGTGGAAGAAACTTCTTCAGCATGCAAAAGATCCAGAAGCACATTTTCACTACTGCTGATAGCTATGCCCCAAATGAAAGTTGGGCGTCAAACATGACTCCCAGATTCCTTGCCACCACTGTTGAAGGAGGCAGAGGAGGAACCATGTTGGGCCAAGCTCTTACCCATCCTGGAAGGGGATTCCACCCAAACAACAAGATTTCCATTTTGTCAGGGTTGCACTGCAGTTTATTGGCCTTCAACCAGTCGAGCAGAGCTACCATACGACAATGAAATGCAGCCTTAGCATTTATGGAATCCCCATCATACATGAGCAGGAGTAAGAGATAACCTTGATGTTAAATGATTCAAGCAAATATGCCAGAGGTGACATGTAAATGTTGAAGAGTGTGATATTTAGGGAGGAGCCTTTCTGCACTCCCCACTTCAACATTTTTACTCCTGAGGTATATGGCTTTATCCAAACCACCTGCTCATGTCTCTCAAGGAAGGAGCCCAGCAAACTTAGGGCAGAGCCTGCCACACCCAGATGTTCTAACCTGTACAGCATGATGTTATGGTCTACCATATCAAATGTGGCTGACAGGTCTAACAGTACCAGAGCCACATTAAGGCCAGAGTCTAAACTAGTTTTAATGGATTTGGAACCTCTAATAATGTGATCTCGGTGCTGCGGCGGGCTCTACACCTTGAATGGGTATGATGGAGCAAGTTGTTCTCAGTCAGAAAGGTGGTAAGTTGTTGATTCACCAACCTTTCTAAAAACATGACTGACCTACTCCTACTCAATCAGGAATTACAGCTTATAAGTGTAATAACCTCTCAGAGGGATAGGCCTCACAGTAGTGAAAAACAAATTTGGGAGTGTTTCACTACCAGGACATGTAAAACTTAAAAGTACATGTCCTACCTTTTACTTGCACAGCACCCTGTCCTATGGGCTACCTAGGGCCTACCTTAGGGGTGACATATATGTAATAAAAGGGGAGTTTAAGGCTTGGAAAGGGGTTTCAATTGCCAAGTCGACATGGCAGTGCAAACTGCACACACAGGCTCTGCAGTGACAGGCTTGAGACATGTTTTACGGTGCTACTTATGTGGGTGGCACAATCAGTGCTGCAGGCCCAGCAGTAGCATTTAATTTACAGGCCCTGGGCACAGGTAGTGCAATCTACTAGGGACGTATAGGTACATTAAATTCACCAATTGTGGATAAGTCAGTCGAACCATGTTTTAGGGGAGAAGCACATGCACTTTAGCACTTGTTGTCAGTGGTAAAGTGCTCAGAGTCCTTAGGCCAAAATTGGAGGCAAGCAGGCAAAAGGTTTGAGGGAAGTCCACCCTAAGGCTGTCAGGTCTAACACGGTACAATAAAGCCACCTCAGAATAGAGGTTGAAAGTGACCTTTATTGGCTCCAGTTCAAATCCTTGCTGTGGAATTCTGTTTGCTATATTTTCTTGAATCAGTATTTGCATTGTCACAAAAGTCAACATGTTACAGGAGGAGAGTGTAACTACAGCAACTGTGTGGGCAGCGATAGCTAACTGATGCTCTAAATGAAAAGGATGGGTCTTTTGGAAAGCCTGATTTAGTACTAGCTGGAATGTTGACATGGGTTACATACATAGTGTTTCATTGAAGGGGTGACCCAGAATGTTGCTTTTGCTGGGGCGGCCAGTTAGTACCGAGACAATGAGGAAAACATATACAAGGTTTATCTCCTACGTGCTGGAGATTTGCTGTTTTCTTAAGGGGAACTAGGTTGATGGGTCATTAAAGTAGGTTTTTGCTACTTAAGAAGGAAAAAAGTGTGTTGACTTAGAGGACCTCAGTAATATGGAGTCTTCTGGCTCACTTATATTATTTCCTAATTTATTTTTAAATCAGTAACGTGTATGCTGAGTTGATCCAGACTAAGATTGAATATTATTATTACGCAAAGTTTGACGTAATATTTATGTGTACTTTGAATTTCTATACAGGAATTGCAGATATCTGGCGCTTAGCCATAGCACTGATGTGCAATATACAATATCCAAATACTTAATGGACATCTACTATTACATCTTGACCAGTGAGAAGTGTGAATACCCAAATAGAAGATAGGATATTTTGGAGACAGTCTATGTATATGGTGACCAGGACTTGTCATTTCCTTGATGTCACTTAACTAGACAGTAGACATTATATTATAAGTACATATCAAGTTATAGTAGATTTCATATTCTTGCACTAGTGCAGGTGACATTTTATTTGTACATTAAGACTACTGACTCTCAGGTAGTTTTAGAAAATATAATTGGATATTTTACCTCCACGTTGGTTTAGCTTTTGTAATGATATCCCAATGTCCTACAATTTCCTTGACTATGACCATGCTTGTCTGTCAATCTGCCCTTATAATCAGCCCAAATCATTCTTTCTTCCACCACCCATTTTTCCCATCTGGGACCGAGATCGCAAAACGAGGATGCTCATGTTGTCCATACGATGGCTACCTGGCCAGCTCTAATGGAATAACAGGGGCAGGTATTAAGTCATATTTGTCACTGCATTGTAACAGTGAGCCTCTAACGATTTTGTTTCTGAAACTTTCGATTTCCAACTGTTTCTTTTGTTTGGATAGTTGTAAGAGCAGTATACATTGTGAGTATGTGGATGGGTTTACTGCACCTATTTTGTTTTCAATAGCTTAGTATGCTAATCGAAAATAAGGGCTTGGAAAAGAGTAATACCGACCTTAAAAAATGTTCAGTTTGGTTTATGAGAATACATTTACCACTTCTGACCTACTTGCATGTTTGCCTTCTCAAAATAATTAACATTAACATTTGTGAAATATCTTTTTGTGCTCCAATTAAAAAATAAAAGTAAAAATGCCTCCCTGCTCCCCGCATCCTAGTGCCTGTACAGTTGTAGGACAGTTTGATCTGACAGTCAGAATATTTGAATTAACCTCAGAATGCCAGAAACTCATTGATTAAGAACTGTATCTATCTGTATTGTTTTTTCTGCAACAGTTCTTTTGATTTTTCTTGTTTCAATCAAATGTTTTTCGTTCAATGAATGTTAGTTTTTTTGGTTCTGGGCACTGAACGCCTCCCTTTATAAACCTGGATGCCATGGGATTTACGGCACACTACTAACCACAGAGTTACAGAAAACACACTTCTTCTCTCTTCGATTTCAGACAATGATGATGTTTTGACTATTGTTGGAAAAATAGCAAATTCAATCACTCTAAGTTATACTGCAGTTCTGTTTTTCTTACAATTAATGTGTTTTTTGTATAGACTATGGAACAGTACCCACTTCATTGCTGTTCCTCACAATGTCACTTTTAGCTTTAAATAATTCCCTTTAAACACCAATAGTAGCCAATCAATCTGCTGAAGTTGTTGACAATTTAACCATTAGTTTAGAAATAGAATATACCTCTTCAAGCAGGATCTGTATCATCTTTTCTTTACCCCCATATAAAATTTGTTGTTAGAATTCAAGAGGTGTATCATGTTTCGCTAACATTTCCCAATATTGGTAAGCAAGTTCTATCACTTAATGTATTGGGGATAGTCATATTAGCCGCACATATGGTGTTTATTATGTTCTGACAAAAAAGATCCCTCAAAGGTGGACTAATATGCTTGATACACATTGGTTACCTACAGAGATGATGGATTTCCTGCATAACCAACCATTAAATACTATGCTAAAAGAGCCATTTCAATACTAGTGTATTAATGCGGTTGGTTGCTATCAAGTGGACAATTTAGTTTGGATGTAATATTTTCTGTTTCCAGATCCAAGCCGCATTTTAAAACAATATGCCAGGGGATAACATTTACTAGATGATGTACTAGACATAGACAAGTGATAAATAAAAAAAAATTGTGATTAAACAAATCAGAAAGGCGGACACATCCCCCAGATGTCATCATCAAAAAGGGGTTACCTAATAACCAAAATTAATTAAATATGGAGATTGGACGCCTATGTTTCAGATGGTGCTTTGTATTCCTTCTTCAACCAGGCCTCAATATTTGACCCTAAGGCTGATAGATGACAGTGAATATTTGTGTAGAGGTTTGATGTTTGCTGTAAGACAATTTGATCAGGGGACATTTTTCATACTTTCCAATTTTTAATGGAAGAGAAAAAAATTGCTAATTTACTCCTTATGATCAAATCCAAGCATCACTGGTGTATTTAACAGAAACATTTTCCATCAATCTTATCTAAGTGATCACTGATTACACGTTGAATAGAACAAAAAACTAAAGAGGACAGGGCTGTGCCAGGTGATTTCAATTTCAACTTTGGTTTCATCATCAAGCGATCAATATTTTCAGTCTTTGTGGCAGAAAATAAGACATTTAAACAAAATTAGATAATGGAGCCAACGAGATCAGCTTGTTCACTGGATATCTCTTAGCTTCCATCTTCATTGACCTATAGGCCCATGCTGAGAATGAGTGATCAATTTGGTGAAAGATTTACTGTAGCCCCCAGATGATTTGCATCTTTCTTTTGATTCTAGAGTATTTCAATAAGATGGAGTATATTTACACTGCAATAGTATTTTTAAGACTTCTGTATGTCTTTTCAAACAATGTTTTTAACTAAATCATGAACACGTTTAATTACTTCCAAGTGTTTTGGAAACTAAGATTTATACCAGAGTAGTTTGATTCAGATTTCAAGTGGATGCTTGGATGATTTTTGAAGCACTTTTTAGGGTCCCTTTGTTAAACTGCATTGGTTTCTTTTTACCTATGTTTAAATTTAAATGCCTGTGCATTTAAAAGACTTGAGGTAGCGTGCATGCGTAAACACAGACAGGCGTTTTAGCCATGTATATAATGTTATAGGCTCAAATAAGGCTATGAGGCCGGACGATTTTCAGATAAAAATGCTTACTTCTCTTCAGGACCTCAAAAAACACATCAAATTAAAGATATTAAATGCGAATTCATGATAGACCCTCTCAGATGCGTGAAACTTTATTGAAAGAATAAGCTCTTTACTCGCAGATGTGTGCAGAAATTAGAAGTAAAACAAAAATGAAAACGTGTTTCAGCAAAAGCTTGTAAGGCAATGCACCATCAAACAATACATCTTCATATAGAGTGGGAAAAGGTGATTTCTCTTTTGAGCATCTGCAATGAAACAACCTTTGTTTTATCTTTTGTCGACCATGGGTACCAAAGTTACATTCACCATGGCGAATCTCTTTAGGGCAATGCCGTGTAAGCATTACATTGTCTGATTATCAGCTTAAAAATCCCTAGTGCAGTAAAACAAGCTAAAAACGACATTGTGGAGAAAAACAAAATGAAAGGGAGGAGAGGAGAGGAGAGGGAGATTCCTTCTTATAACTAAAATTAGATAAACTTAATCCCAATTACTTACTACTTACGCCACCCCGGTCTGTGGCTCAAAAATATGGCAGTCATGTACCCTGACACGGCTGCAATTGGAGAGCAGAGGTCAGGGTAGTCCTTTTTCTTCCTTTCATCTTGATGGATTATCACATCGGAAGTGATGTATTTAACAGTTGGCCCTTTCCCCTCTGCGGGACACCAGATAAAACATCCAGAGTTTTAGACTCAAAGAATGAATGTCTTCATCTCATTGAGTTTTATTTGTCATTCGAGTGAAGTCACTGCGATGCGCAGGATGAAGGGGGGTGAAAGGCATCCAGTAACAGAGTACTTGTTTCATATACTACAAACCGCAAGCTGAATCCCTTTAAGGAGTTTGACCTTCATGTTAGTGACAGGCAATCAATGTAGGCAGCCAAAGGCAGTAAAGTAACTCACTTGATATATCCATATGTCTTCAGCCTGCTCGGATTGGTAAACATGTATATTTCTGAATCTGGGCAAAGAAACCAGAGAAATGCATCCTAGGTTCATCCCTGTCTCGCCCACCATAAAACCGCCATGTGCATCTATGATCGAAAGCTCCCTGGCTGTGGAGGGCTTCAAGCATGGGTGAGACTGCCTTGGATGCAAAGCTGATTCACAGCCCCTTGATAGTTTTGTTCCTGTGGGAATCATCTTCAGAACTGGAACCTTCTCCTGCTCATTCATGTGTTCCGGCTGTGCTCATTGCTATAAGATTCTCGCAGGAATCCGAGACTAGAAGGCGGAGTTACATCTGGGTATGATAAAACTCTCTTCTGTACACAGGTGAGGAAGGCCCTTGTGATGGAATAAGACACCTTTGTATTCCAAGGACAAAAAAAGAGCAAGTGAGTGAACTTTCTTGTTTTTTCTACACACCCCTGAGTTGTTGCTCAAAGACCAATGAAGTGCCTATCTATAGTGCTGCAGATGCAGTGGCACCGTGCCCTGGTCCTCTGCACTCGGATTATTACTGTGTTTTACCACACTACCTGGGCTCATCTGGAGGCATCGTCTGTGCTTGGACTGAGGTCCATGGAATCTTTGCTTCACCATTAATAATGACTCAACTTCACTGTTGAACAAACATTACCTCCTCATGCCAGTCATTACTCATTGATGAAAGCCTAGCTTCTCAAATAGACATCTCGTTGTCCTACTTCCCTTTCATAAACATAGAAAACTAAACATGTATTCCCCAACCTGAAGGTGGATAAAAGGACTACCCACCCAGAGGACATGTCTTCTTTGTGGCAGGCACCCCTGGTCCATTTTTTCAGTGTTGCTAGGGTTCGTTCTTTATTTTGCTTGTTTTTAGTATTTCTCATCTTTAGAGGTTATTGATTTGGCAATTTAGACTGCGGCATGAATTTTATCAGGAAAATAATTAATTTGTTTTCTTTGAGCTCTGATTTGCCTGTATTCAGAGGTGAAGGAACATGGTAGCGTAGTTGCTGGCTCTGCAGTCAGGCTGGCAACTGCTACAAGACACAGCACTGACAGTGGAGGAAGTGCAAATGAAGCAATAGAGGCACTGTGGAACACACCAATAAAGGCTGCTGGTAGCATCAAAGGAGGGATATGAGACTTAGAAAGATGGGTAGACAATCCTCGCGTTTCTTCTTCCAGGTTGGACAGAGCAGAGGTACATAGAATGAATATGCAGCCAGCAAAGAATATAGATGGAGTGTATTTCTTTCTTCATGGATCCCGTTCTAGGGAGCAGGTACATTTCATTCATGTACGAAATCCTTGGGTCTAAACTGCAAAATAGTCTCAATGTGTGATGGACCACTACTAAATGATTGTGCCAAATAACAACACAGAATCGAAGGCTACACACAACAGGAATAGCCAGTGGGCATTTCCCTTTATAGGACGAAATCCCTCACTCACCATAGGTGACATGCTTCATCATAGGGATTCTCCTCTCAAAGGAAAAACCTAGTTCCTTTGAGGGCTACAACCCTCTCACTCAGAGAGAAGAGCTCAGGGACGTTTTCTGACAAGTAGGATATACTAAATCCACAACTGAAGAGCAAAAGGTAAGAGTGAGGGCGCAGCGCAAAAGATAATAATGTGAAAAAAGTGCAATTAAGACTAGCTAGAGGGTGTCCAATCAATGATTTATTCTCAAAAACACCCACTGCCAGGATTAAAAACAGTGCACCAGCGGTATGGATTTAAACCGCTTCGGTGAGGTGAAAAATAACGGTCAACATGTTTCAGCCAAAAAGCCCAATCGTGGGCAAGGCTTTCATCAGGACCTATATTGGTGCTGCTGCGAAAAAGTGTATCAGTGATAAAACTGGTGGTCTCAGCACTTCAAACCACATTCTTTGCACTGGAAGTACTGTTTGAGGCCATCAGAAGAACTGTTATATGGTTTTTCTCTCACATTCAAGGGACTGCAGTTCTGATAAGGACTGACAACATTATTGTCAAGTCTTATATAAATAGACAAGGAGTACATGGTTCAGGAGACTGCCAACCTCAAGTATGATGATCTTTCAATGGGTCAGGCAGCCTTTGTTTTCCTTTTCATCAGTTTAGGTCAAAGGAGTGGACAAAACTGATTCAGTCAAACTCAGTACGATACTTCCTTCTTCCCAAATTTATTGTCTGTGTGATCTGATTTTCAGAACGATCTGCCAGAAGTGGGAATGGTCAGTAATTAATCATTTTTTCAATAGGGGCTCCAGGGATAGAAAAAAGGTTGATTAGGTGATACATGTTCTGACATATCTTGACCTTAATGCCGTCTTTATGTATTTCCTCCTTTCCAATTCATTCCAAAGGTTCTGACAAAAATAAGAGAAAAACTCAGATGATCATGATTATCACTTTTAAGCTTTGTTTAGGAATGGGTCTTTCTGATGTGTCATCTTTACTGTACCCCCAATCTGAGCCAGGCTGTACTGTCACCTTTTCGCTTGACAGTTTGCAAATTGAAAGGGTAGGGTTTCAGAGGAAGGGATTCTCTTGAAAACTGGTGGTAGCTGTGCAGTCTTCTGTGAGACCTTACATTTTGTGATTTTACTCCCATCATTGATCTACTTTCATAAATGGTATGCAAGGAATGAGGTGGGCCCTTTAACATGTGATGAAGTAAATATCCTTTATCTTTGAAGGATGGTTTTCTTTTGGGTTTTGCTGTTGCTACCCTGAGACTTAAGTTGACAGACATTAAGGCATTCAGAGAACCGTGGAAAGGTGTTGGCTCTTGCAACCTTATGTTTTCAGGTCACTTAAGAGCTTTTCTAGCTCTCTCGGTCTTCAGTAAACAGATTGGTCCCCAGCTAGGATTTGTTGTTGTCTTTTTCTGCTCTTTAGTCACATTGTTTTGAACCATTAGATTCAGTTTGTCTTCAGTTTTTAAAATGGAAAGTGTGTATTCTTGTAGCCACAACGTCTGCTAGGCAGTTGGGGAATTTGGGCCCCTTTCATGTAGACCTCCCTTTTGAGCATCCTTCTGAATAGGTTGGTCTTGAGATCTTTTTTTCACAAACGTTAATACTTCCTCCCATCTGCATCAGGAAGTTATCTTATCTGAATTCATGGCTAACCCTTCTAGACTAGAACTCGAGGCTTTACATAGTTTCGATGCGAAAAAGGTAGTATGGTCTATATAGAACATGTGGCTTACATCAAAAGGGTGGATTCTTTGTTTGTGAATTTTGGTTCTTTCAGGAGAGGTTTGAACCCTTCTACTCCCTTAAACCTTTGGATTTGCTCCACTGTTTCTGTAGTTTACAAAGAAAGCCATTAACCTTGACATGATGGAGTTCAAGGGAAGTCTAACAAAAGCATATCTGCATCTTAGGCTGAGATTCAAGAAGCTTCCTTTTTGATATTTGTAGGGATGATACTTAGGCAGTTCCTTTGACTTTTTTAAGCATTATTGCATCCAGTGTGGGGATATAGAATATGGTGATTTTAGATCCAGAGTTCTTCCCACTATGTGGTAGAATAGACAATATTTCCCTGGCCATAAATAAAGCTTTCACAGGTGTTGCTTCAATGAAAGTTCCATTTGATTATTGTGTTTCAGTGCTTGAAGTTGGACCCAACTGCTCTATAGTTGCTTCAGTATTTCGCTGAGCATGACTGGAACATGGGCGTGGAAGGGGGTGTAATAGTTCAATTAGTTATGTAATTCCATTATTGTCCTTCCACATTTCAGTCATTAGGAAATATTGTTGGCAATTGTAGACCATGTATGGAGAGAGCAAAAGACGTTACCGGTTGTCTCCCAATTGGGTAGTCATTTTATCCACCTGGTAAGTGGAAAGATTTTTTAAAAATTCTCTATGTATACAAAATGGAAGTAGGACAACGTAATGTTGGGCTCTCCACAATGAGTAATGACTGAAACAAGGGACAATATACTTAGAGCAAAGGATTTACCTCTAAGAAAGTGAGAGATTTCAACCAAAAAAATACTTTGGCGGTTAAGTTTCCTCCCTGCACTAAGACACCGGGAACTGTGTCAAAAAGGTACTTTTCTTCCTGAACCTCAGTCAATTTTTAAAAGCTGCTAACAGGTAATTTTGTATCATTGAAAGAACAAGCCCAGAAATTGTTGTCTTATATGGGAAACACCCTCAGGTCACCCCTGGGTGAATAATTCCTGCTCCTTTCAAAAGAGGGCCATATCAACCCGGAACTCTTTATGTTCCTATTGCAGTGTGTCTGAAAATATCCCCAAAGACGGGGGATTTTATCGGCTCATGCAATTTAGGACTTTAAAACAATTTCACTTGCTACTTGTGTTTCAAAACTTATAATGGGATGAATAGCAAAATAGGGTAGCTGGAGATCGCATTAAGAAAGGGCCATGTAGCCGATTCTGAAACAACAAATTTGTTACCACTGCAAGGTGCAGCGTAAATCCATTGGTTTAGTTGGGGTTATCCAAGTATTAGCTGGAAACTAGCAGACCTGCTATCAAAAAAAAAGCACAAAGGATCCTTGTAAACCCAAGAAAAATGCTGCGAGCATGCAATCACTGTCATTTCCATTGGTGTTTTAAGATGCGCTGTATTCCCTCAGGGGCGAATGAACGCAAACATCTAAGACAGCTGCCAGCAGAGAGCAATTAAGCTATTTCCCCACAGTGAGAGCCATAATGTGTAAAATGGTGACCTTTAGGTACACTAATGAACAGTGTGTGTATGGACTTCGATTGGAAAAAAGTGTTTTGTGTCATACACTGTTATATCCTATTAAACTGTCAGAAAGTGGCGAGTTATTTTAAAGGTCATTGCTTGCTTTAGGTTTTTAAGAAAACGTTAAGCATTTTGAGAAAGAAGACGTCCTCCGTCTGACAACTGCAGACAAAGGGAATTATGCACGTTTATTGAGCACATCTCCGTGTTCTTTGGAGAAAAGTACAATCTCATTAAACTATATAATAAAACAGTCTCTGACGTGTTATTAACGTATCTTCAGAACATTTTTATCTGCCTAATATTATTTAGAAAAAGTTGTCTTTCTGCACTTTTTTCCGTTGGCAATTTATATGATGCAAAAACGAGCATATTTTATTAAAAACGTCTTATTAAATTTAAAGCGAAAGTTGTAAAGCATGCACTGTATGTAAACGGAACCCTTGTATAAATGATAATATAGGAAGGACGCTGTCTCATGAAAAAGTCCAATCATTTCTCTACGTTTGTGAAGAGGTACGTGGCGTGAATCTATTGCTAAGACAAAGCAGGGGCTGAATCTCTGCCCATTCACAACCCTAATAGCTAAAGGCTCAAATAAACTCCAGGAAAAGATACCACGTTTTACTTCCCTGGCATGTACCTGTACCACCTAAACCTGTGGCTGTGTTGCAAGGCAACGACATTCTTGAAATGTCAGACGTTTCGTATTTTAATTATTTTTCATCACTTAAACATATTTCCCTATGAAGACAACTATTTCTCCATACTCCAATGCAATATGGACTAGTTACTATGCACGTTCACACACTTTTCTGTGCTTCAAAACTTACTCTTGGTTAACCCGCGCATAATGATGCAGGAAGAGTGAGGTGATTAAAATTGCTGCAGGAGGTGTGATAGAAGAAATAAATATTTTTTTCATGAAAAGAAAAGGGAACACAAATATATTTTCAACATTCCTCTAAACTCTTAGCCCCGTGAATTTAATGAATATTTGAGAATTTGACTGCATCAACGTTTGGAAGTTGTATTTGTGGCACTCAGCTCGTCCAAGCTTATTTAAATTGCAGAATGTATAATTGTGTGTTGCGATTAAACGTTGAAGATGCTATTCACCATTCAGTTCTAGTAATCCCCTACACTGCTGCTTTCAAACATGAAGTAAAAATAATCCTAATGAACAAGTTCCTGCCTTAAATGACCATTTAAAAAAAAAAAAATTTGGGCCTAACTATTGTAATTCCCAGGATTGTCTTCCTTACCGTACCAAGTAATGTTTGTTGCGCATCCTTGTACATTTTTATTAGTTCATTATGTTATCCTCTCTTACTCCCTCTACAATGTTCCCCTTTACCTTGTTCTCCCCTTCCATTATTGTGAAGCTCTCTGATACCCTTCGGGGTCTTGTTCGCGCTATACAAAACGTTTTAAATAAATAAATAAAATAGTATTTCTGTGTATTGTACAATGAGGATCAAGTGAATCTTATTATTGAGCTTGTCTTTTGTAAGCCAGCAAGTTGTGGTTAAGTATTTTGAATTCCCTCTATTCAATTGAGTGCTACATGTTCCTGCCGTGTCGTCATGTTCTGAGTAGATGAATGTTACAGGTTTTTCTGGTGGCTATGTTCAGGGTGTGGTCCCTTCTTGTGTGGATAGACATTACATTTTTATGCTGTGTGGGAAATGATTCACCCTTTTGGTGGGTTGATGTTGACATTGTTCTTGCTTTGTGTCAGGTGTACCATGTGTGGGTGCTTGCAAGCTTAGGCAAAGTGTGTCAGCCTGTGGCCCGAAGAAGGTAGGTTGTGCATAGAGCAGAATAGACGTGTTTTTCAGTCTCCTAATTTTAGAACGCCTTTTTTCCAAGGAAGTGAATTGGTCTCGCAGATGTTGGAGCCCTGAATTTGGAATCATCTGCCACCAAACCTTTTCAATGTGTGCCATTGGATAACTAATAGACTTGCAGTGGGCTTTCTTATTGGCCTTTTTTGTTAGGGTTGGAAGAGTTGCATCAGAATGAAATCACACAATTTGTGAGTGATATGGGGGTGAAGATTTATTCCTGAATTTGGAAGTGGGGGCAGTTGTCAAACATCTGTGAACCTAATCAAATTTCCCAAGAAGACACTCCAATTCATCCCCACTCAAGACCTGTTGGAAATGTCCCTTTTTGCAGGGTTATCCCCAAACGTTTTGCTTCTTCATCCTATTTTTCCTGACCTGTTTCTGTTGACTTTAGGACTCTGGGCACTTTACCACTGTTGATCAGTGTTAAAGTTCATGTGCTCTTTGTGTAAATTATTATTATGATTGGTTATCCATGATTGGCATATTTGATTTACTGACCACCTCCTATTAGTTGAGAGCCTGGTTTAATTAAATCTAGATTTTTTCATTTGAGATATAATGCCTAAAAATGTTGATTACCTTGTTAAAGGGTGTCTTGGGACTGATGAACTGGGCACACCATAACTGAAGCTGAACTAAGACAAGGAAAACCTATGTTTCGGCTGCTTGAAAAAGTGCAGCTGAGCAGTAATGGAATGGAATAAAAAGACAGAGCGAGAGAATGACATGTTATAGCAGATAGGAATGAATTACCATGGCTCCCTAACCTGGCTAGATGAATCGTAGGAACGAAGAGGAGTGTGCTGTCTTTGAACGCAACACCCTCACACCTTTTAGTATAGCTACATGCAGATGGGGGAAGGACAACATCTCAGATACACAGTGCTTTTAGCAAACGTCTGTTCCTGGGGAAGCCAGTAAAATGTCTTTAGAAGAGTCAAAATATTGATTGTCAAGTCCTAAGACCAGATGATGTGGTGAGTTTTGAATGTTCTGGAGCCATAGTAGAAGGAACCGGGGAAGACCCAGATAAAGATAGCTATAATATTCTAGTCAAGAAAGAAATATTGACTGGACTACTGTTTTCCACAGGTCTTATAAAAGCAAAGGAATGATTTCTTTAATATTTTTTGTATTAAAAATCAAGTTGAAGAAACTATGCTGGTGTAATGCCCTATACTAAGGGTGACTAGTACACCAAATCAAAAAGATTCAAAAGATACAAAAAAAATCCGGAAGACTGATATATGGCCTAAACAAATTTATTGGTAGCAATGCACCTCAAAAGCATACAGTGGTTCCCATAAATGAAGGAATTACATTTAAGATTGTGCAGTATACCACAGCATTCAACGTAAATTCATCAGAAGAATGCCTCAGCATCACCCTGAATTCCAGATACAAACACAATGATGACAGATGAGTCTCTTGCCTCAGAAAGGACTTACCAAGGCAAGGCGAATCTTTTTCAAGCCTCAGTCCCTCCCCACCCCATCATCCTCCCCTTACTCTTTTAAGTTGTTCTAATTCGCCTTGCCTTATGCCTCTCTAACATTCAATACTTAAAAAGTTGCTTCAAGACATTGTTGATACTATACTCAATAGCCATACTCACTCAATTCACTTGCACTTTTATTTGTTGTTTATTTATTTACTCCTGTTTAAAAAGTATTTAAACTATCTTAATGCCTTTTGGGCATGTTTATTTCTGCAGTGTGTAACACAAGCAAAATAACCATAACCATAGTTAATTAGCCTTAAGCACAGCCATGTATGGACTCATTGACAAAGTATTTGGTTTCTAGATGAAATCGGTCTTTGATCAGAAGACAGTGGAGTGATCAGAGAGGCAGTGTGATGTGGTTGCTGACTCTTGACTCACAATGAGCACAACTAAATGATTTTCAACCCTTTGCAGCTTGTGGAGAGATTTCTCGAGTAGCCCATGAGGATGCTCTTGTGGTAGGTTAGACAAGATAACAGTATGACAAGGCCCAAGCCAATCTGTTGGAGAAACAGGAGGAAAGGGTGGATGCTCTTAATCAAATGCAAAAGAAAGTGCACTAAGAACAAAATGCTTACCATCTGACTTGTCAGTGTGATAAAGTCCATGGAAACTATTTAGTGAAACAAGTTGTAGGAAAGTCGAATCTGCTTCTATGGTTACCCCCACTTTGTGCCTGGAACTAAGCTGTATTTGACTAGTCTGACTGGGATCCTGCTAATCAGGACCCCAGTCTATCTACTTTTTCCCTAAATTGTTATGTTCAGTACCTAGGTACATCCCCAGATTGGATACTGGGGTACCCTTATAAGTCTTTAGTATCTGGTACCCATGTACCCAGGGCATAGGTAACCCAGAGGTCTCCCATGGTCTGAAGCATGTATTATGCCACCCATGAGAGACCATTCAATATGGAACTACAAGCCTGCCATTGCAGCCTGTGTAAGTTGGTGCTTGCACCACTTACTAAAGATATGGGTTTCCTATATCTAGGGTCACTACACTTAAAACCTGTAAGTCATCCCTATAGCAGGCCTTTGAAATCCTGAAGGCAGGGTGCTTGGTTCTAAGTTAGAGGGTGCCCCTGCATGAGCAGGACACCCCTGCAGCCTATGGAGTCCATTCTCCCGGGTTGTCAGTGAAGCAGCCATATACTATATAGAGGGGCACTGTGTAATTACGCGATCACCATCTCGAAAACGGCTGCAACGAATCCTATCATGTTTGGTATCAAACATGTTGGAATCATACGCCCACACCGTAAACAGTGTGGGAGGTATGATTCCAAGCACTGGAAGAGCCCTCTGTAGGCTATCAGTGTTCCCGGTACCAGCCTTCTTGACCCAGACAGCACAAAATGGTTGCTGCCGACCAGAGACACGATTCTGCCCTCCTGCTGCTGAGCCAAGCTTGAGCAGGGGATGGCAGAACAAAAGGCATCCTGTCACAGGGAGGTGTGACCACCTCCCAGACAGGATTTAGTGCATTGGGGTGGGGTGGGTGCGCTTGCCAGCACCACTCAGTCTGCATGAGGGGCACATTTGGTGTCCCTGTGCATAGTCCAGTTCGAACGAGTCCTGGGAGCCGTTGGCTCCCGCACTGGCATGAAACTCGACAAAGGACATGGAAGTAACCTCTCCCCTGTCCAGGCCCTCCCATGGGAGGGTCCCCTGAATCTTCCCAACCCTTTCCCTAGGGTACTTAAGGGCTTTCCTGGGTGTAGGTCCCTAGATTTGTTGTGTGATAAGATTCAGATCAGACACCACTTCTACTTCTACCGTATGGGCACTCTGGACTTCGCTGGACTTCGTTTGGGCCTGACTTCATCTCCCTTCCAGTGTTCTGCATCGTCTGTGCCTGTGCATCATACTGAAACCTTCCAAGGCCTGTGAAGCATCAAAGACACTTGAAGGAATCTCCCTTGGAGTGAAGGAGTCACTCCCCTGCATTCGCAGGCACTGCAACTAAGTGGACCGGTCTGCTGATCCTGAGCTCCTCTGGACTCCAAAGGCTCTGCAATACAGGTGGTGTTTTTCCACAGCTCCCAAGGCCTGCCCTACCCTCTCACCAAGTTTGAGGCCAGTATCCATTGTGGGGGTTGCAATAACTGAACCCCTGTGCACCGCGTCAACTTGCAGTTGCAAAGGCTTGTTGACTTCTTTCCAAGGAGATCTTCGGGCTCCAAGTAGCCCCAACCTCGAGCACCTCCAGTGATCAGAATCTTTAGCCACACAGCATCGTGTGCATCATGGCCTGCATCTTTTGGTGAGCTGCTTGAGGTCCTCTCGTGACTCCAGTGCCTCCGGCCTGTGGGTCCACTTGAGGAACACACTTGTTTCTTTTGGGCTCCCCTGATTGCTCGGGGCCTGCTCTGACTCCCCTGCTTTTGGTGAGTCCCCTGGACCTTGCTGGTCCAGACGTTGCTCCTTCTTTGATTCCTGCTTTGGTTGCATTTGCCAAGGCTTGATGGTGCTCCCGCAGGATACCGACCCCTCAACACTCGACATCCTTCGTGGGACAGCTCGTGCATAGCTCCTGGTCCTCCTCAGGGTCGCCTGGTCCTCACAGCTGCAGAGTCACGGACATTGTCATCCATCCTGCACCACCCGACATCGGAGAGCATTCGTCTTCCAAGTCTCCTTGTCACTTCTGAGTGACATAAGCTCTGTCCCCTCTGCTTGCAGGTACCTCTCATCTCGAATCCACCTTTGAATTCCACCGGACACTTTCTCCTTTTGTAATAGCGGCACTTTCCTGAAGTCCTCCATTGAGTTCGACAGCGGTTTCCGACACCACCTCAGACGTATGCACCCGGCTTCCCTGGTGTAGGTAACGTGGGCACTAGGGTATCCACAGGTGGGGTGGCCCTCTAACCTTCTGTCTTACATGGGGTTTCTTCAGGATCCACTGGGAAGGGTCCTTAATCTTTAAAAATCCAACCGCGACTTGCACATAGAGTTGTACGGAGCATGCAGTCGTGTTTCCACACTGCAAACGCTCTCCGTGGGGTCCCTATCTGCTCACCTTGGGTGGTTCCTTGGGTCCCCAGCACTTCTACATCCTCTCGACCCTGTCTTGATCCGAGTCATGGTTCTTATACAACTTTCTTAGTATATGGTTTGGTCCCCCCTCGGGTCCACTGTGTATTACGTGCTATCTACTGTGTTTCTTTGCTGAAGTATTGTGTGCATTGTGTTTATCTCCATGTAGGAGATACTTGAACGTACTAGCGAGTAATATATAATAAATACATATTTTATAAATACTTGGTGTGGTTCTTTTCACTTAATCTATACTATAAGATTGCATTCTGGTAAAACAAGCTGCTTTACACTCCTTCTGGACTAAGCCTGAAGGCTGCTCTCCACAGCTACCACTTAGAGAGCTTTCTAAGGTTGTCTAAGACCTCTTAAATCACCATAAGGGTTGTCTGGACTGGTGCAAGGTGCCCACTTACATTAGTGGACATCACATTCCAGGTCAGCTTCTCACACAAGTGTGATGCCATTTTAATTGGATCTATGGGCAGGATTTCTGATTTTTCAGGAAAAACTTTTTCAGCTTTTAGTATGCTACTACTAATTGGCAACCTGGTGAAATTTTGAAGTTTACATGATCCATCTGCCAATTTACAATAGATATGTTTGTTATCCCTCCAAATATGGTGTCTGTGGTTAGAGAATGCAATATAGCAATATGTGCCCCAATTGTACCACGTGTGCATTGAAGATACAAGCCACATGTGCGCATTAGTTAAACAGGTGTGGAACAAGAAGTATCTTCATAATAAGGAATTTCCTTTGTTTGAGCATTTAAAGGATTACCACTCACCCATAAGAGTGGTTGCTCTTTGTTGTAAAATTCCACCTGATGAGGACTGCCTGAGAAATGTTCCTTTCTCTGTTCATCCAACCCCACCTTTCAGCACTCTGAAGCATTTTTCCTTCATCCTTCAGTTCACCTTCCAATTCTTCTGAATTTGTGGCGTTTTTTGCCTTAGTTGATATAAAAGATGGAAGCTCCCTGTTATTAATTGAAGCATGTTTCACAATCCTTTTGAAGGTCTTTCTGTGCCCCTATGTTAATATATGTTGTATGTTTATCCCGATCTCTGGTTAAGGCTCTTCTCATTTCCAGTTCTGTAGTAGAAGAACCAGACTCGACAATTGAGTCAAGAAGGCATACCGCATAGCCATGCAACTCCATAACCAGCAGAGATGACCAAGAATTCCAGTCTTTCTAAACATTGGCCACTGTGTGCAAGACCAAAGGGAGATACTTCTCAAAGATATTCCCAAGAAGATTAATAATCTTCATTCAAGTCAAACTCATACATGGCATAATATGTTGCAGCTGACTGAAATAAAGTCATATTTTTTCATATGATAATTATAAAATTCATATGGCAGATATCACCAAATAAGTTCTAAATAAGGAAGTTTCATAGAAAATTGCATAAACTTTAAAAATGTCACAAAGATATTCCTTATCTCAGGACGGTCTAGCCATGCAGGTTAGCCTAGCACAAAGGCAAACGTTAAAGAGAAATAAATACGATTTGTCCTCCATGTGCTTAATTAGAAAGAGTAAGAGGCTTGCAGAATCAATGTGCCCATGTGCAGACCATGAGATATAAATGGTGACACTCATTTTAACCATGAAGCCTGAATATTGATTAAATGCTGTTTTTCCCCAAAAGCTCAGACATGCTGAGATTGCTATTCAGGCCCCGTGGTCAGTGTAGGTGGGCCACAGGTGCCACAAAATAATTTTGGGGTCCTCTGCCAACAAAGTGTATGTAGAGGTAATTCAAGGTCTATGATGTGGCAAAACTGGTACTGAAAATGGCAAGCACAAACAACATGACTGCTGAAAACTACTAGGTATAGTAGCATTTAAAATAAATATCTCCGACCATCCCAAATAAACATCAAAATATAGCACTAAGAGAAAATGATGCTTGTGATGCCTGTAAAACAATTTAAAAATGTGTAGGAAATTAAAAACAATGTCACACATATGAGTGAGTGAGAGACTGGCTAAGCAGAAGGTAACAATTGTACACACCTTTAAACTGCCTTATTTTTCTATGTATGCTGGTACCTGTGGATGTTATTGCATCTTTAAATAGTAAATAAGTTATTGTTTTTTTAATGATCTAAGCTATCTAAAAACCTGAGTGTGGGTTTGGCTGCGACTGGACACCACAGAAGTTAACTTAGATATCACCAGGACACATCTACTCTCGCAGATGTGCCCACACATGGCTATAGTGCAGGCCTGCTATAGGGGTGACCTACCTATACCATATGTAGAGCTGGCAGGAATGGCACACAAGGATGTGTGCCATGTTGACTCTTAGGTTTTCTCAGCACCAAGGCACGCAGGCTGCAATGGCAGTTTACATGAGCTTGGTGAGGGGCCCCTTTGGGTGGCACAATTCATGCTGCAACCCTTAAACACCCTCTTTAGTTCCAAGGCCCTAGGTACCAGGGGTACCACTTACTGGGGACCTACAGGGATCCTAAAGGGGTGCAATTGTAGAACAATCATACTGTTTTGGGAAAGAACACTGGTACTGGGGACCTGGTTAGCAGGAACCCAGTACACTCTCAGTAAAAGTTGTACCGGATACCAGGCAAAACGTAGCGAGCAACCATGTCAAAAGAGGCATTTTCCTACATCCACCTAATGCAAATTAGTACTGGCTCAGTTCTAATGAAAACAGTCCATCTTGAACCTTGGTTATCTCACCCCTCCAACCTGAGGCCACTGCTTTTTTAGTTGGGAAATTTGAGATCCACCCTCCCTTCCCGAATCTCTGTGACTAAGCTACGCCTGTGAATCTACACAGTCATTTATATTCACATTCCCGTAATGTGCCGTTGCTTTGCATACATAGCACACATCTCAGTTGTAGTTCTATTAACTTTTGTAAATAATGCACACTTTGTGCTGGTGTATGTTTTGACTTTTATGTGGTGTTCGTGTTCTTTATGCCAGTTATGTGTTTTGGTGATCACCCCAAACCCATCAAAAGGTAATCAAGGCAAGGACTGCTGCTTAGTTACCAAATGTATTGCATGATTGCTATCAAATGTACTTTTTCATTTGCGGTTTCTTTCTGGGTGCTGAAGGCAAATGAGATACATGCAAAAAGAAACTTCACTATTCAAGGTCATCAAAATCACCCACAGCAAAGTCAGCCCCTAAAAATCTATCATTGTTTAATCAAAAACTGAAAACTTAATGATATTTAAATAAGTTCAACAACAACCATGCTACGTGCAGACCTGCATTACTGCATCCTACAGACAAATCTAATGTCCACAACAAATTTATGTACGGAGCCGAAATCACTAACCCACCACCAATAAAAGTCTCCTAAAACATGTATAATGGACCACCTTTCAGTCTGTAACCAGAATTCCGCAACAACCGGGCATCACTGCATCCTTGCATCACTGGAAGGAACCTCACACACATGTAATAGATTTGTGTCCTTCATCCAGTATTGATGCCACATGCGCCCTGAGAAACTTCAAAACACGGGGCCCGGAGCAAGGGTAGGACGGACGCTAGTTGTGCAGCCACCCTGCCATCAGAGCAACGACGTGCTTTGCCATCCCAGTCAGTAGTAGACCCAACCACTACGGGTCTTTCACCCCGGTATAATTCTACCTGGGGTCTCTCTACTGCGTCAGGTTACCAGTCAGGAGTTCGTGAACCAGGCCATCGGTAGTGCTCTAAACACGATTTTTACTTCACTCTTGGTCCTGATGAAGTGCCACCAGACCCGTTAGGGGCTAACCAGGCACGAAACATGTCGACCCTAAGCACCACATTAGCCCTATAGGATCATTATATCCAATTGGGGCCCATTACTTTTAATTAGGCTAGTGCTCCCTGAGAATAAACACTTTAGTTTAGGATTGCCCTAGACCTATTTTAATCCACACACTTACTGCACTACCCAGCCCACACACCCGCACTCACCCTACGGCTTCATCCCAAAAGATCTCTGCCAAAGAGCCCCTTCGCGGGTGCCCGTCAGACATTGCAGCGCCGGTCCGATGAGGAGCAGGCCCAATGATGAAGCATGACATCCCTCAGGGTGTGTGAGGGCACTTCTTAGAAAAGACCTTCCTTTCCTCTCCTTCCCTTAGGAACTGCACACTCATTGTGTTTTTAACTAATCTCTTGGAGCATGTGTGCAGGACCTGCTTAAATATAGCTCCTGGTTCCTCTCGTTTAAAAACTTCAAAACATCCCATCATGGCTGAGAACTAGTCAAATTATTACTTTAGTTCTTAGATCAGAGCTTCTCAAAAATTATCAAACTGGAGATGTACCAAACCTCAGATTGTATTGAACCCCAGTCTAACCTAATGGGTTCTTCCCCACCTCACACACCTGCTGCCCCAACCCCTCACGTTCACTTCTAGTGGGTGCTCCAGAATGAACCCAAATGAATTAAGGAAGAAGCATGCCTTGAAGCCTAATATTAAACAACCAATCCGAATGGAAATGGTACCTAACTAGTGTGAAATCTGTTCTAAAATGTGATCGATTGACAGTTGCAATCCAATGTCATTACTAGTGAAATATTTTGTGGGCACTGTGAAGATAGGTTAGATTTATTTTCACACAAACGTGTTTCTTCAAAATATAAGTTATTAGTATTCATCTTTCAAGTAAGGTAAAAAAAAGCCATTCAATAGGTAAAGTATGTGATGTGCGGAGTGGCAGGCAGGTTTAAAAGTTAAAACATGGTCGGCATTTCACCTGCTGTGAGAATATATATACAACATGTATTGCTTTGGCACAATTTCCCTCCATATGAAGCAACCTAACAATCAATCAATCAATCAGGGAATTGTGAAGCGCGCTACTCACCCGTAAGGGTCTCAAGGCTTTGGGGGGGGGCAAGGGGGTGCAGCTCTGGTCAGTCGAAGAGCCAGGTCTTGAGGGTCTTCCTAAAGATGTGCAGAGTGGGGGCGCGTCTGATGTTGATTGGGAGCTCGTTCCAGGTCTTTGCCGTGATATAGGAGAAGGCTCTTCCACCCGTTCTGGCTCTGCGGATGAGTGGGGTTTCGGCGAGGGCAAAGTTGGCGGAAAAGAGGTTTCTCTTGGGTAAGTGGAAGGAGATTCTTTCGTTGAGATATTGGGGTTTGGTGTTGTGGAGGCATTTGCAGGCATGGGTAAGTATCTTGAAGGTTACTCTCTTCTCGACAGGGAGCCAGTGGAGGTCTCGCAGGTGTTGGGTGATGTGTTTGTGTCGGGGGATGCTGAGGACGAGTCTGGCTGCGGTGTTCTGTATGGTCTGGAGCTGGCGGAGTAGAGATTTGTTGATCACAGCATAGTGGGCGTTTCCGTAGTCCAATCTGCTGGTTATGAGTGCGTTGGTGACGGTCTTTCTTGATTCGGGGGGGATCCATTTGAAGGTATTGCGAAGGATGTGGAGGGTGTTGAAGCAGGTGGAGGCGACGGCGTTGATCTGTCGGGTTATGGTGAGGGAGGAGTCGAGTATGATACCGAGGTTCTGGGCGTGGTCCATGGGGTAGGGGTCTACCTAGGGCAGTGGGCCACCAGGTGTTGTCCCATGCAGAGGGGGAGGGTCCGAGGACGAGTATTTCTTTCCTCTCCGAGTTAAGCTTCAGGCAGCTGATGCTCATCCAGGATGCAACGTCCTTCATTCCTTCCAGGAAGCTGAGTCTGGTGGTGAGGGGGTCCTTGGTGAGGGAGAGGATGAGCTGGGTGTCATCGGTGTAGGATACTATGCTGAGTCCAAGCTGTCTGACGATGGCGGTGAGGGGGGCCATGTAGATGTTGAAAAGCATGGGACTGAGCGACGATCCCTGGGGTACTCTGCAGTTGATCTCTGTGGGTTCGGAGAGGAAGGGTGGAAGTCTGACTCTTTGGGTTCTGCCGGTGAGGAAGGAGAGGATCCAGTCGAGGGCGGTTCCATGAATGCCGGTGTCGTGGAGTCTGGTGGTGAGAGTGCGGTGGGAGACGGTGTCGAAGGCTGCAGAGAGGTCAAGTAGGATCAGGGCTGTGGTGTGGCCTTGGTCGAGGAGGGTGCGGATGTCGTCTGTGGCAGCGAGTAGGGCGGTCTCGGTGCTGTGGTTGCTGCGGAACCTAAACTAATCTATGTTCCAAAAAGGGAAATATCTTGGTATCTACCGATCAGTGTCAAAATTGGAAAAACATTTGCCATTTTACTTTGTAAAATATACTCTAATCTAATAAACATGGCTTTTATTTAAGTTTTAAATGTTTCTTAGAGTTATATCAAATCTGATTGGCTCAGCTATGTAAAAGTGCGAGACCTACAAATCATGGATGCAAAAAGCCACAGAAAAGACCAGCAATGTTCGGTTTCCCAAGGAATAAATAAAACAAGAACGCCTGAATACCAGCACTATTAATTAGAAGCTTGGAAAGCCATTTTGCTGTTTAAATGCTGAATCCTCTCAGAGACTTTCCATAAGTCTAGCTATTATGTTCCAGAAGAACAGTTTAAACCTTTCATTTCTGAATAAAATATGAAGTTGGAGGATAAACATTTAGAGTATGTGCTCACAATCCATGCCAAATGGAAAGTTGGCAATCAATTTATGACTCTACTAATTCAATGTATTTGCAATTTTTGCTAAACAGCAGAAAGGCCATTCTAAGCTGTACATTTTTAAATTGGTTTCTTACAGAGGATTTTTTTTATTTTACCATAAAACAAAGCTTTATGTTTTGAACCAAATCCTAATCGTATTCGCTTGGTTGGTCGTCAACTAACAGTTCATTATACTGTGCGGTTAAATGAATTATTCATGGCATATTTCTGATGGGATGAATAGTGTTACATTTTGCGAATAAAAGTTACCAGTCTTTTTTTACCATTATTTTTCCTATCCTTCAGGTCAACGGAAAGGATCTTACGAAAGCCACCCATGAGGAGGCCGTTGAAGCATTCCGCAGTGCCAAAGATCCAATCGTTGTGCAGGTTCTACGGCGCGCGCCCAGAGCTCATGGAAGCTCTCAAGAAGCGCAGCACGTCACTGTCAGCACCCAAACAGATATCACCTTTGAGCACATCATGGCGCTGGCTAAGTTGAGACCATCTACTCCTCCGGTACCGGATATCTGCCCCTTTCTTCTGTCAGACAGGTACACATTTCACAGTCTTGCTTACAAACAGATCTAGTTTTTGCCCTCATAACCAGAGTTTTGCTTACATATGATGGAAAGAGTCTGCCTCAAGCTGGGTTAAGTGTACCGGGCACACACTGCTATGGGCAGTGTGCAGACTATTGGTGGCGGCAGTTAGCAGTCTCCAAAATAGATGGTTGTTTTTCTGGTCCTCAAAGCTCGGGCTCTTGTTACTGTCCACTTTTGTTACCTCACTTGTTGATTTTAAAGTGCAGCTTCATTCTTTGTTTATTCTTTAAATGATGACTTATTGTGCGTTTTATTGAAAATTGGGGACATTATTCTGCTTTTACCTTGTGTTGAGAGGATCTCTAATAGCAGGAAGTGCGTTTTTGAATCCTGGACATTCGAGGGCTGGGCCCTCAGGACCACAAGGGTAGTCAGTAGTTGTGTCTCATCTGGGCTGCCATCTGTTCTTTTTCATTGCTGTGCACTGCATCTCCTGGCTTGCACTTCCATGGCGCCGAGGTCTGACTTGGGATTGCATCATTGCAAGTGACTGAGCTAATTTAGGAGCTGCCTAGACACACAGCAGCACACACTTTCATCTTGGTTCGTGTACTCTTCCTGTTTTTGTTAACTTGTAGGTTAAGGCTGAATTATAAAATCCAGTTTTATTCACTATTTTTGCATTATATTTTTATTTATTGTGGGTTTTATTGAAATTCTGGACAAGAGACAAAAGGACCGGCCTTCAATTGGCAACATTAATGACAGGTTAACATGGCATAACTCAACCTTTGTGGCACTTGTGGAAGAACATGACCCTTGGAGATTACTCCAAGAAATAAATTACCTACATCTCAAAACTGATTTACAGAGGACCTTAAATTGTTACAGTGAACACTTACATGCAATGAGTGGACATGGAGACATTCTTGAACTGAGGCTAAATTAGCTACACCTAGGATAAGATGACAATCTTCAACAGAGAAGCCATTTTGCTACTTCTAATAGAGAGGCTGACATATTTTCAGAAATCTGTTGCACCCTAAAAGGAAAAGTACTAATCCCTCATTCCCCACCTTGTAACTGTAAATGTATTTACATAGTGCTTACTACCCCTTATGAGGCATTGAAGATTTTTTTTCGGCGAGTAGAATGCTACTCCAGAACCCAAAATTATTAGTTAGTAGGTTAGTACAATATTTTGTTTTGTTTTTCCTTGTGCATTCGTTGTGTTAGGATTGTGCTCTTGATTTATTGTTTTTTTAGTAGAGTTTGAGGTATGGAAGGAATGATAAGAGTGGATTTGAAAAGGGGAAGTAGCGAGTTGTTTTTGCAAATAGTGGTCGAGTGTGCTTATTAGTTGGGTGACATGGCTAAAAAGAAGGGCTGAAAGATTGAGGTGGTTTCTTGAGAGCACCTCTGACGTACCTGAATGCTGGTGTAATGCCAACCATGGCTAATTTCAGAATTAGCTCTTCTGGGTCTGTACCTCTATACCCAACCAAGTCAATATGGCTTTAATAAGAGATTACTTCTAGTCAGCCTTCTGTTCACTTTCTCATTTAGGGTAATCATGTTGAAAAAGTCTGTATGTCTAATTCAAAGTGTAAACCCACCATTTATTATTAGCATCCATGCCCAAACATAATTATGATAAATCACCATGCAGAAATTGCCTCATATCGTCAGCACATAATTAACAGCTCCCTCAAAGAGGGATTGATTCTAATATTCTTCAAAGAACCTGAGTGACTCCCCTTACGAAGAAACAATTTGTGTATTCTTTAGACCTCATAGCTTATTGGCCTTTATAGAATATCCCTCTGCTGTTGAAAATGATGGAGAAGGCTGCTACAATTTAGCTCAAAGACCACATTTAACAATTCAGTCTCTTAGGCAAAGAGCACTCAGGATTCCATTCCACTCAAAGTACCAAGATAGAGCTACTGGATAGCCAAACCACCATCTTTTAATACCTTGGACAACAGTGACTGTGTTATTGATAAAGGGAAACTCTCAACTGCCTCTGGCTTACTTAGGTACCCTTGCTCTTTGAATGGATTAAAGTAGGTTGAAAGGAATTTTGATTTAGCTCTTTGCTGGTTGAGCTCTTTCATTACTGGCTTACAGGATCTTTGGACACAGTGTATTTAGAGGTTAAGTGAGATGATGGACCATGAAGAGTATCACCTCCCCAGAATATAAGAATGCTGTTTGGGAAAGCATATTCATTACATTCCTCCATGTGTCTAGCAAAAGAATAGGCATGCTCATTATTTTCCAAACCGTAACGTGGAATGTCTTACAGCAAACTGTACCCTTTAGGTGAATAGGAGCTAAAGAAATGATGTGCTTCTACTCATGAATGGAGGGCTAACGGGAATTCTTTCAATAGGTGCAAGTCGTGCCTCAGTCTTGAAGACTGGAAGATAACCTGCTTCAAACCAATTACAGACAGTGATCAGTAATTCTGAGCTGCAGGAATGCATGCAATTACAAATTGTCCACTGAGCATTTGGTAATTTCCAAGTATATCAGTGTTTCTAAATCCAATACTTACAATAATTTCTAATTTCAGGGTATGTGCTCTAGTTTTTAGTTAGCAAAATGTCTGTAGAGGAAACATTGGGAATCAGGGTTCCCCACTAACATTGTAATTGTAACTCTTCTTATTGGCTATGACCCTGGTGGCACCTAAATAACTATGAACCCAATACATCAAGGCCCATTGCAAACCAGCATTTGAAAGTTGCAGTCCAACTCATTTACAACCTGGGCTTTAGAAAGTGGATTTGTAGGAGGGCTCTAAACCCCCCTGCCTAATAAATATTGATAGGCAGGAGGCATTCAGTGACCTCTTGTGAATGCTTGCGAATACAATGATGGAGGCCTTCAAGAGGCAGTAGACTTCCATCCAAGTGTTTATATTCACATCAATTTAACATTTCTTTGAAGAACTTCCTGGGTCCCCTAAAAACACATGGCTGACTTTAAAAGAAATTTTCACTTGAACTAAATTACACCGGGGGAGCTTGCAGTGGTTTCCTGGACCACTGCCTGGTCTGCCCAAGGAATTGTCACACAATTAAAAAATGAGAACTTGTTCCAGGGCAAGAGCTTCCCCTATGGGGTGTTAGTTACCTTTGAAACTCATGGGTCAAGCTGACCAATGATTTGCATCTGCAAATGAGGTTAAACCTTTGATACATAGAGTTATGAATCACAAATGCACACTCCTATTTACATTTCCAAGCAAGTCCTTATTTTATTACTCAGAAGAGATTTTCAGACTCATAGAGTAACTTTCATACTTTTCATAAACACTGTTTTGGAGTTGCAAAGCCCATATGTTAGCCCTCTCAGACTTAGGGTGGTCTTCTCCCAAACCTTTTGTCTATAGACTCCGCCATATTTTTCTGTTTTCTTTTTTGTCGGCCTCAGGACTCTGTGCACTTTACCACTGCTAACCAGTTCTAAAGTGCTTGTGCTCCCTCCTCTAAAGATGGTAGAATTGGCTTACACCCAATTTAATATACTTATAAGTCCCTAGTAAAATGGTACTCCATATGCCCAGGGCCTCTAAATTAAATGTTACTAGTGGGCCTGCAGCACTGATTGTGCCACCCACTTAAGTCACCCTTTAAGCATGTATCAGGCCTACCATTGCAGCCTGTGTGGGCAGTTTTAAACTGCCATTTTGACCTGGCAAGATAAACCTTTGCCATGCCCACACTTTCCTTTTTAATACATATAAGTCGCCTATAGTGTGAGCCATAAACAGCCCACAGGGCAGGGTGCAATGTATTTAAAAAGTAGGATATACACTTTTAAGTTTTACTTGTCCTGATAGTGAAAAACTCTTAAATGTATTTTTCACGATTGCAAGGCCTGCCTCTCTCATAAGAAACCATTAAAGCTACTGTAGGAGAGTAGGATCTGCTTCACATGGGTACCCCCACTTTTTGCTGATGCTTCACTGTTTTTCGACTTTAGTCTGGCTGGGGCCCTGCTAATCAGAACCCCAGCCTAGCTGCTTCCTCTCTAAAATGCTTTCCATGTGCCTTAGGCACATCTCTGATTGGAATCTGGAGTGCCCTTGTAAGTCCCTAGTATATGGTATACTATGTACCCAGGGTATAGGTACCTCAGAGGCCTGCCAGGGGCTGAAGCATGTATTGTGCCACCCCTGGAAGGCCAGCCAAAAGGACACCACAGGTCTGCTACTGCAGCCTGGGTAAGGTGGTGCCTGCACCCCTTACTGTGAAAAAGGTTACCTATATCACTACATACATACACACATATAAACCTATAAGCACTCCTATGGCAGGCCTTGTCAATCCTGAAGGCAGAGTGCTTGGTTCCTATGTGAGAGGGTGCCCCTGCATGAGCAGAGCCCCTCTGCAGCGTTCGGAGACCCTTCTCTGATGCTGTTTGTAGTGCAGCCTGACCATATACTCTTAAGCGCATTATAACCTCGCGTTAAATGCTACCTTTGGGATGGCTGCACGGAAACATGTCGTGTTTGGTGTCAAACATCTTGGAATACTACCCCCCCCCCGCCAGTTCTGGCGGCGGGGGTAGCATTCCACCCTTCTAGAGGGAGAGACATGTACACACCGGCCTCCCCGGTAACTTCTTTCCAAGCCCTGGCATCACAAAATGGATGCCGCTGCCACGAACACGGGTCTGGCCTCCTGCTGCTGACTGAAACTCCGGCAGGGGAGGCCTGGACAATAGGTTTCCTGTCCCAGGGAGGTGTAACCACCTCCCCAGACAGGATAATGTGTATTGGGGCTGGGCGGGAGCACTCTCTGGTGCTTTGAAGTCCTGCACTGGGGGCACACTTGGTGTCCCTGTGCATACCCCAGTTCAAACTGGTTCAGGGGCTTCCAGCCCCTGCTCTGGTGCGAAACTGGACAAAGGGAATGGGTATAACCACCCTCTTCCCTGACCCTCCCATAGGTGGGTCCCCAGAGTATGTCCAACCCCCTAACTTAGTATAAGTATGGGACCCCAGTCCTTAGGACTTTAGATTTACCTGGACGAAACTCTGATACAGAATCCTGGACCTTCGACGCTCTACTTTAAGATTAGAGGACTGAAGAATCTCCCTTGGGGTCAAGGAGTGACTCCCCTGCTTGGCATGCACCAACGAAGCAATTGTCCAGTCTGTATCACTGAAGCTCCCGCCGGACGCCGAAGTCTTTGCATCACCAGAGGTAGATTTCCAGACTTCCCCGAGGCTGCCCTGAGTCCTCAGCAAAGCTGAAGCCCGTAGCTGTCGTGGGTAATGTGGAACCTTGACCCCTGGACACCAAGCACATTTGCATGTGCATCCTCTTCCTGGTCTCCCACAAAGTTGTGCTTTGGGCTCTGAGTATCCCCTACCTCCAGCACCGACTGCACTGAAGATCACTGGCCTCCACTCCACGAGTGTCCCGTGAGCCAGCTCTAAGTGCGTCCACTCGAGGCTCCTTCGCGGTCGCTAGTCTGTTAGCTAGTGGGCCCTCCCGAAGGCCAATCTTCTTCTGCTTGGGCTTCCCTGATTGCTCCAGGCGTGCCCTGACTTACCCTTGCTGGGTGAGTCCCTCAGACCTTGCTGATCTGCACCACCGTCCTTCTTCTATTTCCATGAGACTTGCTGTTGCCAAGGCTTGTTGGGTCCAATCTGGTCGCCGACACCCCTGCAATCGACAGACGTCATGGGACAACTGGAATCCAGCTCTTGGTTGTCGTCAATGCCTCCTGGACCTCGAGGCTGAAGAGTCAAGACGACCGTCAACCTACCTGAAGCACCCGACATCGGTGGGCATCCGCTCATCGCCTTCCTGGTCACTGGCTAGTGACCCAGACTCTGTCCCCTCTGCTTTCAGGTTCTTCAGATCTTCGATCCACCTCCAGCAGCACTTTGCAGCAGATCGCCATTGAAAACGACGACGAAACCCGACCCCGAAAGACACCTATGCACCCGGCTTCCCTGGGTGAGGTAACTCGAGTACTCCGGTGCTCCCGTGGGTATAGACTCTAGAACAACCCAGTTCTAAAGGGGTTTGCTCCAAGTCCTCCTCTAAGTGTCCCTTTTCTTTAAAATTCCAACCGCGACTTTCCCCATAGAAGTCAACGGCGATTCGCGGCTGTGTTCTCACACTGCACGCGTCCCCCGTGGGTCCCCTGTGTCACTACCTTGGGTGGTTCCTTGTGGTCCAAGCACTTCTACAGTCTCTAGGCCTTGTGTCTAGCTCAGTCGTGGTTCTTATACCACTTTATTGGTATATGGTTTGGTATGTCCCTAGGGCTCAAACGTGTATTTGTGCTATTACTGTTGATAACTAACTTATAACTTATGTACTTCGAACTCTAGCCTCATAAAGAGACTAGAGGGGTGTGTTTAGCAATAAATACATATATTTTGAATATATACCTGGTGTGGTCCTCTTTCATTTGGTCACTCAAGAGATTATAGACTGGTAAAACAAGCTGCTTTACATTCCTTCAAGACTTAGCCTGAAGGCTGCTCTCCGTAGCTACCACTAGGATAGCTTTCAATAAAGGTTGTCTTTAACCTATCTCCAATAAGGGGTTGTTTGGACTGGTGCAAGGTGCCCACTATAATTAGTGGACAGCATATACCAGGCCAACTTCTCACATTGGTGGCAGCGTGTGGGATTCCAGCTTGCTATTGTTTTACCAGATAATCTCAATTGAATTGATCAACTGAAAACCACTAAGGGTACCTAAGGTACATATAAATCAAGCTTAGTAATACAGTAAGTTCTACTGAACTTAGAGTTGTGTGTTAAGGGATAGCCCACCCTTTCTACAACTCAAGAGAGTTTAGTAGGCCACACTAGAGTAGGTAGTGCATACACCACACCTCACTAGTAATGTCTTCAAAGCCAGGACCCAGTGAGTCCTTGCCAGAAGCCAGTGGGCTTCTTCCCTCCAAGTATGATAATCTCCCATTCTTGGAATTGAGAGCCTTGTGCAATACTAGGAAGCTGAAGACAGGCAAAAGTGCCAGCACCCAACACCTCAGGGAGGTGCTACTGTCAGATGATCTCAGCAGATCCCTAGGGTCTGAAGGGGTAGGCAGACAGGGTGGGGCAGAAGATGAGGAAGGGGTCAGGGGTGAAGAAACCCAGGGCCCCCCCTCTGAAACTGGCCAGGAAGGTGAAAATGACCTTGACCTGGAAAACCCAATTCCTCCTGTGGAGGAGGAGGAGGATCAGAATGACCTCCCCTTTGTCCCCCAGGAAGAATTGTGAGTGTGCCCAGAAGGCCTAGATCTCCTTCTCAGGAGTCTAACCACTCTGACACCTCAATAGGGACCTCTGTTTCCTCTCATAGGAGGGAATCCTCTCATGAAAGGAAAGAGAGACTGCTCAGATATGGAGAAGCTCAGTTGAAGCTCAGAAGAGAGCAGTTGGCTATAGACAGGGAGTCCCTAGAGCTTGAAAAGCAAAGAAAAAAGATGGGACTAGAGTCCCATGGTGGCAGCAATTTACCCAGAGATAGGGAAAGGTCTTATGACCATAGAAACCTGAGCAAGATTGTCCCTCCCTACCAGAGTGGGGATGACATCCACAAATGGATAACTGCACTGGAGAGGGCCTGTAAAGTACAGAGGGTCCCTCAGGAGCAGTGGGCAGCAATCTTGTGGCTCTCCTTTGCAGACAAAGGTAGAGACAAGCTCCTCACTGTAAGAGAAGAGGATGCTGACAATTACAAAGTCTTGAAAAGTGCTCTGATTGATGGGTTTGGCCTAACAACTGAACAATACAGGTTAAAGTTCAGAGATACCCAAAAAGCACAGACTCAAGACTGGGTAGACTATGTGGATTGTTCTGCTAAGGCTCTGGAAGGTTGGTTGATGGGCAGTAAGGTATGTGACTTCACAGGATTGTACAATCTTATCATGAGGGAGCAGATTCTTAATAACTGTCAAAATCAGCTGTTGCATCAGTACCTGGTGGACTCTGATCTGACCTCTCCCCAAGAATTGGGAAAGAAGGCAGACAAATGGGTCAGAACCAGGGTGAGGCAGAAGGTACAGAACCAAGGTGGTGACCCAAAGAAGCAAGATTCTAAGAACTCTGATAAGGGTGGGGAGAAGGGTAAAGACCAGAAGTCTTCACAAGGCCCCAAAAATCTTCTTCAGGTGGGGATTCACAGTCTAACAAAGGGAAAGGCCAAAAGAAACCATGGTGCAAGGTCTGTAAGCAAAAGACCCACTGGACCAGTGATTGCACCAAGTCCAAAGACTCTACTCCAGCCCCCACCAATGCCCCTAAGGCACCTGCTCCCCCTAGTGCAGTTACAGTTGGTGGTGGGACTACACAAGCCAAGGGTTTAGTAGGGTTGACCCTGGGTAAGGAGATGGGCTCTGACCTAGTCAGAGAACTCACTCAGGCTGTCCTAGTCTGTGATGGAGGCATGGATGTGACTTCCTCTGTGAGTCCCAGTAATCTGGGCAAGTACAGGCAACAGCCATTAATAAATGGAAAAGAGGCTTTGGCATTTAGGGACACAGGAGCAAGTGTCACCATGGTGACACAAGATCTTGTGGATCCTGGGCAGATTATACTTGGTGAAATGTACCAAGTGACCAATGCTAGCAATGTCAGAACAGACCATACTCTGGCAGTTGTTAACTTCTCCTGGGGAGGGGTAACTGGCCTTAAGAAGGTTGTGGTAAGTGCAGACCTACCAGTTGAATGCTTGCTTGGCAATTATCTAGAAACTTCAGCTTGGGCAGAAGTGGAGCTCAGGACCCATGCAGAAATGCTGGGCATCCCTGCAGATGTGTTTGCTGTGACCAGGTCACAGGCCAAAATGTCTAACACTGAACAGGCCTTGGATTCAGGAATAATGGACCAAGTGCCCTCCAAGAAGAGGAGTAGTAGGGTAAAGGCAGTGCCTTCCCCTTGGCTCAGAAGGAAGATCAGTCTCTTCAGGGAGATGATCTCAGTCCTGAGGAAGGAACTGTCCCAGAGGAGCTTGAGCCTGATCAGGTTGAGTTCTTAGGGGCAGGGGCCCTTCCAGGGCAGATCTGAGCCAGGAGCAGCAGAGCTGCCCCTCTCTTGAACCCCTCAGACAGCAAGCTGCTGCTGAGGCTGCTGGGAAAGCTAGTGGTCCCCATACAGTGTATTGGGATGATGGACTCTTGTACTCAGAGTGTAGAGACCCCAAGCCTGGTGCCACCAGGAGGTTGGTTATACCTCTGAAGTTCAGGGGCTTCCTATTGACCCTAGCCCATGACATTCCCTTAGCAGGTCACCTGGCCAGAACAAGACTTGGGACAGAATTGTCCCTCACTTTCACTGGCCCCACATGTCTGAAGACACCAAGGAGTTCTGTCGCTCCTGTGTAACCTGCCAGGCCAGTGGCAAGGCAGGTGGCACTACAAAGGCCCCCTGATACCACTACCTGTGGTGGGGGTTCCCTTTGAAAGGGTGGGGATTGACATTGTTGGTCCCATGGATCCCCAAACAGCATCTGGGCACAGGTTTATCCTGGTGGTAGTGGATCATGCCACCAGGTACCCAGAGGCTATTCCCCTTAGGACCACTACAGCACCTGTGGTGGCAAGAGCCCTCCTGGGAATTTTCTCAAGAGTGGGCTTCCCTAAGGACGTTGTATCAGACAGGGGTGCTAACTTTATGTCTGGATACTTGAAAGCAATGTGGAAGGAGTGTGGAGTGACTTACAAGTTCACCACACCCTATCACCCACAATGCAATGGTTTAGTTGAGAGATTCAACAAAACCTTGAAGGGCATGATTAAAGGGCTCCCAGAGAAGCTTAGGTGAAGATGGGACATACGCTTGCCCTGCCTTTTATTTGCATACAGGGAGGTGCCTCAAAAGGGGTTGGCTACAGCCCTTTTGAACTTTTGTTTGGTCACCCTGTCAGGGGTCCATTGTGCTTGGTGAAGGAAGGATGGGAGTTACCTCTCAAGCCCCCAAAGCAAGACATAGTGGACTATGTACTTGGTCTCCGCTCCAGGATGGCTGAGTACATGAAAAAGGCAACTAAAAACCTTGAGGCTGGCCAGGAACTTCAAAAGCCTGGCATGACCAAAAGGCTGTACTGACTGTTTACCAGCCAGGACAGAAGGTGTGGGTGTTGGAGCCAGTGGCCCCAGCAGCTCTCCAAGACAAATGGAGTGGACCCCATACCATTGTTGAACAGAAGGGTGAGGTTACTTACTTAGTAGACCTAGGAACACCCAGGAGTCCCCACAGGGTTCTCCATGTCAACAGATTGAAGCCATATGTGGACAGGGCAGACATGGGCTTGCTCATGGCTACTGATGAGGGACAGGAGGAAGAGAGTGACCCACTCCCTGACCTGCTCTCACAGAACCCTGACGATGGGTCAGTGGATGGTGTAGCCTTGGCAGGCAGCCTCACTGCTCAGCAGCAAACTGATTGTAGACAAGTGCTCAATCAGTACAGACATATGTTCTCTCTGACTCCAAGTCAGACCACCTGGTGCACTCATGAAGTGGACACTGGGGACAGTCTGCCTATTAAAAATAAGATTTATAGGCAACCTGACCATGTCAGGGACTGTATCAGGACAGAAGTCCAGAAAATGTTGGATTTGGGAGTTATTGAACCCTCAGATAGCCCTTGGGCTAGTCCAGTGGTCCTTGTGCCAAAACCTCACACCAGTGGTGGAAAAAGAGAGATGAGGTTTTGTGTGGACTACAGGGGTCTCAATGCAGTCACTAGGACTGATGCCCATCCAATACCTAGGGCAGATGAGCTAATAGACACTTTGGCCTCAGCCAAGTACCTAAGCACATTTGACCTGACAGCTGGCTACTGGCAGATCAGACTAGCTGATGATGCAAAGCCAAAGACAGCATTCTCAACCCCTAGTGGGCATTATCATTTTGTGGTAATGCCCTTTGGTCTGAAGAATGCACCTGCCACTTTTCAGAGGTTGGTGAATACAGTCCTTACAGGTCTGGAAGCCTATAGTGCAGCATATCTAGATGATATTGCTGTCTTTAGCTCCACCTGGGAGGATCACCTGGTCCACCTCAGAAATGTTTTGCAGGCCCTGCAGAAAGCAGGCCTGACTATCAAGGCCTCAAAGTGCCAGATAGGGCAGAGTCAGGTTATGTACCTGGGCCACCTTGTGGGTGGAGGCCAGGTTCAACCCTTGCAGAGCAAGATCCAGACCATCATGGACTGGACTGTTCCCACTACCCAGACTCAGGTGAGAGCCTTTTTAGGCCTGACTGGGTACTATAGGAGATTTGTCAAGGGGTATGGATCAATAGTGACACCCCTGAATGACTTAACTTCCAAGAAAATGCCCAAAAAGGTTCAGTGGACAGTTAGCTGTCAAAAGGCATTTGATGACCTAAAGCAGGCCATGTGCACTGCTCCCATTCTACAGAGTCCTGATTACTCCAAGAAGTTCATTGTCCAAACAGATGCATCTGAATTGGGGGTAGGGGCTGTACTGTCACAATTGAATGATGAAGGTCAGGATCAGCCAGTAGCTTTTATAAGCAGAAGGCTGACCCCTAGAGAGAAACGTTGGTCAGCCATTGAGAGGAGGCCTTTGCTGTGGTCTGGGCTCTGAAGAAGTTGAGGCCATACTTGTTTGGTACTCACTTCCTTGTTCAAACAGACCATAAGCCCCTCTTATGGCTAAAACAAATGAAGGGTGAAAACCCCAAACTGCTTAGGTGGTCCATTTCCCTACAGGGGATGGACTTCACAGTGGAACATAGACCTGGGAGTAACCATGCCAATGCAGATGGACTCTCTAGGTACTTCCACTTAGAACATGAAGACTTAACTGGACAAGGTTAGTTTAATGTCCCTACGTTTGGGGGGTTGTGTAGGAGAGTAGGATCTGCTTCACATGGGTACCCCCACTTTTTGCTGATGCTTCACTGTTTTTCGACTTTAGTCTAGCTGGGGCCCTGCTAATCAGAACCCCAGCCTAGCTGCTTCCTCTCTAAAATGGTTTCCATGTGCCTTAGGCACATCTCTGATTGGAATCTGGAGTGCCCTTGTAAGTCCCTAGTATATGGTATACTATGTACCCAGGGCATAGGTACCTCAGAGGCCTGCCAGGGGCTGAAGCATGTATTGTGCCACCCTGGAAGGCCAGCCAAAAGGACACCACAGGTCTGCTACTGCAGCCTGGGTAAGGTGGTGCCTGCACCCCTTACTGTGATATAGGTTACCTATATCACTACATACATACACACATATAAACCTATAAGTCACTCCTATGGCAGGCCTTGTCAATCCTGAAGGCAGAGTGCTTGGTTCCTATGTGAGAGGGTGCCCCTGCATGAGCAGAGCCCCTCTGCAGCGTTCGGAGACCCTTCTCTGATGCTGTTTGTAGTGCAGCCTGACCATATACTCTTAAGCGCATTATAACCTCGCGTTAAATGCTAACTTTGGGATGGCTGCACGGAAACATGTCGTGTTTGGTGTCAAACATCTTGGAATACTACCCCCCCGCCAGTTCTGGCGGTGGGGGTAGCATTCCACCCTTCTAGAGGAAGAGACATGTACACACCGGCCTGCCCGGTAACTTCTTTCCAAGCCCTGGCATCACAAAATGGATGCCGCTGCCACAGACACGGGTCTGGCCTCCTGCTGCTGACTGAAACTCTGGCAGGGGAGGCCTGGACAATAGGTTTCCTGTCCCAGGGAGGTGTAACCACCTCCCCAGACAGGATAATGTGTATTGGGGCTGGGCGGGAGCACTCTCTGGTGCTTTGAAGTCCTGCACTGGGGGCACACTTGGTGTCCCTGTGCATACCCCAGTTCAAACTGGTTCAGGGGCTTCCAGCCCCTGCTCTGGCGTGAAACTGGACAAAGGGAATGGGTGTAACCACCCCTCTTCCCTGACCCTCCCATAGGTGGGACCCCAGAGTATGTCCAACCCCCTAACTTAGTATAAGTATGGGACCCCAGTCCTTAAGACTTTAGATTTACCTGGACGAAACTCTGATACAGAATCCTGGACCTTCGACGCTCTACTTTAAGATTAGAGGACTGAAGAATCTCCCTTGGGGTCAAGGAGTGACTCCCCTGCTTGGCAGGCACCAATGAAGCAATTGTCCGGTCTGCATCGCTGAAGCTCCCGCCGGACGCCGAAGTCTTTGCATCACCAGAGGTAGATTTCCAGACTTCCCCGAGGCTGCCCTGAGTCCCCAGCAAAGTTGAGGCCCGTAGCTGCCGTGGGTAACGTGGAACCGTGACCCCTGGACACCGAGCACATTTGCAAGTGCATCCTCTTCCTGGTCTCCCACGAAATTGTGCTTTGGGCTCCAAATAGCCCCCGCCTCCAGTACCGACTGCACCGAAGATCACTGGCCTCCACTCTACGAGTGTCCCTTGAGCCAGCTCTAAGTGCGTCCACTTGAGGCTCCTTCGCGGTTGCTAGTCCGTTGGCTAGTGGGCCCTCCCGAAGGCCAATCTTCTTCTGCTTGGGCTTCCCTGGTTGCTCCAGGCGTGCCCTGACTTACCCTCGCTGGGTGAGTCCCTCAGACCTTGCTGGTCTGCACCACCGTCCTTCTTCTATTTCCACAAGACTTGCCGTTGCCAAGGCTTGTTGGGTCCAATCCAGTCGCCGACACCCCTGCAATTGACAAACCTTATGGTGCAGCTCGAATCCAGCTCCTGGTCATCGTCGACACCTCCTGGACCTCGAGGCTGAAGAGTCAAGACAACCGTCAACCTACCTGAAGCACCCGACATCGGTGGGCATCCGCTCATCGCCTTCCTGGTCACTGGCTAGTGACCCAGACTCTGTCCCTTCTGCTTTCAGGTTCTTCAGATCTTCGATCCACCTTTGGATCCACCCGAACACTTTCGACTTGGCCGCCAGCAGCACTTTGCAGCAGATCGCCATTGAAAACGACGACGAAACCTGACCCCGAAAGACACCTATGCACCCGGCTTTCCTGGGTGAGGTAACTCGAGTACTCCGGTGCTCCCGTGGGTATAGACTCTAGAACAACCCAGTTCTAAAGGGGTTTGCTCCAAGTCCTCCTCTAAGTGTCCCTTTTCTTTAAAATTCCAACCGCGACTTTCCCCATAGAAGTCAACGGCGATTCGCGGCTGTGTTCTCACACTGCACGCGTCCCCCGTGGGTCCCCTGTGTCACTACCTTGGGTGGTTCCTTGTGGTCCAAGCACTTCTACAGGCTCTAGGCCTTGTGTCTAGCTCAGTCGTGGTTCTTATACCACTTTATTGGTATATGGTTTGGTACGCCCCTAGGGCTCAAACGTGTATTTGTGCTATTACTGTTGATAACTAACTTATAACTTATGTACTTCTAACTCTAGCCTCATAAAGAGACTAGAGGGGTGTGTTTAGCAATAAATACACATATTTTGAATATATACCTGGTGTGGTCCTCTTTCATTTGGTCACTCAAGAGATTATAGACTGGTAAAACAAGCTGCTTTACATTCCTTCAAGACTTAGCCTGAAGGCTGCTCTCCATAGCTACCACTAGGATAGCTTTCAATAAAGGTTGTCTTTAACCTATCTCCAATAAGGGGTTGTTTGGACTGGTGCAAGGTGCCCACTATAATTAGTGGACAGCATATACCAGGCCAACTTCTCACAGCTACTTTATTACATTTAATAAGTTGTTCATGTTTGGTGTCTTTGTAATTGTAATGAAAAAATCCTCTTTTATGGTAAAGTCAGATTTTCAGATACAATGTTGAAAATGCCACTTTTAGAAAGTTAGCATTTTCCTGCCTTAGCCATTTAGTGCTACAGCCTGTCTCTGGGTCACATGACTGGATGCTGTGTTGCTGAAAGGACTGCCCCTCTGCTAGACTGCTGCTCTGAAGGACTGCTGCATTGTTTTGCTGACCTGCTACCCTCTTGCCTGGGTGAGAAGGACTGGACCTGCATTTGTCAAACCCAGGACCCTAGAGTAACACTGAGGGCTAATTGGCTGGCCTCCTGACTAGAGCCCTAGGGACAGAAGGCTCCAACCCACCTTGAAGTTTAGGTGTGTCTGGATGGGCCATCATAGGCAGGATGGGGGGGTGGAGTTATACACAGCCCCACTTACACCTGAATAGGCTCTATCCAGCATTCACACAAAGGATCGCATACCCCCTGTAGTTAGTCTGGACCTGGGGCAAGGGAGGCAGGAAACCTGTGCACTTCAAAGTGGAGCCTCGAGAAACTTCTCCCACTTAAAAGGAGGACCCTGGTATAAATATTGGACCTCAGACCCCAACTCTTCAGTACACATCTGGACCTGTGGAAGACTCTGCCGGGAAGAAGGACTGCTGTGCTGCTGAAAGGACTGCCACTCTGCTGGACTGCTGCCCTGAAGGAAAGCTGCCTGCTGTTCTCACCTGCTACCCTCTTGACTGGGTGAGAAGGACTGGAGCTGCAACCTGTACCCAGGACCACCAGAGCGACTTCAAGGGCTATTCTCTTGTAACCAGCACTTGGACTCTGAAACTATGAGTCCTACTCTGCCAATTGGTGCCACCCCAGTCCTGGAGCCTTGGAAGTGGGCCTGAAGGTGCTCTGCAATTCCATCTGTGAATCCTCTTCTGTGGGGCACCCCAAGCATCCTTGATCAGCCCCACCTTCTTCCACACTTACATGACACCTCTGGCCAGCATGGCCAAAATTCACGAACTTAACATCATATGCTACACCGATGACACACAACTCATCCTCTCCCTCCCAGAATACACCATAAAATTCTACAACTGCATGATAGACGTCCCCAGCTGGATGAAGGACAACTGCCTGAAGCTCAACACGGACAAGACAGAGGTATTAATTTTCGGAAACAAAATCTCCCCATGGGACACATTCTGGTGGCCCTGAGAACTCGGACCTACTCCTACCCCCACTGACCATGCTAGGAACCTAAGCAAAAAGAACAAATGATGGACAGAATGCTGAACAAATCAAACATTCACCCCCAGTCATAGATCTGGGTTTAATCCATCATTGTTTTGCTCACCATGCCACCCAAGTTTGGACCCAGCCATATGCAGATCAGTCTTGACTCTGCTCCCCCTGGCACCCGAATTTCCAGGCCAGGTCCTCCCTGGACCAGAAACAATGATCCTGGGACTGGTTTCGTGTGTCACCCCTCATCAGCCATGCTAGCTTGAATCCAGTGGCACAGTGAGCATTGGACCCAAGTCTGGGAATACTCTTCCCACTAAGGGTGACAAAAGCAAAAAGAACAAATGATGATGGATGGAATGCTGAAAAAATCAAACATTCAAGCCCAGTAAGAGATCTGGGTTTAATCCATCATTATTTTTGCCCACCACACCACCCCAGTTTGGACCAAGCGATATGCAAATCAGTCTTGACCCTGCTTCCCATGGGAACAGTCCGGCCCGAATTGCCAGGCCATGTCCTTCCTGGACCGGAAACAAGAATCCTGGGACTGGTTCAGGTGTATCACCTCTCATCAGTCTGGCTAGCTAGAATCCTGTAGCACAGTGAGCACGGGACCCCTGTCTGGGCATACTCTTCCCACTTAGGGCATCCAAAGCAAAATTAACAAATGCTGGGTGATGCTTGTTTCCATTCCAGGGAGGACCTGACCTGGCAGTTTAGGCTGGACTGTTCCCCTGGGGAGCAGTGTCAAGATTAATTTGCATATGGCTGGGTTCAAACTGAGGTGGTGTGGTGAGCAACAAAATGGTGGATTAAACCCAGATCTGTGAATGGGGGTTAATGTTCGATTTGTGTAGCATTCCGTACATCATTTTTTCTTTTTTCTTTTGTTGCCCCAAGTGGGAAGTGTATGCCCAGATGTGGGTCTCGTGCTCACTGTGCCACTGGATTCAAGCTAGTGTGGCTGATGAGGAGTGGAACCCTGAAACCGGTCCCAAGATGCTTGTTTCCGGTCCAGGATTTTTGTCATTTTGGTCTTGTTTTATTGATTAAAATCTACTCTATTTGTCCAATCTGGTATGGGATCCTCTTTGTGGTGTGTTTTCACTTTGTTACTGTTTGAAGTGTTGCACAAATACTTTGCACCTTGCCTCTAAGTTAAGCCTGACTGCTCTGTACCAAGCTACCAGTTTAATTTGGGGTTTGGTTGTGAATTTACCCTGACAAAGATTGTGCTTGCTGCTTGAGTAGGGTTCCCTCACAACCAGTAACCCAATATTTTACACTCTAATTTTGCAAATCACAGATTTTTCAACCGCAAAATACTTTTGTACATAGGGTACTAACAGCTTTAAAATTGCAGGTTAACAGACACCCTTTTAATAATTGCAAACCTGTGGATTATCTGTTTCTCTTACATTTTAGTAAAGAAACAGTGTAATAAAAGCAGATTATAATCCAAAATTACACACCAGAATATGATCATATTTCAGCTAAAATAGCACAAAGAAAGCAATTTTTCGCAGCAGAATGGGCCGTACAGCTTCTTAAAGCAAGTTCCTATTATTCTTAAAATATTTGCAAGTATGTTACATGTTTCAAGTTATCCTCATATGCATTAACATGCACCGATTTGGAACTGTAGAAATTAATCATTTTGTATGAAGAAGGTTCTTTAATTCAATTTGTATTTGGAGCATTGTGTTTTCATTAGCTATTGATAATGTATTAGATTTTTGAGCAGCGCGCCAATGACAGTAAGTATAATTTAGCACTCTTTTCTTTTTAGACTGCTTCAGCTTGTTCCTCTTTTGGAAACAGGAACTAGCTTCATTTTGCATGATTTGAATTCTATACTTATTAAAACAGAGAGTATGCAATCAATAATCATGCTGTTGAGCAATATACCTATGCAAAGTAGAGAGTGAAGCAAAGAGATTTTCTCCTCTACGCCACTTGATTGCACAATGTATCAGATTTCTGCAATTCTTTATATGCCCTTTCTTTTTCCCAGTGGGTTTCCTTATTCCACAGTAAACAATATCCAGTTGTTTGCACACATCTTAAGATACAAAATCTGCTTAATGTGATAGTTGACCGTAGACTCGTTTAATTATCTGATAATATGTAGTAAAGCCTGTAAACACTGTGAACAATGCCACACAATACATGCTGTATTATTCTTTAATTAAAGAAGCACATTTCATTTTTCTCTGTTTTGTCTCCAGCTGTCATTCTCTCCACCCAATGGAGCATGAATTGTATGATGGTAATGACTATCTGTCCAGCATGCCTACTGACGCAGATAGAACAGAGGACTTTGAGTACGAGGTAAGATTGTTGTCAATTGTTTAGCACCCAGTTTTATATCAAATGATCTTAGAAGTACTTTCAACCTCAGATTGCCACAGTTGTTGCCTATAACTCGTTGTCAGTGACTATGCTTGCGGACTGTGGGGCTTTACAAAATAGATGTCCCTGTTCGTCGTTTCAATATCTCTGCTGCTGCATTTGTTGCGCACACCCCAGATGCAGTTTGGGGTGAATGAGTTTATAAGCAGTACTAATGTAATTTATGATGGATGACATTTTATATATTGCTGGCTAAAAGTCATAATTGCTCAACTTTAATAGCATACAAATTATATTGCTTAAACAGAAAAACACATAGGATTACAAATGGGCAAATAAATAACGGGATGTTATTAAGCGTCTAGATTGTATTCAAGCTTTAGAACACCGGCAGTAAAATGCTGGCGTTAGATGCAGTTAATAACATGTTTTTAGAGCTTTAGAGCATCATTTAAAGCAGGAAGATAGTGAGAGAAAATAATAGATGACGAAGATATATTGAAAGTTATTAACCAGAGCCTCATTTTCAGCCAGTGAAGCTAAGGCAGTATAAAAAGAGTATTTGAGAAAATGTTTAAAGTCCTTAATTCTGGAAAATAGTCTATTAAACGACTAAATGGGTTGTTTGTTTTTAACTTTAGTTGATGTTATGTCCAATCAACAGGGCCTGTAGAGCTATGCCTCTTCTGCTCCAGTGGTAAGCCACCACCATGGTTAGAGATAACTTCTACAGAGCTAATTCTTTTGTAGAAATTTCTTGGAAATGTTAGTAAATTACACTTTTAAGTTGAAATGTGGTTTGCAGGTATCTTGTATCATTTTTTTTAATGCAAGGGCATACTTTGCATATAGAAGTCACACTGGCAGGGGAAATTTGATGATACATTTCCAGTGCAAACGAGCCTTAACCAAGAAAAAATTAAGCAAAATTGCCTAATTTAATTTTGGAGAAGTTTTGCAGATCTCCTGTAATATGAAGTTCATTAATTTAGCAAATTTTTCTAGTCAAATGAAAATGTTGCCAATACCGAATTTTTATACTGAAAGTGCTTTTGCCACCGTGACAAGAGCATTTTAGGCAAAATTGCTAATCACAACTGGCCACCACTTCATGGCGGCCGGCTGCCAATTGTTTCAGCTTTCAGAAACAAACCACAAAAGCAGGAGCTTTCTGAAAATTAAAGAAGCAATATCTTTAACAACTGAAAAACAACTGTGTCCTTTCATAATTTGGAACTGATAGAAAAGGTGGATAGACACAAAATTATATGGACTGAATGCCTTAATCAGTAATTTTCAGACCGCTCCATTAACACCCAAACTGATATGCCCCCTAGTTGTGTCAAGCTATCATATCAAAATTGGAGGAGGTTCAAACTATATTAAAGTCAATCATAGAAGACTTTAGGACAGCAAAACCATGTCGACCAGCTCATTTGCCAAGTGCAGATCAGAAAGGGGCCAATATACGAACTCAAACCGACGTAGTTATTTCCACTGCAGAGGTGCACAGTTTCCAGAATCGGATGCCAGTACAAAACACCTCACAAAGAGTTATAACCTCAGAGAACAAGCATTTGTAATGCAATAGGTCTCGCATTTATGCAAGTTTGAGCTATTGCCATTGTAAACGGCAATGCCTTTTATTTATGTTTTGGTTTTTAAAACATAAATAAAAGGCATTGTTATTTGCAATGCTAATACCTTTAATTTGCGTAAATGCGAGACCTATTGCATTGCAAATGCTTGTTCTCTATGTAAGAAGGGGCACATCTGAATTTGTGATGTGCTGGGCTTCAGACAAACTACTATTATAAATGAAGGCCTTTCACTTATGCGTGCACTGCAAGCTTCTCTTCTACACCTGAGGAAGTGGACACCAATGATGGAGATAGTTACCGCCAGTGAGGGGGGAGGGGGTGGGCACAAGTACCCCAGGATGTGTTGTTACAAGGCCGCTTTCGAACGGCGACAATTCTGACAGTTAAAAACACGAGACAGCCTTGACGAGCTACATGTTAAGAGACCCTTTAGCACAAAATGGGGAGCATTACTTGGCTAGCGAAAAAAATCACAACACATTGCACTGCATGCAGTCCAGATAACTATGTATCGCATGTAAAACTGTAAATTGACGTTCTTGTTACCTGAAAGCCAGAAATAAAGATCTTAAACAGTCACCTGACCAACAGAATTGCCTTCTTTTAATAGAAAAATCAATTCAGTTACACAGAAAGAATGCAGCCTAAATCCAAGTAAAATTATATAACATTTCCGTATGCTGGCCACCCCTAGATTTAGTGTGTAGGGAGGACTGACTTTAGGCAACGTCATTGTAAGTTTTGCACATATTCTCATCAGTAAACAAAAATGGTGTTAAATGGTTACAGAGGGTCTATGTTATAATGCGGTATGAACGCACCACAAACAAGCGTAGATACATTACCACACAGCTCCAGAAGAGTGGACAACGTTAGGCCTAAACTGCTCACAAGTATAATCAAGATTTAAAGCCTTTTCCACCACAACACCAATAGAGACTGTTATATGTAAACAAAGCAATACACCAACTACACTCATGACAACTACCAACACCAGTGACAACTACCAAGCTATCGTAAATCGAGTGAACATTTACATGGTTATCAAATCGGGATTACCATGCGTGAGAGGTAAGAAATCAAAGAACAGAAAGATACAAGTTTATTTAAACAAATTCCTCAGTACACACGGATAGCAAACATACACTTACAAAAGGGCATGTCCCAGTAAATCTCCCTCGCTAGAAATCTTTTTTTTTACCTTGAGACAAATGTTTTTCCCTTCGCTCTAAAAGTTGAAAGCCGTCCCAAAAAACAGGACCACACACAGGCAGGAGGGCTGGCTGCAGATAGCGGTTCTGGGGGCAGTGCAGGCTCTGACAAGATGGCGTTCCAGAGCAAAACAAGCATAATAAAAAGGGAGCCCCGAGCACCCCAAGACTCAGCTGTCAGTCAACCCCTTCCGAGCGCGTGGACCTTAGTAGGCCCGTAGACCACTGCGGCTGCCTGCTGACTCTAAGGGGGAGCACGGCTATATCGGGGAGCCGAGTGGCTAGAAAAACAAGGGTCACATCTTACCTTCCACCCAGAGCTCCTCCACATTGGACTCCAGGTTGGCGGCTGTAATCCGACGGCGAAAGCGCCAAAGATGAGCAGACCCACCGCCAGGAATTACTTAAAGCAATGAATGTCTCAAAATGTAATGTCACTGCTAATGAGTGAAAGGCTTAATTAATCAATAGACGAGAAGTTGCATTAAAATGAAGTCCCAGGAATCTTACGCGGACACCCCCTCGTGGGAATTAACATCCACTCATAAACAGGCCGGTATGTGTCATAAGGGTGCGTATGGGCCGTGCTAGGTATGGGGCATTTCAAAGTTGTTTAATCCAGCCGAGCGATGCTTTCTGAGCCTGGCTGTTAGCGCTGCACTCCGCTGACTCTTCTAATTAAAGACAGCCTTGCGTGAGGGGTCTCCTTTATGACGCTGCATTCCTCACTCAGGACAACAAGTGTGAAACAATGGCATTTAAAACATAGCTTACAGCAATATTTTGATGCACAAAACGCAAATATCACAAAATTGATTCTGGGAAACGGAAGAGCTTACACAATTAACCATATTGCATGGAAAAGTATTTCTGTGCCTCTCCACGCCTTCCATAGCATCAGTTTGGGGGGCGGAGGGACGGGGGGGGGTTGAAAGACACGTAGGCACTAACGTACGAGATGCAGCAGTATTTCTAAGCTTCCCTTCCTTCTGAGCAGAAAAGTGGGCACCGGTACTTACTCATTGAATCACAAATTGAGCACTGTTTGGGGTATTAATGCAGGATTCTGCGTGGGGCTCTAAGTAAACCAGCCACTCTTTATCATTACTATTACATATTTTAAAGTTACTCATTTTATCGGCGTCGGGCAGATGAATGTGCGAGTAGGGTCTGCACAAAGAGGTAGCAGTAGCAAACTGAAACAGATTGCATTTGCGACTTTTTCTGTAATCCCGACGGAGCGGCAAGGGTAAATTAAGGACTATGCTCGGCTTGGTTGCTTAAAACAAAGTAAATTGGGAGCGAGGGGCTAGGGGGAAGGGCGAGGATTGGTTGAAAACAGAAGCTGCAAGTGCTTGTGTTTTCAGCTGATCCTTGTTAGTTTGCAAGCACTTAACCGCTGAAAACACAAACACAATTTAAATAAATAAACACTCACCTTTTCCCCTGCGAGAGTGAAAGTGGTGAAGGCAGGTCTGGGGCAGTTGCAGGAGCAATGAGTATCAGTACAACCGGAAGAGACGCAGCGCCATGTGTGCTGCAGAGGCGGGGACGGACTAAGGGAGGGTTTGGCCAACATGGGAAATGGAAGGGCGGGGCTAAAACAGCACAGACACCCTCAAGCCTAAAATCACTGCGGCCCGGTTATTAAATGCAAATAAAAGGCACACCATGAGGAGTGAAGGGCGGGGCTAAAGCAAGAGGGACACCGTTGAGCCCAAAATCACTGCGATGCACTTAAGAAATGCAAATGAAAGGCACGGCATGGGGCGGGAAGGGCGGCAAAGCAGTTTCAGAAAGAAGAAGGGGAGTTACTGTAAGAGAGAGCGCAAGGGCTGGTGCACAGTCATGACGACGGCTGCCATTGTCCCTACTTTGAAAGTGAAAGCGGGCATGGCATGTTGAGCGCGTGAATGGGAGAAGCTACTCATGAAGCAAAGCAGTTTCAGAAGGAAGAAGGGGAGTTACCGTAGGAGAGAGCGCGAGGGCTGGTGCACAGTTATGACGACGGCCGCCATTGTCCCTGCTTTGAAAGTGAAAGCGGGCATGGTGCGCTGAGCGCGAATCAAAAAACAAATAGTCCCTAAATGAATAGATAACAGCCAGCAGCGGAACCAAACTGTAGTTGGTCGGTGCTGCTTCCTGCAAAACGGAAGTGACGTTTCGGACCACCAGCCAATCAATGAGCTACATAAAAAGAGCAATGCCAGATTTAACCAATGGCAAGCTAAAAAACAAATATAAACGCAATGGGTGGAGTTTCACCACTAATACTGACTACTTGATGCCTCGTAGAGGCAGCGCATGTGCTGCCTATGCGAGACCTAAAAATGGACAGTCCCCAACCCAGCCTTATAATGACACAGGAAAACCTCAAAGCCTGTATTCCGTCATCATGGACTAAAGTGTAATGCAAATTAGCAATATGGATGCCATCATGGCAGAACAACCACAGCTAGAGGAAGAATATAAAAATGCTGTGCAATTCTTGAGCCAAGGGAAAGACAACACCCACATGGCGGAAATGGTGGCGTCACAATCAGCGGAGAACTGCAAATAAGTGAACACTATAAAGTACCTAAATAACAAATAATAATTTGTACCAGTCCTATCAAAAATGAACTGCAGGAGCCTGAGAAAATTAAACAAGTGGAAAAACAGTGCAGAACTGGCATCATCAGAGCAACAGAAGCAGTATCCACTGTTTATCAAGCGGCCAGCCACACTGGCACTGAGGCAAAAAGTGCCTGGTCCAGGGAATCAGGAAGGCTCTCCTCTTCCATTCAGTAATAAAGAAGGAAGCATACATCCAGAACCTAAAATAGATGGTGTGCAATTGCAAGACTTATTAGCAGAGGGGCCATTGATACTTTAGTGCAAGCAACCTCTTGTCCAGTCATAGTATCAGCTACTCACGTGAACAGCCATAGAGCTCTTTCAACTAAAATATCCTTTATGAGCCCATCATTGGGTGCCTCAGTTGCAAAAGCCAATTTGACCTCCAAAATCATGAAGTGAAGTGCTTCCTTGGTACATAGCTATAACCAGTCTAAATAGCTTATAGCCAATCAAAGTAATCAGTATATCACAGAGTCAAACCCTACCCTTGAAGGAGCTCCATACCAATCCACAATTAGAAGCATAAGACTCTGCTCATGGAATATTGCTGGCTGGGAAGAAATCATAGTACAAAAGGAGGTAAACTAATGCCTATTGGAATTCGATCTAATTTGCCTACAGGAAACATGGGCAAGTGAACCTATCACATTAATGGGATATGAACCGTTCACTATCCCAGCTAGTAAAAGGGCTATCAAATGTCGCGCAGCAGGATGACCAGCAATCTTCTGCCGTCTCTCCATGAACTGTAAAATAGAGTGATTAAGATCAGACAAATCATGGACTCTGGGAATTTCAATTAAATTCCCGGATAAGTCCAGGCAGAAGCTACTTCTGTTTTGTATATATTTAAATCCAGTCAGACAATCCCTCCAAACCAAAGTGGATTTTATAATCAGCGATCCCCACGAAATCATCATGGAAACTCACAGGCAGAAATATTAGTGACACAAGACTTCAACCTGAACTTGTTCAACTTCTGCAACATCCTAGAATCAATGAGGCAGACGGATTCAGTATGGAACATCCCACCTCCCCTGTTCGATCCGCAACTCTGAGATGCAATAGACGATACACTAGTCAAAGCTCTCGATGCACTAGGGCTGCAAGCCCTGAACGGCCACCATAGCATGGATCAACTGGCAGCACTTACACACATCACTCTCAAATGCGCTGCTGTGCTGGACTACACATTCCTGTCAGTGCCCCTATTCAAACAGCTGAGAGAGTTTCAAATAGAACACCGCCTAGAAAGTGACAATTTTCCACTTAAGCAGGTGCTCCAGAATCAAGACTATAAGGTCAATCCCACCACCCCAATAGAAATGGAATGGCCGTCGTCAGAGCAACTCAAATCACTAGGACTGCCAACATGGGGAAACAGCTGGTCATCTGGAGGAACCACTTTGGGGAGTACTGCCCAAATTATCTAAACACAACAGCAATGGAAAATCAGTCTTTTAGCCGGGCAACCTGGGATAAAGCAATGGCAAACCTCTACAGGGAACTAAGGGCATCGATGTGCAAACAGGATATCTGCACCGGAGAGCCCCAGAGAAGGCTTGAATACGGTCTCACAGATCAAATATTGGCACAGACGGCTGCCGTGTTGAAACTTTGGTTTGAACTAAAGAAAGCTGAAGGGGGAGACTTAGATTCCACCTGGACAAAGATCTGTTTAACTCACTGTCGTCACCCTGGGAGGTTACAGTGCAGAAGCTATTGGAAGGCCCTCAAACAAGCCAACCATGGGTTCAGAACACATCAATGGGGTTTGTAAATCACTCTTAGTAAAGGCCGTAAAAATATTGTCTCCGGGCCGTACAATTAAAAGCCCATAACCAATATGCAGTAAAAACCTACACCGAGATGGAGCCCCAACCTTATTTGTCTCTACCTCTGGCGAGAAACTGTAAGCTCAAGTTCTTAAGATTGTCAATGGGCCTCTTTGATGTCGAAGAAATTGCTCAAAAATGGAGGCATGCACATAAAGATAACTTGTGTAATCTTTCTCTTTTTATGAAGGAATCTCTGGCCTATATACTATGTACTTGCTCCTCTTTTGAATGGGAAAGACACCGCTGGCTAAAGCCTTTATTTAGAGAACTTCAGGTGCGTAGCTGTCAAGAAGTGTTGAACAAATGCTTCCAGGGCATGGATTACAGGCTTACTGCCCGCTTTGTGAAATTCATGGACCAGGTTGAAGCGAGACTTGACTGCCAAAGATTACTGGAAGAACTGAATTGCTTTCCATAATCTCAAATTTCACATTTATCATGAGAACATGCATTATACAATCCGCTGGCACCGTGCCTATATATTAAACTGCTTACTCTAAATTAGGCACTTTAAATGTGAAGATTTGCACCCCTTTTCTGACGATCACTGAGTTATCATGATATGTTATTGGAGATTAAATTATTTTACTTTGTGTATTTTGATCAAATCTTTTAGGATTGTTGTAGGATGAATTCTATTGTGATTCTATGGAATAGTTTTTTATTAACTAAGCATATATTTACCTAAATAAATAAGAAATATCTTTAATGAGAAGTATTGTTTGTTCATGTTCTCTAAGTCTATGGTTTACCTGCTCCCTGCAAATAATATGAAAAATATGCTTTGGCAGGACCATCCTAAAATAGTGCAGCCACCTCTCTGATGGATGGGCTGCCAGGTAAAGATTTCCAACGGCATAGCCTGTAACAGCCTCACAGCAGGGACATATGCTGTAAATGCGAGCAGATGTCCAATTGTTTTAAATTGTTGCATTAATTCCTTTGAAGGCACAAAATAACTTTTACATTTGGCCACCTTCCCCTCTGCAGTAGTTTGAAACCGTTCCAGTTGTCATTTCCTGGGCTGAGGGCTAATCATTCTTAAAGCAAAAGTCACTGAATTGGAAATTAATTGTGCTGCTCAGTACTTAGCTTGTCTGCATATATCATTTCTATGTGTAATGGTAAAAAGGAATGTGTTTCCAAACCACTGAAGATGTGACAGTCTGCAGCTTCCCAGAATGATAACATGTCATTACTCGTGTTGCCCTTCATTAGATTTTTAGTTCAGGTTTTAACAATTCCTTTAATTTGTCAATCACAAAATCACCAGCTCTTCTGCCATGATACACGCTTGCCGCCTCTTCCAGAAGGAATTCGCATCCCGGGGCTTTGGCGCTAGGTTATAATAGGTCCCGTCATTCTCTTAAGCTAGTCAGTGTTCTGGGAGGTGTCTGAATATCACAAATATAAGCCCCCAGATGTACAGCTCGTCTTCCAGCATGCGAGCACCGTTTGCAGGGCTTGATGTGATGCTACACGTTCTGCTTCCTCTACTTTTAACCTTACATAGACTCGAATTTATCAACTGCACAGTCCACAGAGCGAAGGATGTTATTTTAGGATTGCTAAAAATTTAAATTACCACATGAATGATGCTCATTAGGGTATTTATTTAAAATCTTTAAAGAAATCCTTGTTTGATCTTAAATCACTTTTTTCCTCAACAGATCTTCTGTGACAAACAAATAAAATGCAAGTCTCCTGTTCTTGTTGCGACCTCTGGACTTTATCCAATGCAGACTTGTTTGCAGACGATATTAGGTTGGTGCTCTTTACAGGGGGCATTACTGACAGCTCTTTATTTAACACCAACTAATATAACCTGAAACAGATGTTCATGATATGAATGGATACAAGTCTCATGGTAGGTGCTTGTAAGAAAGTGGATTATTATTCGGAGTAGGCAGTCACCCACCTCAAGGATTAATAACACTACCTCATCAGGGTGAACCCAAAAGTTAACCTGAGCTTGACACCCTGGTAGCCAAGGCACACAGCAGATTGGCTTAATTTAGGGCAAAGTGTAAATTATTTAGGCCATGCCAAAACAGTAATAAAGTCACAATACCAAATAATAAACCCCCATACCCAATTTAACAAGCATTTGCAATCCAATAGGTCTCGCATTTGCGAGAATTTAGAGCTATAGGCGTTGTAAATGGCAATGTCTTTTACCCATGTGTTTTTGTTTGAAGTGGATGTATGTGGTGTGGAGTGGAATTATATGGGTTGAATTGTGTGGTGTGTAGTGTATTCGTGTTGTGGGATTATGTGGCATGGTAAATAGATAGGGGTGAGAGCTGCACAGAATAGATAGAAAGGAAGATTGAGAGGGATAGGTAGTCTGTGCATGAAGTGGTTGATGAACCCCAGAAGGGGTCAAAAATAAAAACATTTAGTATTGGGTCCAAAACAACTGGGTCCATGGTGATTGAAAGTGAAACCTCATTGATTTGGTGAAGAAATTTAATTAGAGAAGGACAGCTGTCATAAAAAGGAAGGCCTTCATTTTGTGATAAATTCAAGCTTTATTGCGACAGTCTGCAAGGCTCATCGCAATCCTTAAAAGGAAAGTGCACATGTTCACCCAGACAGCAACGTTGTAAAGTTTCCTGAATAAAATAAGGCAGAGTAGGGTGTTACTTGAGTAGTTGCTATTGAAGACCTCACTTCCATAGGACAACGTTATGTTGGATGTGTGTAGTTACAAAGCTGTATCTCTCTATGTAGGAAGGTGGAATCTGACTATATGGTTGCCCTCACTTTTTTTTATGGTGTTTTGCTGGTTTATGACTTAGTTGGGCTGGGATCCTGCTATTCAGGGCCCCAGTCTATCTGCTTTCTCTCTAAAATGGTTTCCATGTGCCTTAGGCACATCTCTGATTGGAATCTGGAGTGCCCTTATAAGTCCCTAGTATATGGTATACTATGTACCCAGGGCATAGGTACCTCAGAGGCCTACCAGGGGCTGCAGCATGTATTGTGCCACCCCTGGAAGGCCATCCAAACTGACACCACAGGTCTGCTACTGCAGCCTGGGTAAGGTGGTGCATGCACCCCTTACTGTGATATAGGTTACCTATATCACTATATACATACACACATATAAACCTATAAGTCACTCCTATGGCAGGCCTTATCAATCCTGAAGGCAGAGTGCGTGGTTCCTATGTGAGAGGGTGCCCCTGCATGAGCAGGGCCCCTCTTCAGCGTTCGGAGACCCTTCTCTGATGATGTTTGTAGTGCAGCCTGGCCATATACTCTTAAGCACATTATAACCTCGTGTTAAATGCTAACTTTGGAATGGCTGCACCGAAACATGTCGTGTTTGGTGTCAAACATCTTGGAATACTACCCCCCGCCAATTCTGGCAGCGGGGGTAGCATTCCACCCTTCTAGAGGGAGAGACATGTTAACCCTGGCCTGGCCGGTAACTTCTTTCTAAAGCCCTGGCATCACAAAATGGATGCTGCTGCCACAGACACAAGTCTGGCCTCCTGCTGCTGGACGAAACTCCGGCAGGGGAGGCCTGGACAATAGGTTTCCTGTCCCAGGGAGGTGTGACCACCTCCCCAGACAGGATAGTGTGTATTGGGGCTGGGCGGGAGCCCTTTCGGGTGCTTTGAAGTCCTGCACTGGGGGCACACTTGGTGTCCCTGTGCATACCCCAGTTCAAACCGGATCAGGGGCTTGCAGCCCCTGCTTTGGCGTGAACTGGACAAAGGGAAAGGGGTGTAGCCACCCTCTGCCCTGACCCACCCATAGGTGGGGCCACAGAGTAAGTCCAACCCCTAAACTTAGTATAAGTATAGGAACCCAGTCCTTAGGACTTTAGATTATCCCTGGACGAAACTCTGACACAGAATCCTGGACCTTCGATGCTCTACTACAAGATTAGAGGACAGAAGAATCTCCCTTGGGGTCAAGGAGTGACTCCCCTGCTTGGCAGGCACCAAAGAAGCAATTGTCCGGTCTGCATCGCCTAAGCTCCCGTCGGACGCCGAAGTCTTTGCATCACCAGAGGTAGATTTCCAGACTTCCCCGAGGCTGCCCTGAGTCCCCAGCAAAGCTGAGGCCCGTAGCTGTCGTGGATAACGTGGAACCGTGACCCCTGGACACCACACGCATTTGCTAGTGCATCCTCTTCTGGGTCTCCCACGAAGTCGTGCTTTGGGCTCCGAGTAGCCCTAGCCTCCAGCACCAACTGCACCGAAGATCACTGGCCTCCACTCCACGAGTGTCCTGTGAGCCAGCTCCACGTCCACCGTCTTGAGGCTCCTTTGTGGTCGCTAGCCCGTTGGCTAGTAGCCCTTCACGAAGGCCAATCCTTTTCTTCTTGGGCTCCCTGGTTGCTCCAGGCTTGCCCTCACTTACCTTCGCTGGGTGAGTTCCTCAGACCTTTTTGGTCTGCATCATTGTCAATCTTCATCTACATCGAGACTTGCCGTTGCCAAGGCTTGTTGGGTCCAATCCGGTCGCCGACACCTCAGCACTCGACAGACATCGTGTACCAGCCTGAATCCTGCTCCTGGTTGCCGACAACGCCTCCTGGACCTCGTGGCTGAAGAGTCAAGATGACCATCAACCTACCTGAAGCACTCAACATCGGTGGGCATCTGCTCATCGCCTTCCTGGTCACTGGCTAGTGACCCAGACTCTGTCCCCTCTGCTTTCAGGTTCTTCAGATCTCCGATCCACCTTTGGATCCACCCGGACACTTTTCACTTGGTCGCCAGCAGCACTTTGCAGCAGATCGCCATTCAAATCGACGACGAAACCCGACCCCGAAAGGCACCTATGCACCCGGCTTCCCTGGGTGAGGTAACAAGAGTACTCCGGTGCTCCCGTGGGTAGAGACTCTAGAATGACCTAGTTCTCAAAGGGGTTGCTCCAAGTCCTTCTTTAAGTGTCCCTTTTCTTTAATTTCCAAACCGCGACTTTCTCCATAGAAGTTAACGGCGTTTCGCGGCTGTGTAATTACACTGCACGCGTCCCCGTGGGTCCCCTGTGTCACTACCTTGGGTGGTTCCTTGTGGTCCAAGCACTTCTAGAGGCTCTAGGCCTAGTGTCTAGCTCAGTCGTGGTTCTTATACCACTTTATTGGTATATGGTTTGGTACGCCCCTAGGGCCCAAACGTGTATTTGTGCTATTACTGTGTTTAAATAACTTATAACTTATGTACTTTGAACTCTAGCCTCATAAAGAGACTAGAGGGGTGTGTTTAGCAATAAATACATATATTTTGAATATATACCTGGTGTGGTGCTCTTTCATTTGATCACTCAAGAGATTATAGACTGGTAAAACAAGCTGCTTTACATTCCTTCAAGACTTAGCCTGAAGGCTGCTCTCCATAGCTACCACTAGGATAGCTTTCAATAAGGTTGTCTTTAACCTATCTCCAATAAGGGGTTGTTTGGACTGGTGCAAGGTGCCCACTATAATTAGTGGACAGCATATGCCAGGCCAACTTCTCACATTGGTGTGCAGCGGTTGGGATTCCAGCTTGCTATTGTTTTACCAGATAATCTCAATTGAATTGATCAACTGAAAACCACTAAAGGTACCTAAGGTACATATAAATTAAGCTTAGTATACAGTAAGTTCTACTGAACTTAGAGTTGTGTGTTAAGGGATAGCACACCCTTTCTATAACTCAAGAGAGTTTAGTAGGCCACACTAGAGTAGGTAGTGCATACACCACACCTCACTAGTGATGTCTTCAAAGCCAGGACCCAGTGAGTCCTTGCCAGAAGCCCCTGGGCTTCTTCCCTCCAAGTATGATACACTCCCATTCTTGGAATTGAGAGCATTATGCAATTTGAGGAAACTGAAGACAGGCCAAAGCCCCACCACCCAACATCTGAGAGAGATGTTAGAGGCTTATGATCTCAGCAGGCCCTTAGGGACTGAAGGGGTAGGAGCAGAGGGTGGGGCAGAAGATGAGGATGGGGCCAGGGGTAGCAACACCTCCAGCCCCCCCTCTGGAACTGACCAGGAGGGTGACAATGACCCTGACCTGGAAAACCCAATTCCTCCTGTGGATGAGGAGGAGGATCAGAATGACCTCCACTTTGTCCCCCAGGAAGGATTGTGAGTGTGCCTAGAAGGTCTAGATCTCCTTCTCAGGAGTCTAACCACTCTAGCACCTCAGTAGGGACCTCTGTCTCCTCTCATAGGAGGGAATCCTCTCATGAGAGGAGAAAAGACTGATTCAGTATGAGCAAGCCCAGCTTGAACTCAGAAACCAGCAGTTGGCTATAGACAGGGAGTCCCTAGATCTCTACAAAGAGAGAAAAAGTTGGGACTAGAGTCCCATGGTGGCAGCAATATCCCTAAAGATAGGGAAAGGTCTTATGACCATAGAAACCTAAACAAGATTGTCCCTCCCTACCAGAGTGGGGATGACATCCACAAATGGATAACTGCACTGGAGAGGGCCTGTAAAGTTCAGAGGGTCCCCCAGAAGCAGTGGGCAGCAATCTTGTGGCTCTCCTTTGCAGACAAAGGTAGAGACAAGCTCCTCACTGTAAAAGAAGAGGATGCTGACAATTACACAGTCTTGAAGAGTGCTCTGATAGATGGGTTTGGCCTAACCACTGAACAGTATAGGTTGAAGTTCAGAGACACCCAAAAGCTCAGACTTAAGACTGGGTTGATTTTGTAGATTGTGCTACTAAGGCTCTGGAAGGTTGGATACATGGCAACAAAGTGCAGGACTTTTTAGGATTGTACAATTTGATTATGAGGGAGCAGATCCTTAATAATTGTCAAAACCAGCTTTTGCACCAGTATCTGGTGGACTCTGATCTGACCTCTCCCCAAGAATTGGGAAAGAAGGCAGACAAATGGGTCAGAACCAGAGTAAAAACTAAAAATCAGGGTGGTGACCAGAAGAAAGATTCTACTAAGTCCCAAGAGAAAGGTGGGGATAAATCTAAGGATAAGTCCCATACAGGGCCCCAAAATTCCTCTTCTGGGGGTGGGTCCCAAACTCCTTCTTCTCCTGAAAAGAAACCATATTGCCATGTCTGTAAAAAGCCTGGGCACTGGAAAACTGATCCCAGTTGCCCCAGGATTGGCAATAAAGAAAATGTTCCTCCCACAACTACTACCACCCCTCCTGGTACTACCAGTAGTAATCCTCCAGTTGGGAGTAGTGCACCCAAAAAGTTAGGTGCTTTTGCAAGAGGAACAGAGGTGGGCCCTAGTTTAGACAGGGACCCCTCAACAGACTCCTCTGACTCTGATGGTGGTATAGGATTTGCCACCTTTACCATGGGTCCCACAGCATTGGGCAGGTACAGATTGGAGCCACTAATTAATGGTCAGAAAGCTGTGGCATTTAGGGACACAGGGGCTAGTGTCACCATGGTGGCAGGGAAACTAGTCCCCCTTACCAGCTTTTACCTGAGTTTAAATACCAGGTGACCAACATTGATGGTGTCAGAACAGATCACCCCATGGCCATAGTCAATCTCAGCTGGGAGGGGGTCACAGGCCCAAAAAGAGTGGCAGTGTCCCCAACCCTACCTGCAGATTGCCTGATGGGCAATGATCTGGAAATTTCAGCCTGGGCTGAAGTTGAACACCAAACCCATCTCAGGATGCTGGGTGTCCCTGTAAAGGTTAGTGGGGCTGTGATGGCCACAGCCCCAGCCCAAGATTTTGGAGAGATGGAGCCTGGAAGAATGGCCCACTCTCCCCCAAAAGAGAGCACAAGGGTTGAAGAAAAGTCCTTCTTCCCTCCAGACAGTAGGTAAAGGTCAGCCTCCTCAGGGAACTGACCCTACCCCTAGTGAAGGAACTGCCCCAGAGGTAGTCAGGCCTGGCCTGGCCACACCCCTGATGGCAGAGGACCCTTCCAAGGTGGTACCCAGTCTGGAGCAGGTAACCTGCCCCTCTCTACCCTGCCTCAGCCAGCCCAGGGCTGCAGAGGTCAGGGAGGTCAGTGGACCCCCCAGGGCCCCCTGTCCAGAGGAACCCCCCCATCAGCAGATTAGGGGCACCCAGTCTAGTAGCCCTAGCCAGGTGAAAATTCCTCTACACACTGGGGGATCCCCCATACCTTTATGTAGGGACCTCCCCCAGAAGGACTCTGGTAGGCAAGGGCAAACCTGGGACCAGAAGGTTCCAAACCTGCCATGTCCCTCCAGTAGTCCATCCAAAGGGACCCAACCCCCAGCTGTAGGCAGCCAAAGGTTGACCCTTAGAGCAAAGTGCAACTCAGTCATGGAAAGATAGGCATACATGGTGACCAGTGATCTGAGGAAGCTGAGGCCAACATTCCTAGGGCCTCACTTCTCTACTCAGACACCTCACCAGCCTTGTACTTTACCTAAGCACACCACAGGTAGTGATTCCCCATGGTGGAGACCCTCTCATACCCTTAGGGTGAGGGATTGCTTAGTGGACCATAAGACAGGGGGCAACCATGCTAGTGCAGGTGCTTCCTTATATGGCCACTTAGTCAATAAAGGCTCAACTGGCCAAGGTTAGCCTTATCTCCTTTCGTTTGGGGGGGGTTATGTAGGAAGGTGGAATCTGACTATATGGTTGCCCCCACTTTTTTTTATGGTGTTTTGCTGGTTTATGACTTAGTTGGGCTGGGATCCTGCTATTCAGGGCCCCAGTCTATCTGCTTTCTCTCTAAAATGGTTTCCATTTGCCTTAGGCACATCTCTGATTGGAATCTGGAGTGCCCTTATAAGTCCCTAGTATATGGTATACTATGTACCCAGGGCATAGGTACCTCAGAGGCCTACCAGGGGCTGCAGCATGTATTGTGCCACCCCTGGAAGGCCATCCAAACTGACACCACAGGTCTGCTACTGCAGCCTGGGTAAGGTGGTGCATGCACTCCTTACTGTGATATAGGTTACCTATATCACTATATAGATACACACATATAAACCTATAAGTCACTCCTATGGCAGGCCTTATCAATCCTGAAGGCAGAGTGCGTGGTTCCTATGTGAGAGGGTGCCCCTGCATGAGCAGGGCCCCTCTGCAGCGTTCGGAGACCCTTCTCTGATGCTGTTTGTAGTGCAGCCTGACCATATACTCTTAAGCGCATTATAACCTCGCGTTAAATGCTAACTTTGGAATGGCTGCACCGAAACATGTCGTGTTTGGTGTCAAACATCTTGGAATACTACCCCCCCGCCAATTCTGGCGGCGGGGTAGCATTCCACCCTTCTAGAGGGAGAGACATGTTAACCCTGGCCTGGCCGGTAACTTCTTTCTAAAGCCCTGGCATCACAAAATGGATGCTGCTGCCACAGACACAAGTCTGGCCTCCTGCTGCTGGACGAAACTCCGGCAGGGGAGGCCTGGACAATAGGTTTCCTGTCCCAGGGAGGTGTGACCACCTCCCCAGACAGGATAGTGTGTATTGGGGCTGGGCGGGAGCACTTACGGGTGCTTTGAAGTCCTGCACTGGGGGCACACTTGGTGTCCCTGTGCATACCCCAGTTCAAACCGGATCAGGGCTTGCAGCCCCTGCTTTGGCGCGAACTGGACAAAGGGAAAGGGGTGTAGCCACCCCTCTGCCCTGACCCACCCATAGGTGGGGCCACAGAGTAAGTCCAACCCCTAAACTTAGTATAAGTATAGGAACCCAGTCCTTAGGACTTTAGATTATCCCTGGACGAAACTCTGACACAGGATCCTGGACCTTCGACGCTCTACTACAAGATTAGAGGACAGAAGAATCTCCCTTGGGGTCAAGGAGTGACTCCCCTGCTTGGCAGGCACCAAAGAAGCAATTGTCCGGTCTGCATCGCCTAAGCTCCCGTCGGACGCCGAAGTCTTTGCATCACCAGAGGTAGATTTCCAGACTTCCCTGAGGCTGCCCTGAGTCCCCAGCAAAGCTGAGGCCCGTAGCTGTCGTGGGTAACGTGGAACCGTGACCCCTGGACACCGCATACATTTGCTAGTGCATCCTCTTCTGAGTCTCCCACAAAGTCATGCTTTGGGCTCCGCGTAGCCCTAGCCTCCAGCACAAACTGCACCGAAGATCACTGGCCTCCACTCCTTGAGTGTCCTGTGAGCCAGCTCCACGTGCACCGTCTCGAGGCTCCTTCGCGGTTGCTAGCCCGTTGGCTAGTAGCCCTTCACGAAGGCCAATCCTTTTCTTCTTGGGCTCCCTGGTTGCTCCAGGCTTGCCCTCACTTACCCTTGCTGGGTGAGTTCCTCAGACCTTGCTGGTCTGCATCATCGTCAATCTTCATCTACATTGAGACTTGCCGTTGCCAAGGCTTGTTGGGTCCAATCTGGTCGCCGACACCTCAGCACTCGACAGACATCGTGTACCAGCCCGAATCCTGCTCCTGGTTACCGACAACGCCTCTTGGACCTCGTGGCTGAAGAGTCAAGATGACCGTCAACCTACCTGAAGCACTCGACATCGGTGGGCATCTGCTCATCGCCTTCCTGGTCACTGGCTAGTGACCCAGACTCTTTCCCCTCTGCTTTCAGGTTCTTCAAATCTCCGATCCACCTTTGGATCCACCCGGACACTTTTCACTTGGTCGCCAGCAGCACTTTGCAGCAGATCGCCATTCAAATCGACGACGAAACCCGACCCCGAAAGGCACCTATGCACCCGGCTTCCCTGGGTGAGGTAACAAGAGTACTCCGGTGCTCCCGTGGGTAGAGACTCTAGAACGACCTAGTTCTCAAAGGGTTTGCTCCAAGTCCTTCTTTAAGTGTCCCTTTTCTTTAATTTCCAAACCGCGACTTTCTCCATAGAAGTTAACGGCGTTTCGCGGCTGTGTAATTACACTGCACGCGTCCCCCGTGGGTCCCCTGTGTCACTACCTTGGGTGGTTCCTTGTGGTCCAAGCACTTCTAGAGGCTCTAGGCCTAGTGTCTAGCTCAGTCGTGGTTCTTATACCACTTTATTGGTATATGGTTTGGTACGCCCCTAGGGCCCAAACGTGTATTTGTGCTATTACTGTGTTTAAATAACTTATAACTTATGTACTTCGAACTCTAGCCTCATAAAGAGACTAGAGGGGTGTGTTTAGCAATAAATACATATATTTTGAATATATACCTGGTGTGGTGCTCTTTCATTTGATCACTCAAGAGATTATAGACTGGTAAAACAAGCTGCTTTACATTCCTTCAAGACTTAGCCTGAAGGCTGCTCTCCATAGCTACCACTAGGATAGCTTTCAATAAGGTTGTCTTTAACCTATCTCCAATAAGGGGTTGTTTGGACTGGTGCAAGGTGCCCACTATAATTAGTGGACAGCATATGCCAGGCCAACTTCTCACACTCTATATTTGTTGGCCAGAGAAACCTGGCTAGTGGCAAGTAATATGCACCCCTTCCCTGACAGTTTGAAGGGACCTGAGTTATAAAACGTGGTTTATTATTAATAATGTAATAAAGCACGTGCCCTTTCCCCTTCCATTATTTGTGAAGACCAAATGAGAGTTGTCCAAGGATTTTGCTTATTTATTACATTTTAAAACATATGTAATTTGTCTGACCTCCTTTTTCCTTTTCAATAGGTAGCTAAGAATGTACGCTTCCAGCAAACCTCCTTCTGACCTCAAATTATCTCTTCCATGTGCCTCAGTTGGTCTCACCCAGTAGTCATGTGATAATGGTCTGCACTTCACTTCTGTTGCCATCCCTATGCAACGCAGGGCATAATAAATCTGATACACAAGCGGATTGTCCTGAGCAACACCAGTTAATGAAAGTTGAAAAGGCCCAGGTTTTTCTAATGACCAAGTACCCATCAAAGCATGATGTGCGTTTGGTCCTCTGTTTACAGTGAAAAGGATTGTTCATAAGTATGTTCAGCTGCAAGTGAACAAGCATAGCGTCCCTCTTCCTGAATCATATTTACTGTACAAAATAGTTCTGTACCTACACTGTCATCATTATGTAGTGGTGAAAGTGTTTCCTTAGTTTCACATAGATCTACCAGAGTTCTCTTTTCAGACAGTGGTCTGTAGTGATTTTCTTCTCAGTGTCGTAAGTGAAGCTAATATACACATGATCACGGTAAGAATAGTCATCCACTGAAATTAACTTTTCTTTTCTTAAACATCACACCGTCCCAGGACCTCTGCAACAAACTCGGCTCCTACTTTCACCCCAAGATCAAGGCCCTCTACGACAACTTCAACTAACAGACCCCAGAACCCCTCCCCCAGCAATGACAGCCAGCCCACCATCACCACCTGGACACCAGTCACCACCGAAGTCACCACCACGACCATGAAAACCACCCACTCAGGAGCCCCCACGGACTCCTGCCCACCTCACATTTTTCACAGAGCCGCCATCGCACCTGAACTCCGCCGCATCATCAACGCCACCTTCGAAGCCGGCTTCTTCCCCGACGACTGGAAGCAGGCTGAGTTCAAGCCCCTCCTCAAGAAACCCTCGTCCGAACCCGACAGACCTGAAAAACTACCGGCCCATCTCTCTCCTCCCATTCGCAGCCAAAGTCGCAGAAAAATTAGTCAACACACAACTAACCACCTTCATCGAAGAGAACGCCATACTCGACTTTTCCCAATCCGGATTCCGCAGCAACCGCAGCACTGAGACCGCCCTCCTATCCGCCACCGACGACATCTGCATGCTACTCGACCAGGGACACACCGCGGCCCTCATCCTGCTGGACCTCCCCGCGGCCTTCGACACCATCTCCCACTGCACTCTTGCAACCAGACTCCATGTCTCTGGCATACAAGGACTCACCCTCGACTGGATCTGCTCTTTCCTCACCGGCAGAACCCAACTGATCAGACTCCCACCTTTCCTCCCCGAGCCCACAGAGATCAGCTGCGGGGTACCCCAGGGATCTTCGCTCAGCCTCACTCTCTTCAACATCTACATGGCCCCCCTCGCCGCCATCGTCAGACAGCATGGGCTCAGCATAGTATCCTATGCCAACGACACCCAGCTCATCCTCTCCCTCATGAAGAACCCCGAAGACACCAAACTCAGCTTCCAAGAAGGAATGAAGGACGTCCCTGCCTGGATGAGAGACAGCTGACTAAAACTGAACTCGGAGAATACTGAGGTCCTCGTCCTTGGACCCTCCCCCTGGGAGAACTCCTGGTGGCCCCCCACCCTCGGAAAACCACCCACCCCGATGAACCACGGCCGGAACCTCAGCATCATTCTAGACTCATTCCTCACCATGACCCGCCAGGTTAGTGCCATCGCCTCCACCTGTTTCAACTCCCTCTGAATCCTCCGCAAGACCTTCAAGTGGATCCCAACCGAAGCCAGAAAAACCGTCACCCACTCCCTCATCACCAGCAGACTGGAATACGGAAACGCCCTCTATGCGGGAATCAACAAATCCCTTCTACAGAAACTCCAGACCATCCAAAACACCGCTGCCAGACCCGTCCTCGGCACCCCACGACAGGAGCACATGAGCCAACAACTTCGAGACCTCCACTGGCTCCCCGTCGGAAAGAGAGTAACCTTCAAGCTACTCACCCATGCCTACAAATACCTCAACAAGAGAATCTCCTTCCACGCACCCAAAAGAAACCTCCGCTCTACCGACCTCGCCTTAGCAACGACCCCACGCATCCACAGAACCAGAGCCGGGGGAAGAGCCTTCTCCCACGTCGCAGCGAAAGCCTGGAACGAACTCCCAGTCAACATCAGACGCTCCCCCATCCTGCACACCTTCAGGAAGAGCCTTAAGACCTGGCTTTTCGGCCAACCCTGAGCTGCACCCCCCCCTCAAGCACCATGAGACCCTCACGGGTGAGTAGTGCACTTTATAATCCCCTGACTGATTGATTGATTGAAGCTGTAGTGGAGAGTATGTGCTATTTATTTCTTAGCTGTCAAAATTAATTCCATTATTTCTAAATTCTTCAATTGCTGTATCCCCCAATTGGCCAATAAGAAATCTGTGGGTTGTAGAGGCTGGCCACAGCACCACCAAGCTTTCAAAAGCTATGCAATATAAATCCTTTTGTCTGCCTCACATCAGTAGAAAGAGAAAAATAACAGGACATGACAAAGCCAGCAGTGCTGCAAAGTTTGCACTATAATCACAGCTGTAATACTAACAGTGCAGAACGTGATCCCTGCACGCGCTGCATCTGACATTTGGTTAATTTCTCTTCCCCTCATGTATTCAGGAGTTAAACCCAAAGATAAAAATGTGCATTTATTCTGCTAAACTGGAAGCAACATTAATGCTCCAACTTGCAGGAATATTTTTTAGTGGTTTTGCTGAAATTGAATTTGCTACTAATAATTCTAGGATGCTAATAAGATGGAAAAAAAACCAAGACCACGGTATAAAGACTCGTTGTGGGGACTCTGAGTTATGAATCTAGACTCACATTTTATTTTCTAGAAAAGTATCCCTACTGCAAAATATATTGTTCATTGTGTGTACGCATGTGCTGCATAGCATGTGCTTGTTACAGTATGGAATTTTTTTTCGGTTAATAATCATGGCTAAAATGTTGGTAAGATTGTAAGACGAGAGGGCTTGTTGCGCTCTGTGAGGGCAAGTTCCTGTTGTATACCCATGGCTTTATATGATCAATAAACCTCTTTGGATTTAGTGCTTGTTAGAGTGATAGACTGCTTTAACGTGCAATACTGGCGATGACCGAGGATACTCAACAGGAGCTTTGTGATGCCTTGTACAACCAATAGTTCATAAGTGCTGAATATTTTTGTTCAGGAGCACTCTTGGCATATGAAGTGTCGAGGCACAGAAGAATTGTATTCACTATGTGCAAGGTGATTTTAGAGGCTTGCGTGGCAGGAAACCTGTTAGGAATTATAATACAGGGGAGCGAGATAGTGACATTTTGGGAGGGTGGTGAGTTGGGAGACTCAAACATAGAGAGGCTTGTGCTGCACCCTACCACAGTTATGTCTTGCACATCATCCTGTGATGTTCCCATAATCATGTGAATACCCTCATTATCACATGGCCATTTTGGGTTAGTTCAGACTCAATAATTAGATGCCAATGGCCATGAGCGAGTTTGCATCGGTTATTGATACTCCTTTACCTGCATGTTTACAGCATCACATGGAGGAATGAAGCTATTTTTAAAAATTTGATTTTGCATTCAGTTTATCTAGGCCCATTTTGACCTTCACTTGATGCAGCATCTTTCTCTAGTGATGCCATTTTGGACTAGTTCTTTTATCACATTTGTACTTCTGTTCTATATTTCCAAATCTACATTTATTGGTTTCAAGTTGTTACGATTTCCAGCATTAACAACATTATATTTAACACAAATTGATTCACTAAAGAACATTTAGAGGAGTTTATTACCTATTCATGCTATTATTGACAATGGTGACAACCTTTTTTACTTTCCCAGTTACCTTGAGACATTGGTGTCTACTTTATTTGTGTTAATTTATTGTGCAAATTTTCATTCTTAGAAATGTCCAGCATTGCTCCTCCACATTCATTCCTACCATCACCAGGAGAACCTCCCATTGATTGGGACATAGAAAGTGGTTTTCTTAGCACATGTGGAAGTACTTGAAGGATATTCTTGCTCATCAGAAAGGAAATCATAAATTTTAAAATATTGTTTCAGAGGATTTAGTCTAAGGAAATTTAAGAACCTAGCCTGTTTTGAAAATCTTGGCAATATCTATGGTTATTAAGATGCCGATATAACCGATGTATGTGTGCTATACATAGAAAACCATTATATTAATGGAAAGGTATACATTCAATTCTAGGAAACAAGGGGTAGATTAATCCATTGAGGAGTATGTATATGTATTAAGATCATTCGTATCTACATGTGATTTCGACCATATCACATACAAACAAATATTATGTGAATACATTTTAATGAAGACCAATACCAAAAAAGTACAGGAGAGATTGTGGGTTAGTAAGTAAATAACACTTAATGCAGCCCTTGATTTAGCCAAAGATGTAGAACATTCAGAATGCTTAGTTCAATAGTTTAGGAGAAACTCTAAGAAGATAGTGGAGTGATTCACAAAAATAGAAGTCTTCCTTCTTGTGCGATAAAAGTGGATGGGAAACCAATCACTGTTTTTGTTGACCCGTGTGCTTCGTTTACTGTTTTGGGAAAAGATGTAATTGAGGAAAACAGGATAAGCAAGAATTACATTTGCCTTATGCCTCTCCTGGATGTTTTTACTGGCCACAAAATAAATGTAATTTATTATTTCTTGGCTGATTTGGACATATTGGGCATGCGTACTCCAGGAAATGTGTATGTATCTGATCGCGGACAACCACTTTTGGGCTGGCCTCATCAAGAAGAAATAGAATGGGAATTAAACTAGATCCCTGAGGCAATCCTCCCATTTATATTGTGAGTACTACAGATCCTAAAGGAATGAGTCAGAAAACTTATGTTACTTCTGAATCAGATGAGTATGTAAATAACTTAAAGAATAAGCCTGGCTCAGTGTCCAGTAACAATTAAAGGCTTCAAACATTGCATAATTTAAAAACAAAATGTTGTACTGGTCAAAAATTGGGCAAGGAATGTATTTCTTACTTATAGAAGCAAATTGAAAGAAATGTTAGCAGACATGTGACAAAAAAATAATTGAGCTTGTAGAATTTTCTCCATGGCTGTCACCTATTGTCATTTCCATTGAGGGGTCAGGAGAACTGAGGCTATGCAAAGATCTTCATAGAAATCTGGGTGGACTCTCATGCTTTACCCAATTTGCCTGAGATGATGTCCACTTTATCCACTTTCGCTGGTTTTTTTTTTACATTTGATCTAGAACCTGCATACCATCAAGTAGCTTTTGATGATGGCTCCAAGTGCTTGACTACATTTGTTACACCAGAAGGCATATTTCACCATTGTAGAATGCCTTTTGATTTAGCTAATGCAGTTTCTGTCTTTCAAAGGAGGATGAAAGAGAATCTTTACGGCATTCTAGGATCAGTGGCTTTCCAGGATAACATTCTTGTATTTGGAAAAGATTTTGCTGAACATGACAAGAATTTATGTAAGGTTTAGAAAGCTCTGCAAGAGAAAGGTCTCAGATTGAAATTATCCAAATGTAAATTTCGTAAATGGAAAGTTAAGTATTTAGGACGCATGAACACTGCCTTGTGGAAAGTATAATGAAGGCATCTGCAACCACTATGAAGGAATAATTTGTTGCTTTCCATGATTTGACAGAATTCAGTTCTTAAGTTTATACAGTATTATGCCACCAAAGTAGAGCCCCTGAGATATCTTCTAAGGAAAAATGTGAAATTTAATTGGAATGATTATCAAAATGAGGCTTTTCAATTATTGAAAAAAGAAATTCTTGATGCTTCTTGTTCAAAAACTTTTTGTGGTAGGAAAAGACTGTATAATAGCTAGCGGTTGATGCAAGTAACTGTGGGTTAGGAGCACTTTTAATGTCGTGTGATATCAAGAATTTATGAATTGTACCTTATTGATCTAGAACATGAAGAGAATCAGGAAGGATTTACTCCATAATTGAAAAAACACTTTTAGCTTTTGTTTGGGGAGCTGAACTATATACAATGCTTTTGTGGGGTACTAGATTCATTGAGAAAATTGACCACAGACCATTAGTCAACATGTTGTCACCTGGAGGTGGCAGAACCAGGATGGCCAGATAAGCAAGACTTGTTTCCAAATTTCAAGATTTCCAATATCTGACAGAGTATGTTCCTTGAAGAACAATGTCCAAACTGACTGTACGTCTAGATTACCTACCTGTATTGGGGAAAATGCTGAATATGGAGTGCAGGAGTGTGAGTTAGCATTTACCTTTGTTGGTGTGAGCATGTTGGGGAAGGGTTAGAGATGGATCTGAGGTGATATATGAGAAAACCTGGTTTTAAGAAGTTCAAGAGGTAAATTGTTGAATACAGTGCAGGAAGGTTTGAAATCATGTTGGTCCACTGGATGTACTTTGCTGGGTGAACTTAAATGCTATCACAAGATACATGCTGGATTGTGATGGATTGAGTATCAAGACTGGAGTACTTTTTAGAGAGAATAAAGTAACTCCACCTTTCAGCTTGAAGCCTAAATTGTGTGCTCATGCGAGTGTTGTAAGAAGTTCAGGTACCCATGGACATTTGCATGTCAGGTATCTGTAGATGTCTGCATGGACAATGTTGGTGTCCTAGTTTAGATGTCACAGTGATCTAGTTTAGATGTTACTTTGACAAATGTCTCCGCTGTCATTCGGCTAGGTTTGCGCTATAGAAATACTATATACATGCATGCATACATACATGGGTGTGGTCATTTAAATTGTCTTGTGAAAGTAATAAATCAGCTAAAATTATTGTAGTTGACTCTACAATTGTGGAATTGTCGAAAGGCCAATGGAGAAAATTAGTTATTGGCTCACACCTGAGCAAATTTCAGTCCTGTATAATTTGGGTAATTTTGCTTTAGCCTTGTTACACAAAACTTTCAAAATTACACTAATATGCCACTTCACTTAATTATGCACCATTCATGGTAAAACCTTAGCATGAAAGGCTCCAGTATTGGTAAACATTTAGTGAACGCTGATGAACAACAGAACGTGAGTGACTGTTATTCATGGTGCTTTTGTTTAAACGCGTCCTTGCGCTAAAAATTGGCACAACGATATATCTAATTATAAAATATTGCGCAAAATGATGGATTTGCATTTTGCTTAATTTAATGTAATTTTCCTGGAATTGTGAGTTATTACATGAAAGCAAAGTATATGAATTTCACACAACCCTATTATTGATATTGTGGGCCCATTTTCAGTCATTCCCAAATGGGATAGTTGTAATTTGCTAATTTTCTAAATTGCCAGGAGTAAGTATGGTGGACAAAGTTTCATCAGAGATTATCATAGAATTCTTTGATGAATCGTTCTGAAGGTACGGTATTCCTGATGTCATTGTATCAGATAATGATCCACAATTGTTAAGCAATTTAGTTAAGGAACATTTTTCAAAGTGTGGGACATAGAAGGATCTCTAATTTCCATCCAGAGGTGAATGGTCAAGGTGAAAGATTCAACAGAGTTATTTAGGAACCTATTCAGCTAGCCACAAAGGGTGGAATTTACTGAAGAAAGCTTTACAAGCCACATTACTTATAGAATTACACCCAATTATGATTCACTTTCGACTCTGTTCAAATGTCTGTGGAGATATGAAGCAGGTTCCTTGGTGGTTAAAGAATAAATGTGACAGAACACCTGCGAATGATTACTGTAGTGTCAGAAATCTGTAGAATTGTACAAATGAAAAATGAAAATGTCTTTGGACAGCAAGAAGGGACTATGCAGTAAATGTCATGTAAAGAAAGTTGATTGAATACAGCCAAAACAGGGGGATAGGAACTGCTTGATGGTCTAATCTTGTACAAATGACTGAGGTTTTTAAAACTACTGTGAGCGTTCCTGATGGTACCATATAGAATTTCAGTAGGATATCTTTGTGTAATGGTGATGTATAAAAGAAGCAAGAATCAAGTGACAAGGAAGTGTTTGATATCAGTGCGAAAAATGGTAGTGTGTGGTGTAGTGTTTCTAGATTTGTCTAAAATGGATGTGTGTGGTGGACAATCTGCTTTCATTACGGGTGCCATGAATATTATGGCAAGTTGTCTGGTCAAAGGCGTAAGTCTCAATGATAATATCACATATGTCCTTCAAAGTTGGAGGATTATGTTGTGTAAATATTGTGTGCCTTATATAACTGCTGAATTTGTATGCCACAGGTTTATTTTTTAGTTTTAGTCATTGTGCATGTATATATGATTCTTATGTTTTATACTTATGTTTTATCTTCATGTTATTTAAGGAGGAAAGGTGTGTGGCACTCTAAACACCTGTGCATAACCCTGTGCTTGTTGTTACAGTATGGAACATTATGCTGTGAATAATTATGGGTGGGATGTTGGTAAAGGTGTCAGCTGGAGAAGAGTGTTTGATGTTCTGTCAGGGGAAGCTCCTGTTGTATATTCTCATTTGTTACTGTCGTAAATAGATCTTATTTGATTAATTGCCTGCTGTAGTCTTAGACTTCTTTCAGCTGCAATACATAGTCTACAAGTCAAATCACTAAAAGCCATATTTTAAAACTTCAAGTATTTTTATAGCTCGACCAGAAAGTCGAGGTATGTAGTCCTTACCATGCTCCTGTGTTGCGCCCACCCCTTCTGAAGCCCATCTAAGATGATGTTCAATTCAAAAATCAAACAAATGTATTTCTTGCTCTCGGAGCAAAGCTCTGCACACTGCCTTAATGGGCAGCTCTTAAAGAAGTGCTTCTTCACTAGCGATTTGAAATGTATTTAAAATTCTATTGATACAATTGACTTGTTAGCACCAAAGCTCATAAGAGTACGTGTGCAAAATGTAACATACTATGCTATAAAGCTACTCAAATGCCAGAATAGCCTTCCCCGTCTTACGAAGTTAATGAGATATTCAATGTTGTATGTAAAGTGTCAAAGTACATATTAATCAGGAGCTGCTTTTGTATTACTCAGCAGGAATTTATTTATATTAGTGTTTTCATAAGGCATTCATAAGGTCAAAAGACACTACAGAGCGCAAGGAGCATCAAGGAAAAGGGAGAAGAAGGTCTTCTAGAGGAATGAGTCATTCAAGTGGGAACACTTAGAGGAAGGGGTGGATCTTCAGTTGCAGAGACACAGTGGAAGAGCATTCCAGAGAGATGAGCCTTGATAATACAGGAATCTTCTCCCAAGCTGTTTCCATGTGGGATGTAGGAGCAAAGCTACTAATAGACAGCAGGTGCAACAGCACCAGGGCCCAGGCGAGCCCACTTCACCCCTATTTGTGCTGTTCTTCATTAGCAAACCAGCAGGCACAGGACAATTTTCCTAGCTTGCATTAGGGCCCTTGGTACTCTTGTTACACCTCTGGAGGGAAGGCCAACTTTAGGTGTCTGGTCAGGTGATTTTGAATGAATAATTTGGAGAGGTAGCTTGGGGATGTACCATGCACTGATATGTTCACCAGGCAGAGGGTTTTGAAGTAAGTGAATGCTTTGTTTGCTAGGCTGCCAATTTAGTGATTATTCTGTGGTCTCAGCCCTTTTAAGGCAAAGATAAGACATGTGACTTACTTAATAATTTTGCAGGAAGACCCTTCTAAATTCTCTGGTTGTCGATGCCTCGATGCCTGTTAATGCTACTGCAATGACAAAGACAATGAGGTCTTCAGTTTGAGGTAATGGGAGTGTTTTGCATTTTGTCTAATTTGCTTTTTAAGTCCCAATGAGTAGGAATTTGGAATAGAAGTTGCCTATAGTTGCTTTATAATTAGCTAACCTTTTGTTTCAACCCTGATTATACCAGAAAAGTGCAAGGACTTCTTTTGAGGTAACAGTCATACTATGCAAATATATACATAGACAGATTTAGTGCCATTCATGCGAAGACATCTTTTTGTCGTCCATTTGTTAATGGGTTGGAGGTAATTCTGCACATTGCCGTGGTCTGGTTTTCTATGGATCCTGTTGTAAACCTGAAGATCATCAGTGTATATATGGTAGTTGAGATTTTAGCTGTTGATGTTTCCTGGAAGGAGAGCCATGTAGGTGTTGAAAGGTCTGGTGAAAGGTATGATCCTTGAGGCACACCACAAGTCAAATTAGTATTAATATTTGTTTATGAGAAAAGATTCCGTTTTACTTGATGGAAGTGGTTTGAGTGAAGGTCTGAACCATTGTCAAATGACAACTACCAGTTGAGAAAACAGAATGCTGTGGTCAGAAAGAACCTGGCAGATCTAGGAGAATCGAATCAAATTCACGTTCAGTGTATTAGGAATCACAGGAGTGGCTCTTTTGATACCGACAGCCAAGAACCAGGAAGTACCTTCAATTTTATGCAACACATCATGCAACATAGGTGCCCAAACTAGGGTGTACTGAACTAACTCAACATCTTTTTTGGCACTATGAGCTACACAGAGAGAAGTAACATATCTTATGACGTGGACTTTATTTATTAATGTATTATGTTGTGCAATTTTACAGAGCACGAAAGCAGCCAGGAAGAAATTCAGTGCTTTCTATTAAATCAGTTAAAATGCAGAGTATGGCTAAATAAAAACAGATGTACAAAAAATAAAATTGTAAAGCACGCACACCTTACATTAATGCAGGAAAGATACAAAGTTAGGTTACAGAAAAACAAGCAGCTAGAATGTCTGCAGGGCAAGGATAGCCCCAGCAGTAAAATCAAATTGCATGGAACCGATTGCCAGGATAAACGTGACTCATAGGGAAAATTATCGAGGTAGTTCTTTATCTACAGCAATAGATTAGAAGCAAATGGATAAGATGTAGAGATAAAGACCAATTATTAGGAGCAGCATTAAGGAGAGAACTTTGGGAAGGTGAAAATGCAGGTAGCTAAAAAGGAAAGCAGAGAGCAAAATCAGGACAGCATGTATTAAAAGTGAAATAGGCAATAGGGTATAGGCCAGAGCGAGTACAGTGGAGATTTTTGCAAATTAAAAATACACACAAGTCATTCATGCAAGTAATATCTGTTATTTTGCTCGTATCACACAACGGGGTGCAATTTAATTTGCCTATCAACACAATCTCCAGATATGTATCAGCGTAGAACCGATCCTAATTATGGTTATTTAGTAAGGTCTGTAAAACATCTGTGTTATCTAATAGTATGGCATACTTTAGTGAAGGGATATCTTCCCAGAGCTTTTAATGATATTCCTGTCACCCAACGCACACAGCAATCCAGCGGTAAGGATGTTTCTGTGTTTGGAACCTCTATGTCACACGACATGTTAAGTAAGTGGGTGTACCTTACTGAATGAATTAATAAAGGATGTATAGTTATCCTATCCAATCCTATCCTGGGGTGGCATGTTTCATCATTGGGATCTTCCTTGCACTGGCATGGTGAGTGTTGGTGCAAGCTACTAGCAGCAAGGAGGTAAGCATTTGAGGTGTTTTTCTGAGATCAGGTAGGTAGGGGTCTTGCTTGTCAGGCAGGTGTGGCAATATATGTTGGATTGTAAAGTTGGATTTTGAATCCTCTCTATTTAAGGCAGCATGGTCAGCAGGGATACAGGGATTCCAGAGAACCTTGGTCGGCCTGACTACAGAGTTAGGAGGTGATCCTATCTGACATTAGGTTAGACTGCCACATAGATGTATCTAAAGCCGCTTTTGACCACTGGTTGTATTTTTTAAACATTTTTCAGTATCATTATTTAGGTTCTATAAGCAGAGAGGGGCTATACGGTCCTGATGAATGTATTTGCACCTCATGAGAGGGTGTCCGAGAGGCAGAAACATGGTGCCCTCTCTGTATGGGTCAAATTAATCCTGACAGCACATTTTAAATCTAGCTTTGGGATCATGAATAAAGCTTCCTAGTTCCATCAATAGGTAGTTTCAGGCACACTAATTCCCGCTCCATCATCTCCTACAATCACACCTGTACATGTTGTCAGATACATCCCTTATCAGACCTGCCTCAACAAAACACCTAGAGAGCTTCCCTCCTTGAGGGTAGTACCTCGCACCAGCATTCACCATGCTGGTGCAAGGATGGGCCCAATGATGAAGCATGCCACCCAAGGCGGTTCAGGGTTTTTTGTCCTTAGAGATTGGATTTGTCATACATCCTTTATTCTTTCAGTAAAGTACCCTCGCTTATCATATGTCCAGCAAGGATTACACTTCTAATTTAGTGATTGTTTGGAGGATACAGTCCCATACTTTATTCCCCCCACGTTCCCTCCCTTCGTGTATTCTTGGCATCTCTGTGCATCATAATCATTTCAAATGGAAAAACTTTTTGTTACAGTGATACCTATATTTTGGATGATAGCACCATTATCTCATAAAGTAAGGGGAATTGGTATACCAGATTGGTCTAATTTGGCCAAAAGTATAGATTAATTGACACCATCAAACGCTGGGATAAAATCGATGTAGATACATTAAAGAGGATCAATCAATTTGTGAATAACCCTAAATGCCAAAACGGCTATGCTAAATGATTTCCAGCTAAAGCCAGTTTTACATTCCGATATTAGTTTAGTTGACTCCGCCCAAGTTAGCAATTTTTCTAGGATCTTTACTCTCTACATCTGGAATGTACAGTAGTCAATTTGATGTTATATTCATTTTTATGTGTTCTTACTACTATTTATATGGCCATAAGGTGCATATTGGAATCTAGGCTCTCTTAACAGTTCTAGGATTCTCATTAACCAGTGTAAAGTTGTCTGTGTATATTTTGTTAGGAATGTTTCCTTTTGTTTAGAAGTGGGTCTTTTTAAATAATGGTCAGCAAGGTTGGAATAGTCTAATATATTATTTGGGTATGAAATATAGTGGATGTTAACAGGCTAAATTATTTTATGGTTCCATGTATATCACTATATACATTGATACATGTCATTTGTTTAATTCTGGCGAGCTGTACAGTTATCCATAGCTTGTCTTCAGTTTGTTATAATTTGAGTGGCTCTGATGTTGTTCTATGTTTGAGCAGGTGGGTATATATTTGACGTGATGTACTGCTGAGGTGGGTTGTGTTATAAGTGTAAATTTTGATAACAAGTGGAACTGTTACTGTGCTCATACAGGAAATTCTGGGCCCAACACACCTGTCCACCCCAGGCTTATTAGCATACAGATGTAATGGTTCCAAGCTCCCAGCATTCTGTCTCGCTTGTGTGTATTACATATAGCATATACAGGCTAGATTCTTCAACCATCAGTATGGCACCAAAGGACATTCTTAATCTGTGTTCCCTTTTCTTATGATTTATTACTGGTGTATAAAGAATGGAAGTGTGTGAGAAAGAGAAGGAGAGGCATGGAACCAACGTATGTATGTGAGTTTATATGCAATGATCTGTTTGGTGACTGACAGGAATCCGACATGTAAAGGGTAACAAAATTAAGAGTAATCTGTTAGAGGCATAGTGGCACCAGGAGATTCTCGTAGAGTAAGATAAGAAGCTGATGCCATTGTCTGCACTGAAAACAGAGCTAGCTCACTTTCCCTGATGAATGCATTTACCAGCAGTGCCTACAAGCTAAAGCGGGTGATGGGAGGAGTTAGAGCTGGTGCTATTATGTACACTCAACTTTATTACCAAGGATGCTCTGACTTCTGGTAGGGCAGATGGGTCATGGACAGGTTCAAGGAGCAGTTGTATTTAGGATGACGTCGGCCATGTTGTGCTACTCACCTAGTTTAAGGTGGCCAGGGCTAGGCTATCAGAGTGTAGGACTTTAAGCACGATTGCCTTGGTGACTCGTAGTGCATCCCCATGTGCTTTCTCTGGCAGAGCCTTTGGCATGAGAAGGGCATGGACTTGCATTTCAGGGACATTCAGAATGCACGGCAAAGATCCCTAGCTATGTCACTATAGGATTCCAGGACCTTGGACTGCTAGAAGAGAGTGAATGAGTCACTTATTGTGGTGCTGAGCTGAGCTGTGCAGTGCAGTGTATGACCAGTGCCCCTCCTAAAGGGGATCCAGGGGCATTTTAAAATGTGCAGTGATTGGGTGAGTGTCTAAGTGATTGGGAGACTGAATGAATGAAAAATGTGTGGTGGCTGTGAGAGTTTGAAAGGGAGAGCAAATATAGACCTGAGTGCCTGTTGGAGGTGAACAGAAAGGAGTATTTCATATTATAAATTACCACCCATCTTCGCTATTCCCCCAGCTTGCCAAATCTGAATACATGTATGCGCTCCTGTATGTCTTTCTTTGAAGCCTGAAAAGAGGGAAGCCAGTTGCACATCAGACTTTCCTCTTTGCCTCTCTGGTGTCTCTTTTTTTTTAAGAAACACTAAGCTCCCAATGGCAGAGCCACAGCGAGGTCCACAATCAAAAATTCCTTCGCAACTTACCTGCCACAGAAGGACATCTTGGCCAATGGGATCAAGAAGCCTGCCCCACTTAAAGCAATAGTACTGACAGTTTTTTCATAATTAGTTCCACCATGGATGGCATGTAAGCCCTATATTAGTAAAGGAACAATGGGGCCTATTCAAAACTGCATTTTGCAGTATGGAAAGCAGTACTGCAGGATGTAATTCACAAACCTATAGGTGGAGACCTCTGCCTCCACCTATCGTTTCTGTGCAAAAAGCTCTTCCACGGTGAGGAAGATCTCCATACACATAGGTGTACGTTTCAGTAGTAAATGTGGGGCAGACAAAAGAGAGTGGCTGGAAAATAGGGAACGTTAGGTTAGGTTAGGTTAGGTCAGCTCAGGTCAGATGAGGCTACTTCAGGTTAGGTATCACATATCAACTTAGGGCATCCTGGCACTAAGAAACAACACTGTATCTAAACAAACGTTATAGGCATTACCTGGAACTATAGAGTTTTCAGTTGCTTTTTTCTGAAGAGGTGAGGGTTTGAGCAAAGCTGATCTTTTGGAAATTCATCCCAAATACTGAGAAGCTTCTGCCATCTATCTGTGCTATATTGAAGTGTAGAAAACACAAGAAAAGTTGCTTTGATGACTGGAGCAATATATTTTCCATGTATCTGTTACTTTTTCTGGACCTAAAGCTAGGAATAACCCCATAGAGTGTGGTTAACGTTTCAGAGTTTGTTGGAGAAGTCCAGCTGGACACAGGCAAGGGTCCCGGGAGTTCAGGAACAGCAATTGGGGGTCTGGACGTACTCCAGCAGAGGCCAACAGCAGGTTACAGACCAGGTCTAGTGGTAACTGGACCACTCGTCTTTGCAGAAATAGGCCTCTTGCAGCTTGTGATGTTGATCTGTATCCCCAAAGGTCAGCCAACTGACCTTTGAAGTCCACTTCTTGGACCTGGGTATAAGTGGGCACAGGTGCAGCCTTTTAGGTGTCCTCACAGGTCTCAAACAGCAGGTATAATCCTTGCGCTCTTCTGCAGGCCCAGAAAGTGTTTTGAGGAGCTGGTGGTGACATCCATTTTTGAAACATTCAGTAGCCAGTAGGTAGGACGACTCATGAACTCTCTCTAGCCAATGGGGAAATAGATCCTGGTGGCAACCCCACCAACTTTTACAGCACCTAACGTTGCCCTTACTACAAACTATCCCAGAGTGCACTATTCTAAGGGAAGTCCAAGATAGGATAGGCCTTCTGCCCTAGAAGGAAGCCTGTGTGCCTTTAAGGGGTGGGTTTAGGGACATGAGCAGTTCCCTTCTCCTAAACTACATCAAACTGGTTCTAGGATCAGTCCCTCCTCCCACTGGGGTGCAGCCAGGCTGACTGGAATGTGTCCTGGGATCAACGAGTCCCCCCCCCACGTCTCTCCATACACTAAACTATGAGTGTGCAGGCCTCACCTCTTCTCTTTTAAGTAAATTAAGTTTCTGGAACCTCCCCAGCTATCTTTCCTGAGCAGATAGGGGTCATGTGCCCCACACCCAGCCCATCCTGTCTCCAGGCCTAAGTCATTGTCCTGCTCTGGGAACAGTTTTCATACCCCATTAAGGTCAAGCACTGTCAGGGGAAGCCCTGGGAGGCTAATGCAATTTAGGCTCCAGGTGCTTCAGGCAGAGAAAAGGTAACTTTCCAAAAGTTACTTTCCATAAATAATCATTAAAAATCCAACTTCACCATTGAATTAGATTTTTAATATATATAAATAGTGGTTGAACCATTTCTCTAGTGTGTCTCAAACCTCATTTAGCAAAATTAAAATCTTAATCTGCTATCTAGTTTTCCTCATAGGACTTCCAGAATCATCTATGGGGGAAGGGGGGGATTGTCACTGTAGGGTCATTGCAACATTAATTTTTTCATGTCCTATTTTTAAAAACTTTCAAATACCATGCACCTTACCATGCAGCCTACATATGGGTTTTTATTTAAAGGTAAGATGTACCCCTGTCAAATGGGTTATTTTGACAAGGCAGAATTTTAACAGCAACATTCAGGCTACAATGGTAGCCCCAAAGCCATGGTTTCCTTTGTCACACTAGTAAAAGGCACAACAAATGCTACAGTCTATGGACGATATTTAACTATCTATGCCATGGGTGCATTTCTGCACCATCTACATAAGTATGGTTTTATAGTAAAATTAATTGTATCATTAGGAGTTAGCCAATTTTACCAGACTTTAGGGGCCAGAAGACATGCACTGGAGCATCAGTCAGATGGGGAACTTTCTCACAAATATCATTGCCATTATAAAACTACACTTCTATATTTACTACAGCCTTAACGGTGTCAAAAACAGGTATAAATGCACTTGGCCCCAGCTTTGCTGTAATTCAGTCACCACACATGGTCACTCAAAGGTACCACAACACACTCCCATAAAAAACAATTGAGGCAGCGTGATAAAATAATGTGATTCAATTTATATGTATATCTGTGTGTGTGTATATATATATATATATAAGTTAATGAACTTAAAAATACATTTTTTAAATTTACAATTTAAATTAAACACAGACTTTGTAACAAAATGTACTACATATTAAATACACATAAAATGTTAGTACTGGTGGGCTTTTTAAAATTGTTTAAACATACATTAAATTAATAGATTTATATTAATTATTTAATAAATATTTAATTTGATGACTTATTGTATTATCACATTGTATTTCATTGGTTCTAGGTTAAATATTTAAAATTCATATTTATATTTTACATTAAAATATTTGTTGTATATATATATATATATATATTTTTTTTAAATAGTCAACGTTAATAGTCGCCCTATGATTTCCCATAAGGAGGTCTCTGCCAAGATGGTGGAGATCTCCACCTATATAGCTACAATCCGGGTCTGGTGGCTTATTGGACTAATGAGCCCAATGCAGGGGCCTGTGTTCGACCTCATGGTCACTGGTTCAAATCCCGGCGGGTCTACTCAGCCTTTCATCCTTCTGAGGTTGATAAATTGAGTACTATTGAGTTGGGTAGCAATAAACATCTGTCATTCAGTGCCAAGATACCCTTCTGGATGAACATGTGCTTTACAAATACACGTTATGTTTTGTTATGTAGACTTACTAGTAGTAACTTTACACTTGTAAATCCCGTGTATTGAAGGGAAGGGAGACATGAAATTCTAAGCCTAGGAATATTTCTGCACTTGAAATGGTGAATAGCAAATATATGAGTTAACTAGGTGTAGTAGTAAATATGTATATGAATAAATATACACATGTATATTTACCTTTCTGAATAAGTCCTACATTCCTGAAGAGGCTGGAGAAAACCCCTCAGCAAATTAGGGACATTGTGTTTTTTTATTTTTAAACAAATTAACCCATGTTTACTAGTCATGTGCCTGAAAAACAACAAATGAAGCCCAGTTCTAACCTTATTTTTAAACACAGTACAAGATGAGATTCTCCCCAATTACCAAGAACTTGCCTGGTACATTCAGTTGATCGAACGAGTGGAAACCAGGGCAAAGATCACCATACAACCACTAGAAGATTAATTTTCTTTATGAGATGTTACATCTAAAGAAGAAGTTAAATAAGGCACTCAAATATCTTTAATGAATGTGTACCCTATCTTTTTTTAAGTGCTGATTCAAATTCTGTGCTGACAAACTCACAGAAAGTTTTAATATTGTGTTTCATTTATGCACAGTTTTTAAATCTGGTCTTTTATCAATTTTATAAAGCTTTTAGACACCTAATGAATTTTTTTTTTTATTGAGGGTATTATTTTCCAGATTTCTACTGCACCTTAGAGTAACCTACACTCCACAACTATGACACATTGTGTTATTTAGTAATAATCAATTATTATACTATTGTGACAAATTAGGCTAATGCATCTCAGAGTATCTGCAGATGTTAATCCTTAAAATCACCACTATTGACATTTATGACAATAGACTCTCAGGCAGATCTTTCAGTGATGGATCATCTAATTTACTAGTGAAGATTGATCCAAAATGTGCTTAAATAGGCAGCCTCTAAGATTATAGAAACCTGAGTGACTTGTTCCATTGTCTTTGCAAGAGCTACTTGGTTCATCCCCAGTTATGCGTAATTCACATAGTTTCAGAAATTTAGCATTACACTTATTACATGAAATTCCTGAAATGATGTCATTATGCAACTTCGCAAATTACGCACCATTCGCTGAAAAAATGTACCATAAATGCATGGGAACAACAGAATGTGAGGGCTTTTGTTTGTGCTGATTTTGGTAAATGCCTCCTCGGACAAAACATTTATGTGAGGATGCATTTTGTGCTAAAATATAGCACAAAATGACAGATTTGCATTTTGTGTTCTTACACGTAATTTTGCAGAAATATTGTGTAATTACGCAAAAGCAAATTAAGTGAATTTCGCACTCCCTCTATCCACAATGTGTTGTTTTGGAAGATGTTGCACCTATGTTTTGTGATCTCAAAACTTCAAGAGATCATTGTAAAAGTAATTCCTCTCCTAGATCATATGTACTTGCTGGAGAGCAATCATACATTCATTTATGTCTTACTGGTATCATGAATTGCACTTGTCCTTATCTAAAATTGTTCAATGTCCTTTTTGCTTTCTGAGAGATTTAGAGATGTAATGATCTCTGTGAAGTTTTCCTCACAAGGCAATAAAAAGAGCAAAATTAACTAAAATGCTCTCAGTGAGTATCTTGTGTCATCTCCGGTGGGAAACAGCCTTTACAACGGAAGCGTTACAACGCATGCCATTACAATTCGAAAGGCTTGTTGCAGGGGGTAGAAGGTGTTGGAGTTAACTCCAACACCTTCCCTACTGTTGCACACACTGGAGTTGGAATAGTAAATTATACTATTCCAACACACACCGACAGCAAGTCGGGGTAAAGGTATGCGTTGTAACGGCATGCGTTGTAATGGCATGCGCTGTAACATCATACAACCTCTCAGCTAGATTCCTCAAGTTTCAGTTATCTTGCCTGATGGACTGGTTAAGTGATGAACATAGGATGGGGCTGTTAAAATATCTCTTTCGTGGGCTAAAGTAGATTAACCCCCACAATATGTTGTAGTTGTAATGTGCCCCTGCACAATGTGAACATGATTCACCTAAATCTACAATGTAAATTAGTGTGTTATGTTATGCGTGAATGTGCAAAGTTTGTGACTCACATACCATGTAAATATTATTCAAAAATGTTTTGAAAAAGTGGCATGTCAAATGAGTAGCCAAGCACACCTTGTCGTTCACTAAAGTTTAAGAATACAGTTTCCTCACTGTTGGGAGCATGAAACACAGAATAGTAAAACGAATATCTCATAAGTTATTCAGAAATTACAATTGCCCTGGCTGTTCGTATTAGTCACCTGAGACAATGTCAGATGGCTTGTTTACTTTTCATCACATTCTTTAAAATAACGCATTAATGAACAGTATGTGTGCTGTTTTCAAACCAAGGTGAATACTGTGATATGCTGTTCATAAACCATCGTGAAAAATCAGTCATGTTTTCTTATTGTTATAATGTAGGAAGAGGCAGGAGCCCTAATAATTTTCTAATTAGGTGGATACTAAATTGGACGAAAAACGTTTAATTCAATGTATAACTAAGTACATGAATCATCAACCTATCTTAAAACAACCATGAATTAAAGAAAACAATCCAAGAAGCCATTAGTCTGCAGGCGGAAAACAGATGAAAATTCCTAAACCCCTTTCCACATTAATGTAGCCTTATAGCCCGCCGTAGCGGGCTATACCGGCTATTAAAGGCCAGCTCCAGCGTTAAAGGCCGAAGCCGAGGGCCTTTAACAAGGGAGCGGGCCTTTAATAGCCGGTATAGCCCAGCTACGAAGGGCTATAAGGCTATTAGAACATTCTGCCACTAGAGGGCACAATGTTCTAACAAATAAAACAAAGGCCTCTCGGAGCCCGGGGGGGTTTAAATCCACTTGAGCTCCGAGAGGCCTTTGTTCACAGCAATAGCTGGGAACAAAAGCAACATTGGAATGTTGCTCTGCGGGCCTTTACCGGCCCGTGAAAGCTCGGAGCACTCTTTTGTATTCAATGGAGTGCTCCACATTCCAATGTTCTAATTTAAGTTACAAAAAGTGAAGGGAGAAAACTGAAAATCAAGGCATTAGAGGACTTCAGAAAGAGGAAAACAGGGAATAAAGGATAAAAGAAAGGGATCTGATACGAAAGGGGAAAACAGGCAAGATATGATTTACATTGATAGCAGGATATCTAAATAATAAAAAAAGCAAGTAAGAACGAGTCCTGCTCCTGGATAAGAAACAAAAGGAAGGAGGAAAGGTAGGAGAAGAGAATGGGTATGGAGCAAGGAGGGAAGAGTGAGAAGTTTAGTTGGATTCCACAAAGCAGAATAATATGAATAATGCAGAAAGGGGCTGACAAGGTAAGGCAGGACAGAAAGGGGTTTATTTGAAAGTGGCAGGACAGGAAAGGGGTTTATTTGAAAGTGACAGTACAATGAGGGGTTTATTTGAAAGCTGCAGGGTAGTGCAGCAAATTGGAAGGGTGCACAATAAGTTGCTTTCAACACCTCTTTAAAAAAGGCAAATAGAGGTTGTGTGACAGAGGCACGCATGGATAAACCACGCGTGCCTCTACCACGCAGCCCGAACCACAAATGTGTCTTAACCATGCATTGCTTTACCAAGCAATTTCTTTTTAAAAGCATAAGTGGTAATGGGGTATTAGTGGCTAAGATTGCCAATACCCCGACTTCCCTCGATGTCCTAAGCCCTAAAATCTATCCCCCTACCTCGTCCCCTGCCCTAAACCCTAAAACCTGCCTTGCCCTTAAAACTACCCCTTTCCCTCCCCCTGCCCTGAGACCTAAAACCCTGCCCCCTACCATAAACTACCCCGACCCCAGCCCCCCCTGCGCCTTAATACTTATCCCACGTTGTCCATAAACCTACCCCTACCTCTTCCACTGCCCTGAGGCCTAAAACCCTGCCCCAATGATAAAAACTACCCCAACCCCCCCGCCCTGAGCCCTAAAACCTACCCTACTCCTAAAAACTTCCCCCCAAACCTAGCCCCAGCCCTTAAAACTACCCGACCCCTTCTCCCTGCCCTGAGCCCTAAAACCATGCCCCTTTCCCAAAAGTACCCCCACCCCCTCGCCCTGATCCCTAAAAGAGACCTCCACCCCTAAAACCTACCCCCCCCAACTCAGCCCCACTTATATGTTCGCATCTGGAGCTTTCTGTTCTGACACTTCCTCTTCTTCTCCCCGCACATCCTGAACACTAGACCGCTATCTGCCTTAACCACGCCTTGTGTGGTTAACGCAGATGCGTGGTTCATTCAAGTGTGGTTACTGCAGGGAAACGGCAAGTGTGGCTCGGCCAACATTGTTCCGTCCGTTTCCCCAAAATAGATGATTGTATTTCATCTGATTCATGTTCTGAACCTACCCAATGCCATTCGTAATAAAACATTTGAATAATTCGTTTTGCCAGAAGTTACTGAGTAGGACTGGAGTCTTCAAAATAATGAAGTACCTCTTGAAGCAGTTAATCGTAAGATCACTAAACTTTTGAAGTTAGAAGTGATGATGTATGATTACAGCTAGACTACATACACTCTGTACGTTTTAAATAAGGTGCGATCAGTATTACCTTATAAAATGTGGACCTGGGCACGCAAATCTTGCCTCTCACTCACTTAACTAGAGAAAGGAAGCACTTCTATTGTTGGCTTTCTTTTGAAAATACTTTCAGAGCTCAATCACTTTCTCAGGACGCTTTTTCAGCAATGTTAATGTGTGCCTTGCTCACACAGTGCATCAGTGATATTTTTTAGCCATACCACGTTCTTGCATGCTAGGAGCTTGTGTTGCCAACAGTTAGCAGAAATATAGAGACTGGTGGGAGGGCTGATTAGATTGCTTTCCATTTTCATCAATGTTGCAAGCAGTCAGACCTCAGCCAAACTTATTTCTTATTTTTGTAGTGCATTCTCATCCAAGCAATCTTTTGCATAGTGTTTCTGTTGAGATTCAAGTGGGTAGTGTGTGCTTCATCTCCGGTAATTACATGATGAGATAAGACACACAACAAATTATGCATGAAATACTCTCGTGCGCTCCCCTCACAAGTAGACCAGTTAATGCTTGCCTGAAGGATGCTATTAAATTTCATGTAGACAGCAATTGGATTGACTTGCATAATATTGTCAAGTTAAATAGGGAACAGCAACAGAAATTATGCCAATGAAGTTCTGCAGGGACAGACCTGGAGTTATCCAAAGTGCAAACTGAGTACACGAAGGACTCCAAAAAAAAATATAATACAAACATTTTAAAGGTTGTTTATTTGGAGTGCAAAACATTTTCTTTTGCCCCTTCCACGTTTGTCAAGCCTGGTTCAACAGGATTGACATGCTGAAGTGGTACTAATATATCTCTGGAATGCTTGTACTGTGGCAAAGGGTAATTTCCCCTCCTATGCATATGTGTACTCATGAATATTGAACTGATAAACCTGTTTTGCCATTCTGCCACACAAGTGGCCAGGGAGAATTCCAGAAGGCACTTTTATTTTTGGGCCCTGGTTGGCCTGTACTCTCATTACTCAGTTCTACGTCACTGCCAATCACAAACAATGAGTTTTCGTATGCCCCTTTTGTTTCATGATGTCTCCTGGGGGCATGAGACATCATTCGCTGCTTGGCCCCATTAACATCACGTTCGATGGAGGGAGAGCCTTGAAAAGGTCAGTGTTGCATTTTTGGACAAACCTTTAAAAACAAAGAATGAACAGTGTTTTCGTTATTGATTGTCCTCTTTACAAAGTGAGTGGCCTGCCTGCATGGTCATACTGAGTGCATCTCCGGGCATGCTGAGCCAACACCTATACTGTAGCTTTGAGCAGAAGTACCGTTGAGGGGCAGTAGGATTACCATTTCAAAGCCTGTGCTTCAGCTAGCGAGCTATGTGTCTGTTTTACAACCTATGAGGCCTAACTCTAAACGAGGCATCTATGACCTCTCCACTGCCAGCAGGGATATGGACACTTTCGTGCACCATCTACTTCCCGTGGATACCAGCAAGGAATATATGCTTAGAACCGGTATCATTTCTCGATTGTCTTAATCATTGTGCTGGTGTGCATGCAGAGCCAAATACCATAAGCAGTTTTGTGGCAGTCATTTCATTTTTGTGGCAGTACACTGTGCGATGCTTGACGGTAGACTCATAAAGCATCAAATGTATTTTACATTTTTGCCGGTGGTGCATCTGTGTCAAAAACATCCTCAATGTTACCACGCTAGCTGGCTTCTGATGCGGCTGCAAGAGGGTTCTTTTACTTATGTTGTCTTTATGCTGTTAGGTTCGTAGTCTGTCTCTGGAAGTGCTGTAAAGAGATCTCGCATCTATGTTAATTGGATGTGGATGCCTTTGCAGGTAATTTGCTAGAACTCTACTTTCCATTTAATAAACAACAGAGGCCCAAATCTCACTATGAGCGCAATTTCATTATTGAAAAAATAGGAAAACATTCATAGAACAAATAAGAAAAAATATAGTACCTCTGAAATCCACAGCCTGTGTTATTACAGCTATAAATGGGCTATAAATGGGCACAGTATAAAGGAGATATAAAGCACAATATAGAGATTCAACAATCATTATGAATGCCGACAGGCCTGGTTACAACTGAACAAGCCACTTCAGACAATTAATCTAGTGACTCAGCTCATCATAGTTGCACTCTGTGACGTATCCTTACACCAATACACCAATTCATTTACACATTAACTCATCCTTGTATTCATTCAGTCACCCATCCTCAGTTAAACACATGCTCAAACTCAGCAAACATAAGCAAGAAAAATCAAAATCGAGAGAATAGAAGAAAAATGCCACAACCTATCTGTGTTAGGAATATGTGTACAATGAAACTTAGATATGGGCAGCCATCTTGGAATAGTATTGTGCATAGTGCATCATTGTTTTAAAGTTCCAACGAGGCTGCCGTGCTTAGAAGAAAGTTATTAGTCATCTTGGAACGGTAAAACAATAATACACTCTGAACAATGCTATTCCATATTGGCTGTAAGTTTTAGAAGCAATGATTGCTTGGGATGCGGTACTCTAAAAATGAAATGTGCAGCAAGCATGTAGCCCGGAAGCACTGCCTAGGTAACTCCTCAGGGCTCAACATCGAAAAATCCAAAGCAAATAAATGAAAGATAAATGGAGAAAATTGAAAGCTAAAGGACTAGCCCACCAGCCTTTGCAATGAAGTACGCTCATATTAAGACAGATGTGCACATGTGATCAGGTCAAATGCTGTCACTTCTAGGTAAACAGCACCAAAGACTGAAGTGGGCTAGGCAAATTTCCTGTATTAATGGCTGCCCGAGGTGGAAGTAGACTGTGAGAGAGCCTGGCAGACAGCTAAAGCTGTCATACCAGATCTAAAAAGTATGTCACTTCACATAGCTAAATACCACACATATAATTATAAATATGTACAAAATATGAGTAGGCACAACAAAAGGCAACCCTTTCTAAGAAGTCCTAGCACAGATTATCACAGGGCACATTTCGTAAGAGAGTAACCAGCACTAAGACCCATACTCAATATGCTAATTTCTAAGATCCCATATAAGAAATTCTCTGTCAACAGGCTTGAACACAGTGGAATGGCAATCCACTCTCAGATACTTGTTGCCTTTGACACATGGTTTTCATAGCAAAGGCCTCCTAACTTTGTTTTATATTTTTCTAATAAACAGAGCACACCTAAGGCACCGAGCATAACTTGTTCCAATGAACCTCTCAGTCCTATCGCTCTTGTCATTGGCTTGTAACCATAACCACCTCAGGCCTTCTGTATTGAGCATTGGCATTCCTGCAAGTCAACTCCCAAGCATGAAGTCATAAAATTACAAATGTGCAAAATTACAATTGGCAAAACAATACACAACCTAAGAAGGATGATCACAATGTAAAACCTTTACCACCGGGGTTTGTCAGAGGGTGTAACCAACACCAAAATCCTTGCCTCCTACAGTAATCCATGTTGCAAAATACTGTCTACCAGATTTAACACATTATAATACCAATCCACCTTTAAAGGCCCATTGCTCCTACCCTGCGCTTTTCACGATAAATACGTCAGACCTATTGCTTTTGTCTCATCTTTTCATAATAAACAACAGAAAAGACCTTTTGAATTTTTCATGACGTTTTCCAATTAACCATTCAGTCCTTTAGACTTTATCATCGTCTTGTCACCAAAACCAAGTCAGGCCTACAATTTAGAGCATATACTTCCCCACAAGGAGGTTATGAGACATATAGGCATGAAATTACTATTGGTAAAAAAATGTATAACTTCTCCTAGGAGTGCTTAAGCAGGATTATCACACTCCAGATATTCTATCCCCTAGATGTTGCAGATGAGATTACAACCCCTGAAACCCATGCATACCATGGTACACTGTAAGGTTCCATGTAGAAAAATACCTGTCTACAAACTTTAACAGTATAGCCACAATGCACAAATAACAGCCTATTGCTTTTACATGTACCTTTCACAAATGACTAAGGTGGTTGTGACCCTGCTGGTTGCAGTCACTTTAAAAAGTCGTGGAGATTGTGCAATCCTTTATCTCCCATTCCCTAGACCTATGTATTTGTGAACACAGTATGAGAGTGTATGAGTCTGGATGTCTGGTTGAATGAAGATATATTTTTCTTGTTCACTCAGGGGCCATCAAGTGAAATTGCTTTGTATTTTATAGTGTATGTAATAATTGTGATCATTTATATGTTTATATCTATATTTTTATATTTAAGAAAATAAGGAAAAAAGTATAAGGATTTTTGATATATATATAAAAGGATTTTTGATATATAAAAAGAAATGAAATAAATATTGATGAAATCAAATAATGTCCTCTTTTTTCAAATTGTGTTATTGTTATGCAATAGCTTGTTAGCCCATGTTGAATTGATGTTCAATCCATGAAAGTATATAGGTCACGAGGGAGCTTTTTCAGATAGCATAATTTTCTTTCCCCTCTACTCCCTGACCTTAAATCATTCCTAGAGGGGGTCCCCTACTTTTGCTTAGGCCTTTCACAAATGAAACCTATGGAGTCAGACAAAACATTCCCCAAAGAATCAATCACATCTATAGTCTTGATCATTGGCTTTTGACAATAGTCAAGTGCAACCTACTATATTGCGGATAACCTGTGCAATATAAGCATTCTTTTCCAGTGGAAGCACACAACGTCTAAATACTAAAATCATGTAGGAAAGAAGAGCAACCCCCGTTCAGTAGGACTTCTTACAGCTCTTTCTGTTGATCGCTGCAAGGGCACGCCTGACCTAATAATGAGGAGTGGGGAGAGGGGCTATGTGTCAAATGCCAAGATCATAGTCTCATTCTGTTGCATTAAAGCAGCAGAACAATTAGAAGATGTAGCTTGGAAGTCAAACCTGCTTTACAATTATATATATCAAGCTTTACAAGAACACACTTAACACAGACCATTTCAATGACAAACATATAGAGCTGCCATCCTAATAACGGTATTGAACTGCTGCAACACCAACTGAGAAAACGATAAGGATAGCAGATAATGAGAAATTAATATTTAACCCCTCTGGATCACTGTGAATTTTATCTTAATCCAGGATTTCTAAAAAGATAAATGATATGATTTTTGGCTGTCAGTTATCGTTTTTTATATTTCAACGATGTTTTCCTTTTCATCCATTTGTTCAGCAAAAAAAATATAATTAGCATACAATTTATGATTTCAAATATTAATCATTTTAAAATGATCATTCGTGAAACACATTTGAACTCAATGAATTCCAGAATTAATTTACTTCTTCAGGAATATGTATCAGGCATATTTAATTGTATAAGTGAAATAGTGGACAAAAACCTAAGTCCATTTGCTCACAAACCACAAATATTTTTTTAAAGTATTACAATTGAGATATTACTTCAGTGCTGTCTACACTGTGGAAACTGATCAGAAAAATTATCTCTAGAAAAGAAACACAATTAAACATTACCATTCCTGCACACCCCAATGAAAGGTCTGAGGATTCCCGTACTGCGGTGCTTGGACCTCAGCTCACAGGTTGTGCTGGATACACACTCTGAGACTACCATTTCAAGAGGTCTGCTTGCCTTCCACTTTTCAAGACTGAGAGTATTGTCACCTGTGGCACTGCAGTACTGAGCTCACAGTTTATTTTCACAGCAGATTCATGGTTTATATGAAGTTGAGTTAAAAGTGGGAGTACCTGTAATATACTTATATTTTCTTTTCCTAAATTTGGGGTACTATCTGTAAGGAATGAGGTTCCTGATGGAGATCAGCATAGTGCAATAGTGGCATAACATATGCAAACATCCACATTAGATTGACAGTCTGCAGACAAAATGTTGTTGCGAGTAAGGAAGCTCACAATGTAATAAATGTGTTTAATATTGCGAGAGAGAAGTTGTCAGGGGAGGAGGTCAAAGTGCTTCCCCCTTTCCTCCCAGTGACTTGATAGGAATGAATTTCTGTTTAGCTCCAAAGGGAAATATGGGAATAGTTCTTATGGAAAAAAAAATATTACAGAAATGTTGGTGGGTGGGCATAGATGGTCAAAGGACAGAGTGGCAAAGTGAGTGTATTGTGATAATATCCGTGGTGGCTGTGGATGTTCCAGACAAAATGAGACACATTGGATTGTCTGGTACCTATTTAAAATAGTAGGGGAAAGGGATTGTTATATATTGCCATTGATTGGTCATCACTATGAATGAGTAAAAGAGAGAGTGTGGGTGAAAATATAAACAAGATTGTGGCAGAGTTTTTGAGACGGGTTTTCATGACTAGAAAGTGCAGAGAACACCCATCATCGTGATAACAGATTGAACACATTGACTAATGACACTCATGGATATGGAAGGTAATGTACAATTGAGCATAGGGGTACAGTGTCCCACTGCCTTTATGCTAGGTTTGCACTAGACAAATGGCACAAACATACATGCATACATGAATTTTTGCACCACATCGCAAAGAACAATAGTAGTCTTCGCTAACTTTGTTGGACAGTCCTTTATGGGTATTTTGGAGGACGCTGCCGAGTGTAAGATTTACAAAGCATCTTTTCATTGTAATACACATTCTCTACTTGCAAAGATTTTAGTTGTATTGATTGGGTGTTTGTGTTCAATTCAAGGCTATCAAGAAAAGAATATCAAAGTGATTGGAACCAAAGGATGCAGTCAGTGTTAAAAGGAACATGATAGTATTGTCGGATGGTCAAACATGGAGATGGAAGTGAGGTGTGTGCATGAACCTGGTGTAAAGGAAATGGCCATTTATCAGGAAGGTTGGAATAGCTGTTAGCAGTAGCATTTGAAGAGTTTGTCTTTTGATATAAGCCGGCGTTGATGAGTGAGTATGCATTTTGCGTATTTGCTGGGTGAGCAAGGTTTTTTATAATCTCTCTCTTTCCAGCATAAAGGTATGGAATAGTAAGAAGCTTACCAAGGTGAGAGAATGTTGTGTGGGAGAGGCGGGGGTGGTTGGAACAGAGTGACCCCATGAGCGGCTGTTCAGGTGTTATATATATGTATATACTTAAACCATTTTTAGTACTTTGTTGTCCACTCTTTTCTCTTACCTCAGACCCTGTACATCAAAACAGAAAGATATCCCTAATTTATTGCTGATACCTACAATGTCCACACAATTTGAATGGGAGAGACTGCGTGCTTCATAGAATAAGTATTTTCTTCATGAGCATCTAGAATATGTTACAGAAAGGGCAGTATTTTATGATAGTCATAAAAAGTAGTACATAAATCATAGAAATGAAAGCCATGGGAAACATGATTATCTCTTAGTGAAATTAGTGGGGCATCCATTTTAGTGTTTCCTTAAAGGTTAATTTGCTTCTTCCTTTTTCATAAATCAAGAATGTTTTGAAATTATGGATAATTACTTTTATGGATTGACAATTACTGCTGCCCTTCTGGCAACACAGTGACATATTATTCAGTAATAGTTTGGATGTTTTTATTGTTCATAAACATTTCTATTCCCTCTCGATTTCTAATTTGTCAGTGCACGTGTTTGGAATAGACAATAATAGAAACTCTATATATAAATGATACTCAAGCAACCCCTGGTTTGCCTGACATGATCTTAATATTGCATATGTCTAAGCTCTTTATGCACAGTGTGTTGCTTGTGTGTAGTTTGTGCACTCAGTTAAACTGATTTCCTGACTTGAAATGGCATTAAGCAGTAATTTTCTTGGTTTTTAGTTGTTCATGTTTGCATTTTCCTTAAAATCCAAATTGGGGTCAATCAGTGGGATAAATGATTATTTTCTCTTTCCCACTTTGTATTTTGATGTTGTTCTAAATATCTAACTTTTGATGGGTAGACAACCGCATATTATTTAATGTTCTGTTAGAATCAGTGGTCCCTAAAAACATACCCACGTGACTAAAATACTGGCTCATGCTCTACCTAGTTATTGCAGCTGGCTGGAATGTGCATATACATTAACTGGGGAAACGTATGTTCACACCTTTCGTTCCTGGTTCAAATGTTTAATAGAGGACTTCCACAATGTCTCCATTTACCACACCAAATCCATGTATGCCATTGAATGTGCTGTTAACATGTGAATTTTGAGGTCCAGCAACACATGAATGAAGTTTGTGCCTGCACACTGATGGTTGCAGAAATGCATATTTTCCATTAATCATCTTATACAGAAGTTTTAAACCATACCTACTTGTGTTGCAGCTTAGCCTTGCACAGTCTGAGGCTAGTCACATTCTAGATTATAAAGCTAGTTTAAGGTTTTGTGCATGCCAGGCTAAACCGTCCGAGTGATGGAGGAAACACATCTACCACACCTGTAGTGGACCTTCAGTGCTATTTTCAGATTTCACCCATTGAGGGTGATCATGTCCCTCCAAAGTGGTTCCTGCTAGTATGGTGGCAGTGTGAGCTGCCTCAGGGAGGGTTGGGCACTACTTTGGGGCTGTCCTGAACATCAGCTTGCTGAATTCTGTCTGCCTCTGAATTTGTTCTGCATGTATCTACCCCAATTACTTTGTCACCTGACCTTGTCTCAGCCATCAGTGGTTCCACACATCTGGTGCCTCCTCTCATGGCTCCACCCTGCTGCTCTGTCTTCTACTGCTGCTAACCCTCGCACCATGTTATCCTTCAAATGCACCCTTAAACTTGGGGTACATTTTCAGAAACTATATTAGAAATGTCCTTGATATGCTGGGAGTTTTCTTCCTATATGTAAGGGTCAGTTCATATATTTTCTGGGCATGAACACCATGGCTTATAGGGTGGTCTCCAAAAGAAGTGATGCCAAAGTACATGGAGACAGACCTGTCACCATATATTACACAGCCTTGACGTTCAGCTGCATCACCTCTGCCTCATGGCAAACCCAATAGCAGAGTTGATGGAGGCCCTGCCACCCAGTATGTCATATTCCTGTCTAAATCAGAGAATCAGAGAAGGGCAGAAATTACTTTCACCAATTTTCAGCAGCATTTTTACCACCTTCCTCTAAACCACAAAGGCTTTCACTCAGAGGATCAAAATGCCCAAAAACTAATTTTTGAAATGTTAATGTATTCCTCTTCACTCGTATGTGTGTTGAGACTATGAGATACTTCACTAAACCCACACAGTGTCATCCTTTTCTCAATAAAGGCCAAGTATATGGACATAAAAAGGGCAGCTATCAGATCCAATGAATGTTGCTAGGAAGACATAGTCACATTAGGGGAACAATTGTATCTGTCTTGGGCATCCAACTAAGGGACCAATTTATATTTTGAAGTTAGGGCTCTCATCCACCAGGGCGACAGAGTAGATTACTCAGTCGCCCTGGCGGAGGTCCGTACAACCAAATGTATTACTATCCGTCGGGTTGGCAGACATTTAATGCATTGACAGGTTTCCTATCAATGCATTGTGACTTTGCTGTATGGCTCCTTAAAAAATTCCAGAGCCATAAGGCAAAGTAAAAAAAATATATTTTCAAAAACAAAATAGTATTTCTTCGCTACTTCAGTTAGCACCAATGATCGAAGCACTTTTTTATTTTGAGAGGGAGAGTACCGGCACTTCTCAAGAGAAATGCAATACTTTTAATTGGAGAGAACCAGCACTTCTCAGAAACAAGCAGGTACTCTGGTACAAAGCACCTACACTTCTATTTATTTATTTTAAGCACTGCTAGCTGTAATAATTTACACTGCATGGAGGACAAAAGGAACAATTTTATACAATTCTTTTTGTTCCATACTGTCAAGTATTATTGTGTACTACCTTGATGATGTCTGTATTTTGTGCTGTGTCCATGTCTTTGAATACTTGTAATTTATATTTCTCATATGTAAAACCTGTGATGAGGAAAGTAGTATTTGTTCATAATCATTTTGGTTGGTATCCTGCCCCAATTGTTCTTTGGCTTGAAGTATATTTGGACCAGCTGTATAGCATCTTTTCGAACTACCATGCGTGAATGTATCAGGTATTTGTAGAATGAGAACCTAGCCAAAAGTCAGAAGAGCATTGTACAGGCCAAATGCAAAGAAGCTACTCTTCCATGTGATTGGAAGGGTAGCTGGATCCTGGGAACATTGTGGATTGATACTACAAATGATGAAGTGCTCTGAAAGAGATATGCCTTCAGTGTTTTCCTACATTGGTGCAGGATTGGGGCAATCCTAATGAATAAGGGAATGTCATTCCAGATCCTGGGTACATAGCTGGTGAAGGCATGTTGGCTTTTTATTTCTCTTGTGAACTTCTTTATCTCAAGTCTGATGATGTCCTGGCTCCGGGTTTTTCGAGAGCCACTAGAGAGGAGTTCATCAGCCAGAGAGACTCATGAAGCATCTCGCTATCTAATAAATCCAGATATTGCACCTTTGCAGCAAGATTCATGATTTACACAAAGATCATCATGAGAGTAGAGCCTCCATACTTGCTACTCATTCAATAAACCAAACAACTTGACAAAAGCTCACTTGCTTTGATGCACACAAGGCCTCACAGGGGCATATGGAGTATCACATTACACTACACCACATTGCTCCATTATTGGTGTTCAGGTACAATGGAGAGAATGCAAGGGACACACACAAGGTAATATCATGCCAAAAAAGTGAAATGTTCACAAACATTGAACCATACACCAAACCATAAAATGTAAAATTTAAAGTTTCATCTATTTTCTAACCAAATTGATGATCCTGAAAGACTTTGAGGGTGTGAGGGTAGAAGAGATAAAATCGGGTAGAAGCTTTAGTGTGAAGATCATCCAAGAAAATATTTCCTTCTCTCACTGCCACTCCTCATTGGACATTAGGAGAATATGGGCCCGATTTATAGTTGGCGGAGAGGGAACTTCCCCGCCAACATTATGGTCCATTCACCTGATTTAGAATTGTGCGGACCATAGGTTTTACGATGGTGAAGACTACTCCATCTCTGCCATGGCCAAACCTCTCCGACGGCCAGGTGGTAATAAGGCAATGGGAGTTTTGGCTGTATGTCGACCAACCTATTTTAAATGGGCAGACATACTGCAGATTTCCAGTGCCCGTCACTGCCAGGAAAAACCTGGTAGTAAAGGGTATTGAAAGGTGCTCAATGCTCTACTCCATCTCTGCCGTGGCCAAACCCCTCTAACGGCCAGGCGGTGATGGGGCCATGGGAGTTTTGGCTGTATGTCGGCCCAGCTATTTTAGATGAGCAGACATACAGCAGATTTTCAGTGCCCATCACTGCCAGGAAAAACCTGGTAGTAAGGGGCATTGAAAACTGCTCAATGCCCCTTTTGCTTGGCATTTCTTTTTGCAAATAAGAAAAAAACTTCTAAGTTTGCTGTCATGTTGAAGGAGCCATCCATCAAACTTAAAATGCATTGGCAGGAACCACCTTGACTGCAGTTCCTGTCAATGCCATAAAGGTTTGCTGCACCAGTTTTGGTGGACGGCACCTCTGTCAAGGTCACTGAGTAATTTACTCCATCACCATGGCAGGCTCAATGTTTCAAGATTATATTCTCCCGCACAACATCAAAACCCTTAGCACCCAAGTGTGACATAGCTCGACAGATGCTGCACAGGAATAATAATGTGACAATGAAGTCAACTGTACAGCTGTCGCTTGTTCAGAACAAGATTCCCCACTCTTGTCCACCCTCTGTGTATTTAGACCTGTGGTGGTTGCAATAAAAGTAGAAGGTCTAGCACCATCTTCTTTCTCCATAATATGGTGTGGCTGGGCATACTCAACCTGACACCTCTTCTCCCACCACTTTATAGGTGTATTGGCTCGCTGCCAGTGTCCAATATCAATGCTATGACAGAATGTGTTGTAACATAGTTGGCGTGCTTAAATGGTATCTAGAGGCAGTATCATGCCTTAGCACTTCGCCACATATTTTGCAAGTGACATATTCCACCAGACAAGGGCCCAACTGGAGTGAAATGGGACCAAAGTCATGATAGTGAAGACTTCTATGTCCAACTGGAGTGACACCAACAATTGCTTCTGCAAGTCCAGGACTTCTGTCATCAGCCACAGGAGTGCTGGATTCATCTTATCTCACCACTTCCATTTTCTGCAGCCACCTGTCTTGTGTGCTTTTTCAACATGAAAGACACACACAGAACATAATAAAATGTTTTTGCAGTGTAGATGACCCTGCTTAGTGGAAGGACTAGTCCAACATGACATGTACACGGAAAGTTCTACCTTGTCACTTTTTTAAGTGACAACACTTAAAAATCAGCACATATGCAATTTCTAAGGCACACAACACTCAATGAAATAACCTTCACATTACACATTCAGAAATTCACAATTTAAGGTTTGAAAACATGTCTCTGGAACTTCTCTAGAAATGGCGGCTCAAGCAAACTGTGTAGCATTTAGAAAAAGGAAACAAAGCACAACACAACCTTATGTATGAGAAAAACACATCAAACTTAGTCAAAACATTTCTATAAATAAACATAGGACACAAAATAATCCAGACATTGACATTTATGAGAATGTAGAATTATTGTGTGTGTAATTAACTAAAAATGAGTTAGTATTAACAAAAAAAACACCTCTTGGATCATGCAATATTAAAACGCACTCTACATCCCAGCTTACAAACAATTGAATTGTTCCCTATCCAATAAGCACCATGACAACAGCTCATTGCAGCAGTCATTCTCCTGCACCTGGCCTTTGTAAGCAAATCATTTTTATTTGTAAGCACTATGGGTACTTTCATATAGCTGGACAGCTTGACATCAATCACCAATGTCTTGGGCGAGAAGGGATGCTAACGTTCATTTAGATTGTTTTATTTTATTGTAGAGAGCTTGTCTGCAGATTCTTCTTGGATCATTAGGAAGCCACAGCCTTAAAACCTAGCAGTGACTGTGGCAAACAGCCGGATGATACGTAATGATTTAAAAGCCACGTTTTCCAAAAAGTATGGTCTCCATAAGTGACCGTTCTGGCTTTGGTGGTGGAAAGCAAGAATGGGTTTACTGATTTGAGGGATGTGTGATAGTTGAAAAAGGGAAAAACTAATTGTCCACACAGGAGAATGAGCTAAGGTTCAGGGCTTTATGGCCATTGTTAAGGCCTTAAAGGATACCTGAGTTGAATGGGTTGCCCATGTTAAGATTGCAGTACTGGCAACATGTTCGATATTCAGTCAGTTTTTTAAGCACTCGTTGAAGCATTCGGAGTAAGTTGCAGTAGGTGGCCTATGATTTTGTCTAGAGATTCCAGGCAGGTTGAATTAATGTTGACCAGATGTGATTCAATGATAGCTTTGACTGCTGTCATCAGTGAACAGGGGTCAATGAAGAGGAAAGCATTTTTTATAAGGCAAAGGTGGATGAAACAGATTCATGGATTAGTCTTCCAGGGAGGGGTGCTGTTTAAGAGAACTCCTGCATTCTACTCCACTGTTGAAAGATCCAAGGGATGCCCATTATATCTGCCATATATTGTGTTGTATTCAGTGGCTGATGAGATGGAATTAATCAAGATTTGTTTTTGGTTGGGTTCATCTTGAGTAAGTTGTCGGCCATCCATTCCCTGATGAATGTGAGGCTTTCTGTAAAAGGACTCCGCTTTCATTGAGAAACTCTTGAGCTCTAGGTATGTTAAAAATAAGCTGATTATAATCCACCTGCATATGAAAGCATACCATGGCTTGGTTGAGAAATTGGACAAAGGGCCGCCCGTACATATTAAAGAGAAAAGACATGAGTCTTGACCTTTGCAGCACCGCACCATCAATGCTGTAGGCCTTTGAGGGACTTGGTAGAAGAGTGACCACTTATGATCTCCCTGAAATGAAAGGTTTTATCTACTCACAACTATGCTGGTAATACCTGCTGCCCATTGCGCACACACATGTGCCATCATCTACCTGCACCACCACTATGGTATGCCAATACATCAACCCTCACACAGCCACTATTTAGCAATGTTCTAAAGTGTCTCTTCAAAAAATATTAATGCTACCACACAACTTTTAGACTACTTAGAAAAAAAAGTAGCAGTCTGTAAAACAAATTGCATTTTATATTTTCTCAAGGAATACCAGAGATTAAGTTTGAATTAGTGTGCATTGGTTGGTATGCAATCTGAAGGTAGAGGCACTATCAGCATATTAGTGAAACTTAACTGTCTAGCAAAATTAGTTTTTTTTTTTAGGGTATTGGTATTTATATATTTGTTTAAAAATACGGTCTCCTTGTTACAGGCAGTATCACTTTCTTTATTCACTACGGAGATGGATTCCAAACCATTTTTGGTGCCACTATTACATGCCCTTTGTGGTAAGACAATGTATTGTGTTATGAAAGTAAATCTGTGGTTCTGGCAATATCTGATAAGAATATGTATGCATAACTAAATAGAAAGAAAGCAGTTGAGAAAAAAACACACCACAATGTTGTAGTACAACAATACACCACAATGGAAGCATTTAGTACAGCTACACAACACCATATAACACAATGCAACGATAACACAAAAACAGATATTCAACTCAGCAAATCAATACCATGCACCAACAAAATGCAACAAAACAACATGAAAATTAAAGCTCAACAATACAACACACCAATAAAACACAAAATATGAGCATAACAATACCATGCAAAAATACATTAACCGAAAATTGCACATATTTTCAATTCTGTGGTGCTGTGTTCGGGTGTTTTTCTGTTCAGGTTTTGTGGTAGTTACAGCGCTAAGTAGTGGTTGTGCTTTTGTCTGTCTTTTGGTGTTGTGTAACTTTGTGTCACATTATTCTGCTCTTGAAAAAATATTCTTTTTGTGCCGCATGATGTGTTGTGTTTGTGAGAAATTGGGCTGTTGGTTGAGTCGGGTGTTAACCCTGCTCAAGCAACACCTGCAATCTCTGTCACAGTGTACCACAAAACTCACTATATCAACCTCTGTTAACCATCTGCAACTCAGCCCTGGTGAGAGTGTCAATGCTGAGCAGCTCTATATCCATGGTGCAAAAATGGGAGGTAGGGCACTTAAATTTAGAAATAGGAGCAAACAGCAAATGGAAAACTAAGAAGAATTTAAAATGAGGTCAACTCTGGTGTCAAATCATGTGTACGGGATTTGTGGTTACACAAATCATGGTATGATACTGCACAAACAGTAATGGAAACCACCACTGATCACCAAAGTAAACAATTGGGTTGTTGGTTCAGTGAGGTCTTCACCCTGATCAAGCAATGGCTACAATCCCTCTCAAGATGAACCACAAAAGTCACTAAATTAACCTGTGCTTAACCCTCTGGTAGCTTGGCCCAAAGCAGTCAGGCTTAACTTAGAAGCAACGTGTAAAGTATTTATGCAGCACACAAGCAGAAATAAAGGGAAAACACAACACAAGAAAAATCTCAAACCAATTCAGAAAAATAGAGTACATTTTAATAAATTATTTGACACCCAAAATGACAAAAATACAATCGGTAGAACCGGTGTTATGGCTTTTTAAAGTTTATGGTAAACACTAGTCCCTAAAAGATCAAAGCGCCAAATGCAGACATCTAGTCGCCGAGACTGGGTCAAAGTCAACAAATATGACCGACCTTGATAAACAGTAGGGGTGGGCGGGATTTGCGTAGTCGCGTTACGCAAAGTTCCGCGAAACGGTAAAAAATCTCGGCGAGCTATGTAGAATTCCGCGAGCACGCGGAATTGCTTGTTCCGCCCGTTCGCGATGCGTTTTTCCTGTTCGGGGACGCTGTTTGCGTGCTCGGGGGGAAATATCTCGCAAACTTGTCCATGCGGTCGCCAATTGGCGCGGCCATCTTGTTTCACTTGTCCCGCCTGCTCGCGATGCGTGTTTCCTGTTCGCGAACGCGGATGTCCGATGGCACGTCCGAATGACGTGTTCGCGATCGCACACTCTCGCGGGATCGCGCGGCCGGCTACCAAAATCTCGTGGCGCACGCGAACGGATAGGAAAACTCATCAGCGAACGCAGGGATCCTGGTAAGTCGCTCCCGCGCGCGCGAACACGCATTTTGAAAGCGCGAACAAGGAAAAAATTCCACTACGCCGCGGATCGCGGAATTTTCGGCAATTCTGCGTTCTCCGCGGAACGCGGAATTGCCAAAATACCGCAAATTCCACGAGCGGAGCGGAATTTACCGCCCAGTCCTAATAAATAGTGCAAGCCAGATATAAGAAGTGGATTGGGCCTGGTTGGCGCTTACCTTCAGACTTAGAAGAATTTTCTTTTAAATATTCTGGGAAGGTAGAACTTCAGTGGGGCAGGACTCCATGCGCTGTCCGAGGAGGAGGCGTCATCGTCGGGGAGCCGCTGGATGTAGCCGCAGTAAAGATTTATATATTCAGACTTAATCTCTTTTTTGGAAGTTGAAAAGCTACAATATGACGAGGCTGTAGCTGATGAGGGCTTCATGGCCCGGGTACCCCTTCTGAACAGGAGTTGCTGATGCGGAGAAGAACGTAGCGGGAACTGTTGCGAAGCCAGGCTGACTGGAGACGCACCTTGGGCAGATTGATGAGCAGGTTGATTCCAGTCTCCTCTTGGTCTCAGTGAAGTTTTTAGCCAAACATTTCTAAGTTCCAAGTTTTAGATTTTGGCTGTCTGGGTAAATTTAGCACTGCTTCCAAGGGTCCAGGACTGACTTGGAAGGCACCACTTGGAGGGTTGGGACACACTCAGGCTGAGTCCAGGTGTGGGTTCAAGATGGTTGGAGCCTTTTCTGTCCTCAAGGTTCTGATCAGGAGGTCAGCCAACTAGCCTTTGGAGTCACTCTGCTAGCCCTGGGTTCAAGCAGTGGAACACAGCTCAAGCAGCAGGGCAGGACTCTGAGGGTTCAAGACAGGCATCAGGCAGCAAAGCAGTCCTTCCAAGTGCAGCAATGTAGTCTTCAGGAGTACACAGTAGGCCACAGCAGTAGGCAGTCCTCTGAGAGTCCTTCTGCTGGTCCAGAACATGAACTGAAGAGTGAGTCAGAGGGTCCTGTTTTTATTCCTGGTGCCTTCATTAAAGAAGGAGAAGTTTCTAGAGAGTTCCTTTTGAAGTGCTTGGAGTTTCCTGCCTTTGTTGCCCTGGCTCTAGCCTGGCTGCCTTAACAATAAGGTTGTGTGAAGTCCTTTGTGTGAAGGCAGGGCACAGCCTATTGATTTGCAAGTGGGGCTGTGCCCATGTCTGCGCTCCCCCCCCCCCATCCTGCCAGAGATGACCCTTTCAGGAACACTTAATCCCTCTTTTGTTTGGCTGTCTGGGTGGAAAAAACAAAGTCTTACTGCCAACTATACCCATTCATGTGACCCAGGAATAGGCTGCAGACACCAAATAGTTAGGGCAGGAAAATGCCAACTTTCAAAGAGTGACATTTTCAAAATTATAACTTAAAATCTGATTTTCCAATTAAAGAGAATTTTAAATTACAATTTCTCAGACAGTAAACATGAAATCCCTATCTGTTCTGAATCAAGTTAGCACTTATTAAATATAATAAGGCAACCCAATGTTATCCTATGGGAGAGGTAGGCTTCATAGCAGTGAAAAAAGAATTTAGGAGTTTTTCACTACCCGAACATTTAAAATTTAAAATTACATGTCCAACTTTTTTATTACAATGCACCCTGCCCTACGGGCTGCCTGATGCACACTTTAGGGGTGACTTTTAAGTACTAAATGGGGCATTTGGGGCTTGGCAAGAGAGTTATTTTGCCAAAGTAAATTGGCAGCTTCAAACTGCATACAGACTGCAATGGCAGACCTATGCTTGTTTTAAAGGACTACTTAAGTTGGTGGCACAATATGTGCTACAGGGACACTACTAGTATTTAATTTACATGGCATAGCACTTCAATAGGGACTTATAGGTAAATTAAATATGCCAATCAAGTGTTAGACAATTTTACCATGTTTTAGGAAATGAAGACAAGAACTTTAGAACTGGTTAGCAGTGCTAAAGTGCATAAAGTCTTAAGACAAGCAAAAACAAATTCAGAAAAAATAGGAGGGTGAAGACAAAATGTTGTTATTGTGCTGCATTATTGTGTTGCCTCTTGTTGTGGTGATGTTTTATGATTTTGTGATGTTCTGCTTTTGTGATGCCTACGTTTATTGTATTTATGCTGTGTATTACTGTGGTTGTTGTGCTGCTTTCATCGGTTTCTTTTGTTTTGTCAGGTTATGCCTGTAATGTGTTCCTGCAGCTGTTATTTTGCTTTGTATTTAGGCTACTGTGTTCTGTTGTGTTCAGTAGTTATTTTAGTCATCACAAGATTCCGATACATTTCCTGCCAAAAGCAAAACATTCCTTTTAAGTTCTATCCCCAGCTCTTCGGGTATTTAAGACATCAGTAAGCCCAAATATGTGTGTAGCTCATGCATAAAATTAACACTTCCAGTACTCACTTTAAATGATCCGACCCAATGACTCTTTGCACCTTTCAAAGGCTGAATGCTATCCAGTGTGCTCACTGTCTAACATGTCCCAAAATGTCACTATTATCTACTGAGTCATTTATCTTCAGTAGCTTTTACATTCATTTGTGTTAGTTACTTTAAACACTGCAGTTTCTTCTTCTCATCTTGTATTAAAAATAATGCATTGTTATGTGAATGAATAACTGTTTACAACTCTTTTAAGGAAGATGTTTTTTCTGAAACATTTTGTTTAAACAAGCCCTAATGTGTAAAGCGATTTAAATGAGACCTGGTAAAGTATTCTTTAGCATAGCGATGCTTGGGGTTGCCTGATCTACTGGCCTGGCTGTTTGAGACAGAGCAGTCCAATATTTCCATCCCACATATTTGCAAACTGACAGTGTCACACTTCTGTAACACTGTTGAGATGTCACTGAGAATGCAGCAGAATTCCAACTTAAAATAATTTTCTCTTGAATTGCATCTTTCTTTTGGCCAAATACTATCCTGCCATATTTTGTCTTTTGGTCACCGTCTGTGACTTCCTGCTATGGACAATTGCTAAGTTGATGCAAACAGTTCTTATGTCATTATAGTGTTCCCTTAGTCACCCACACACCTTTACATCAATGTTCCCATAAAACTTACACTTAACCTATATATGTCTCTACAGTACTGTACGATGAGAAGGAAGGTAAGAGATTTGTAAATTTATAATCGGATGACTGTTTATACTGACTGTTGTTTTGTTTCCCTTTCTCTAAATGTGTATGTTTTTGGTTATTGTTGTCTTTCAAGTCCTAACATGATAACTAAACTATCAATAAAACTAAGGAGTGCTACAAAACGACTAACTCATGTACCATCTTTACATTCAACTATTCACTGTAGTACCCCAAAGAGTTTGTATGAAAAATGCTTGCTCTTTTTTAGATGGTAAAATACCAGTATTTCTCCCAGCTCAGTTTGTATCTTGTTTACCAGAGTGTCTCTTTTGTCTGTGGTTTGAAATTAACACTAAGATACTCCATGGTCGTCTCAGCTCCCGTAAGATAAAGCTTGTTCAAAGAGATGACACCTGGAACCGTATTTTGAATTAATGTCTTTTTTGCAGTACCATGTTCGGGATCCCATGCAGAAAACTATAATGGTCCTCGCTTAAGGAAATCTCCTTTAGATAACATTGTAGCTGTTAAATGGTGACATCAGACATACATTATACATTAAAGGGAAAGAATGAAGAATTCTGCAATTGCTATTCGACTTGGAATCAAATGTTCTATCTCCAGCAACAGTATCCTCAATAGTGTGAGGGTGTTGGAGCAGTTTTAATTTTGTACTTTCCTCAACCATTGATGTTGTTACTCTTCTTACAAGCTTAACAGAAGCACTTTCATGGAGGTTAGAGCTCTTCCTATCTTTTTTTGTTCTCTGCAGTTTCTTCTTCTCATCTTCTATTAGTATGTATTGTGAATTGTATAAAATGTCTTGGAGTGCACGAACCACAAGTGTGAGCACTTGTCTGGAATTTATATTTATATAAAACTGTACTTAGATGTCTGACTGGCAGTGCAAGTGATGACAAATGAAGTGAAGAGGTCAGGTTATTTAAATTGAGGAGAAGATTCTAACCATATAACTCAATGAAGTGGTACATTTGAGGAAGTATTTTTCAAGTCTTAGCTGAAGCAGGAAGTAGTTCCAGAGTAATAACCAGTGGTCACAAAATGATATTCTACCAAGTATGTTCTATATGAATGGTTCTATTTTAGTAGTGTAAGGTTTGCTGATCAAAGACTTCTAGAATGCCATGAAATAAATGTGCACAAGACAGAATATCTTATAATTAGATATTTCTTTAATTGGGAGGCATTTAAGGTAACTCAGTATTGACATTATACAGTTGTAGCATTTCATCTCAAAGAAGAGATAGCCAATGTGATTATTGACTCTTTGGAGTTTTGAGAGTGATCTTCAGGCGAAACCCCAGAGATGCCATTACAATAATCAAAATAAGATGTTGCTACTGCCTGGACTAGTAAGGCTTTTTCAAAGTAGTGATGTGCTCGTTGAGTGTGGTTTAGAGAGCTTTGGCTTGTGGAACTGGGTCTTGTAAAGGAAAAAGATAATGGAAGGCAATAAACAAAATTTCAGATGCGTCATAATTCATTCAATGGCAATTTTGATTCAGCCACAGATGCACTTGTAGTTAGAGAGTAACTAATTTGTACGATTCTTAAAATTGTTTTCTAAGTTTAGATACATCATAGTGCCATCTATCCGCATATGATGACCAGTCTTCTGAGTGTCAAGGACATAGGAGAGTGGGTCTATGTAGACATTGAAGAGGCTCGTCAGAAGGGAGATTCCTGTGCACCCCATATGTGATGCTTGAGGTTTTTGAGGAGAAGAAGCTCATTAACTTGGGGATTGGATTTTTACTTGAAGGATGTTAACCATTTCAGCCCTGTTCCACGTATGGCTTAAGATCTTACCATTTAACTGAGTGAATCATCATGCTATATAGCTTCAGACCCTTCTGAGAGGTCACATTGGTTACCTTGTTCAGGGCCGGAGGGAAAATAATTCTTCCCTGATATTTAGGAGTGGTATCTTTGTTTTACGGGAAGCTCCGAACCTGGTTGGAAATCACCTAACATTATATTAGTCTCATGGTGTTATTGATTAGTTGTTTAAAGGTTGTGAATTAATAATGACGTCGAGAAATATACTCCAGTGTACCTGTCCGTAAATCCTATAATGGTAAAGATTGTAAGGAATCAAGTGTTAGGTGCTTAACCCATATGCCACACCTGATACATTTTGAGCAGCAAATGCTTTGAAAAAGATAATTCTCCCAGATATATTTTCATGATCTCATGAAAGCTCAACCAAAATGGCTTTGTAGGTTAGTCAGGTTCGTAGACTTTGCTTCTAAATAAATATGAGTGGAAGCAGATATTTAGCACACCAAGTAAACAGATTTACTGTGGATGGGCTATTTACTCCATGTCGTATATACTTCCGATTCTGAATTTTCTTGGTCAGAATGAGACGTAACATAACATTTATATAAACTTTACTGAATTCCATGTTTTACCTTTTAGGGGTTGAGCCTGCAAGAGCCTGCGCTAGCGCAGGCATCTTGCTTGCGAGACACTGTTGTATACATTAAAGGGCTTGGAGCCCACCCGTGTGTTACCATTTGTTGACTTGCGTGGCACTCTTCATTACAGCCTCGTCATTCATCAAGTCAGACCAAACATCATTTCCATTCGTCTCTGTGGAGCAGAGACCGAGCACTGATTGATTTAACTTAATCAGTGCTCATCCATTGCTCCCAATGTGATTAAGGTACTATTTTGTTCTGTTTAACTTTTGGTGCCCTGCAAACAGAAGGCGTGTGAGTGGCAAAAACGTGCCCAACAGGAAAAACAAAATTGCAAAGATTTATTTTCTATAGTTAAGTTTCTTTTATTTTGCCAAGTCTTCTTTTCTCACTTTGCACTCATGTTTTCTTTTGTTTTTGCTCATGGGAGCTGTTCTGAAAAGATGAGGATTATCTTATTGCAAAGTGACATTGTTTCTTTCTTATGTGTAATTACTGAAATTATGCTTTAACACATAATCGTGCAGTGAAGCCCAATCCACCACACTCCAATCCACCTGACTCCAATCCACCCCACTCCACCCCACCTCACTCCACACTAATCTGCCCCACTCAATCCAATCCACCCCAGACGAATCCAATCAACCCCAGACCAATCCAATCCACTCCACTCCAATCCAAAATACTCACCCCAATCCAATCCACTTCTATTCACCACACCCCAAGCGTCCAAACCCACCCCTCTCCAATCTGCTGCACTCCAATACAAAACAATCAGCCCCACTCCAAAACAATCTGCCCCACTCCAACCTGTCCCACTCCAATCTGCCCCACTCCAATCCAAAACAATTTTCCCCACTCTAATCCAAAGCAATCTGCCCCACTCAATTCAAAACAATCTGCCCCACTCCAATATTTCCCATTCCACTCCAATCCAATCCACGTCACCCCAATCCACCCACTCATCCCAATTTCCCTCACTCCAATACACCACAATCCATCCCACTCCAATCCAATCCACCCTAATCCTGCCCAATCCCAATCTACCCCACTCCAATCCAATCCACCTCACACCAATCCAATCCACTCCTCCCTCCCCAATCCACCCCACTCCAATCCAAAACAATCTGCCCCACAACAATCTGCCCCACTCCAGTCCAAAACAATTTGCTCCACTCAATCCAAAATAATCTGCCCCACTCCAATCCCAAACAATATGCCCCAATCAAATCCAAAACAATCTACCCACTCTAATCTGCACCACCCCAGTCCAAAACAATCTGCCCCACCCCAATATGCTGCATTCCAATCCAAAAAAATGCGCCCTACTCCAATCTGCCCCACTCCAATATATCCACTCCAATCCAATCCACCTCAGGTCAGCTCACCTCACCCCAATCCAATCCACCTCACCTCAATCCAATCCACCCCACCACAATCCAATCCACCCCAATCCAGTTCACCCCACCCGAATCCAATCCACCTCAATCCAATTCACCCAACTCAATCAAATCCACCCCATTCAAATCCAATCCACCGCACTGCAATCCAATCTGCTCCACTCCAATCTACTCCACCCCACGCCAATCCAATTCACTCCACTCCACTCCAATGCACCCCACTCCAGTCCACCCCACTCCACTCCAATCCACCACACCCCACCCCACTTCAGACCACCCTACCCCATTCCAATCCAATCCACCCCACTCCAATCTAATCCAGTCTATCAACTCCACTCCACTCCAATCCACCCCACTCTACTGCAATCCACCCCGCTCTACCCCAATCCAATACACCCCACCCCAGTTCAGTACACCCCACTCAATCCAATTCATCCAGCCCACCGCACACCAATCCACCCCACCCCACTCCAGTCCAACCCACCCCACTTGCATCCAATCCATCCTACTCCAATCAAATCCACCCCTTCAGTCCAGTTCAACCCACCCACTCCACTCTGACCTACCTCCTCAACTCCACTCTAATTCACCCCACTCCAAACCACCCTCCTCTAATCCAGTCCCCCAATCCACCCCACCCCAATCTAATCCACCTCACTCCATTTCAATCCACCCCACTCCATTTCAATCATCCCACCCCAATCCACCCCATCTATACCACCCACTCCAATCCACCCAACTCCACCCTGTCCTACCTACTCTACCCCATTCCAATCCACCCCAATCTACTCCAATCCAATCCCCCACTACCTCAATCCACTCCAACCCACTCCACCCTATTCCACCGCACTCCACTCTGCGGCACTCCACTCTACACCACTCCATTTTACGACACTGCACTCTACGACACTCTCTGCCACTGAACCACTGAATTCTACTCCCCTCTACTCAGCTGTACGACACTATACTCCTCCTACTCCACACTACGACACTCTACTCCAACAAATCCAGTCTACAACACTCTACTCCCCCCACTCCACTTTAGGGCACTCCACACCACTAACTTTTAGCCATACTGAACAGCAGCCACACTGGTGTACAAAATGGCAAAAACACATTGCCAAAGCCAATAGCTCTTGTATAGGCGAGACCTATTGGCCTTGCCAATGCTTGTTTTTGTTGCAATAAATTTCATCAGGTTTTTGCTAGCAAAATCTGTCAGTGGAAAATTGTGGGAGGTGCAATAATTGTCACATGCAGTAACTACCTCACCCACGAGAAAATATCCTAGCACCATTCCTTGCTTGGAGTACTCCCCTGGCACCATCCCTTGCTCAGCAACTTAACCTACTGGCACCATCCATTGTGCAAAACTACCCAACACCATTTACCTTTAGTGATTGCTGGCAAAAGCTCGGCCACAATTTTCTGCCTTAGGATATTCAACCCTTTGCAGGTGGCACGTCTTGTGGCAGGATATTCGGGCAGTTTCCACTTTGCCCACCATCGCAAAGGGCTACGTTTACGGACTTCTAGCTTTGTGGATGCCAGTTGCACTTCATCCGCTCTTACTTCTGTCCCTTTCTATTGTGTGCAGTAGGAAACTTACTATGCCTCATTCTATTTTCGCCCATGCAAATATTAGTATGGGGCATAAATCCACTGACATACATACTTTCCAACATCTTGATCAATTTCTGCCTTGGTTGCTTTCACGTGAATCAAACAAGGTCAGTGCCAGTCCTCTTTCAAAGAGCTTTTATTAAGATGGGGAGGATTGTGGGCAGGGTAGCGGTAGTTACGGGTGGTTTCAGGTGTTGAGATATGACTTATTTCAGATAGATGCGATGTTCATAAATGAATGTCATGGGTCTTACTGGTGCTTCGGACACACTGCTTTCAGGCTGCATGAATTGCTATTGAAAGTCACAGGTAGAGTCGAACAGGGTGTCTTCAGTGCTTGCCTGAACGTCATAAGCGATGCTCTTTGTAGAGGAGCAGGGTTGACGGAGTTCAAAAGTGGGGAGATGAATGTGTTGTTTCTTCCCAGCAATGTGCACTCAATGGGGTTAATTAATAATTTATTTTGGGAAGTAGGTAGTAGGTGTAAGAATTGGGGAAGAGTCAGCAGTTCAACAGTGGACGTATACATTTAAAGAACATATGGGAGATGATGTGGCGTTACAGCCAGAGCTGCAAACTTTGGAACTGGTGATGAACCAGGTACGAGTCTCGGCATTGGCTCAACATCCTGTGGTTCTGGGCAAATCACTTAAACTCCCCATGCCTATAAAAACTAAATGTGTCCTTGTGTAATGTACCTGGTGCTCATGTAAAATGCTCTAATACCTTCAGGTCGAGTTCATGCTATATAAAACTGTGTACTGGGGTGCATTAGGGCACTTTGTCGATGCCACAATAGCATATTTATCCCAAACTAAAGCACTGCCTACGGTATTCAAAATAGCAGGGCTGGCTTTAGCCCTAGTGCTGCCTGGTGCGACAATCTTTTTTGGTGCCCCTTTCCTCCCCATGACCCCCCTTGATTCCCTCACTACCACCCGTAAAAGAGCCTCTCATCCCTCGATAGCCCGTCTCTCAGATGCATTTCATTTGTTTTAAAGCACTGGTAAAGGCTGGCTTTACTAATCCACTCAGCTATCCACATAACATACAGTTCTATTCTTTGAAGCAGGCGTATTATCCCTCTGCGCTACTTTATGGCAAGTCAAAACTGCCACTAGACAAAACTCGATCTCTCCCTCTAGCAGGAACATTAATCAAAGAGCTATCTTGACATTTTTATTGCTGCCTGAAAGCTGGATGCAGAAGGAACTCTGCAGCAGGTGCTTTTGAATCGTAGGTTATTGATAAACACAGCGCCCACCCCCTGAGGTCAGTGCCCCCCCTCCTGGTCAATGCCCAGTGCGGCCGCACCGGTCGCACCGCCCTAAAGCCGGTCCTGCAAAATAGAATAGCAATGATGTGTTTTAATTGCACTAACTGTCAACGGTGCTGAAAACCTGCAATGCATAACAAGCCCTACACCACCCTACTGTCAACTTTTTAGTTTACTGATTTGAGTATGCCCTCGTGAAAATAAAGCCTGTGATCTGAAATGTATACACAAATCTCTGACGTAAAAGCATCAATGCAAAAAACAATCTGGGAATCAGGGAAATCTGAAAAGAAACAAATCAACTCACCCCATATACCTTCTGTAAAGAGAGACTAGTTTGAGAACAAGTTCCTAGTTTTCACCAGCAGTTTTCACAATACCCCCTATTTACTTGAGGCGCAGATATGTCTTATTATGTAAAACTTTCCGAATGTGCTTGTATCAGGTCACTTGCTCCAAATAACTCGAGCATCATAGGAGTAAGAAAAGGGCAGTGTGCTCTTGTTCCCTAGAACAGAATGTAGGTTATTTCTGGGGTAGGTTAGGGTACTTCTTCATACCACGTGAAATCTGAACTTGGCATCCCAATGTGAAATGTGGCGTTCAAGCATCCCAAGATTACATGGCTCAGAATACAAAAAGAAAACAACTGAAGCGTCCCTTTTAGGAACACCCCGCCCTGTAAATGGCAAGATATCAGTTATTGGGGGTGCACCATATTTCTCACAGACTTGAATGGAAGGCCCACCTGCAGGAAATGCAATTTTTAGATTTCTTGATTTTTATCGCAGTGGTGGTTAAAAAAGTACCATGGAAAATGGTATATTCTATTAATTAGATGTATTCTGTACTAAAAAGAACAGAACCACAGAGCAATAATTCTGTACTTCATTTTCACACACTCTCAAGAAGACCCTACGCTTTTGCTTGATAAATGCATCAAGATTGAATCACATCAAGACGTCTGCATGTCCAATACTAACATTTGTTGCTCTCCCTTACAACTTTGTTTCTAATAGGAATGCTCCATCTGAGAAGTTCTTAGCCGTTTAATGTTGCAATTGGCTGTTAACTAAGACTAGGAAAGCAAATATTAATTTGAGATGTGAGGGTATACATAATATATTTACATTAAATGGATATTGCAAGTCACTAGGAGTTCTGTTCCACCATATGGTGGAATGAGGCCAATGTCTGAGTTCCTTTACGAGGTCATGCAACTCCAAGTTTACTTGCAATATCCTTTTAATTTACAGCATTTTATTCCTTATATTACATGGTCACAACATCACCCTACCCACAGAACCATTTAAATGCTTAGTGTTTTGCATTTTCATGTGAGCGAGAGAGTATGTTTACAGACACGGAGAATAAAAGTAGAATCTGTAGTGTAAAACTGAACACACCAAAAAGCAGTTAGTAAGTTGATGCAAAAAACTGTAATGACCTATTGCATGGAAAAGAATAAGCATGTTGCCCATGATAGCAGGCATTATGATGTCACAACTTGTCATTTTCTTATTGCAGGTGACTAGAGATGACATAACTCTACTGAAATAACATTTTGGACAGGTTTTTATACAGGGATTGCAGACTCCTCTGTATTATAAGATTACTATCATGATCCTAAGTGTAAACAAGTACAACACTTCCAGTGAAAACGAATATGTTTGTACTTTTTTGAAAGTGCAGTTATATGGGGCGTACAACCCCTCACGAGGTGCTGAAGCTCTTTCTAAATGGACTTTCTGAATCAAGAGATTAATGATTTTGATCTGCACATTAGTGGCTGGTGCTGAATTTACTTGTAAGTATTCTGTCTATTAAGAAAAACATTAAAAAGACTGCTCTACAAAGTGGTTTAGAAATAGTGCCATTGGCCATAATACAAGACATAGCTAAGGCCCTGATTACGATGTCGGTCGGAAATGCCTCCGACCCACATCGCTGCAGATTGGGAACTGACCGACCAGAGGTCGGCAGTTTCAACCCTGCAATTAGGATGCAACCGTAAACTTATATTTTTCAATGGGAGCTTATGTGGCGGGCCAAAACCGCCCGCAGCACAAGCTCCCATTGGAAAATTGAGGTTTTTAAACATCCCTAACGGTGCCTGCCCCTTGGTGCAGGGATGTTAAGGGGGGCACCTAGGCCACATGCGGAGGGCCAGGGGGAAAGGAGGCCCTGCTAGAGGCCCCCAAAGTCGCTTTCCAACAGCCTTTCCATGTCGTAAAGGCAGACATGGAAAGGCTGTCGCAAACTGACATCAGAATCCAGACGGCGGAATTGCCATCCTTAAAGGATTATGAGGAGTTTCCGACTGACCGAGCCCGTCTGATTGTGTCGGTTTGTCCCTCTGACTGCTGCCTCCAACCATATGCATCCTAATGCAGCGGTCAGACCGCAGCATAGATGCGGTTCAGACAGCAACCGACAAGCTGTCGGTTTTGGTCCAAACTGCATCGTAATGAGACCCTAAATTATAAAAGACAGTCATAATTCGGATGCAGTGGCCCACTTATGGTCCTGGGCCTTGGTGCCCCTGCACCTGGTGCACTATTGATAGCTATGCCCGTTGGCTGTGGACCAACAAGGGGGATTTTTGTGTGTACCATAAAAATATAAAATGTGATATGAAATGGCTGGCCTGTGCAGCAATCAAACTCCATTGACTCTCACATAGTCAATGGTGACCTTTTTCAGTGTGGCTAGCCACCAGGATGAGCTCTCCAATGTTTGACTAGTGGTTTTCAGAATTTATCAGAAAGCACCCTGCATTGACAGCTCCTTATGCCCAAAGACATGTCTTATGTGAAGCCCTCTTCCATGACCTATGTCCTGATTACAGGCTATGAGTTAAATTCTGATCCTTATTAAAACAGCAATTTGCACATGGATTGGAATAACAAGCTTTGTGTTCATTATTGCAGCCTCACTGACACATTTCAGCAGGTCAAACCTAATCAAATTTATCAGGGCGAAGTCCCAGAAAAATGGCAAAATATCAGCGGCGGTCCGTGCAGGTAAGCACGGTGAGGCGCGGGCATTGGGGGGGGGGGTCAACAGATGATGGAATAGGGAAAAGTAATTAAATAAATTATTCTTATTCCGTCGTCTATCGACATCCCCCCTGCCCCAACGCCCTTACCTGCATGGACCCCTGCTGCAAAATATGAGAATTGTTGTGCTTTTATTTCTGATCCCACATGTTTAGCCTCATTTAAGAAAGGAAAAACTTGGAATATGAGGTACTGTACCCATTAAATATCTAAAACTGGTTAGATGGGGAAACATCCACCCATCCAGCCAACTTGTAATCTGGACCTTAGCTTCTGCATATCTGCTTTGACATTGTTTGTTTGATGAGAAAACAGGGAGGCAAATGTGAGTCTCCATGTCCAACGCCAGGCGGATGTCACCAGACGCAGCGTTTATGTTTTACAACAGGCGTCAGTCTGTCTAGAAATCCGTGAAAGGGACAGATGTGGATCATCGATTTTACACGTGACAAAACATCAGCAGCTCTGAAGACAACAGAGAGGGCTGATTGATCATAACTCACTGTAAGTTTTATTAGAGCAAGAAGGCGCTGCTGCACCGAGCGAGGTGCACTGGTGGAGCCAGAGTCCCTGCATCACTTCTGAAGTGATTCCTGATTATGGATACTAATTAGGATTATCCCTTGATGACTGTATAAAAAGGAGCCACCTAATCAAATTCTGTAAGAAAAATCAATGTTTTTAATACCCTGGGATGCACCAAAGCCGCACAGCTAGACGGTGCTGGGTATTTTATTGTAGATAGAATGCATTAGAGATTCAGAAAGCATGTGTCCAATTACCATCTATTCTTTTTCACTCAGGTGTTGCTGGAGATAAGTGTTCTCCAGGTTATCATACTCACTGTCTTGGGAAACCATGATGTATCTTTTTCACAATAAACTTTGCTTGCCTGGTGAGCATGTCAAGGGCAAAATAACACTGCTTCGCATGAAAAACAGGAAATGAAATAAATTCCCTTCAGATGGGTATTGACGCCAATCTAAAAAGTTTTTAAGAACAATCGTGTTGGTGCTGTGTGGAAGCATTCCAGGCAGTTTTCAAAAAACAAAATGAAACCTAAAACAGTAAGTAGAAGAAAACAGTTGTGAATAATTAGAAACCTAAAGAGAAATGTATAAAACTCTGCTGTAATAAACATTAATTTCACCCTAGAATGTGGTCTACTTTATGCTATGGAAAACAGTTTTAAAATAAACTTACTGGTAAGAGATGGTCGAAGATCAATCAGCCCTTAACTTGGTGCCACCTCGATCACCCTGTTCACCACCCTGCCCAGTCTCAAGTAGACCGTGAGCAGGTTGAAGATGAAAGTAGGAGTCAGAAGATGATTCAGAATTGGGAGCGTAGATTGAGCTGACACCAAGAATTGGAACTCGAGATGGATCGATGTTAAGGCAGAAAAAAAGAAGAGCTTACAATAAAATCTCTCTTGTGCAAATATATCTTGAACCAACAACTACAAACAACAGCAGTGATAACACAAAGAAACAAGGAGTGAAGTGCAGAGGAGGTTGAACTCGACGAAGAAGAGTAATCCACACTGCTGCAATGCACCCCTTGCAGGTTTTACTGGCCTTTTATATGGTCTCCAAAAAGCCTTTCCTGAAACACTCTGGAAGTAACAAGCATTGGCAACACAAATAGAGCTTACCTACAAGAACTATTGGCTTTGTAAATGTGTTTTTTAGCCATGTTGTACAGCAGCATGGCTGCTGTGCAACATGGCACAAAGTTTTATAAAAAATGCTATAACGTTGCAGCACTCCACAGCATAGCAATTTGTTTTCAAACTTTAAGCCATGCTGCACAGCTGTTGTACTGCTGTACAGTATGGCTGAAATGGTTTGAAGGATAGCTACTGTTGTTGTCAATGTTTTTTAGCAATGTTGTACAGCAGTGCAGCTGCTGTACAACATCTCTGAAAGGTTAAAAAAAAAAAGTGATATGAGGCGGAGCAATGCTGCATCATAGAACATTTTTTTTTAAACTTTCAGGCATGATGCACAACATCGGCTTTGTTGCACAACATGGCTAAAATAAAAATTTGACAAAGCCACAGCTCTCGTAGGCCAGACCTACTGGCATTGCCAATGCTTGTTTTAAACTTTAAAGCAAACACAAGGAGATGATGGACGGAGCGCTGAAGCTTTTCAGACACTCATCCCTAGTCACAGATCTGGGTTGAATCCATCATCGTACTTTAGCTCACTTCGCCACTCAAGTTCAGACCCAGCTATATGCAAATCAGTCTTGACCCTGTGCCTCATGGGAACAGTCCAGACTGAACTGCCAAGCCAGGTCTTCCCAGGACCGGAAACAAGCATCCTGGGACCAGTTTCGGGGTAACACCCCTCATAAGCCAGGATACCTTGAATCCAGTGGCAAAGTGAACAAGGAACCCACATCTTGGCATACCCTGCCAACTTAGGGCAAACAAAGCAAACACAAGGAGATGATGGACGGAGCGCTGAAACTTTTCAGACACTCATCCCTAGTCACAGATCTGGGTTGAATCCATCATCGTACTTTAGCTCACTTCGCCACTCAAGTTCAGACCCAGCTATATGCAAATCAGTCTTGACCCTGTGCCTCATGGGAACAGTCCAGACTGAACTGCCAAGCCAGGTCTTCCCAGGACCGGAAACAAGCATCCTGGGACCAGTTTCGGGGTAACACCCCTCATAAGCCAGGATACCTTGAATCCAGTGGCAAAGTGAACAAGGAACCCACATCTTGGCATACCCTGCCAACTTAGGGCAAACAAAGCAAACACAAGGAGATGATGGACGGAGCGCTGAAACTTTTCAGACACTCACCCCCAGTCACAGATCTGGGTTGAATCCATCAAACCAAGTCTTCCCTGGACCGGAAACAATTTATTTTATGGGATTTATAGCGCGCACAGCTACTCAATAGAGTGTCCCGGCGTGAAGCCAAAGCATCAGAGGGAACCAAAGCAGAGTAAGAGAGAGACAGTTTAGTTGAACAGGAAGGTTTTAAGCTTTTTCCTAAACTGAGAGGGATTCTTCAGATTGCGTAGATCCAGGAGAAGGGAATTCCAGTAAGTTGCTGCAAGATAAGACAAGGAACTGCCGCCTTTACGTTTCAGACGAAACCTAGGGACAGACGCAAGGAGCATATTCGAGGAGCGCAGACACCTGCCAGGGATGTAAAACTGAAAACGTTTCCTAAAATAGGCAGGGCCATACTCATAAAGTGCAGCGTGAGCAAGGATAATAGCCTTAAACTTTATCCTAGATTTTACTGGCAACCAGTGTAGATTACGTAAGTGATGCCTAACACTGGAGTGCTTAGGAAGATCCAGTAGGAGACGAGCGGCGGCATTCTGAACCACCTGAAGTCTGTCCAGAAGGTAAAATGGCAAACCGGCATAGAGTGCATTCGCATAATCTATGCGGGAAGTGACCAAAGCACGGATGACCGTTTCTTTAGCGGCGAGAGGCAATAGCGGCAGAAATCTACGGAGAAGTTTTAAAATACCAAAGCAAATACCAGTAAGTTTGCCAATCTGGTTACCAAAACTTAATTTCTCATCAAACCAGATGCCAAGATTTTTCACAGGATGACCAGAAGGGGAGGGACAGGGGGACTCAGTCGGCCAAAAGTAATGCCAAAACAGAGGGGGAAACTCCCCAAAGAAGAGAATCTCAGTTTTGTCTGCGTTACATTTCAACTGAGGAAACAAGCATCCTGGGACTGGTTTCAGGGTAACACCCCTCATCAGCCAGGCTCCAAAGAGAACCTATGAAATGAGAGTTACAATAAAGCCAACTAATAGAAGCAATGGGGTGCATCTAAGCTTAACTCTGCATGCCACTTACAGAAAGAGTGCACAGTGCTTAGATTCGAGGGCTACTATATTAAAACTGGCAAAGCAAAATAACAATAAGTAAAGGTTTGAAAGATCTTCCTCCAAAAGTGTACTTCTGCAGCCTAGGAGTGGTTTGGTCAGTGTTGCACTCACCCACTCCAATCTCTTGCTCATTTAGTCTTTCATTTACTCACTCCATTTGGCAATCAAATCAGCCCAGTTAGCATGGGGAACCAGAACAATAATGTTGTTAGCTTTGGGGGAGGACCATTGGTAGATTTCCAAGAAAGTGACATTTTGCTTTTTTCTCTTTCACCCCACTTTTCCCATTCCAGTTATCTTGGTTAAAAGTGAGACTTAATTAGATCTAACAAGTGTTTATTCTTTATTTCTCATTCTTGTTTAAGAGTAGAAAGAGTTTAAGAGTGTATCTGACATCTAAAACGTAAAAGTTGTATTCTTAAGCCACATTCACAAACATGTACACTTCAAACTCCTCACACACATATATGGATACAAAGCCCTGCACAACATTGGCCCCACCTACCTCAACAGCTGCCTCAACTTTCACACACCAACCAGACACCTACGCTCGACCGGACTCCTGCTTGCACACATCCCCCGCATCCTAGAGCTGGCAATCGCGACTTCTCCTGTCTCGTTTCCAAAGCCTTGAATGATCTGTCCCTACATGTTAGAGCCACCTCCTCAGTACTTGAGTTCCACAAGAAACTGAAGACATGGCTCTTGAACTAGGCCACATACATGGCCAGCAGTACCCCTGCTTTTCTGTGCCAGGATACTCTCCGGGGTGACTTGTGCACTCTACAAATATTACACAGCACCATCCCCACATCCCCATCCCCCAATGTCCAAACCCACATTCCCTTATCCCACCATCTCCCCATCCTGATTATTTCTATTGTAAAGGGCATCTTACTTAACTTTTCTAAGGGAGAAAATAGGCACAGAACTACCATGGTCACAAACAACTAGCCGTAGTCCACGTACAGATCAAGCCTTAATGTGAAAATTAATTTATGAGTTTTGAAGATTGTGTAGCCGAACCTTCACAATCTGATAGTCTTCTTTCAAGTCACAGATGTAGGATGTGTGCTGAACGAGTCTCTTGCCAAGAAATAGCGTGCTAGTTATAGCGCAAATGATGTTTTCAATTTTTATGTTTTGCCTCTCCCTTTTTACTAATGATTCTTCTCTTAAAGAGGACATGGCAAAAGAGATAGGAATGATTGTGGTTCCCCCATAACGTTACCTTTTCTCTTAACTACAATCAAACCAACATATTAAAATCTTTTTCCTCAACTGTGTTTTTGTGAATTGCCACTCTAGAAATTGTATTTTTTCTTTTTTTAGCAACTCTTTCAATATTTATCACTTACTGATCCCACCTATTATAGTTAAGTCAGTGAAAACATAATTGCATTTTTCCTGCTGAATCGCTCGATTTTTACTATGATAAACATTGTAGAGAAACTCTTTGTTGGGTGGTTTTGATCTTTTTTTTTTTTTACTTTAAGTGCTTTATTCACAATATAATTGCACATGATGAGCACATCATCAATTGGATTGTCTGTACACAGAAAACAGATGTTATACATGCAAAAATATATAGGTCACGCATATGTCTCACCTGTTCCCCAATATTTCTTGTTTTAAGGACTTAGAAGAATGGTTTTAACTTGAAAAATATTTGTCTTAATGACTGATCAGGGATGCAAATAGGATGTTTGCTGTCTCACTGGTATTTAATGTGGCATCTGAAGTCAGAATTACAGTCTGCATTTCGCAGTGAAGAACACTCATATTTGGCCTTTTGCAAGCTGTGCATTTAGTTGAAAATGCACATGTGTTCGACCTGTTGGTCTTGAGGAGGTCTTCCCCCATACCTTCTGCCTACTCCGCTCCTGTTTGCTGAAATTCGTTTTTGTTGGCTTTTGGACGCTGTATATGTTACTACTGCCAACCATTGCTTGTGCTCACTCCTTAAAATGTGGTAAAATTGGCCTTCACCTGTTTGACACATTTAATATGTCTCAATCAATAAGAACGGGCTCATGCAAACATCATTTGTTCGTCAAATTACTGCTTTGTGTGAGGAAAACCATTAGGTTTTTTAGAAGAACCCTCACCCACCAACCTAGTTGGTGGCATGCTTCATCATCGGGTTCCCACCCAGGATGCCGAGTGCATCCCAGGTGTGCTTCGACGCCTGAATTACAGCGGAGCTGGTGTTTTTTTTGGCCCATGTGAGGTGATTGATGAGTTAAAACTATCTATAGGGTCCCCTTCAGAAGGAATTTTTTTTTTTTATGCTAGGGCCCTATGACTGGATTAAAAATGGAAAGTGATGGATACTTGTAGAGATTTAAACTTGACTCTTATATCCTAAAGGGTTGTCTACATGTTTCAGCCAGACACTTATATTTGCTGACTTTCATCAGGACCAGAGAATTGAAAAAAGCTGGACTAGTAAAACAGCTTTTTGTTAGAAAATGCGCACACTCTAAGGCGCGTGCAGTGAGAGAAAACAAACTCGCTTTCTCATAATTTAAACCCTAACTTACGGTTGTTTTTGCTAGCACTTGTAATCTGTGGAGAAAAAACACAAGACAGTAATCGTAGACATACATACAAATAAATTAACATGTATTCGTTTTGGTGAAGATAAATGTGCACCCATTTGTGCAACATTCATTATTACAGGCAAGGTTTGTGTTTATTGTAAGTGCCTATAATCTTTCACCACGGATGAAAAAGCCCCCATTAGTTTGCCTAGCCCCTGTGGTAAAAGGGATATGTGGCTAGTACGACCTCGCAGGTTTTGTGACCCGTCTGTTTGGTTGTGGTGGCAAGTATTATTAATGTCAAGCAAAATAACTGGTTAATTTTCAATTTCGATCGTTATTGGAAAACTTACTTAAGTCGGTGTAGATTAAGGCGACATGGATCCCGAGCGGGGGCAGTGCCTATAGTCACACTCTGTTAGGAGAAATGAAACGAGATATCACGGTAAGTCTACCCGGATAGGCGGAGTTCCACTTGCTCGGGTGAAGGTATTTCACTTACTTTGCCAAGGCCCAATGCCCGCCGTCAATACCTACTCGGTCTGTCATTCGGTATCCCGAAGATGCCTGATTGCACGGCATCCCGGGTTTTAAATAGAAAGTCACTGCCGAGTGCTGCTCCCGGCTGATGGCGTGCGTCGACGTTATTGCAAGTCACGCGTCTGCGTAAGTGCTAGAGATGTGTCGCTTGAGCGAGTAAGGGAAACAGAAACAGGACTTTAAACGCGGAATCTCACAGGGAGCATGCGCATATGCGCGTGATGTCCAGCTTTTGTGGGTATCGAAAAAACAGGACTGGGAACATACCTGTAGTGAAACCAGTCCATATCATTGTGTCAGAAAGAGCATGCGCACGTATGCACGTGAGTTGATCATTTGTGAGGCAAGTATAGAGTACCCATAGGCTCCATAAAATGGGTATGTTCTTAGTTGTAAATTTAAGCCTAGCCACACAAGGAGAGGGGATTTTCTTTAAAAAAAGGCGATTACCGGAGGGAAAAAAAAAACTTACACAAGATTTTGTTGGTGTTAATTCTATTTTGGCAAATGGTCAGCCAAACAAAAGGTTTTGCTTTTTTCAGAGTGATTATTCCCAGCAAAGAGAGCAACTTGGGAAGCCACATAGTTCAATTTAAGTTTTTATTTCAGAGAATTCCATGGGATATTATTGTTTAATCCATTTTTATGGGTGGAAAGACGGTAAACCCAACGTTGCTCCTTCTCCAATAGGCGATTTTGTAAGGCTTTGTGGGTTTGATCTATCTGCTCGATGACCACCCACTTCATGTCATTAGGAGTGTGCCCTGATTTAAAAAAATAATTGGTCATTTTGGTGGTGTTGCGTTTGCAGCGTATATTGCTGCGGTGCTCGCACACTCTCACTTTGACTTTTCTGTTGGTCATAACGATATATCTGAGACCACATGGGCATGTTATCATGTATATCACATACATAGAGTTACAGTTCGTGTGTCGTTTTAAGTACCAGGTTTTCCCTGGTTCTAGATCCAGTTTTAGTGTTGGTTGTCAGGTGGCAAACACTACAATTCCCACAGGGACAGTGCCCTGTTATGTTGGGTAAACCCCAAGCGTTCAGTACAGTGGTTTCGATGTTGCGGGTGTGGGTTCTTGGTCGTGTTAAGATAGGGAAACATCCATTACAACGCAGTCATTACATTGCACTGCTTTTACAATGCAGCTGTTGCAACACAACTGCCTTAACATCACATGCCATTACAACGCATGCCATTATAACGCATACCATTACAACGCATGCCATTACAACACATTATAAGGTAAGTAATAGAGATTTCTTAGTTTTAGGGTGGGTATGGATTTTGGGGTAGATGGGAATAGTAATTTTTACCCCTACATTATCCAACACTTTCCCTAAGGTTGCACTCACTGGAGTGAGAATAGTACTTTTTAGCCCTACGCTATCCAACACTTACCCTACTGTTGCACTCACTGGAGTGGGAATAGTATTTTTACCCCTACACTATCCAACACTTACCCTACTGTTGCCCTAAAAGTATTATGCATTTTAATGGTATGCGTTGTAGTGGTATGCGTTGTAAGGGAATGCGTTGTAATGGTAGTTTTAAAAATGTGTTGTAAAGGCATGCGTTGTAAAATCATGCATTGTAATGGTAGTTGCGATGTAAAAACCGCATTGTAAAAGCATGCGTTGTAATTGTTTGCGTTGTAACGTCATATATTTGTTGAGATCTTTCAAGCTACTTGCTTTCTTGAAGGAGAAGAGTGGTTTTTCCCATTTTAGTTTACCAGTTTGCAGGATACTCCTATTTTTATTGATTATTTGATTGACACATTTAATATACATATAGGTCCCTAGTAGAGTGGTACAACATGTACCCAGGGCCTGTAAATTAAATACTACTAGTGGGCATACATCACTAAAGTAGCCCTTTTAAGCTTGCCAGGCCCAAATCTTCCTTTTTAATACATATAAGCCACCCCTTTGGTAGGCCCTGAGCGGCCTGTATGGCAGGGTTTAGTGCATTTAAAATGTTGGGCATGTACTTTGAAGATTACATAACCTAGCAGTGTAAAACTCCTAAATTCGTTTTTCACTACTGTGAGGCCTACCTCTCCCATGGGTTTACATTATTTTATCATATTTATTAAGTGATAATTTTTGATTGGGAGCAGGTAAATGTCATGTTTAAACTCAAAAGTGTTGTAATTTAAAATAACCTCTAATGGTAAAGTCGGATTTCAAGTCACAATTCTGAAAATGCCACTTTTGGAAAGTTGCCATTTTCTTGTCCTAAACCATTGGTGCATATGTGCTGGGTCACATGACTAAGTGTCATTGGCAGTTGGCCTTTGTGTATTCCTCCCATTCCGTGAGAGAAAGCAGGACTAGGTGTTTTCCGATGGGAGGGGCGGAGCTGTTCCCTCCCCACTTGCATTTCATAGGAGCTGGCTTAGCATCCTTACAAAGAACTTCACACTAGTCTTTTCTCACTCCAGGCCCCTTGGAACCTGGGGAGGGAGGGAGGAAATTTCAGAACTATCTGCGGGGGAAAAACTCTAGAAGTTTTATCCACTTGAAAGCTGGCACCATGTAAAAAAAGTGGAACGCTTGAATAAGGTATAAAAATAGGACCCTCAGACCCACCCTTTAGTACTCTTCTGGACCCATGGGCATTACAGAAAGACTGCCCTGCTGCTAGAGGACCGTCCTACTGCCTAAGGCCTGCCCTGCTCTCCGAGTAGGAAGACTGACCCTTCTCCCTTCATCCCAGGCTAACCTGAGTGACTTCAAGTGTCAGTTGGCTGCCCTGTTTTGAGGCAGGGACACAACAAGATCCTGAGGCCTTCTTGCAATTGCTTAGCGGATCTGCTGCAACTGGACCTGCCTAGACCTGTAGCTGGACCTGCCTGAGTGCTGCTGGCCTTTGATAGAGTGAGTTTCTGATCCCCAAGGGTTGTCTCCCCGGGTCCTGACCCTTGGCTGACATCAGAGTGCACTCCTCAGAAGAAATCCTAAGTTTTGGGTGAATGGGCCCTTTCGTGCAGAGATCTTGACACCTATGATGGCAGCCAGTGCAAAGCACTGGTGAACTCGACTCTTCACACAACAGCAACCAACAACGATGACTGGCAACACGAGATCTGCACTTCATGCTACGGCGATAACAGCCGAGAGTGACTGCCAGCGCAAACCTCCAGAACAGCCACCCGTGACGCCCGACTTAAATTTACAATGACGGCTGTCTGCAAAAACATGTCTGCTCTTCACACTACATCGCCGAACATCCGCAACACACTCCTCTCGACCTCATCTACCGCGAACGGAACTCTTCTCACCGGAGATCTGAGAAGGTAACATTTTTAGCGGGACTAACCTGGTCTCTGTATTCTGCCCGCGCTCCATCATGCTTGGCCTGAACTTGTGACTCACCTGGTCTAGCATGACCCGATGACTGTGAGTGCTGCTTTTAGGCTCAATACATACCTAAAAACATAAAATCGCACATCTTCAGTTTCACTAAATGGATTTTTGTCATTTTGGTTTCAAATATATATTTTTTTAAATGTAATCTGTTTTTCTAAACTGCTGAGGAATTTTTCTTGTGTTTTTGTTTCACTTCATTAATGTTTGTGTGCCATACAAGTACTTTACAAATTGACTTTAAGTTAAGTCTGACTGCTTTTGTGCTAAGCTGCCAAAGGGTTAAACACAGCTTAATTAAGTTCCTTCTTTGGTGCACCCTGACAGTGATAGTGCTTATTGCTTAAGAGGGGTCTTTACCCCCTCAAATAAAACCCCTGTTCCCTACAACATTCATATGTAAATGTTTCCCTTTGTCTCTCTTCATTTTGCACTAGGTATAAGAAATGATGACTCAGGTTTTAGCAAAGAAGCAGTGATAAAGGAACAACCTACTGCATTTCTGAAATCTTTTCCTCATGGCACAGTCACATCAGTGGGAAGGGCACCATTTTCTTTGGTGAAGAATCACTGCCTCATGCCTCTGGCTGTTACATGTCTCATCTCGAGTTATCTGGTTCCTGGCTTGACAGCAAAGCATAGCCATAAAAACCATGTGGGTATTTGCAAATTTAATTGGTCGCCACCTGCCAAATCAGGTTTGCCTCAATCCAGGGGTCAATGTGCTTGGTTGGAAAACAACCAATATGTTTGCCTGACACACCATACTGACTTCTTTGAAATTCAACAAATCGGAGTTTTTCCTGCACAACATTTTGATCTCGGTTGAAAGAGAGAAGAGATGATACTTCTCAGATTTTGTGCATTCTACCTTTGAGAGAAGATTTCCACCTGTCTCTGCAAAAATGTCCATACATTGCAAATGTCATTAGTCTATATATGTAATAACATCACTTTCTGCTCATCATTCTGCCTAATTAGAGTAGACTCACCTACTGTTGGAATTTCATCTCACCTCTATGCTCGCCTGTGTCACTGTAGTGTTGTAAAATTGGCACCCACTATGCAGACCTGTGAATTTCAAGTTTTTATTATATCAACTTTTGACATACTGCTGCCTTTAACTGTATGATTAATAAATACATATCAACTCATCCAAAAATCTATGAGAAAATGCAATTCAACCCAAAATGAAAGGGTAATACAATTGGATGTCTGATCTAATAAGAAATAAAGGTTTGGTTCTAATTTAGTTTCTCTATTTTATGGCATGGAAATCTAAGAATGCAGTATAGACTGGAAAAGGGTTTGTTCACAACAGGTGATAGTTTCCTGTGCTACAGTTGTGCCGGTGGTCAATGAAAGGAACAATTTGAATTGTAGATGATACCAGATATGTCCTGGGCTAAAGAATCTTGTGGGGTAATTTAGAGCTTGGCAGAAAGTGAGCCCCACAGTAAAGTGAACGAAGTGAAGGGTTTCCACTGGCAGAGCCTCAGTTGACTCTGCCAGTGGAATTCCTTCCCTTCAGCTCTTTTACACTGGGCCACCAGGTCACAGGGACAGTAGACATGCCATGTTTAGGGTGGTATGGCCATCACTAGATTTCCTTGCCAGGTATGGCGGTCTCCGGCTTTGGAAGTGCATCAATGTTTCCCACACTTTGGAAGAGAACTTCCTACACACATCATTTATTACCTGTTTTACACAAACAAGCACTTGCTTTAAGAGTTCCTGGAAAGCAAACAAAAATGCATAGTTGAGGCAGAGACATCATGACTTCTCTGCTTTCTACGGAGCCTGCAGTTGAGCTCTCAAAGCAGTGGCACAATGTGGTATTAGAGGTACCTGCTAGACTGGCAGGGTTCTCTAAATCGGGTTGGCCGTGTTCCTCTAGGGGAGTGGAAGCCATGGCCATTGCTGATCTGGCAAGCCTCCCACCAGGCTCTAAATGATACTCTTAGTTACACGTTCTTCTTGGCCAGTTGTGGGATACATTGAGTCACCATGTGGCTCCCATCAATATCATTCTGCAAGAAACTGCTTCAGCTCAGTAGCTTTCGCCTCTTGCTCTGTAATGAGTAAAGAATAAAGTTAGAAGTTTCACTGCCCTTATTCTATGACAACGCAGTTTTTTTCTGTGTAGCCATTCATGTAATTGAAGTCTATGACCTAAGGCAGGGCTTTCTTAGTTTGCATTGTCTTGATTCATCAACATTAGCAATAATTCTCCTATAGCCTTGATCTGAACATAGGTTTGTATTGTATCTGCACTGTACCTCATTAGGCTTCTCCTTGACCATAATTCAGTATCATATGTTAACCAGTCTATTGATGGTGCATGATTTGATCATTTTCTCATCCCCCCACCCCCAAGTTGATATTTCAGATGCTTTCTGCAGTGATGGACATTGGTTGCATCTTTCATTGCAAGTCTGTGGCACGTCTGTCTGGATTGTGTTTGAAACTTGTGTAAGCACAATTGTTTTTCCCATTGTTCCCAAGTGTCTTGAATTTTTAACACTTCAGGAATGCACGTAGTATTTCAATGTTTCTTGGGTAATCATGTGAAAAAGCAAATTCTCCTAGATTATGTTTGTCAATTAAGTGTTAATCCTCTGTTGAGTGCCTGTTGAGTTGTATTTGGCAGTTTCATCTTTATCCTAATTTAGGCCACATATAATTGGACTTCAGTTTGTAGGGAGTATACCAAGGGCATGGCTTGTTGTAATCTATTTCTTTCAATAAGTTTTTATTGGTTTATTTGTTTGACAGTTATTATTGATATACCATGTATCTTTTTGTATGGTTCCTCAAAATATTTCAACTGAATAGATGGTATATGTTGACTCTGGATAGAGACACTGCTCAACATCCTCCTAATTAATGTGCTTGCTCCCCTAAAATATGGCATATAATTGACAAACACCATTTGGCATATTTGACTAAATCCACAGAAAATAGGTACAAAAGTGCACAAGTGGCATAAATGTTGAATGTCCAATGTGGGCTGCAGTGTGGGATAGGGTACGAATCCATCTTTGCAAAATTGTACTACAAGCACACCTTCATTCCATGGGGGAACTTAGTTTTGTAGTATCGATGTCACAACTATGAATTCTAGGAAAACGGTTCTTTGTGCTTCATAAAGTAGGAGTTATCAGCCCAGGATATGCAGCCCTATAATCTCCTGCTGTGTAGGTACAAAGCATTCCTAATAATCCAGAACACTAGCCTTCAAGAGACTGGGGAATGATTATAAAAGGGTTGAAAAGGGAAAGAAAATAATCCTGTTGTGAGAGATGGGTCCAGACGATATTCATTGGCCAAAGTTAGGCCGGCGTGCTTGGCATCATCCCATACGTTACCAAGACCAGGCCCACTGGAGAAGGAATTTGGATGTAGGCCGTTCCCCAGCCAACCCATGGGAGGTACAAGAGAGGGTCAGAATATCTGAAATCGGAGTTTGCTTTTAAGTAGAGAGAGACATGTCTAATTACAGTTGACTAGACCAAAGGCATGCTTGGGGTGCCCAGAAAAATGAGCAGTTGGAGACCCCTTCCTTGTGTTGGAAAAATAAGTGATTCCTGGAAAGCTCAAAACTAGGGGTATGGGCAGCATAATAAAGTCATAGTGATATACTTGAGAGGTATCACCACCAACTACTGGGTTACAACAATAACATAGCCTGTTCCCACCTGAAAATTAGAACACTTCTTGAATTTATTCATGACAAGAATGAGAAGATTGCTGTTGGAAAACCTGTTTACCTGAGAAAGGAGTGAGGACTTGAATTCTGTATTCTGTTGAACCCAGTTCTGAAAGTTGTTCTCAAGGGTCTACAAGCTGGCCTCCCTGAAGTTCATAAAGCTGTCCCACTACAGGACTTTCTTGGGTTTCAGTGCTGAAACAAGCAGTAGCAAAGCCAATAATTTTCGTCTTTGGGACCATTTGGCTTTGCCAATGCCTTTTTTTGATGCCGTATATCATTGTGAAAAAGTATTTGTTGCTGGTTCTGTGCTGCACTGGCGAAAAGAAAAGAAAACACAAAAAAAAAACAATGAGGCAGCTTCTACTCAAGGTTTTATCATTTTGTAGTCACCTATATGTGATTACGTATGCACACACCTATGAAAGGATATGGGTGTAATTTTTTTAATTAGCAGATCCAAGATGGAGTGCTTTTTTGTAAGGCTGATGGGCCAGCAGACATTTGCTCCTGTGCCCTCAATTTTTTTATTTAAAATAAAAAAGGATCAGCACGGGAGACAGAGGGGCGGATGGGAGGAAGCAACAGGGAGTGGGTGAGGGAGGGGGGAAAGCAGCACACAAGGGAGAGAGCAACACAGGGTGGGGAGAAGTACATGAAGGATGAAACATTACACTTCACCGGGGCAGGGGGAGAAGCACACTAGAGAGACCAAAAACCATATGAGGGAAAAAGCAACAAAGATAACAGGGGAGAGTATTTGTTGGAAGGGAGAAGTACAGGAGGGAGAGAGCTGGAAAGCACATGCCCTCTAGTGGAGTGCTTAGCAAAAGAGAGAAAAGTTGTTCCCTAAAAAAGAGCAGTGGAAGAATACAAGTGAGCCAATCAAAAGGATGATAAAGATTCTATATCCCAGTGAAAGGAGAAACACCAGATGGGAAAAGAATGGCCATTGAATAGGAAGCAAGCAAATAAGAGAGACAATAAAGCCGACAAATGGCAAGCAATAGGTGGGCTGTAGGCCCCAAATAGGTCTTTCCCAACCAAACATTTTTTGCTATCTGGTAAGTGAGACCTACAAACGAATACCCTCTAGTGACTGTTTATGAAAAACTGCTCCCAAGGCACTGTTTTAATGGAAATGATACATCAAGATGTGCTTTAAATGCAAAGAAATCTTGATCTTTGTATTTTATTTATCTCTGGCTTCGCAGGCAAGATCTGTTTTATTGTTGTGCCATTTTAACTTGGTGTGGATTTTTTTTTAACTACGCCGAAGTAATCAGAGTAGATTTGGTAATTCTGCATTCCTTTTTGACATGGAATTACCAATATTAATGTGATTACGCCTACTTACGTAATCAGGAGGAATATGGAGTCAAAAATTCTACAGTGAGAGCACATTTAAGGCGGGAAACGGCTGCTCGCACTGTTGTGCATGATTTTCTTAGCACAAAATGCATCCTCATGTCCATTTTGGATGCGAGAGTGCATTTCGCGCTAAGAGACTAGCCTTAAATGCCGGGATTAAGTTGGCGGAAAATCCTGCCCCAAGTGCTTATTTAGCAAGCGTGAGTGACTTCTCATGTCACTATTCATGTTCTGTTGCATATAGCACTATTTCTTAGTGCAACATTGATTGCACTAATGATTGATTGATAGTGCAAAATGCATCTTCGGTTTCATTTTGGAAACGAGGGGGCATTTTTTGCTAAATAAATAGTACGAAATGCTAAATTACTCTTCCTACGTAAACTTGTGGAATTTTGGGGAAATTCCACGTGATTACGCTACACGAAAATACACGAGTTACACCTCCCAAAATTTTAACCAATAGTGTTTTTATTTCTAATTAAATTGCTTTGTGAAATTTATTATAATCTTTTCTTAACTTTAATGTCATGTTCGATGTTGCTTTTGATTTCCCATGTGCATTTTCTCTAAGGTAAACCCAACAACTCAGCCACAGCTACAATGGCCTACATTCAACATTAGCAATGAGATAGATCTATCAAAGCTCACATCAACACTGGGGATGTTCTTCTCCGTTGTTAATCAGGTTCCATCTGTTGCATCTATGCATGAACATTTTTCATCGTTGTCCTCCACCATCAGTCTCCCTGTTTTTTATTAGCTGAGGCACCTGGTGAAGATGCTTTGAACACCTCGGGGACTTTCTGACTTTTGTCCTGTTAGTGGTCAGAGTTAGACACCTCTCTGTGAAAGAGTGTGTTATGGGAGACTGCTAGTAACTGAATTGATCAAAAAGTGGGCAGCAATTCCCTATACATATCAGATGCAATTTATCTTTTCATTTCTAGATTGTAATTTTGTTGATCTCTTCTCTGCACTCGTAAAACATTCCCCTCAGCCTCAGAATGGTTTATTGTATCAAATATTGCTCAATTGGAAGTTTCCTTCATTGTTTATATGCATTTGAGCGTCTGAGAGTAACTGTAGCCTTTCACTTGTTATATATGTTCATCTTCCTCAAGTGCTTCACGACAATGAACAAGTAATCTACGCTGTTTTGATTTATTTTTTATTATATTTGTCTATTTTAGGTGTCTTATTTCCAACACACTTGAAATAATCCCTAACTTGTTCTTGTTCATTATGCTGTTTAGGTTAGCCTTGGTGAGTTTTTTATGTCTCCACTTCATCTGTTTGCTTAACTACAAATGTATGTTTTTGCGGGAGTTTTTAGCTACACGGGCTCTTCAAAGGCGTCATGCTATCACATAAGGCAACATTAAAGTAATAAAAGAAAACACTGGCACTTAAAGGAACTACCTTGTGTGTGAATGTCCACCTTACAAAAGAGCAAAATGCAGTCACTCTAAGTGAAGTTAGCCAGTGCCTTAAGTAGGCTGACCCATTGCACTATGCTGTATGCTGCAGTGGGTAGAAGCAAAATGTGAATGACACAAAAACAGACCAATGGGTGAAGAGAGGTGGCTGAAAACCACTTTAAGTAAGTATGTTATACATATTATTTCAGTAAAATGGAAAGGTCTTGGATAGCGCCAGACTGAAAAAGGAAAGTATGAGCTGGTTTCACATTTCACTGTCCTGTTAGTGGTCAGAGTTAGACTCCTCTCTGTGAAAGAGTGTGTTATGGGAGACTGCTAGTAACTGATTTGATCAAAAAGTGGGCAGCAATTCCCTATACACATCAGATGCAATTTATCTTTTCATTTCTAGATTGTAATTTTGTTGATCTCTTCTCTGCACTCGTAAAACATTCCCCTCAGCCTCAGAATGGTTTATTGTATCAAATATTGCTCAATTGGAAGCTTCCTTCATTGTTTATATGCATTTGAGCGTCTGAGAGTAACTGTAGCCTTTCACTTGTTATATATGTTCATCTTCCTCAAGTGCTTCACGACAATGAACAAGTAATCTACACCTGTTTTGATTATTTTTTATTATATTTGTCTATCTTAGGTGTCTTATTTCCAACACACTTGAAATAATCCCTAACTTGTTCTTGTTCATTATGCTGTTTAGGTTAGCCGTGGTGAGTTTTTATGTCTCCACTTCATCTGTTTGCTTAACTACAAATGTATGTTTTTTGTTGGAGTTTTTAGCCTTAGGAATACCTACACGGGCTCTTTAGGTCGAGCATTCGAGACCTCTTGTATATACTTTAGTATATACATATATGTGTATGTACTTTATGGGCTCTGGAGATCAGCCCTAGGACTTGTCTGATGCCGCTTAGGGACTTTTTTTCTGTTCAACTGCCTCTATTTAACTGTCTTGATAGAAAACGACCAGTAGAGGTCAGTAAAATACCAGAATTGCTTTCTGCTTGTTCAACTGCCTCTATTCAACTGTCTTGATAGAAAGCGACCTGTAGAGGTCAGTAAAATACCAGAATTGCTTTCTGCTGAGGGACTTTATTTTTTTTATTTTTCTGGCAACTGCCTCTATTTAACTTTCTTGATAGAAAACGACCAGCAGAGGTCAGTAAAATACTAGAATCACTTTAGCATTCTCTAGATTCCAGTCCATAGAAATTGTCTTCCACGAGCACCCATAAACAATAATATTTTTTTCAGTTCTTGTTTTTTCAGTGATATGACCACCGAAGGCCCTGATTTTATATTAAAAACAGCTTTAGACTAAAAGGCAATATTTCTCTCCATGTGTTTCCATACCTGGCGTGTCACGCAGTTTGGTGCTTACTTTCCCTCCATGTTAAAGAACAGTAGATGTTTCAGCACCCAGGCTAATGTGTTGCATAGCTAAATGCATAAAAGGTCCCAAAGGTGTGAGACCCATTGCATTGCAAATGCTTGTTTAATATGAGTTCCCTTTTTGAAAGTTCTGAGACATGCCTTTCCCTCAATAGGTAAAGTAAATGTGAATTTTTTTGAGTTGCTTAGTAAAGGAAAGCTCTTGATTTGTTGTAGTGATTTGAGTGTTAGCATTTATGTCTGGGAAATATGAAATGTGAAACCAGCTCATACTTTCCTTTTTCAGTCTGGTGCTATCCAAGACCTTTCCGTTTTACTGAAATAATATGTATAACATACTTACTTAAAGTGGTTTTCAGCCACCTCTCTTCACCCATTGGTCTGTTTTTGTGCCATTCACATTTTGCTTCTACCCACTGCAGCATACAGCATAGTGCAATGGGTCAGCCTACTTAAGGCACTGGCTAACTTCACTTAGAGTGACTGCATTTTGCTCTTTTGTAAGGCGGACATTCACACACAAGGTAGTTCCTTTAAGTGCCAGTGTTTTCTTTTATTACTTTAATGTTGCCTTATGTGATAGCATGACGCCTTTGAAGTGAGCAGAAGGCACGTTCCAGCTATTTTAGTTCCTGTCTCGAGCCAATGCTGTTGTAAATTCCTTCTGCAGTGGCCTTTTTAGGTTTTGCCTGCTCAGCTTATGCTGTGCTTGTGAAATCTATTGTTAGCATATATCTTAAAAGGGGCTTACATCCCACCCCCTTTTCTTGCTTGGTTCCTGTGCTTGCACTTAATTTTTCTCCGTTTCTATTGGCTGCAGCGTGTTCTTCCTTGTGTGTTTGCTTTTATCAGTTTCCTGATGCCGAAGTACTGTTTTAATCCGCTTTTGAAGCAGAACTTTTTTTGATGGTTTACCTGCAAGTGCTTGTGTGCACAGCTGACAGATCTCAATGCAGCCCCCTCTCATACCGAACTACATGTACTCGGTGAGCCATGTTAAATGACCAGTGAGTATGAGGCTACTCTCCGCGAGCCTGACCAGACTGCCACTGTATTCACTGGCTACTTTTGTGATGCTCTCAACCGATGAAAGCCTTGTGGACTCTAAATGTAACTAACATGTCGCTTTTTCTTTCGATTTCTCTCTTCGTCCTGAGTCTTGCGGCGGAGCTGCACTTAACGCTAGATTCTCATTTACGTTGGACTCAGGCTGAGTGGTCTTCTACTCCTGGATCCCCCCTCAGTCACACACTGCAGCGGTGGCCGCTAGTATGAGGTATCTCTTCGTCCTGAGTATTGCAACTGAGAAATCCTGAATTATAATGGCAGCTTCACACATTTCTCTGCACTTTGTGATTTTGTTTATGATTGACTTTTCTTTGATTACGTGAGGCCGATGGGACACAGACCTACACGGTAATTCCCAACAGGCACGAACAGCTACTGAAGTTAAAGGACGTCTGCCTTCTATAGTCAGGTAGTTAGTCTAGTTACGTGGCAGGGTCACAAGCAGCAGTGTAGTGCCCCAGTGGAACGTCCCTCTCATGCACTTGACATGTGTTGGAAGTCAATCACCGCTGGATGTGGGGCCTTAAATTAAGCTAAAGCCAACAATGAGTGAGCCTGATGCAATCAGTTTGCACAGCGTGCCCTGTCCTGGGCTCTCTGTGTGACAGTCATTCAGAGCTGGGAGCATAGTGTTGCCTCTACTACAGACCGAAGCCATACGCACTGACTGCTGTGGGGAGCCCCGGCAGCGGACACTATACCGAGAAGTACCATGTCTAGAAGTGCGAGCGCCCCTCTGCCGCCAGGGTAAGTGGGGACCTGCCCTTTCTCTTCTTGGTTTGGAGAGAGTGTGCTGGAATGAGCGCTCTTCGGCTCATCATTCAGTGGGAGGGTGGTGCAGCTGGTGGCACCATCTCATACTCAGATGAGCGCAGATGTCTGTCTGTGGGCACTGTTCACTGCCAGGGCCACTTTCCAGATGTGTAACACAGCTATTTGTAGGCACTGGTACCTTTGGCACAGGGGTAGGAGGGGCGCTGCTCAGGTGCCCCAGGGCCACCCGCAGGACTCCCAGATGAATGAGCTACAGCGACTAGAAGTGCTTCTTTAATGGAAACACAGTTGTTAGCTGTCTCTGACTAGACAGATTTACAGGGTTTAATTCTACTGTTTAACAAATCATGTTCCACCAACATGTACTTACCCAGAGCTCAACATCGCTCGCATATAAAATCTAAGTTAAGAATGTATTGAAAACCTACAAGAGGCAAACATATTTTAGCTGAGCTCTCTCTTTGTCTGTTGTTGCATTTCTTGGAACACGAAGAACACTGTGTTCGTCTTCTATTGTGTATATATAATGTTTGAGACTGAAGGGAAAACTCCAAAGAACAGCTTTCACAGATCTGGAAGAGGTGCTGACCTTTCAAACCCGAAATGCCTTTGTTTGCCGAGAGCTGGGGATGAACCGAAATGACTGCATGAAAACAACAGCAGCATTGAAAAGAAGGACGTTGTCATTCAAAGAAATACTTTATCAAAAAGAGTATATAGAGGAAAGTATTTTTTAAATAGTAATTTATCCTCTTAACATGTTGGTCACCTGCTGCATTATAATTCTCCACAAAGCGCTCATAGCTGCGCATAGCTTTGCCTGTGCTGGTAATCTCGAAAGGACCTATGCTCAGGGCCACTGGAATTATACGGCAGAGGAGGACCAAATTATGCGGCAGAGTTGAGTAAATTATATGGCAACTAAAGACAAATTGTGTGGCTTAATACAGCACATTTTGCAATAGTGTTTTTTCATTATTTTGATATTTCTACACTTGTTAACACTATCTGCCCATTGACCGCACCTCATTAGTACTGGTCTAACCCTCAAATATAGCAATAAGCAACAGAAAGGTCACCAGTCGACCTTTGCAAAGGGCCTTCTGCTGCACAGTAACAGGTTGCTGTGTTCTTAGTAACTTTTCACCCGTTAGAGCTAGAAACAATCTTTTTGGTTAAAATCTGCAGACTATCCAGAAAATGATGGATTATGTGGCCAAATGTGGCTTGCGAAAAATGCTGTGGCTGCACAATCACATCATTGCAGTGGCCCTGCCTATGCTATTAAAAGCTGTGCTCTGGCAGTCACTAAAGGGCCTATACAATAAAGAGCTTTGCTTTGACAATCTCTGAAGGGCCTATGCTATAAAGAGCTGTTACCTGAAAGTCTCTGAGGGGGCTATACTTTGAAGAGCTTTGCTCTGGCAGTCTCTGAAAGGCCTAAGCTGCCACGTGCTGTGCTCTATGCATCTCTGAAGGGTCTAAGCTATGAAGAGATATGGCATGGCAGGTTTTGAAGGTCCTGTGCTGCCATGAGTTATTCTCCGACAGTCTCTAATGGGTCTATGTTGCCTTGTGCTATGTCCTGATAGTCTCTTAAGGGTCTATGCTGTCATGCTTTATGTTCTTCACCATCTGTAAAGGGCCTATGCTGCCATGCTGTATGCTCAGATATTCTTTGATGGGTCTTTCTTCCTTGTGTTATGCTCTGGCAGTCTCCAATGGGCCTATGCTGCCTCATGTTATGCTCTGACAGGTTATGCTGCTATGTTCCATGCCCTTGCAGTCTATGGAAGGATTATGCTGCCATATGCTATGCTGTCAAAGTCTCTGCCATGAGCCTTGGTGCAAGAAGGGAAAATGGCAGTTCCGGATTAACAAATAGGCAAAGAAGGCACCGGCCTATGGGCCCCACTCCTTTTAGGGGCCAGCAACAACAGATCAAAATAATATTGATTTAATTTTGAAAGAAAATTACAATCAAGCTTTCTTAAATTGTTTGTAAAAGATAGAAAAAGAATTATCAACTCAAAGAAACGAAAACTTTACATTAAAGACTCTATAGAGAAAATACTGTATTAATGTAATGTACCCATTAACAACTTAAAGTACATAAACCAGAGACATCAGATTCACATAACAGTATGTCTCTTAAAAGCTCATCTTTTGGCAGCCATCAGTTTGTAAAAAACCTGGTGCAAACTACGTACGTATAATGTACAGTAGTGATGGTCATCTCCATCTTGAGGCCGATGTGCACACTACTTAGTTCAATGTATCCCATTAGAGTGCACACACGGCACTCCTCCAGAAACAAAGCTTTCTGTGAGTTAGTGTGTCGTGAGGTCCCGCCGAGTCCAAGTCCAGACCCTAGTACAATATTCGCGAATAGAATAGCTGTTAATGTTTAGTTTTGTGTAAAAATAGTTTATTAAAATTGTTGGTTGGTAAAATTAAAAATGTATTAGATCATTTGCGAGGGTGCCCCTAAATTTCGACTGCCAAGGGCCTCCACAGGGTTCAATCTGGCACTGGAAAATGGCCCCTTTGACTGCTGTTGGGGCAATAAATTGCAGCATTGTCAGTGTTCAAGGTGCCCCAGTGCCACTGCACCTGCTGCATCAATGGTAGCTACGCTCTTGGTTTTACCGCTGGACTAGATTCAATGTAATAATTCCAATCTGAACTGAACCTGTTTGATGTAGTTACACTCTGCTAAAGTGAGGCTCCCAACAATTTTCGATTACCTGCGATTATATTCTTAAATACTGTGAGATTTCATCACTAGTGCTAAGACACCTCTTTAATATTTGTGTTTATTCACATCCAAACATCAATAGTTAAGTAGTTAAGATAGTGAAAACAAATAGAATAGCCTTGTAAAGTCAAGAGTGTTGTTATGCACCTGCAGCATGCCCTAGTCCCTCTCTTCCACTTTCTTCATTTTTTAAAACTAAAATATTTTCGTTGAAACGCTCCAATTCAAAGTGACTCCTGCAGAAAGTGTACAAAGCAGAGTGCTGCTCACTGAAAAAATCCAAGGTCGAATTGTGTGCAGCTATTTTCAGTGGCTGAGGTGGAGTTTTATGTTATAATGCATCAGTTTCTCTTGAAGCACAATAACCACAATTGCCAATCAGGTAACTGCAAATGTAGAAATGGGAAATATCATAGACAAATATGTTCACAAAATACTCAATCCACAAAGCCCATACCTAAGCGTACCCAACACACGCTACACACAAAGATACGAGCATTCATGCCACACACAGTATAAAGACCACTTGCCTATGCACATCATGTTCAGGTTCCATGAGCAGCTAAAGATTTATGAAGAATTGACAACCATCTAATAATTAGATGCCATTTCCAAGTATATATCATTTAAATAGTTGCTGCTGGTCTTTTCACCAGCTTTTTACAGTCACACATCGCAGCGCTATTTGGCATTATCATTGTATTTTTGTAAGATGTTGCAAAGCAGCGGCTGCTGTCCAATATGGCTTAAAGTAAACAAAAACAAAAAGCTATGGTGCGGCCAGCATTGCCCGCACAATACCACTTTGCTTTTATTTTCTTTAAGCCATGTTGTACAGCAGTCGGCGCTGCTGTGCAACACTTTAAAAAAAATTGACAACGCCAATAGGTCTTGCATAAGCGAAACATGTTGGCTTTCCCAATGCATGTTTAGTCTGTCTGCTGCTATTCTAAGCATACCATATTGTGTTCCTGAACTCAGTTTCACCAATGAATCTTTAATAGACTTTGCCCAGGAAGAAAACCAAACTTTATTGCACCTCAAACACTTTTAATTAAACAAAGTTGTGGTGTAATTTGGGTTTTAGTATTCAATATTTTATACTGTGAAACCTATTTCCTTCCTTCATTCCATCTTCTTTCTTTCTCTTACTTTTCTTTTTTCCCTTTTATTACTTCTTTCTTTCTGTTTTGCCTTCTTTTCCTTTCGTGTTTCTTTCTTTCCTTCTTTCCTTCCCCTTTCCTTCCTTCCTTCTTTCCTTCCCCTTTCCTTCCTTCATTCTTTTCCTTTTTCCTTCTTTTTTGCCATTTTTCTTTCATTCTTGCTTTCCTCTTTTCTCTTTTGCCTTCTTTCTATTTTCATTCCTTTTTCTTTCCTTAATTTCTTCTTTTTTTACTTATCTTCTTTCTTTTTTGCCTGCTTTTTTTACATTTGGCCTTATTTCTTTCCTTCTATTCTCTTTAACTTATTTCTTTCTTTTTGTTTTCTTTCATTTTGCCTTGTTTCTTTGCTTGTATCTTTTTGTCTTTTCATTCTTTCTTTCCTGCCATCCTTCTTTCTTTCCTTTTTTCTTCTTTTTTCCTTTTTCTTTCCTTTGTTATTTCCCTAATAGCCTTCTTTCCTTTTTTTTCTTCCTTCTTTCCTGCTATTTCCCATTTTGGTTTCTTTACGTGCTTCTTTCTTATTTTCCTTCTTTCTTATCCTTTCCTATTATTTTCCTTCTTTGGTTGTCCTTCATTCCTTCTTTCTTTCCTTCTAGCTTTTTTCCTACTTTCATTTATTCTTCACATCCTTATTTCTTTCATTTTCTCTTGTTTGCCTCCTTTGCTTTCTTCTTTCCTTCTTTACTTCCTTCTTTCTTCCTTTCTTACCTTTTTTCCATTTTTTTCTTTCCTTCTTTCTGTCCTTCTTGCTTTTTTGCCTTTTTTCTTTGTTTCGTCCTTTCTTTCTTGCCTTCTATCCTTTTTTCTTTCCTGCCTTCTTTTTGCCTTCTTTTTTTTCTTTCTTTTACTTTCTTTCCCTCTTTAATTCATTCTTTCTTTTTTCTTTTTACCTCCTTTCCTTTTTTCTGTCCTTTATCTCTTTTTTGACTTCTTTACTTTCTTTCCTTTCTTTGTTCTATTCTTTCCTTATTTATTTTCTTATTTATTTCCTTTCTGTTTACCTTCATTTGTTCTTTCTCTTTCGTTCTTCCTTCCCTTTTTGCCTTCCTTTCTTTTTTACCCTTCTTCCTTCCATTTTGCCTGCCTTCATTCCTTTTACGTGCCTTCCGTCATTCCTTCATTTCTTTCTTTCTTCCCTTTTCTCTTTCTTTAGTTCTTTCTCAAAGCCAAGAGGTTGGTAGCCAATGCCAGGCCAATTGACTTTTTTAGGTCTGTGTTAGTCAAGACTTTTTGATTTTACTATTAGTATGTAGAACATAGTTACTCATGAGGGTTTTCAGCCAGACTTCATCCATTAGTCTGTGATTGTGTCAATCAAGTTTTTCTTCCCTTTCCAGCATGCATCAAGAGGCAATGTGCCAGTCCACTTCCGGCATTGACTGACTTCACTATGAGTTACGGCAGGCTGCCTTTTCACAAGGAGCAAATCCACTCAAAATGTTCCCTTGAGTGGTAGAGATTACTATGGTAATGTTTACTTTTTTAAGATTAAAAAAACATTTTTTCCTTTAGTCAATATTTTTTTTTTTAGTTTTAATGAGGGCCCGGCACCTTCCTGAACAATAGAGTTTTGCAGAAACCATGACAAAGCAAAACAAGACTTGCCAAAAGATTGGTGGCCAATGCCAGACCGATTGATTTTGCCAATGTTTGTTTATAATTGGGTGGTGAGAAGGTTATGTGTGTCTGCGTGTGTCGATGTGTGAATGGCCACTAAAGAAAAGGCAGTGTTTACCATGAATTACAGCAGAAGACCCTAAGAGAACCTTTTCAGTGTGATTTGCTGCATCTCTACACTCTTTCCCTGTCCACGCACCCAGGTGTTTCGCTGTTCCCTGCATGCCAGTGTTGTTGCTTGTCCCGGTAAAGTATAGAGACCTGTTGGTGCAAAGCCTGACAGTTTTGCCCAGTTGCTGCTCCTGTGCTGGGTTCTGGCAAGCAATGACTTACTATGTTAGTGGCCTGTGTGGGTAGCGGTCAGAGGGAGCTGTGCCTGTTCTGGCAGAGACAGCTGTTATGGATGTTATGAGGAGGAGCCAATTGGTTACTTGTGAGCTTCCAAAGTAACTTGGTTAAAGTTGATCTTCTTGTCAGGTCTTCATGAGCAGGAACTGAGATGAAAGAGTATGGGAGATAGAAGTGAATGGGGTATCTCCCTCTTTTGGAAGCTGAGGTATTTTTGGCTGATCCCTTCATTGAGATCAGTGCCAGCAGTTTAGTTGCCAGCACACCACCATTTCATGCCTAGAACACGTTTTCTTCAAGTTTCTTTCTTTCTCCCTGTGGCATTTTGCAGGGTGTGCAGCTCAAGGACTCCCTCACACACATCTTCTAAGTGCTAAGCTTCGGTTAGGTTGATTATGACCCCTGACCTCTTCCAAACCTGTTAGGAATGGTAGGTTGAATACAAAATTGGAATATATTTATGTGAGGAAAAAATGAGAATAGGAGTCAAATATACTTTTAATGAACTAACAGAAAATCTATTTCTAAGATAATATGTTTCATAAACCTTTGAAATCATAGACTCTTCTTACCTCCGCTTCTTACCTCCGATGGCCTTAACACAACTGTTCAAGTAATAAGCTAGTCGGATCCGTGAGCATTTTCCCAAATACAGAACAAAGAATCATTTGAACAAACAGAAGCAATGAAACATGAACATATGCTCTTCAGTTGAGGACTAACAAGAGGCACTCTTGAGTCACTAAATGGCATATAACCTATTTATGTATTTTCTGAATGCTAAATAGAGCATGTAAGTATTTTGCAGGGTTGCTTGAAATCATTAGGATTCTATTACAAATGTATTTATACACGGTGGAACACTGGATGTGATCCGTACAGAAGAGATGGAAAATGTAGAATAAATTATTATTATAAATTATATTAAGGCAATGTATACTTAAAGATTGCCTTAGGCATTTGGTTGTTTAAAATATGTTGCATTCCGTACATTGTACACATAAATAGACTCCCTCGAACAACACTGGAAATCTGAGTGTTTCAAGCACTGACGTCTAGTAAATAATGTGTGGGCCGAGGAGTTGGTTGAACACCGGATCTGAGAAGAGAATTTGAGTTCATTTCAGGCCCTAGCTGGTCACCAGGTGGTGTTGGTTTTCGGTAGTTAACTTTCTGTAAACCAAACACAGATACATTGTAAGCATTGTAATGAGGGTTTGTGTGTGAACATTTTGGGTTACAGGCATTATCAATCAGCTCATGAATGGCAACATGCAAACGTATGGAGTGAAGCAAGGACAGATTTGCATGAAAGAATTCATCAGAAGAAATGCACTTATGAGATGTCGAGCAAAGAAATAGTCGGACAAAGCTGGCAGAAATGGCAGTGCTGAATGTGATGCATTGGGAACTTATGTTTGGGTCCCAGTACAGAAAAATGGGTGTGTGTAAGAGCTCAAAGTCCATGTGAGGTGTTGGCTGTGAGGTGGAAAGAGGAAAGGGTCTGTGGCAGGGGGTATTTGAATGCATTTTTTATGCAGGCACATTGCCTTTGCCGTACTTCAAGCATTTGAGAGTTTAAGTGAACATTTTATTTGCTGTTTTGTATAAGGTACTCAAATGATCAATGGAAAATTAGTTATGCGGATGATAGAGTTTACCTGGAAGCAAGTTCTTCGGTTGCTGTCCCAGAGTTATAAGGTATTCAGTTGAAGGTCAGCTCGAATAGTTTGATTTTCACCATTTTCTCAAGTGTGATTTGAGGTCTTCCATAATCCCAGTCCCAGGAACCTCCCTGTGTTTCAGCCATTAGAAGTCTGCTTGGTTGACCCAGTTTGTACTTGCCAAGCATAGGTTCCTGCATAATGCTTTGTGAGGTGTCAATTTCTGCAGTGCCCTTGCCTTTGCTCCCCTAGGTCTTATCCACCACGTACAGAGCTTTCAGCGTTATGGTAACAGCTATAAGGAGCAAATTGTGCATTTTCACGGCTTGTTTCACATGGTCACCTTTTCATGGAATCAAACATTTTGGCTGCTAGGTTTTGTAACCTGTGCAGCCTGTCAGTGGCTTTCATTGTTAGCTCTCAACATGTAGCATTGCAATGGTCAAAATGTCTCATCACTGGGCTTCATGTCAGCGCCACATGGTGGCAAGATTGGAAGAGTAGAAGGATTTTCCAAAGCAATAAAAGATGAAGTTTGACATCCTTCAAAATAGTCTTAAAGTAGAGGTGAACAAGGATCTATTTTAAAGAGGACACCCGGTTGGTTACTTTTTATGTGGTGCCTAGGGCACAGCTAAGTTTTGAAGGAAGTGATAATGATTCTGCTCTAAAACAAAGGCCAACTTCATAGCTCCACTGAAGAAGAGGAAAATGTCTTTCATCTGTTGATGGTCCAGGCATGTGGTGATTTTGGCCTAGAATTTGGATACATCCAGCATGTAATTGGAGGACCAGTCTGCACTGACCTAACATCTATGGCAGAGACTGCATTATTCGGTTGTGCGCTTTGGGGGTTGACCTATTGGTCAGTCCCTTCACACCTGTTCTCAGGCAACAAATCCCTGCTGCACAAGACAGTCAGCTATGCGCAGCAGGGGTTGGTTGTTGGGTCTGGCCTTAGGTCAGGTCCTGCTCAGTCCTAACCCTCTGTGGTTAGCCAACCCTTGCTGGCCATGCCGTTCAAACAGCCAAAAGAGGGCGGGCCCTTTTTTTATGAGCAAGCTATAGGGCGCATTGCTGTTGTGCACACTGTGGATTGCAGAGCTAACCTTAACTGGCGAACAGTAGTGAAGTTCAAGTTTTTCAATATTTCAAGTTTTTGGTTTGATTTTTGCAATGACTTTGTATTTTTTGTACACTACAGCCACATTTTGGGAATGTATTCTTTTATCTGCTATGCACAGCCTCCTAGGGGCCGAGTGTGTTTGATTAAATGACCTGCCGTCAACCAGGCCTTGTGCCCAACCTGCCACAGGCTGCCTGCCCCGCTGCACACATCCTTCAGCTTCAATTCTCCCCTCACTTTTTATTACTTTATGTGGCATTTGTTTTAAGTTTTCCTAATATTTAAAATCATTTTTCATATTTCCACCCTCTAGTCTAACCTAAATAGAATAATCTAAATGTGGCACGACTAATACCTTGTTCATTGCAAAAAATGACCTATCTCAAGTAACTTTATAGGCCCTTTTAAAGTAAGATAATTCCTTTTCTGCTTTAAATGCAATTGAATAACATTTCGGTGTTGCTAAGGAAGATAAAAATATTTCTATTTTGTTTGTATCCTTTTAAAAACCCTAATATAAGTCTAGATAGATTGAATAAGTTAATGGTCTGCCCATCAGTGTGCACAATGGCCTGTAGTGCTACGGTTTCCATCTTTGTTTCTTGTCTGAAAAAGCGTTTTATCAATAGCAGAAATGGAAAAATGATTCCTCACTTTTGTAACTAAATCATTCCCATATTTATTAAAACATGCTTCACTTGAAGTTGATTGATTGGTTACTACATTCTGACGACTAACGTTCTACCAAGTGCCAGTATATTTGCTTAACTGGTCTATACGCTCTATTTTATGTAATTGAAGCAAGACTGTATAAAAAAGGAAGTGATGTTAAACAATGCAAATTAAAATAAAAACTAGCAAAACACCTAAGGCACGTCTACTTAGTGAAGATAGAGACACTCCAGGATCTGCTTGTGTTTCATCAAGGTGCAATTCTCATAAACGGAAGCAATTCAAGAATAGAGAAAAGTCAGGCATGAACACTTTAATTTCGCCTCGCCCTGTTATGGGTCTGCATGCGGCAAATACTATTATAAAGTATTGCTATGCAAATGCACACTTACCCACTCTGTCACTCACTCTCTCGATTACTGAAATGCAAACGTGTGCAGACTACACACACACACACACACACACACACTATTTCCAGAGATTTTGTACTCACCCTGCACTTGGTGAGGCAGCATGCAAACATAGGCTGTCAATGGCAGAAAATAACTGCCTACACCCTGATAGGCTTCCAGTAAGTGTCAATCAAGCTTAATGTCTGAATGTCCAATCGAGATTTATGTCGAATGTGTTATTGTCTGATGCAACATGAAGCCAGCTCAGAAATATGTTTGTTAGCACAAAGCCATTTCTGTGTCTGGCTACAGACAGTTTTGGTGTCTGGGAATCCCACATGTCACCACTACACAGTGTATACCCCCCACTTACAAAAAAATACATACACATACCATTACATTAAAACTTTCATTGGCAACAAGTAAAAAAAAAGTAGTTCTTCTGTTAGAGAGCCCACACTCAAATAGATTGATGTTAACTAACTTGCTGTGTATTCTGTAAAGCATATGCATTGGGAAATAAGGCTGAAGTAGGCAGTAATTATGTGAAATTGTGCTAAAAACAATGCGGCAGACAGGACATTCTTTCATGGTTGGCAAGACACACCGGCTTTATGTGTCTTGCCAATCCCGGTATAGTGTCTCTGCAATGGAAGACAGCCTCAACAGCACAGGAGCCAAAGGAACAGGTGACAGATTTGTCCTCTCCCCACCCCTTTCATACAACTGTCCCCATCACCGTTGATAGCATCATGGAGGCTCTAGCTGTATTGCCAAACTCCACAAATTTGAAGACATTCCAAATGTGCACTGTGTATAGCTGGCAATATACATGAAAGCTGGCAAGTTAAAAAAGCTCTTGCAGACAAATTACCCAAAGTGCCCTGGTGGCGTCACAGGCGTGTGCACTTTAGTATTGCAGAACGGGCCACAGACGCTCGTGCAGCCTCTTTTATAATACTGAGAGCACTGGTACACATGCCAGCACTATCTCGAGAGGGCATTCCCTCATTTGCATGGGGGCATGGCCCTATGCAAATGAGGGAATCTCTTTGCCTCTGCTCACGCAGACATGGACTTGTGTGTAAAGTCAAAGAAGCTGTCAGGAGGCGAACTGACAGTGCACCCCAAATACCTGGCACACTGTCAGTACACCCACTAAGGACACTCCTCTGGAGGAGAGAAAGGGGTCCCATGGAACCCCCAGATACCATCATGCTGGTTGGTACAGTCACTTATTGCACCCACCTGCAAGGGGATCTCTGTCCCCTCTCTAAAATGTAGGCACGTGCACCTACACAGTGAAACACGGAGCGGCTGATTAAAGCAATCACTTTGCATTTCACTGAATGTAGTGCCCCTAGGGTAGCCCCAAGTTAGGGGCTGCCCTGAGGGCAGTGCATCGATTGTAATCGGGCATACTGTTCATGAAAATTTTTTAGGAGTGTCTTCCCTTCCAAAATAAATCAAGGTGCCATCCTTCCATTGCTTTGCATGTATTCCTTTATTTTTGGATTGATGGTTCAATGTTCTGTGGCTATGAGCCTGGGGATTTCTCAATGCTGCAAGAAACAAGAGGGAAGAACAGGTCGTAGTCAGAATAAAAAAATCTGTATTACAAGAAACCATCACCACGGGGTGAAGTGAGGGGGCACCCATATCTCCATGTGCAGAGATTAAGACTTTCTGTATTTGAAGTGCATAATTTTGTCCCAAGGTTTATCCATCATGTGATAGTAGTGCAAGCCAAGGTTCATGCAGAAGCCATTGGTAAAAGCCGGAGGGGGGGGGGGGTGAGATGTTTTTTCTAAAATATAGGTGCTGGCAAAACAAGGTGTTAAGTGTTAGACTAGTGGATAGGAAGGTTCAGGTCATTATCGTAAATGGTGGTGAGGGGGGATGGGAAAGGAGAACGGGAAAAAGTGGGGATAGCCATCCCATGTTTTCTGATGTAAATGTTTCACAAAGGCATAACGCATTGGAGAACAGGATGTTTAATACCAAAAGGCTACTCTAACTGGGGAACAGAAGGTCCAAATCCCATTGGAGTTTTCCACCCACAGGAAATCAATGACAGGAAGAGAGTGCTGGACCTTGCATCCTGCCATTTTAACCGGGTGGATTGCTCATTTTTGTGCCCAGCTCACCTGTTTAAATGTGCGCTTCTGGCGCAAACATGAACAGTTCACCCGGTGCATAATATGGACCTTGTCAGTTGTCACTGTCCTTGCGTGAGCTTAGAAAAACTACAAGTTTGATGTGAGGTTGCAGTAATGAAGAGGTTCCAATGTCCGAAGAGAGATGGGGACAGAAGTACCTCAGCCATACCCCACAATGAATATAGATCATCCCTCTTTAGTGGCTTCCCACATGTGAGGATTTTTTGTCCCTTCGTGTCCTTTCCTTTTTACTTTCTGTGTCCAGCCTCCTCACCCTGCTCTGGCTGATCTTCCCTATTTATTGGACTGACTGAAGATAGTCTGCTTTACTGAAGTAGGTGCATCTGCTTGTGCATACTCCTTTTAACATTAGCTTGCTCTGTTTACCATTGTTTGCCCTGGTCTGTGCTCTCACTTGGTGTTCTTTAAAACATATTTGTTATTTGTGTAAATTTCATTGTGCGGGTCACTCGGTCCAGATAAATGGGCACCATTTTGTGGAGCCTAAGGCAAAGAAAAGGCACACGTTCTGGAACAAATTGCAGATTATCCCCTCCTTCTACAGATCAACATAGGTACAGTATTAGCTCAAACTGGGGTAATCCATTCAAATAAGAAAAAAAAAACAATCTAGTGTTAAGTCTGACACACACAGCAAACAATAGCAGCATGAAATGCTGTAGATAAGACCTGATCATAGCTTTGCACTCCTCACTCTTACCCCCACACTGTCTGCTGCAGTCTGTTGCCCTCAACGGAAGCTGGAATGCTATCCAGAGGGACAGTCCAAACTGTAAGACACAACCCGCACATGAAAGTGGCAACCATCAGATGCCATACATCCATGCACTCTTGCTCCAAATCTACTACAATGGGAAATCGGCATAACAGTGTTACAAGGGGGAAGAGCCTTTCCTGCTATCCTGCCAGTGGCAGATCAAAGTCAGACAGAAATGTGTGGTCACAAGAAGAAGTGTGAAGTGTGTCACCAGGCAGAGAGGAGGACCACTGGCAAGCTGCACTGCGTGCATGCAGGGCTGTAGCAGCCTTTGTGGTCCCTTCATTTCTGCCTCCGTCAGTGTTGCCAGGAGGAACATTAGCCCAGTGGCGTCTCCTCCGCTACGGTGGAGGGGCGTCGCCCCACTGCTATTCAGAGGTGTAAGAAAAAATAAAATGATAACTCACTGTTACTATAATTTTATTTTTTCCTGTTGTGGGCGTGGCAGCTTTGCGAGGCAGACTGGGCTACTCTTCTGACAGAGCAGGAGAGGGGAGGAGTGGTTTTCACTAGCTAAGTGTGCATGAATGTTTGGCCGGCCGAAGAAGCATTTAAAGGCGAAGAGCGTGATACAATTAATTGGAAGCAATCAATATCCAACACATTTGGGTGACAACTCTACTTAGTCATGGATCAGATAGTAGCAGCAAAGCCAATCGTATCTGAAGTGAAACTGTGCTAGAAGTGAAAAAAGGACAAATGAGTATGGGGTGATCAAAAACAATATACAAGTGCCATCTTGGAAAGGGTTTTTCTTAACTCATTACATATCAAATAAAACTTATATTTATGTTGAAAACATTGCTTACAATCAAGGCTGTGGTGTACAAATGTAGCAATATACAAAATAAGTATCTGAGTTAGTACATGTTCTAATAAAATATATATGCCTTCATTAAAGGATTATATGTGAGTGTAATACCCAAGTAGGCTGAAGCTACAGACATCACATATTAACCAAAATTTTGTCTAGATTATTCACCTCAGCAACATGATCAAAATCATCAAAATGTCATTCATGCAGTATTTGCAATGTAGGGAACAATGATACTCAAACGTACAAAGCACAGGAATTGCCTTATAGTTGCTACAAAGTACCCTTAGACGGGCGCAGATGTTCAAGAACAAAACCAAGCATTGGAACCCAAGTGGGCTCTTACATGTATAATTCCAAAACATCCTCGTTTAAGTCTCATAAATTTACCCATAAACATACTGAACTTTTTGTCCTTAATTAATATTGTACCAATGATCGTTACCAAAACATATACAAAAATGAATAATATCCCCTAGTGTCTGGATTATAATTGTTCAAAGCACGGGTATTGATTTTATAATAACCAAGTATTATAGCCTTTAACAGTAAAAACAATTAAGTAGGCAAATGACATACAAAGATCCAATCATTTATGCAAAATCCAAAGTAATCAAAATGAATAATCAAAAGTCTGTTGGTATGTAACCTGGAAGGGTCGAAAGAGGAACATCATAATGAAAAAATCCAAAATGACATAAAAAAAATATACATTTCCTTAACTTAATTTCTGCACATGCCTGTGCTGAAACAATCAAAGTGCACGTGTGAAAATGTATAAAAGTAAAATCAATGAAAACCAAAGTGACTGCCACTTCAATTACTAAAAGAAAAAGCAAATGCATGTTCTGAACTTAAATGCTTTTCTGGGAACAAGATGTTGTTCATAACATAATACCCTCAAGGAACTAATGTTTAATGGATTAACCCAAATAGACTACTAATTCCTCATCTAAATTGAAACCTATGGGGCACAGGGTGTTGAAATCAATGATATGATCAATCAATGATATAATGTGATTCCAACCTAATTTGTTCTAAATTTCTGTTACCTTCTCTAATGTTAGATGGTATTCCGTCAAGTACAACAAATTGCAGTTTCTTGATGTCACTAGAATGACAATCTTTAAAATGTTTTGCTACTGTATATTGTTTATTCTGTCGAGTGATGGGTTGCATGTGCTCCAGAACTCGTTTTTTGGCCTTTTGTATGGTGCTGCCTATATAATGCCTGTTACAAGTGTATTTTAAAACATAAATCCAAAAATCTGGATTGCAAGTGAAATTTTTCTGGAGAACAAATTCCCGTTTACTGTTGGGAATCACACATTTTTTTACATTTACACTAAGTGCCTGATTACGATGTTGGTCGGAAAGCTTTCCGACCGACTCCTTGTCGGAAACGGGTCCAACTGACTGGCGGTCGTAGGTTCCGACCGACCGATTATGATGCTTCCAAACACCGTTTGGAAAGTCTCCCCTTGACTTCAATGGGAGCCTGTGTTCCAACCGACAACACAGGCTCCCATTGAAAAAAGGGGTGGTTTCAGAAAACCTTTCACCCCTTGGCGGGCACCCCATGGTGCCTGTCTCACTGTGCATGGTTCTACAGGGGGGTCCCTTGGGAACACCTACGGCCCCCAAACGGAGAACTCTGGATGAAGGGGGGCCTGCTAGGGGCCCCCAAAGTCATTTTCTGACAGCCTTTTCGTGTCGGACAGACCAAGTCGGAAAGACTGTCTGAATCCAACATCGTAATAGGTCGTTCGGAAACGCTGTCCATTGAGCTGTACGAATCGGCTCCGACCGACCCGGAGTTTCCGAATGCCAGTCAGAACCGAGTCGGAATGACCGAACGGTTACCTTTCCATCATAATCCGTTGGTTGGAAATGTTTCCGACTCGGTCGGAAACATAGGTTCCGACACCGTTTAGAAAAATCCGAATGCCGTTCGGAGCCTTTCCGACCGACATCGTAATCAGGCCCTAAATGTGCATGCCTTGCATTTCACACATCTGAAAATCACAGGTACTAAGTCCTTCTTCATGCTATTAGTATCTTCTAAGATCATGTTTTTACGTAAAATATCCCACAGAGATTTACTTTGACTAAATGTTAATTTGGAATGATCATTTAAATATTTGGATAGTATTTCATCATTACGTAATACATGCCAGTGTTTTTTTTAGCTCTGTTGCTGTAAGTGGTGATAAATCTGATAGTTTCAGAATCATTCTTTTTTGTGTTGTCCTTTAAAAACAGTAAGTCGACTCTCTTGGTTTGTTCAACTCTTTCTACTCATATTTTTAGAGTCTTGGCTTCGTACCCCCTTTCCTTAAATCTTTTTAGCAGGATCTTCAATTTAAAAGGCATTTTCAGTGCTACAATTACTTCTGCCACATAATGATTTCCTCTATGGGATACTGTGAATGAAATTCCTTGTGTGATTACTAGAAGGATGTAGAAGACTATTGCCAGCGGTTTTCAGCTTGGTCTCTAATTTGGTTTTGTTGACCTCAATTTTGAAATCTTAAAATTCAGTTTACTGAATATCCACACGACTTGTAAAACTCAGATTCAGGACATTATTATTTAATGCTTTTACAAAATCAGTTGCAAGTTGTTATGATCCCTTCCAAATGTTGAAATAATTGTCAATATAGTGAACACAGAGCACTATATGTTCATCATAAAGATGGATGTTACTGGCAACTCGTTCCTCCCACCAGCCCATGTAGAGACTAGCATAGCTGAGGTGAAACAGGTCCCCATATCAGTGCCCTGGGTTTTCCCATCAAAAATGAAAACATTTTGTTAAGAAAGTGTCAAATCATATCAAGTAGCATTTCAGTGTGGAGAAGAAAAGATAAATATTTTGCCCTAAGGAAGTGACGACCAGCTTGTATGCCTCAATCATGAGGGATGCAAGTGAAAAGACTGTTTACATCCAAACCTAATAAGAGATAGTCATCCTCCAAGCGTATTCCAACTATATTCTTGAGAACGTTTCCACTGTCTTTAGCATAAGATGGTAAAGTCTCAAAAAAAGGTCCCAGGAAGAAGTCTACATAGCGGGAAGGGTTTTCCCACAAACATCCTATTGATGAGACTATGGGCGTCCCAGAGCGATTGTTGGGATTTTTATGTAGTTTAGATAAAACATACAGAGCAGGAGTTTTGGAGTAGTCACACTTAAGATATTGATACTCTTCCCATTCTAAGAGACCCTGTTCCCGCCAATCAACCAGCTTCTCGCAGAATGCTTTATTGGCCAGATCAGCTGCTGATTTTTTGTTTGTTCATAACAAGAATCGTCGTTTGTAGCATCTGCCAAGTACTTCTCTTTTCAATTACTGTGTTGCCCCATTTTTCTGATTGTCTGATAACAATTTGATTGTTGCTGTGTGTTCTTTTAAAGTTTGTTGATGGTTATGAGCTAAGTCGTAAAAACCTCTCAATTTTGTATATCATAATCTTTTCAAATCTTTCATAGCTCTGTTTTCAAATACATCAATTACATCATCAGGCATAACTGGTAAAAAGACAGATCTCAGTTTGACACCGCTTTTATAGTTAGGATCGTGTTTCCTAAGAAAAGCATTGTTTGGTTTGCTAATAACTTTGGCGTCAGTTGACAAAACTTTCCAAAGAAAGGTTGTTCCACCTCCGCGACTTCCTGGAAAGTTTCAGAGTAATCCGTGAAGTGGGATCTGAGAAAAAGGGTTGGGGGCTCCCAAAATGCATTCCCCCCATTCTTTTTCTCTTAGGAAAACTGAATAGCGCTACAGCAAAAACTGCTGAACAGAATTACACCAATTTTGTCAGAAAGCAAGACATTGACCCAGAAAGCTTGCTTTTTGTGATTTGGTGTAAATCTGTCCAGTAGTTTTTGAGCAATTAGGGCTCGGGATATTTGACGCCATGGTGGACCAATAACTATATTGTGGCAGCCATCTTAGGACTCGAGACTCAGTCATGAGTCCTAGAAAAAAATCTAAAAACAGATATAAGGAGGCAGGTTAGGGAGACCCTGTCCCCCTCCCTCCAGGCCTGGTGTGGTGGACCCACTGGGGCCAAAAGCATATTTTTTTCAAACTTTGCCACAAATTCATGGGGAATCTGTGCCTCTGAGGCAAAACTGAAAAAAAATCAGGTGCTAGCTCATTTAAAAATGTACGCCTCTGGATGAGCCATGGCCCGGGTATGTGGTGCAAGTCATCTTGAAGGGGAGGGGGCATGCAGCCCCCCACCTGAGTCTATTAAAGCCCTGGGAGCCCCATCTCCCGGGCCAAATTGTTTTTTAAAGGGGAGAGGGGTGCACAGCCTACCTCCCGAGCCTGTCTAGGCCTTGGGGACCCTATCTCCCAGGGCTGAATTCATTTTAAAAGGGTGTGGAGACCACACGCCCTCTCCTGATCCGATATCGGCTCCCTGGACCCCTTCCCCTGGGCCCTGAAGCTTAACAGTGTCACGGGTAGTCCACCTCCTGAACACTGTTTTTCCCTGCTTGGGAGACTGTGGGAATGCCCTGCTCGCACTATCCTGGGCAGGGAACAGAAGTTTTCTCCCTTCCCAGCGAGACCAGTAAAGAAATGCTGCTCCCACCTGGGCAGGAACAAAGGAAAGGTGCTGGCTCCAGCCAGCACCCAGTATGGTGCTGTCTGGGAAGCTAGCTGGGGCCTCCAATGGCCCTTCCAGTGTGGTTGCCCCATCAGAATTTTTTTTAAAAGGGTTGTTCCCCACCAGGAGAGTCGACTGGGGCTGCAGAGATCCCCTGCCCCCCGAATAGATGAGCTGTGGGTATGCCAGGTGGGCACTGGGCACCCACTTAAGAAATAAATGCTGGCCCCCACTAGTACCCACTATGGGTGCTAGGTAGAGAGCCGGCTGGGGCCATGGGGGGCCATGGCCCCCAAACAAAATTTGAACTGTGGGAGTCTTGGGTGGGCTCTAGGACACGATGAAAATATTTTTCAAAAAGTGAATAATAAATGAGTGGCTTATTTATTATTCACTGGTCCACAATGCTCCATGAGGGATCTTTGCACTTTTTGTTTTATTGCAGCTTGGTGATGTCCCTTGAAGGGGCACCACCAAGCATTTTCTTTTAAAGTTGTGGGGGGCTACAGGGAGTGCAGCAGCAACAAAAAACAGTAAGTCTCCTGGGGCCTTAAAGCCATGGCCCCAGGGGAACTTACCATATTTTTCAAAAACCGTCCTAGATGGAGCTCTGCGCTCTTAAGCTGGAGTGGGGTGTGAGTGTCTGTGTGGGTTCACTCTGGAGCTAATACATGCTGCGTACTGCCAAGGGACATGTGTAGCAGAGGGGTTGGCTGCCCATGAGTGTTGGACCAGGCTCAACTACCAAACGCTGTGTGCAGTGAAGGGTGGATGCTGACAGTAGGTTGGGCGCAAGGTCTGGCTGTAGGCCAGGCCCTGAGGCCAACCACACACTGCGCATGTGGCGGGGGTGTGGCCACCTGTAGGGTGTTGGGTGAAATGATTGGTCGCTGATCAGGCCCTGCAGCCAACTACATGTCGCACATGTTTTTTTTAATGCAACGTATGATATTATTACCATACCTAACTGTAATGTCAAATGTCACTTGTAATGCCAAGAGTGTTAAAAGATTTCCAGAATGTGCAGTCAGCATACTCTTTGTGCAGTCGGGTGGGCCTTAGCTACATGGCACATGCACTCAAATGCAACCACCGCAGCACAGACCACACTAGTTTTTTCCACTCTCGGATTCTCGGGTTGGTTGTTCCTCAAGTTGTATGAACTGTCTGGCGGGAAGGTCCATGACAAAGACCAGTAGGTCTAAATACATCAGTTATTTCCCATTATGTCCATGAAATACTACAAATCTTATTGATCTCCTTTGAGTGTGTTCTTTTCCTGCAAAAGGAGAAGTGCACTTTGAGAAAGACCGTTAGGTCGAAACGCGTCAGTAAACAATAAACATCACTTGGACTAACCTGGTGTGCGGGCTTTCCTTGCAGCGCAGCGGCGCGACGGTGAGGAAATCTTTGAAATATATATATATATATATATATATATATAGATATATATATATATATATATATATATATATATATATATATTATCTACTGGCGGTCGCCAGTAGATAGTTATAGTTACAACCTATTATCCATAGGAAATCCGCGACATTCTATTTGAAATAACTCTCTTGCCAATTGACGTATCTTCGCAAAATTTTCAAACTTTGTGGCCCGCTTCGGTCCGCTCCTACCCTGAAAGTCTCGGGGGGATTCGTCAAGCGGGGGCCGAGAAAAAGGGGGTCCCAAAACGCGTTTTCCCCATGCAATTTTCCATAGGAAACTTTAGACACGGCTACAGCCCGAACTGCTGAACGGAATTACACCAAATTTGGCAAAGAGGTAGTTCTTGGTTCAGAAAGAACCCTTTTTGTTAAATGGTGTAAATCCGTTCAGTAGTTGCTGAGAAAATCAAAAGTAAAAAGATAGTGATATCTATGGCCGAGTAGGGTCCGCGTACCCTCCCGATCACGAGCTGCATGCTAATTGGCTGTCAGCTGGCTGTCAACATTCTGATTCAGGAAATGTTGGCAGCCATTTTGTCCCTCGGTAGAACCGAGGGACAGAAACAAGTGCGCAAAGCGCACAAAGGGGCAGGGTAGAAACACCCTGACCCCTAGGTTTGCTCAGGGGTCCCACAAGGACCCCTGGGCAAAAAAAAAATCAAAAAAAAAATCGGCAGGATGCGCTCAGGGTGCGCGAATCCTGCCGAAAAAAAATCGAAGCGCGGTCCCGGGGGCATGGTGGGGGGATAATTTAATGTGTGGGGGGCCTCAAGGGCCCCCAAGCCCCGGGGACCGCCACCCCCGGGCTTTTTTAAATGGTGCGGGAGGGCTCTGAGCCCTCCCGCAGCCCCGGAGACCACCACCTCCCCGGGGCTTTTTTTTATTAATTAAAAACCTGTGTGGGGGGCTCCAGCCCCCACATGCCCGGGGACCGCCACCTCCCGGGGCACTAAACATTTAAATATGGGGTCCGTTACGGACCCCAGAGCCCCGGGGACCACCACCTCCCGGGGCTGTGAACTGAATGGGAGGGGGCCGCGCGGCCCCCCTCCTGGAGACCCTTGATGGCCCTGGGGACCACCACCCCCAGGGCCGGCTCCTGCAGTGTCCCGGGGTGCCTACCCCGGGACACTCGCGGCTCCCGTCCTGTCATTGCAAACTGCTTTGGATATTGGAAGAGAGAGCAGGGAAACCTGCTCTCTCTTCCAATATCCAAAGCCGATTGCTTTCCACATGGGGAGCAGCATGTTAGCTGCTCCCCATGTGTAAGCAATGCCGGCTCCCGTAGGACACGGGGAGCCGGCGGGACTGTGGGGGATTGGGGACCCCCACAGTCCCCAACGAGAGGGCCAGCCCCGGGGGATGGGGTCCCCGGGGCAAGTAGTGGCCCGGGAGGGGGCCACGCGGCCCCCCTCCCCAAAAAATAAAAAATAAAAAGTAAAAAAACGGAAAGGCCGGCCCCGGGGATGGGGTCCCCGGGGCCTTAAATGGCCTGAGGAGGGGGCCACGCAGCCCCCTCCCTACGAAAAAAAAAAATCGAGGCCATGCCCCGGGGGATGGGGTCCCCGGGGCCAATACAGGCCCAGGGAAGGGGGCCACCCGGCCCCCTTCCCGTTTTTTTTAAAATTTGTAATTAAAAAAAGGGGTAAGGCCCTGGGGGATGGGGTCCCCAGGGCATAAAAACTGGAAAAAGGAAGGGGGCCACAGAGCCCCCTTCAGGGACAAAAAAATTTTTTTTTTAAAACGATCGGGCCCGCAGGCCCCGCCCCTTCCTTCACCACTCTGCAAACGCGCCCCTGGCGCGTTTGCAGAGAGGGAACGAATTCCCCTTGAATACTGGGGGTCCCTGGGGGCCAACTAGCCCACCAGGAACCTCCAGTATGCGCCAGGGGGCTGCCTTGCAGAGAGGTGTACAGAGGCCACGCCCTTTTACACCTCTCTGCAACGCAGCTCTGTGGCGCTTTGGAGGTATATGGTGGGCTAGTTGGACTCCGGGGACCCTCAGGATTCAAGGGATTTAATTCCCCAACTTAAAACGCGCCACGGGCGCGTTTGCACAGTGGTGAAGGGAGGGCGGGGCTTCAGGTGACATGTGTGCAAACAGGCCCCGTGGCGCGTTTTAAGATGGGGAATTAAATCCCCTTCAATCCTGAGGGTCCCTGGGGGCCAACTAGCCCAACAGGTACATCCAGAAAGCGCCACAGAGCTGCGTTGCAGAGAGGTGTAAAAGGGGTGTGGCCTCTCTACACGTCTCTGCAACGCAGCCCCTGGCGCATATTGGAGGTTCCTGGTGGGCTAGTTGGCCCCTAGGGACCCTCAGGATTCAAGGGGACTTAATCCCCCAACTTAAAACGCGCCACGGGGCGCGTTTGCACAGATGTCACCTCAGGCCCCGCCCCCTCCCTTCACCATTGTGCAAATATTCTTCTAAAATCATCCGAAATACGAATTCCTATTTACTCACCTGTTATAAGGAGAGACCTCAGTGCTGCATCTTTCAGCCCAGTACTGGTCCTGAAAAGTAATTTTAACCGTACTTACCAGTAACTTGAATTTCCTTCCATAGGATATCATTGCCTGCTTTTTGTTGAAAAGTTTCTGTGTTGATTTTTGAAACATACAAATATTCCTCTAAAATCAGCCGAAATACGAATTCCGATTTACTCACCTGTTATAAGGAGAGACCTCAGTGCTGTATCTTTCAGCCCAGTACTGGTCCTGAAAAGTAATTTTAACCGTACTTACCAGTAACTTGAATTTCCTTCTATAGGCTAACATTGACTGTTTTCACTTGGAAATTCTTCTAAGTGTGGAGTTTTGGAACTTTAAAATATTCCTCTAAAATCAGCCGAAATACGAATTCCGATTTACTCACCTGTTATCAGGAGAGACCTCAGTGCTGTATCTTTCAGCCCAGTACTAATCCTGAAAAGTAATTTTAACCGTACTTACCAGTAACTTGAATTTCCTTCCATAGGCTAACATTGACTGGTTTCACTTGGAAATTCTTCTAAGTGTGGAGTTTTGGAACTTTATAATATTCCTCTAAAATCAACCAAAGTACGAATTCCAATTTACTCACCTGTTATCAGGAGAGAACCCAGTGCTGCATCTTTTAGCCCAGCACTGACCCTGAAAAGTAATTTTAACCGTACTTACCAGTAACTTATATTTTCTTCCATAGGAATCCATTGTCTGGTTTTCAGCAGAAAAGTTTCAAAGTGTCGATTTTCACAAACTACAAATATTCCTAAAAAATCGCCTGTATGACTTAAACGCATTCTTTCAACTGTTTACAGGAGATGCACCAGTGCTGGATCCAGGATCCAACACTGAGTAAGAAAAAGTAACGATAACAGTTTTTAACTTCTAAGTGAATTTCCTTCCATAGGATAACATTGGTGATTCTATGAGAAAAAGTTTCTAAGTGTGAACTTTTAAAGTACAATAATATTCCTTAAAAATCACGACTGTAACCAAAACGCTTTTACTCAACTGTTTACAGGAGATGTCCCAGGACTGAATCTAGGATCCAGTCCTGTGGTTAGAAAAGTAATCCATAAAGTAACTAATTGCATTTAACTAGAAATTCACATTGAGCTGAATGTTGCATTGTGTTTGAAAATGTGTTGCCCATTGCAACAACTGTAACTACTGTACTTAAAAGTCTATTGCCTATGTGCAAAGTATTTAAACTAAAGTAATTCATTCTGAGAAAGTATTTTTTGTAATGTAATGTATAATGTAATTACAATGTAATTTAAAAAATAAAATATTTAAAAAAAATTGTTTCTAAAAAATTTGGAAATCAGTATGAAAAAAATGTATATAACAATTAATACATTTAAAACTTGTCATTTACAAAACCTTTGAAATTCACTGAAAAAACCGTACGTTTCAGACATGTTATAGTTACAAATTAGCATTTAAAAAACCTTTGAAATTCACTGAAAAAACCATAGGTTTCAGGGACGTTATAGTTACAAATTAGCATTTAAAAAACCTTTGAAATTCACTGAAAAAACCATAGGTTTTAGGGACAGTTATAGTTAGTTGGACATTGCACTCGTACAAAACCCGTGAAATTCCCCCGTTATAGTTAGTCCAGCTAACTATAACTCGCGCCCCGCAATGCACTGCTGATGACGTCACATATTACATCACTCATGACATGGTCAGTGACATCACTGATGACATCACTGATGACATCTTAAATGACATCACTGATGACATCATCCACGTGATAATCTGATGCACCTCCTCACACCCCAATATAACCTTTGATACACCCACTCTAAATTACAGACTGCCATTCGCAAAACCATAGACACTCCAACACCAATAACTACATACCCACTCACTGATTCTTAGGTCTACGCACACATCCACTCACTCACCCGTACAGTCACTCATACTTACGGTCACTCAGTACAGGACTATCATATGCACTCATACTCCTATATAGACACTCATACACCGCCACTCATCCATAGAGGTACTCACACACCTAGTCAGTCATGCAAATAATTAAACACACTACCATTTACTCACCTATACAGTTATACACACACCAGCTCACTTACTCATACAAATAGTAGCACATTCTTACGCTCTTATACAATCACTGATACAAGCACACACTCATCCATACAGCCACTATCACAATCACTCACTCTCGCTTATAGCTATTTATATACTCCAACACACATATATACTGCCTTTCACATATGTAGTTACTCACACATGTACCACTGGGACATACATTCACTCACTAACACACTCTTACACACACTTACCCACCCATATAGTCTATCACAGATGCACTCTTGAAACCATCCACCCAGTGAATCACCCACTCACACATCTATGCACAGAGTTGCACACACCCCTCCCACACAAACACTCAGGCACCCATACAGATACTCAGACAAGCATTCAATAACTCATATAGACACTCATGTAGCTATTCACAAACACATGCAGCCACTTACACAGCAACAGACAGACGGATACAGACATTCACCCAGTTTAGTCACTAACCCATGCATTCAGTAAGATACGTTAAATCACTCACTTATAGAGTCAGTCACGCACCTACTAAATCATCCATACAGACACTTACACACCCACTCATTCTTCAATACGTCTTTTCCTATATATATTAAAAATATTTAAACTTTACAGAAACACACAGTCAATGGATGATGTCATCAGTGATGTCATTTGAGATGTCATCAGTGATGTCATCAGTGATGTCACTGACCATGTCATGAGTGATGTAATATGTGACGTCATCAGCAGTGCATTGCGGGGCGCGAGTTATAGTTAGCTGGACTAACTATAACGGGGGAATTTCACGGGTTTTGTACGAGTGCAATGTCCAACTAACTATAACTGTCCCTAAAACCTATGGTTTTTTCAGTGAATTTCAAAGGTTTTTTAAATGCTAATTTGTAACTATAACGTCCCTGAAACCTATGGTTTTTTCAGTGAATTTCAAAGGTTTTTTAAATGCTAATTTGTAACTATAACATGTCTGAAACCTACGGTTTTTTCAGTGAATATATATATATATATATTCATCCAAACTCTGCATAAACAGTGTGGCGCACACTCGAGTAAGAATTAAAAGGTTACTTTATTATAGTCCCGTGCTGAACAAACGCGTTTCGGCCATGACGCCAGTAGATAGTTATAGTTAGGACCTATTTTCCATAGGAAATCCACAACATTCTATTTGAAATAACTTTGGCGCCGGTTGACGAATCTTCGCGAAATTTTCAAAACTTATGGCCCGCTCCGGTCCGCTCCTATCCTGAAAGTCTCGGGGTGATTCGTCAAGTGGGGGCCGAGAAAAAAGGGGGGTCCCAAAACGTGTTTTCCCCATGCAATTTTCCATAGGAACCTTTCATCGCAGCTACAGCCCGAACTGCTGAACGGAATTACACCAAATTTGGCAAAAAGGTAGCCCTTGGTTCAGAGTCGTGCCTTTTGGTTAAATGGTGTAAATCCGTTCAGTAGTTCCTGAGAAATTTGAAAAAGAAAACGCATATATATCTGGGCGGAGCCTAACCACACATGTCATCGTGAGATCTGATTGGCTGTCAGCACTTCATCTTGGAATTGCTGGCAGCCATCTTGGGACCAATATAAATGATAGTACCCCATTGAAATGCATTGTAGTGAATCGAGGATTTTGAGGGTTACCAAAAGGAGAACTATAAAGGGTGATAACAGACTTTAGTTACATTAGAATTCATTTGTTGATGGTACCATACTAATTTCAGGAATTGTGGTGTGTTCTAAGGTGATTTTACCCTATGAAAAACCTTGTGCTGGGAAATCATGAATCATGTTTGAGAGAAAACTATTTTCACATGCTTGTCCCATACAGTTTTGGAAGGTGCTCCAGAAGCTAAAATGAGAGCATATTTTCTGTAAATTCACATTATCTTTCTCAGTCATGTGAGAATGAAGTCTGACATTCTCAGTAAAACATGTACATCCAACAATGGCAGAGACTGTCAGTTGATTCCTTTGTGTTCTACTGCAGCTTCCCAGAGTGTTCTAAAGAACAACTAGAGTGCTAACAGCCTTACTTATGACAAAAGTATGGCACACCTGAAGCCATCTTGATTGGAATAAACTGGTAACACTTAAAACATTTAATTTAAAAAGGAACAAAATGATGGGGTTCATTTTGTCATAGAAATTATGGTTAGTGCTGTAGAAAGAAAAATTAGGACATGTTTCAAGTGTGATCTCAAATATCTTCCTGTTATATTTCAACAGGAGCAGCCTGTCAGTTGATGCCTTTGTGTTCTACTGCAGCTTCCCAGAGTGTTCTAAAGAACAACTAGAGTGCTAACAGTCTTACTTATGACAAAATGATGGCACACCTGAAGCCATCTTGATTGGAATAAACTGGTAACTCTTAAAACATTTAATTTAAAAAGGAACAAAATGAGGGGGTTCATTTTGTCATAGAAATTATGGTTAGTGCTGTAGAAAGAAAAATTAGGACATGTTTTAAGTGAGATCTCAAATATCTTCCTGTTATATTTCAAGAGGAGCAGCCTGTCAGTTGATGCCTTTGTGTTCTACTGCAGCTTCCCAGAGTGTTCTAAAGAACAACTAGAGAGCTAACAGTCTTACTTATGACAAAAGTATGGCACACCTGAAGCCATCTTGATTGGAATAAACTGGTAACACTTGAAACATTTAATTTAAAAAGGAACAAAATGAGGGGGTTCATTTTGCCATAGAAATTATGGTTAGTGCTGTAGAAAGAAAAATTAGGACATGTTTTAAGTGAGATCTCAAATATCTTCCTGTTATATTGCAACAGGAGCAGCCTGTCAGTTGATGCCTTTGTGTTCTACTGCAGCTTCCCAGAGTGTTCTAAAAAACAACTAGAGTGCTAACAGCCTTACTTATGACAAAAGTATGGCACACCTGAAGCCATCTTGATTGGAGTAAACTGGTAACACTTAAAACATTTAATTTAAAAAGGAACAAAATGATGGGGTTCATTTTGTCATAGAAATTATGGTTAGTGCTGTAGAAAGAAAAATTAGGACATGTTTCAAGTGTGATCTCAAATATCTTCCTGTTATATTTCAACAGGAGCAGCCTGTCAGTTGATGCCTTTGTGTTCTACTGCAGCTTCCCAGAGTGTTCTAAAGAACAACTAGAGCGCTAACAGTCTTACTTATGACAAAAGTATGGCACACCTGAAGTCATCTTGATTGGAATAAACTGGTAACACTTAAAACTTTTAATTTAAAAAGGAACAAAATGAGGGGGTTCATTTTGCCATAGAAATTATGGTTAGTGCTGCAGAAAGAAAATTTAGGGCATGTTTTAAGTGAGATCTCAAATCCTCTTCTATTTCATTAGAAAATTCTGACATGCAGACTGAAACAATCACTTTCAATACCAGCAGTAGACTTCCAGTTAACACCCTGGTGAGCAGTAGCTTTACTACAGTGATCTAATGAACAACTAGAGTGCTAACATTCTGAATTTATGGCAAATGTGTGACACATCTGAATGCCTTCTTGATGGAATCAAAGTAAAAACTGAAAGCATTTCCTACTGAGGAGACTGCAGTAAATGACGAAATTAGGAAACTTCATAACAAATAAGCCTCCCAAGATGGCCACCAGAGTAAAAAGAGCCCAAATGTAGCACAAATATCACCCAGATGTAGCCCACATATAGCCCAATGACAGAAGTGTGCAAAACACTTTTTATTTTGAGTTTTTCTGCAGTTTTATATAGTGCAAACTGGTCAGGTATTGGAGCGTTACATCTTACTTGGACCCCTTATTGCGTATTTTGCACGAAGTACATGAGATTGATCTTGCGAAACATTGAACTTTACGATTCTGTTAACCTGAAGTTGCTCTGAACCGGGCTTTGTAACACCCGTTTTTACCTACTGGTTTTAATTAATTCTCACTGTATTGTATTAGGAAAGAGGATTTACTGTTTTTATGTACACTTTTATGATCTATGTTTCTAAATCAGATCAAATAAAGTTTAATGAATTCTATGGCAGGACGGAGGCGAGGATTATGCATATCTTTCCTCACTTTATTTGCATAGCAGTTCAAAGAAAACGTAACACAACAATCATTAAACAAAAGACTACACAACCCATGAACCATTAGGGGGGTAGTCTCCAAGGCAACTATAGTCCAATCATATCACAGTCCATCGTATATAATATCGTGACGTCCCTTCCGCTTCCTCTTTCTTCACTGCTCGTCAGTTAAGTGCATTCCTTACATTCTTGGCTTAATCTGACGTTGTTGCTGTTTGTATAGCGGTTTCTTGTGCACGTTATTAGCATCATTGTCTTGGTGTTGTTTCATATTTCCTGCGCAGCAGGCTCTTGCCCGAGCGCGTTCTCCCCCTCGCAGTTTCTCCCACTGTGTGCTCTGCGCACGGTGAGATCCTGTCAGCGCGTCTGGTCCGAGCGAGGCAGCTCCGTCGAGCGCTCCCGCTGGTCTTTACGCGCGTTTGGGAATCTGGTCACTTCTTTAGTGTCCGCTTGATTCCCGACCAACCCTCGCCTAATTTTGACACCGCTACGCGGTGATTTCCCCACACGGCCACGTTAGTGGTAATTGGTATTGCGCCGCAGTCTATTCTTATAACAGCTTCGGGGAAAGCCCAGCTGTTGGAGCACCGGCGAGGGGGCTGTCTTAAGGATTTTAAGGGCATTTGTTCTGTGCTCACACCCTCTGCTATCATGTCTTCTCCAGAAGATCATTTTTACTCCTCCTACCAGGAAGTGGAGGAGGAATGGCCCCCCAACTTCTCCCTCCAGCAGTGGACCAAGCCCTCTCTCTGGCTATTTCTAGGGCGCTGGCTCCTCTTAGGGATCAGGTTGATAAGCTGGTGAAAAGCATCCCTGGGGTGTTCAGTGACCCAGATCTGGTGGTGGCGGGTCCAAGTAGCTCCCAGATGGGGAATAAAAGGGCCGTTAAGCATAACGCGGGGCACTTGGAAGGATTTGATAAACTTACGGAGACCTTTCTCAATAGTGCGCGAACGCTAAAACATGCACCCTGCTGGGAGGAGGAGGGGCCCGGAGAAAATTGCGACACTGTCACCACTATTGTAGACCCCGACGGCGGGTTTCCCTTAGAGGGAGAGGGTGTATCAGAGGACGATTTCTCCTCCAATGAGGATAAGGACTCGGGGCATCCCTGGCGTCCAGAGTCCCACTCCTCTCAGTCCCCGGTTGGGGACGGGGTCCACTCGGACATGTTCGAGCCTACCCAAATTTACCATCCTAGGTCGGCAGAGTGGACACCTGACACCAAAGTGGCAGAGTATGTGGTGGGGAAAATCCATCAACCCCTTGAAAGGGAGGTCAGGAATAGGATGAGGGGAGAATGCCCCAGGCCCTCACTGAAGGGGAAGGTGGCACACACGCCTGAAATTGATGAGAAACTATGTACCTTTTTCTCCAAGTATATGAGGGATCCCAAGAAAGGAATTGATAGGTCTTGGACGTGGTAGGGCCCTTGACCCAAATTATTCAATTGACGGAGCGTTCCAAAGGGTCAGGATCCCCTTTGTCCATGGATATTGTGGCTGGTTGGGCGCACTACCCTAAACCCTAAAACACTACCCCTCCACTACCCAAACACCACTGCACTACCCTAAACCCTAAAACACTACCCCCAGCACGACACCCTACACTACCCAAACATAACTGCACTACCCTAAACCCTAAAACACTACCACCAGCACGACTCCCTACACTACCCAAACACCACTGCACTACCCTAAACCCTAAAACACTACCCCCAGCACGACTCCCTACACTACCCAAACACCACTGCACTACACTAAACCCTAAATATACCCCCATCATGACCTCCCACACTACACAAACACCACTGCACTACCCGAAACCCTAAAACACTACCCCCAGCATGACCCCCTACACTACCCAAACACCACTGCACTACCCTAAACCCTAAAACACTAACCCCAGCATGACCCCCTACACTACCCAAACACCACTGCACTACCCTATACCCTAAGACACGACCCCCTACACTACACAAACATGACTGCACTACCCTAAACCCTAAAACACTACCCACAGCATGACACCTTCACTACACAAACACCACTGCACTGCCCTAAACCCTAAAACACTACCCCAGCACTACCCCCTACACTACCCAAACACCACTGCACTAACATAAACACTAAAACACTACCCCCAGCACAACCCCCTACACTACACAAACACCACTGCACTACCCTAAACCCTAAAACACGACCCCCAGCACGACTCCCTACACTACCCAAACACCACTGCACTACCCTAAACCCTAAATCTACCCCCAGCATGACCCCCTACACTACTCACACACCACTGCACTACCCTAAACCCTAAAACACTACCACCAGCATGACCCCCTACACTACTCAAACACCACTGCACTACCCTTAACCCTAAAACACTACCCCAGCATGACCCCCTACACTACCCATACACCACTGCACTACCCTAAACCCTAAAACACTACCCCCAGCACGACCCCCTACACTACTGCACTACCCTGAACCCTAAAACACTACCCCCAGCACGACCCCTACACCACCCAAACACCACTGCACTACCCTAAACCCTAGAAAAGAAACCCCCACCCCATGCCCAATCCCCCTTACCTCTCACTCCTCATGGTTCCTCTCTCCTCGTGGTTCCTGCTTCACGTCATCTCTGAGGGGTGGTGCACATCGTTGTGAGGAAACGGAACAGCCTCTTTTTCCTTACAACGACATGGATCGTCTACATGTTTTAGAACGCATGGTCATTTACCATACATACCTTTACAACAAAATTCGTTGTAAAGGCATGCGTGGTAAATGACCATGCGTTCTAAAAATGCGTAGTAATGACTTCGTGATGTACAACGCATGCGTGGTAATGCATGCGTTGTAATGGTATCGCAAAGTAAAAAGTCGTTGTAACGGCTGTTTACCGATCGAAGCTGGCCCATGTTCTTCAGTGAGACGTTTATTTGATTAATTAGGAGGAAGAAATGTGTTTTTTACCGAAAAGTGCATTCCCGGCTGTTGTATTCTGAAAGTGTTTCCTGTGGCCTGGTTTCACTTCCGGTGAGAGAGTGGAAGAGTCTGTTTGGATCTAAAGGAGTTCTGTTGTTGGACGGGGCCGGCGCGACATGTCATCAGAAAACATAGCTAATGGAAAGCGTCCTCCCTGAAGTGTGGAGCAGTGCCATGAGAGGTCAACGAGTGTGCGTCCCACCGCAGTATGACCGTACCGCGTGACCCATGTGCCGCCTCCAGGGTACGGGAGGCAGAAGCGGCATCGCAGGTCCTCTTGAAGACCGTTGTAGCACTAATTCTACATTTTGGTACTAGGGCATTTTAACTTCGTTGTTCCTGCCAGATACAAAGAGAAGATCCTGTGTTATTCAGTGCCCTCGTTACCTTTTTTGTGGGTTGTGGTGCTTGTCACTTCGCTGCCCTGCCGGTGCACATGACTGGGCACCCCACCTCGTGTGCCATCTGCAGGGCCTCTGCCCTCGGATCACTGGTTTCGGTTTCTAGAGTGGCAACATAAACAGTTGCTCCCAAAGGACTAGCCTGAACACTTAGGTGAATATCCCCTGCACCAGCATTCCACGGAAATTCTTTCCTAGCTCTCCCACGTCAACGAGCACGGCTCCGCTCGCGACACCGTATGACATCATCGGAGCCATAAGAGGACCTCGTCGGCGTGCTGACGTCAGTTCCACCCATTTTTTCCGTGCCACCGAGGCAAACAGGGGACCGAGACATTTTCACATGTATACATAGTATAATAAATATATATATATTCACTGAAAAAACCATAGGTTTCAGGCACGTTATAGTTAGAAATTAGCATTTAAAAAACCTTAGAAATTCACTGAAAAAACCATAGGTTTCAGGCACGTTATAGTTAGAAATTAGCATTTAAAAAACCTTAGAAATTCACTGAAAAAACCATAGGTTTCAGGGGCGTTATAGTAAGTTGGACATTTCACTCGTACAAAACCATAGAAATTCCCCGTTATAGTTAGTTCAGCTAACCTATAACTCGTGCGCCCGCAATGCACTGCTGATGACGCCACATATTACATCACTCATGACATGGTCAGTGACATCACTCATGACATCACTGATGACATCTCAAATGACAACACTGATGACATCACTGATGACATCATCCAGTGAATGTGTGTTTTTCTGAAAATTAAATATGTTTTATATATATTTATATCTCAAGGTCGATGGAAGAATAAATGGGTATATAAGTGCCTAAATGGATGATTTTTTTGTAAAATTGATTGTATAACTGACTAAGTGTATCTTAGTGAATACATGGGTTAGTGAGTAATGTTTAAATATGAAAATATCTGTATCGGTCTCTCACTTTGTGTATAAGTGGCTGCATGGGTTGGTGAGTAGCTACATGAGTGTCTATATGGGTTATTAGTTGGTTTTTTGAGTATCAGTATGAGTGTCTGAGTGTCTGTATGGTTCGGTGGGGGTATTACTTAGTGCATAGATGCATGAATGAGTGACTCACTGTTTGTATGTGTTGAAGACAGCATGTGTGCAGGACTGTATAGGTGGATGAGTATGTGTATGGGTGTGTTAGTGAGTGAATGACTGTCTCAATAGTGTCTTTATGAGTAACTACATATGTTTTAAACTAGTATATGTGAGTATTGGTGTATATAAGTGAGTATATGTGAGAGTGAGAGATTGGAAGAGTTCCTGTACAAATAAGTAGGTGTTTCTATAAGTGATTGTTTAAGAGAGTAAGTATGTGTAAGTTTCTGTAGAAGTAAGTCTGGTAGTGTGTGTATAACTGTATATGCAAGTAAATGGATGTTTGATACTTTGTTTGCATGTGTGACTATGTGTGTGAGTAACTCTATGGATGAGTGGTGGTGTGTAACAGGATGTATAGGTGTATGAGTACATATGATGAGTGAGTACATGTATGAGTGACTGTATAGGGACTGTTGGTGAATGAGTGGATGTGTGTGTAGATCTTGGAATTACTGAATAGGTGTGTTGTAACTGGTATTGGTATGTCCATTGTTTTGAAAATGTTAGTTTGTATTTTTGAGTGTGTGTATCAAAGGTTATATTAGGGTGAGAGGAGGTCTGCCACTCTATCACAAGGATGATGTCATCAGTGATGTCATCAGTGATGTCATTTGAGATGTCATCAGTGATGTCATGAGTGATGTCACTGACCATGTCATGAGTGATGTAATATGTGACGTCATCAGCAGTGCATTGCGGGCGCGCAAGTTATAGTTAGCTGAACTAACTATAACGGGGAATTTCTATGGTTTTGTACGAGTGAAATGTCCAACATACTATAACGCCCCTGAAACCTATGGTTTTTTCAGTGAATATATATATATATACATACATATATATATACATATATATATATATATATATATATATATATATATATATACATGTTTTGAATTTTGTGCACGAAGTAAATCCCGACTGGATTTTGTACCAACGTGAGTGCTGGTCCTTATTGTTTCTTTGGAGCAGTGGAGATATATATATATATATATATATATATATATATATATGTATATATATCCAAGTAGAATCCTTCTCACTTTGCCAGTCTCGTAGGGCAACAAGAAAGGGCGCGGACCACCGTGGTTCGTCAACTGCAGTTTATTCAAACTCCCATAGAAGTGCAGCAGCCATGACGCGTTTCGTCCCTCACAGGGGACTTGATCACATGACGCGCTATCGGCCATGACAGTTTATTTAAATACATGTCAATCACTCACTTTTTTTTGCTTTTTTGTCTTTTTTTCCTCTCAACCCTGTGATTAACACCTTAAAGTGACAGTGCAGTTTAAACAGATAGCAGATAAAATAAATTATTGCTTGACTTCCTAACGATTTACAAGGACCATAGTTGTCAACATTTGATTGCTATCTTTTATAAAAGTAGACATAATGTAAACAGAATGTAAAGCATCATCCACATAAATTACTGCATAAATGCAAGTTTTGCAGCGGCCGTTGGTCATGCAAATACATATATGAATATATAAACAATTTAATTATCTACTGGCGGTCGCCAGTAGATAGTTATAGTTACAACCTATTATCCATAGGAAATCCGCGACATTCTATTTGAAATAACTCTCTTGCCGGTTGACGTATCTTCGCGAAATTTTCAAACTTCGTGGGGCGCTCCGGTCCGCTCCTACCCTGAAAGTCTCGGGGGGATACGTCAAGCGGGGGCCAAGAAAAAAGGGGGGTCCCAAAACGCGTTTTCCCCATGCATTTTCCCATAGGAAACTTTAGACACGGCTACAGCTCGAACTGCTGAACGGAATTACACCAAATTTGGCAAAGAGGTAGTTCTTGGTTCAGAAAGAACCCTTTTGTTAAATGGTGTAAATCCGTTCAGTAGTTGCTGAGAAAATGAAAAGTAAAAAGTTAGTGATATATAGGGACGAGTAGGGTCCGCGTACCCTCCCGATCACGAGCTGCATGTTAATTGGCTGTCAGCTGGCTGTCAACATTCCGATTCAGGAAATGTTGGCAGCCATTTTGTCCCTCGGTAGAACCGAGGGACAGAAACAAGTGCACAAAGCGCACAAAGGGGGCAGGGTAGAAACACCCTGACCCCCTAGGTTTGCTCAGGGGGTCCCACAAGGACCCCTGGGCAAAAAAAAAAATTTTTTTAAAAATCGGCAGGATGCGCTCAGGGTGCGCGAATCCTGCCGAAAGAATCGAAGCGCGGTCTCCCGCGCTTCGATGTTAATTGGCCCCGGGTTGCCCAAGTCCCGGGGCATGGTGGGGGATAATTTAATGTGTGGGGGCCTCAAAGGGCCCCCAAGCCCCGAGGACCGCCACCCCCGGGGCTTTTTAAAAATGGTGCGGAGGGCTCTGAGCCCTCCCGCAGCCCCGGGACCACCACCTCCCGGGGCTTTTTAAAAATAATTATTAAACCTGTGTGGGGGGCTCCAGCCCCCACACACCCCGGGACCACCACCTCCCGGGGCACTAAACATTTTAATATGGGGGTCCGTTACGGACCCCAGAGCCCCGGGGACCACCACCTCCCCGGGGCTGTGTACTGAATGGGAGGGGGCCGCGCGGCCCCCTCCTGGAGCCCTTGATGGCCCTGGGGACCACCACCCCCAGGTCCGGCTCCTGCAGTGTCCCGGGGTGCCTACCCCCGGGACACTGTAGTTTGCTATGGCAGGACGGGAGCCTCGCGGCTCCCGTCCTGCCATAGCAAACTGCTTTGGATATTGGAAGAGAGAGCAGGGAAACCTGCTCTCTCTTCCAATATCCAAAGCGATTGCTTTTCCACATGGGGAGCAGCATGTCAGCTGCTCCCCATGTGGAACTAGCAATGCCGGCTCCCAAGGGACGTGGGGAGCCGGCGGGACTGTGGGGGGATTGGGGACCCCCACAGTCCCCAACGGAGAGGGCCAGCCCCGGGGATGGGGTCCCCGGGGCAAGTAGTGGCCCGGGAGGGGGCCACGCGGCCCCCTCCCCAAAAAAGAGAAAAATAAAAAAAATAAAAAAAATGGAAAGGCCGGCCCCGGGAGATGGGGTCCCCGGGGCCTTAAAATGGCCAGAGGAGGGGGCCACGCTGCCCCCTCAAAAAATAAATATAGAGGCCATGCCCCGGGGATGGGGTCCCCGGGGCCAATACAGGCCCAGGGAAGGGGAGCCACGCGGCCCCCTTCCCGTTTTTTTTTTAAGGTAATTTAAAAAAGGGGTAAGGCCCTGGGGGATGGGGTCCCCAGGGCCCAAAAAGAAAAAGGAAGGGGGCCACACAGCCCCCTTCAGGGAGAAAAAAAAAAAAAACGATCGGGCCCGCGGGCCCGCCCCTTCCTTCACCACTCTGCAAACGCGCCCCTGGCGCGTTTGCAGAGGGGAACGAATTCCCCTTGAATACTGGGGGTCCCTGGAGGCCAACTAGCCCACCAGGTACCTCCAGTATGCGCCAGGGAGCTGCCTTGCAGAGAGGTGTACAGAGGCCACGCCCCTTTTACACCTCTCTGCAACGCAGCTCTGTGGCGCTTTTGGAGGTATATGGTGGGCTAGTTGGACTCCGGGGACCCTCAGGATTCAAGGGGACTTAATCCCCCAACTTAAAACGCGCCACGGGGCGCGTTTGCACAGTGGTGAAGGGAGGGGCGGGGCTTCAGGTGACATGTGTGCAAACAGCCCCCGTGGCGCGTTTTAAGATGGGGAATTAAATCCCCTTCAATCCTGAGGGTCCCTGGGGGCCAACTAGCCCAACAGGTACATCCAGAATGCGCCACCGAGCTGCGTTGCAGAGAGGTGTAAAAAGGGGTGTGGCCTCTCTACACGTCTCTGCAACGCAGCCCCTGGCGCATATTGGAGGTTCCTGGTGGTCTAGTTGGCCCCTAGGGACCCTCAGGATTCAAGGGGACTTAATCCCCCAACTTAAAACGCGCCACGGGGCGCGTTTTAAGTTGTCACCTCAGGCCCCGCCCCCTCCCTTCACCATTGTGCAAATATTCCTCTAAAATCAGCCGAAATAGGAATTCCGATTTACTCACCTGTTATAAGGAGAGACCTCAGTGCTGTATCTTTCAGCCCAGTACTGGTCCTGAAAAGTAATTTTAACCGTACTTACCAGTAACTTGAATTTCCTTCCATAGGCTAACATTGACTGGTTTCACTTGGAAATTCTTCTAAGTGTGGAGTTTTGGAACTTTAAAATATTCCTCTAAAATCAGCCGAAATACGAATTCCGATTTACTCACCTGTTATCAGGAGAGACCTCAGTGCTGCATCTTTAAGCCCAGTACTGATCCTGAAAAGTAATTTTAACCATACTTACCGGTAACTTGAATTTCCTTCAAATGCTAACATTGACTGGTTTCACTTGGAAATTCTTCTAAGTGTGGAGTTTTGGAACTTTAAAATATTCCTCTAAAATCAGCCGAAATACGAATTCCGATTTACTCACCTGTTATCAGGAGAGACCTCAGTGCTGCATCTTTCAGCCCAGTACTGATCCTGAAAAGTAATTTTAACCGTACTTACCGGTAACTTGAATTTCCTTCATAGGCTAACATTGACTGGTTTCACTTGGAAATTCTTCTAAGTGTTGATTTTTGAAACATACAAATATTCCTCTAAAATCAGCCGAAATCCGAATTCTGATTTACTCACCTGTTATCAGGAGAGACCTCAGTGCTGCATCTTTCAGCCCAGTACTGGTCCTGAAAAGTAATTTTAACCGTACTTACCAGTAACTTGAATTTCCTTCCATAGGCTAACATTGACTGGTTTCACTTGGAAATTCTTCTAAGTGTGGAGTTTTGGAACTTTAAAATATTCCTCTAAAATCAGCCGAAATACGAATTCCGATTTACTCACCTGTTATCAGGAGAGACCTCAGTGCTGCATGTTTCAGCCCAGTACTGATCCTCAAAAGTAATTTTAACCGTACTTACCGGTAACTTGAATTTCCTTCATAGGCTAACATTGACTGGTTTTCAGCAAAAAAGTTTCAAAGTGTTGATTTTCACAAACTACAAATATTCCTTAAAAATCGACAGTATGACTTAAACGCATTCTTTCAACTGTTTACAGGAGATGCACCAGTGCTGGATCCAGGATCCAACACTGAGTAAGAAAAAGTAACGATAACAGTTTTTACCTGCTAAGTGAATTTCCTTCCATAGGATAACATTGGTGATTCTATGAGAAAAAGTTTCAGTGTCAACTTTTAAAATACAATAATATTCCTTAAAAATCACGACTGTAACCAAAACGCTTTTACTCAACTGTTTACAGGAGATGTCCCAGGACTGAATCTAGGATCCAGTCCTGTGGTTAGAAAAAGTAATCCATAAAGTAACTAATTGCATTTAACTAGAAATTCACATTGAGCTGAATGTTGCATTGTGTTTGAAAATGTGTTGCCCATTGCAACAACTGTAACTACTGTACTTAAAAGTCTATTGCCTATCTGCAAAGTATTTAAACTAAAGTAATTCATTAAGAGAAAGTATTTTTTGTAATGTAATGTATAATGTAATTACAATGTAATTTAAATAATAAAATATGTAAAAAAAAATTGTTTCTAAAAATGTAGTAAATCAGTATTTTAAAAATGTATATAACAATTAATACATTTAAAAATTGTCATTTACAAAACCTTTGAAATTCACTGAAAAAACCGTAGGTTTCAGACATGTTATAGTTACAAATTAGCATTTAAAAAACCTTTGAAATTCACTGAAAAAACCATAGGTTTCAGGGACGTTATAGTTACAAATTAGCATTTAAAAAACCTTTGAAATTCACTGAAAAAACCATAGGTTTTAGGGACAGTTATAGTTAGTTGGACATTGCACTCGTACAAAACCCGTGAAATTCCCCCGTTATAGTTAGTCCAGCTAACTATAACTCGCGCCCCGCAATGCACTGCTGATGACGTCACATATTACATCACTCATGACATGGTCAGTGACATCACTGATGACATCACTGATGACATCTCAAATGACATCACTGATGACATCACTGATGACATCATCCATGTGATAATTTCATGCATCTTCTCACACCCTAATATAACCTTTGATACACCCACTCTAAAGTACAGACTGCCATTCGCAAAACCATAGACACTCCAACACCAATAACTACATACCCACTCACTGATTCTTAGGTCTACGCACACATCCACTCACTCACCCGAACAGTCACTCATATTTACGGTCACTCAGTACAGGACTATCATATGCACTCATACTCCTATATAGACACTCAAACACCGCCACTCATCCATAGAGGTACTCACACACCTAGCCAGTCATGCAAATAATTAAACACACTACCATTTACTCACCTATACAGTTATACACACACCAGCTCACTTACACATACAAATACTAGCACATTCTTACGCTCTTATACAATCACTGATACAAGCACACACTCATCCATACAGCCACTATCACAATCAGTCACTCTTGCTTATAGCTATTTATATACTCCAACACACATATATACTGCCTTTCACATATGTAGTTACTCACACATGTACCACTGGGACATACATTCACTCACTAACACACTCTTACACACACTTACCCACCCATACAGTCTATCACAGATGCACTCTTGAAACCATCCACCCAGTGAATCACCCACTCACACATCTATGCACAGAGTCGCACACACCCCTCCCACACAAACACTCAGGCACCCATACAGATACTCACACAAGCATTCAATAACTCATATAGACACTCATGTAGCTATTCTCAAACACATGCAGCCACTTACACAGCAACAGACAGACGGATACAGACATTCACCCAGTTTAGTCACTAACCCATGCATTCAGTAAGATACGTTAAATCACTCACTTATACAGTCAGTCACGCACCTACTAAATCATCCATACAGACACTTACACACCCACTCATTCTTCAATACGTCTTTTCCTATATATATTAAAAATATTTAAACTTTACAGAAACACACAGTCACTGGATGATGTCATCAGTGATGTCATCAGTGATGTCATTTGAGATGTCATCAGTGATGTCATCAGTGATGTCACTGACCATGTCATGAGTGATGTAATATGTGACGTCATCAGCAGTGCATTGCGGGGCGCAAGTTATAGTTAGCTGGACTAACTATAACGGGGAATTTCACGGGTTTTGTACGAGTGCAATGTCCAACTAACTATAACTGTCCCTAAAACCTATGGTTTTTTCAGTGAATATATAAATATATAAATACCTAAAAGATATAAATAAAATAATATACACATATATATCTGCTGCCCTGTAAAACCTAAACAGATTGGTCTTTATAATGTTGATTTAGAATCTTGGTTTTAATACCTGACAACTTTTTTAAAAATCCCTGTCTGTTTACTCAATCAGAAAGTAGTTGTGTAAGCACCCGATTAATATAATCTGGAAGCAATATTTTTCCTATATTTACTCATATTATCTGTTCCCCATTATACCTATAATAAAATTGTGTTAAAAGTGATTAGTATTAACTGTGCATAAAAAACCGAATAAAAAATATAAAAAAACATCTATATACGATGTCTGTTTAAGCAGCTTGGCTATATATTAGTGTGATTATAAGACATCTGTTTTTTAGAACTATTAATTAGAACTATTTTTTGAAGTGGAAGAAAAGGAGCTAGTTGAATATAGAGGATAAAACCTGGTAAGTCTATAAATATATATAAACATATAAAAAAACTCCTTTATATAAAAGAAGTTCCTTACAAATATATAAATATATAAATACATAAATACAAGTCCGGTTGGGTCATCCATAAGGGCACAAAGTGACTTTGTAATTCCATGATATCTTTCAAGGTGCAAAACTGGAGTACATTCATATGTTAAAACAGGATCCCAAGTATTTTAAATGTGCAGGGAGGCATGCAATTCTTCAGTGGCATTCAACCCTTTGGGGTGTTTAGTGTCGAGGTTTAGAATATAGTACATCTCCAACTTGCGGAGTGCCTTCTCCCGATCACCACCTCTCTTGTTCATTGGAATGGACTCTATAAGATAGTATTGTAGTTCCTTGGGGTTGCCATTATGTTTTTCATTAAAGTGGCGAGCCACTGGATATGCCGGATCATTATTCCTGATTGCTCGTATGTGCTGGAGCACCCTTTTGTGGCCTTGCAGGATGGTACTGCCTATATATTTCAATTTGCAAGGGCACTCCAGCACATAGACTACAAAGTCAGTTTTGCAATTTAACACCTTGTCTATAATTATTTCCTTATCACCGAAGGGAGTCTTGTATTTGGTCATAGATATACCATGTTGGCAAGCTTTACAAGTTTTACATCTATGGAAGCCCAAACGTTGGGATAACCAAGTACTTTTAGTCGGAGCACCACATGGATCATTTTTGACCAGAACATCTTTCATAGATTTACCCCTGCTGTATGTTATTGCTGGTTGCTTTGGAACTGTGGGGCCAATAACAGGGTCTTGTCTAATCAGATGCCAATTTTTCTTAATTATTTTTCGTACAGCACCCTCCTGTTGGTTATATTTCAGGATAAATCTAAATTTGTCTGATGTGTCACTTTTCTCCCTACCCTTGTGTTTGGTTTTTAAGAGGGCTACTCTTGATTCCTGATTGCTTTTAGTGAGTGCAGTTTCCAAACATTTCTTACTATACCCTCTCTCCCGGAATCTCCTTATGCAATCGCCCTGAGCCATAAGTAGGTCCTGGTCATTGCTACAAATTCGCTTCAGTCGCAATAGCTCACCATATGGTATACTTTGTACAAGATGCCCAGGATGGGCACTACTGGCATGTAAGATGGCATTACCCGCTGTTGGTTTTCTATGTAGTCGTGTTTCAATCTTATTGTCATCAATGTAAACTTCTATGTCCAAAAAGTTGACAAATTTGTCACTTATACAGGCACTGAAGTTTAGATTGAGTTGGTTTTGTTGATTTGTGCAATAAAACTTTCTGCTTCAGTTTGTGTGCCATGCCAAATTAGGAAGAGGTCATCAATGAACCTCCACCATACTTTAACATTTTTGGTCATGGTCTCTGTATACTCGTTCATGAGGACCAGCTCCTCCCACCAGCCCATATGCAAACATGCATAGCTGGGGGAGAAGCTGGCTCCCATGGCGACCCCTCTTGCCTGTTGAAAATAAGCATTTTGAAACATAAAAATGTTACTAGTCAGGCAGCTTTCTATCATATTGATTAACATGTTAGAGTGTTCAATATATTCCGGACCCCTACGTGCAAGATAATATTGCACGGCTCTAAGACCGTCTTTATGTTTGATTGACGTATATAGGGAGGTCACATCCAGAGTAAAGAGTAAATATTCATCTTCCCATTGGAAATCAAGCATTTTTTCCAAGAAATCCCCACTGTCCCTGATATAGGAAGCCAATGACCGGACGTATTCTTGGAGAAAAAAATCAATGTATATTGATGTCTTTTCAAAAGTACTGTTCCTGGCCGAAATAATTGGTCTTCCTGGTGGTTTACAAGCATCCTTATGGATCTTAGGGATGAAGTACAATATCGGTGTTACAGGATTGTTGTTTCTCAGGTATTTGTATTCATCCATAGAAATGAGTCCTGTATTTTTCCAGGCTGCCAATTTAAAATTATATGATCCATGTACTGTGTTCAAAGCTTGTTTGCTGCTGCGGCAGTAACAGGAAGTGTCATTCAATTGGTTCATGGCTTCACTGATGTAATCCTCCCGTTTCCACAGAACCACATTTCCACCCTTGTCGGCGCTCCTTACGACTATTTCACAATTGTTTTTAAGTTTCGTCATTAATTGATGGTATTGAAGTTCCCTTGTATTTTTATTTCGATTTTTGTTGTTTATATTGCCATCAAAGCCACTATTTTGAATTTTTCAATTGAGGTTTTTTAAATCATTCACAACTTGTTCTTGAAAAATGTCTATCGTATCTTTCAACATCACAGGGTAAAATGTCGATGGCGGCTTAAATGGGGTTTGACATATATATATCCTACTGGTGGTCGCCAGTAGGTAGTTATAGTTAGGACCTAGTTTCCATAGGAGAAGCGTTTTTTCTTTTGCCAATATCTTTGGCGCCAGTTGACGAATCTTTGCGAAATTCTCAAAACTAATAGGGCGCTCCGGTCAGCTCCTGTCTTGAAAGTTTCAGGGTGATTCGTCAAGCGGGGGCCGAGAAAAAAGGGGGGGTCCCAAAACACGTTTTCTCCATGTTAATTTCCATAGGAAACTTTTGTTGCGGCTACAGCCCGAACTGCTCAACGGAATTACACCAAATTTGGCAGAGAGGTAGCTCTTTGCCCAGAGTGCACTCTTTGCTTTAAATGGTGTAAATCCATTCAGTAGTTCCTGAGAAATCCAAAAATAAAAATAATTATATATCTGGTGACCGCAGCGGATCCGCGAAACCTCCCGATCACGAGCTTGTCTCTGATTGGCTGCCAACACTTCAAACCAAGAAGTGTTGGCAGCCATCTTGTGACTCGATAAAACCAGTCACAAGCAAAAAGGGAAGAAAATGATAAAAAAAAGAAAAGCGGGCAGGATAGAAACACCCTGACCCCCTAGGCCTGGTCAGGGGGTCCCACAGGGACCCCAGGGCCAAAAAAAAGCATTTTTTTTAAATATTTTCGGCGGGATTCGCGTAGGGTGCGCAAATCCCGCTGAAAAAATAAATGAAAAAAGAGGCCCTTGGGTGGGCCAGGTCCCAGGGACAATGTATGATTGTTATGCGGGGACCGCCACGTCCCCGGGACATTGTTATTAATGTGCCGCGGCACGCGGCCCCCCGCAGCCCCAGGAACTGCCACTTACCCGTGGCTTTTCTTTAAAAATGCTTGGAGGGCTCCTGCCCCCCCATGCTGCCCTGGGGACTGCCACCTCCCCGGGGCATTCCTGATTATGGGCGGGGGGCCTCATGGGCCCCCCCAAGTCCCCGGGGACCACCACCTCCCTGGAGCTAAAATTTAAATATGAAAGTGTGGGGGGGCTCCTGCCCCTCCCCACACTGCCCCGGGGACGACCACCTCCCCAGGCCAATTTTAAATTAAGGGTGGGGGTCTGTTGTGGACCCCCGGCCCTGGGGACCAATCATGATGGGAAGGGGGCTGTGCAGCCCCCCCTAGGAGCCCTTCATGGCCCTTGGGGACCGCCACCCCCCAGGGCCAGCTCCAGCAAAGTCCCAGGGTGCCCACCCTCGGGACATTGCAGTTTGCTATGGCAGGGCGGGAGCATGGCTCCCGCCATGTCAAAGCAAACACTGCTTTGCTTCGTGGAAGCGAGAGCAGGTATCCTGCTCTCGCTTCCACGGAGCAAAGCAGAATTTTGGGCAAAGGGAGCTGCAATCATGCAGCTCCCTTTGCCCAAAAGCAATGCCGGCTCCCGCAGGAGGCAGGGAGCCGGCAGGGACTGCAGGAGCATTGGGACTCCCCTCGCGGTCCCCAACATTGAGGACAGGACCCGAGGGATGGGGTCCCTGTGGCCAAAAGTGGCCAAGGGAAGGGGGGCCACTCGGCCCCCCTCCCGTGTACATATAAAAAAAAACTAAACAAGGCAATGCCCCGGGGGATGGGGTCCCCGGGACCAATAATGGCCTCAGGAGGGGGGCCGCACGGCCCCCTCCTTTAAAATGATTTTATATTAAAAAAATAAAAATATGTGGCCATGCCCCCGGGGATGGGGTCCCCGGGGCCAATAATGGCCTCGGGAGGGGGCCGTACAGCCCCATTCCCATTTTTTATTATAAAAAAACATAAAATGCCGCAGGCCCTGGGGATGTGGTCCCCAGGGCCCACAAAATATTGAGAGAAGCTTCTAAAAAAAAAAAAAAAAAAAAAAAAAGCCGCCTTCTCGCCGGAGGCCCCGCCCCCTCCCTGCACCACTCTGCAAACGTGCCTCCTGGCATGTTCTGGGTTAGAGGATTAAGTCCCCTAGAATCTTAAGGGTCCTTAGGGGCCAACTAGCCCACCAGGTACCTCCAGTAAGCCCCACACAGTGGGATTACTGAGAGGTGGTCCGAGGCCATGCCCCTTTTTACACCACTCTGCAAACGCACCTCTTGGCGCACAGGTGGTGGGGTGATGAGGTCCTCTTGTGTCCTGAGGACCTCAGGTCTAAAGTGGACTTCATCCCCCGAGCAGCAGTGCGCCAGGAGGCACGTTTGCAGAGTGGTGTAAAAAGGGGGCGTAGCCTCGGACCACTCTCAGCAATCCAGCTGTGTGAGGCTTACTAGAGATAACAGGAGGGCTAGTTGGCCCCCAGGGACCCTCAGGAGGCAAGGGGACTTCATCCCCCAACCAAGAGCGCACCAGGAGGCACGTTTGCAGAGTGGTGCAGAAAGGGCACGTGGCCTGTGTCCATCTCTCAGCAGTCCCACTATCTGGGGCTCACTGGAGGTGTCAGGTAGGCTAGTTGGCCCCTAAGGACCGCCATCATCGAAGGGGACTTTAATCCCCATCCAAGAGCGTGCCAGGGAGTGCGTTTGCAGAATGGTGGGCAAAGGGGGCATGGCCTGCTATGAGAACTTACAAATGCTGCTGTGTGGGACTTACTGGAGGTAAAAGGAGGGGAATTTGGTTCCCAAGGACGTCCTTGGGGGCCAACTACCCCTCCTGTTACCTCCACTAAGTACCACAAAGTGGTATTGCTAGGAGGTCTTCGGAGACCACGCCCCCCTTTCTCCACCACTCTGCAAACGCATCTCCTGGCACACTACGGGTTGAGGGATGAAGTCCACTTTACTCCTAAGGGACTTTGGGGGCCAAGAAGCCCTCCTGGTACCTCCTGTAAGTCCTACGCAGCGGAATTCCTGAGCGCTGGTCGGAGGCCCAGCCTCCTTTTTGCACCACTCTGCAAACGCGACTACTACATTATAGTTATAAATTAGCATTTAAAAAACCTTAGAAATTCATTGAAAAAACCATAGGTTTCAGGGACGTTATAGTTAGTAATTACTATTAAAAAAACCTTTGAAATTCACTGAAAAAACCATAGGTTTCAGGGACGTTATAGTTAGTAATTAGCGTTTAAAAAACCTTTGAAATTCACTGAAAAAACCATAGGTTTCAGGGACGTTATAGTCAGTCTGACATTTCACTCGTTCAAAACCAGAGAAATTCAGCTTTTATAGTTAGCTGAGCTAACTATAACTCACGCCCGCAATGCACTGCTGATGACGTCACATATTACATCACTCATGACATGGTCAGTGACATCGCTGATGACATCACTCATGACATCACTGATGACATCATCCACTTAATATCTGATGCACCTCTTCACACCCTAATATAACCTTTGATACACCCACTCTAAAATACAGACTACCATTCTCGAAACCATAGACACACCAATACCAGTTAGTACATACCCGCTCACTGATTCATAGGTGTACACACATCCACTCACTCACCCATACAGTCACTCATTCACGCAGTCACTCATCTATACAGCCACTGATATATGCAATCATATACCCATACAGACACTCACACACTGCCACTCACCCATAGAGTTACTCACACACCTAGTCAGTCACACAAAGAATCAATCACATTGCCATTTACTCACCTATACAGTTATACACATACTACCTCACTTATTCATACAGATACTAACACATACTTACTCTCTTATACAATCACTGAGCCAAGCACACACTCATCCATACAGTCACTCTCACAATCCTCACTCTCACATATAGTAACTTATATACTCCAACACTTACATATACTGTTTTTCACAAATGTAGTTACTCACACATATACCACTGAGATATCTACTCACTCACGAACACAGCCATACGCACACTCACTCACCCATACAGCCCCTTGCAGATGCACTCATGAACCCTTACACCCATTGAATCACCCACTCACACATCCATGCAGGGAGTAACTCCCCCACCCCCACAGACAGTCAGGCACCCATACAGGTACTCAGACAACCAATCAGTTACCCATATAGACACTCATGTAGCTACTCACCAACTCATACAGCCACTTACACACCAACTGACAGACTGATACAGACATTCACACAGATTAGTCACTCACCCATACATTCACCCAGACACGTATAATCACTCACTTATTCAGTCACACACTGACTGAATCATCATATATATATCACATTCTTAAACTTTTTAGAAACACTCACAGACACTGGATGATGTCATCAGTGATGTCATTTGAGATGTCATCAGTGATGTCATCAGTGATGTCACTGACCATGTCATGAGTGATGTATTATGTGACGTCATCAGCAGTGCATTGCGGGGGCGTGAGTTATAGTTAGCTCAGCTAACTATAACGGCTGAATTTCTCTTGTTTTGAACGAGTGAGATGTCAGACTAACTATAACGTCGCTGAAACCTATGATTTTTTCTGTGAATTTCAAAGGTTTTTTAAATGCCAATTACTAACTATAACGTCCCTGAAACCTATGGTTTTTTCAGGGAATATATATATATTTGTAATTTTCAATGAATTTGTTTTTTCTAATAAATCCCATCAGTCACATCATTTATCCGAATTTCTGTAAGAAATCTTCAGGTAATGTTTTCAAGTTCAAGTGAAACATTTTTGACAAACTCTTGTATAACATCCTTATTTAAAGGTGCTCCTATGCTCTCACCATTCGATTTGAAGTCAGTTTTCCTCTGTATAGGAAAACAACTTAATAGGAGTGTGTTTTATAAAGAAAATATTTGTAGTATATATTATGTGAGTAATAATTTGGACATATGAATGCTTATAAAATGCACATATAGGGGTGTTTCAAAACATTACCCCTTACAGCATGAGTAATTTGGGCTTGGCATACCAATTTGTGTGTAAACATTTATGTCTAACACAAAATATGAGCATGTATTCCTACCAGCAAGTTTGCAAGTCCCCAATAGCCCACACAGAACTAAAGCTCTGATTTAGCTTTGCTGGATGGTTCTTCATCTCATAGAGTGGCAGAGGACATTACCTCTGCCACACTGATGAGGTTCCTTCTGATAGATTTAGAGATGACCACTGGCCCAGCTTTCCTCACTGTACCATCAGGGCCGGACTGGCCGTAGCGGGCACCGGGCATTTTCTCGGTGGGCTGGAAGGGTGGGGGGTGGTTTTGTTAAAGCGGGCTGGTTTTGCAGCAGTGCTGCAATATTGGCCCCCATAACAAAAGCGTCAGCTGTGCTTGATACTAGCACCCACCCCCGGGCCAGAACTTCTCTCAGTAGCAAACCCCTGCAATCCCCCACCACCGGTCAGTCGATCGAAATTACCAGGGCTGGTTCCCGTGTGTACCTTGAACAGAACTGCCATCTCATGTTCCCTTTAAAGTACAAAACGTTTGATGGAAGTCCACCCTCAATTTTGACAGCTGTACACCAAACTTCTAAGCATTTTTGTTTTTCAGAAACAAACTCCCAAAGCAGGAGTTTGTTTCTAAAAACAAAAACAGAATGACTCAACATCCTGGGAGTTTTTTAATTATTGCCGCCAGTGTAGCCTTCTCAATTGGGACATCGGAAGATGCTTTCCTGAGTCAGTAAGGGAAGCTCTGGGTATGCCTGTCTCTAAAGAGGCATGAAGACCGAGAGCTTTGTAGGCACTGTACTCCATCACATTTGCGAAGGAGTATCCTGCCCCCTAAACTTTGAATCAGGCCCTATTTCTTGACCATCCACTATCAGGAAATTTCTTCCATGTTTTCTCGGACCTTCACCCACATGATAACCGTATGGCATGCTTCATCTGGGAGGATGGTTAAAATTGCCTATGAGTAATATCCCACCACTCGTTGTGTTACCCATATGAATCCCAATATTCGGGGAGCACATGACGCCCTGCACTCCCCATATCTTGCGATGGGTAATGATTGAGGGTATGTATAGAGTGAATCATACGTACACATATCAAAGACATTAACCTTAGGAGACAAGGTATATAATTGGGAATTGTTTGTCCTGAGGAAAGTTGCATAATTAAAAACCGACTGAAACATGTTCACCTTTTTGATGAAGAAGCACAATCTAGGCTTTTGATGCATCATGTTTGTTTTTTACCTGCCAAGCGTACCCTGGAATAAAGAGTGTTGGGTATTACAAATAGGCAATTTTAACTATCCACCCAGGAGCCCCATGAGAAATTGTTTTTTTCTTTTGACACTTGATACTATCTTAGTGCTCTTTCTAAGAGTGAGGTTGAGCCCACCTAGTGGATACAGTTACATCGGGTGTGGACCCATTGAGGAACCACGCCACATGTTTATCATGTGGGTGAGGGCCCGAGTAAACAAAGAAGAAATTTCCTGACCCAAGAGTTTGGAAATAAGGAAATAGCAATCCTGTTTTAGAGTGATAGACCTTTCTGATGTAGACATAAAACCCAAGGGTAAGACAATGTTCTTTCCCGTAATAAATCCTTTGCCCTCCTTTTTTGACATTTGAGGACTAAGTGTTAGTCGTACCAAACTTCACGGTGTACTTTAGACGCAATTTTCGGTAGAGACACAGTAGGACAATGGTCGAGAGAGGTTATTGTCACCTTCTGATGCATCAAAAATAGAACGTCGATGAGCTCACGAATGAGGAAAGCTAGAAACGTAAACAGGATAAGCAAATAAAAGCCTAACAATTAGCCTGCACTTCCTAAACGTAATGATCCTGCTTACAATATAACCTCTGCGGGGGAAAGCTGGCGCCTGCATGCAGCATTTCATGGCACCGCTATTGAATATCAGGTTAAGACTTAACTGGGGGGAAAAAATAAAAAGAAGCTCTTTTGATTTCTGGGTGGTGAAAAACGATAGTAAACAGAATGATTGCTGAAGGTTAATTATTTAAAGCCAATCTGGGAATTAATTATCTGTAAGGAAAAGCTTGCTGTAATTGGCTTTATTTGATATCGGACTGTTGTTTGTATAACCAATTAGTGTTGGGTTGCAGCGTGCGCTTTTCATTTCACATGTTGACAAACCCCACTGTGTTTCCGCTAGCCCTCATTGCTTCTCTGATCAAATTCCTTTCTGAGAGGCAGAAAGTTAAAGGTCAGAATGAAGCACCTTACAGTCAAGTGCATCGAATGTGTCGGCAACAGCAAAGCCGCGTTAGCACTAAATGGGTTCCCACTGTACGTACCAGTGTCTAAAACCATTGCAAAGCATCAAACCTCATTCAAAGCCATTGCTAATCTGTGATTGTCCCTGTGAGTTAGTAATTGGTTTATGTCTGCTTAGTGTGGGATGTCATTTTTGGCCAAAAGTGCTCAATAAACCGGCAGCAATTTTTTTCCAACACAAACTAGTGTAGTCTCAGCCATTTCCCTATGGTCTTTATTCCTTAGCATGCATGTATCCAGATTGGGGGGTGTGGGGTGTATATGTGTGTGAGTGTCTGCGTGTCTGTCTCTATGGGAAATAGGCGCTACGCCAGAGCCTGCTTTATGAATTTACTAGCAATGAGATACTTGTCCAATGGAGGATTGACATCAGAAGTGGTTAAATAGCCAGACGGACAGCTTCAGGGCCAGATATAGGGCCAGGGATGACCAAAAAGCCATCCTCAAGGAGTAACCTTATTGCCCCTAGAAGGTGCAACTACTGCCTAATTGCTAGGGAATATTGACAGCAAATTACAGTTTGTCTAAAGTTGAAAAAATCCTGGCGCTCAGCATCCTCAGCCTCATGCTGCATTGATCAGTGAACCAGGGACAGTGACACATCTGGTTCAGTTTGTGACGCAGCTCCTACTGGGGCATTTTCGTATCATCAATGTGGCTGAATTATCAAACTTTGTAAGAGTACAAGGTCAGGTGATATACAATTGTCTTGTTGTCCTTATTTTATAAAAAATTGCCATTGTATTCTTATCGTGTACTTCACACTGTAAGAGGGCGTACTACCTAGTAAAAAAAAAAGCTACATTTAATTGTCGTGTTTAATATTTCGCTTTAGCTATTCCAGATGTCTACAGTGCAATCTGGTAGATCGTCGTAGAATACAGATCATTCAAGGTGAGTGATCCCTAAAGTATCGAAACTCACTCTTAGCAGGGTTTACTGCCAGCCTAAGGAATCAATGTCAACGGTAATCTGCAGGCTTCTCTTTAGAGTGCCCTCATGCCTCTTTAGCTCAAGGAGTTGGGGGTTTTTGGCAGGACACTGAAAGTCAATGATTTCAGTTCATGCAAAACATCTAAATGAAAGAGATTTAAAGGCCCCAGTTCTCTCCTTTTATAGTTTATTTAGGCTTCTTATAGGGCTCCTAGGAGCCAGAGTAGCCTTTATGTCTAAATGTGTACCATACTGCAGTGATTGAAAGCAGATCGTTTATGTAATTCTCACAAATGCTAGATGTTGTCCTTCTGGAAGCATTAACAGTTTCCATCTTTCTAAAGCCCGTGTCAAGTGCATGTGTTTCCTTTTGCTGCACACTATATGTTGTTGCTGCAGGATTTTGCTTTGTTTTTCAACTGAATATATTTGTTACACTTAATATAGTGCACAATACAACTGCACGGTATCATTGTGCATTTATGTTGTTGGATATGCTGCTCAGGAACGTTATCTTTTCTTTTAGCCAATACTTAGCTGCTAGTTGGAGATTTAAAAACACCTGCCTGCCATCGACACTAGAGGTTCGCTACCGGAGAGTAACATAGCAAGACCAGAAATACTCCTTCCAGGCGCGGGCTCCCAAAAGGCTCCGTTATCCATTGCTGCTTCAGTATTGACATCTGTTATTCTGTTTCAGTTGCCTTTTTTTGTTACTGACAAATGTAAACAGAAAGAAGATTGTGTATGAAGAGTTAGGTAAACCTCTGTAGCCTAGAAAGTTTAACATATTAAAAAACATTGGTTAGTTTGTATCTCTTATGCCCTCGTATACTGTTAGCCTATGAGCAGGCCCTCAGGATATCGCTTTTTCACAGGTTTTATGCAAAATAATGTAGAAAGCGCTATTCTCACGGTTTCAGAAACGCCGAGCATGAAAAATGTTTATTATCACATATTGTTTGCCCTTTGATCAAATGCTGCCAATACCAGCAACTGCCCCTCCTTTCAATCAATCAATCAATCATGTCACTTATAAAGCGCACTACATACCCGCGAGGGTCTCAAGGCGCTGGGGGAAGAGGGGGTGGTGCTGCTACTGATCGAAGAGCCAGGTCTTGAGTAGTCTTCTGAAGGCCAGTAGGTCTTGGGTCTGTCGGAGGTTGGTGGGGAGGGTGTTCCAGGTCTTGGCGGCGAGGTGGGAGAAGGATCTGCAGCCGGCGGTCGTTTTCCGGATGCGGGGGACTGTGGCGAGGGCGAGGTTGGTCGAGCGGAGCTGGCGGGTGGGGGTGTAGAAGCTGAGTCGTCTGTTGAGGTAGGCTGGTCCGGAGTTGTGGAGTGCTTTGTGTGCGTGAGTGAGGAGCTTGAAGGTTATCCTCTTGTTGACAGGGAGCCAGTGCAGGTCTCTCAGGTGGGGTGTGATGTGGCTGCGTCGGGGGATGTCGAGGATAAGACGTGCAGAGGCGTTCTGGATGCGTTGCAGCCGTCTCAGGAGCTTAGCCGTCGTTCCTGCGTAGAGGGCGTTTCCGTAGTCCAGCCTGCTGGTGACGAGGGCCTGGGTGACTGTTTTTCTTGTTTCGGTGGGGATCCACTTGAAGATCCTGCGGAGCATTCGGAGGATGTTGAAGCAGGATGAGGAAACGGCGTTGACCTGCTTAGTCATGGAGAGGGTGGGGTCGAGGATGACCCCTAGGTTGCGTACGTGGTCGGTGGGTGGCGGGGCTGTTCCCAGTGATGTTGGCCACCAGGAGTCGTCCCAGGCTGAAGGGTTGGAACCAAGGATGAGGACCTCCGTCTTGTCCGAGTTCAGCTTCAGGCGGCTGGTCCTCATCCATTCGGCGACGGCCTTCATTCCTTCGTGGAGGTGGGCTTTGGCGGTGTGAGGGTCTTTGGTGAGGGAGAGGATCAGCTGGGTGTCGTCGGCGTAGGAGATGACGTTGAGGTTGTGCTGTCGGGCGACGTGGGCGAGGGGTGCCATGTAGATGTTGAACAGCGTTGGGCTGAGGGAGGAGCCTTGGGGTACGCCGCAGATGATCTTGGTGGCCTTGGATCGGAAGGGGCGAGGCGGACGCTTTGTGTTCTGCCGGAAAGGAAGGATGTGGTCCAGTCCAGGGCCTTCTCTTGGATCCCGGCGTCGTGAAGGCGTGTTCGTAGTGTGTGGTGGCAGACCGTGTCGAAGGCGGCTGATAGGTCCAGGAGGATGAGGGCTGCTGTTTCTCTGTTGTCTAGCAGGGTCCTGATGTCATCGGTGGCGGCGATGAGGGCGGTTTCGGTGCTGTGGTTGCTGCGGAAGCCGGACTGGGAAGGGTCCAGGATGTTGTTCTCCTCGAGGTAGCGGGTCAGTTGTTTGTTGACGATTTTCTCGGTGACCTTCGCGGGGAACGGGAGCAGAGAGATGGGTCGGAAGTTCTTGAGGTCCTTGGGGTCTGCCTTGGGTTTCTTGAGTAAGGCGGTGATCTCGGCGTGCTTCCAGCTTTCCGGGAAGGTTGCTGTCTCGAAGGAGATGTTGATTATTTTCCGGAGATGGGGTGCGATGGCTGTACTGGCTTTGTTGAAGATGTGGTGAGGGCACGGGTCTAGCGGTGAACCGGAGTGGATGGTGTTCATGATCTCGCTGGTGTCCTCGTCGTTGATGTTGGTCCAGGAGAGCAGGTGGTTGGTGGTTGTGGGGGCAGTGGTCTCGGTGGTTGCCGGGGCGGTCGTGGTGTTGAAGCTGTCGTGGATGTCGGCGATTTTGCGGTGGAAGGAGGTGGCCAGTGAGTCGCACAGGTCTTGCGATGGCTGGATGTCGTTGGTGTTGGAGCTGGGGTTGGAGAGTTCCTTCACGATGTTGAAGAGCTCTTTGCTGTTGTGTGCGTTGTTGTCTAGGCGGTCTTTGAGTGAGGCCCTTTTGGCAGATCTGATGAGGTGATGGTGATTGCGGGTGGCGCTCTTGTGGGCGGCGTAGCTGTCCGCTGTCCGTTTGTGGAGCCAGATCTTCTCCAGTTTTCGGCATGTTCGTTTGGAGGCCTGGAGGTCTTCGGTGAACCAGGTGGCTTTCTTGCTGGTGTGGCTGTTGGGCGGATTCTTGAGCGGGGCGAGGGTGTTGGCGCAGTCGTCGATCCACTGTCTGAGGTTGCGGGCGGCGGTGTCGGGGTCGGAGGGTTCGGCGGGTGGGCTCAGGGCGAGGGTTGTGGTTAGCTGGTCTTCCGTGACTCTGCTCCAGCAGCGGCGAGGCATTTGTTCGGTGTGGTGGTGCGTGGTGGGCTTCCTGTAGGTGAAGTGGATGCAGTGGTGGTCAGTCCAGTGGGGTTCGGAGGTGTGGTTGAAGGAGACGTGTGGGCTTGCGGAAAAGATGGAGTCTAGCGTGTGGCCGGCGGCGTGGGTGGGTGTAGTCACGAGCTGTCTGAGTCCGAGGGTGGTGAGGTTGTCGATCAGGGTGGTGGAGTTGGTGTCCTTGTTGTTCTCGAGGTGGAAGTTCAGGTCCCCGAGGAGGATGTAGTCCGTGGAGGCGATGGCGTGTGTGCTGACGAAGTCAGCGATGGAATCGCTGAACTGTGGTCGGGGTCCGGGGGTCTGTAGATGAGGGTTCCTCTGAGGGTGGTGTTGGGATCGGTGTGGATCTGGAAGTGCATGTGTTCGGCGGTGCTGAGGGTGTCGTCGGTGTTGGTTGAGACTCTGAGGGTGTTCCTGTGGACGATGGCGATGCCTCCTCCGACTCCGTTGGTGCGGTCCCTGCGGGTGATCTTGTATCCGTCCGGGATGGCAATGGCGATGTCGGGGGCTGAAGCGGGATTCAGCCAGGTCTCCGTCAGGAATGCGACGTCTGGGGAGGTTGAGTCGAGAAGGTCCCAGAGTTCGATGGCATGTTTGCGGGTGGAGCGGGTGTTGAGGAGGATGCATCTGAGGTAGTTGGGTTCTTTCCTGGGCGGTGGTTTGGCGGGGCGGGTGCTGGCAAAGCTGCAGTTCCGGCAGGTGAAGGGCCCTTGGGTGCGCTTCGGGGTGGCCTGGTAGCAGGCGTGATCTTTTCCGGGGTTGAGTACGTGGAGGGTGCTGGCGTCGTATTGGCGTCTGTTGATGTGGCGGGCGCGGGGGATGCCCGGACCAGGGGGTCTGGCGCTGGGCGCGGCCACGGCGCGGACGGGCGCAGACGGGCTTGCCTTAGGCGCGCCTTCGGCGCGCCAGCGGCGCGGCCGCGCCGCGGCCGCCATAAATGGGGCGGGGGGAGGGAGGAGCAGGGAATGGGGCAGCGAATGGGCAGTGAGGGGGCGGGGCCGCAGGGCGCAGCGGCGGGAAACAGGCACAGAAAGGAAAAAACAATCACAATCAGGGGCAGCAAGGGGGCACAGAAAGGAAAAACGATCACAATCAGGGGCAGCAAGGGGGCACAGAAAGGAAAAACGATCACAATCAGGGGCAGCAAGGGGGCACAGAAAGGAAAAAACGATCACAATCAGGGGCAGCAAGGGGGCACAGAAAGGAAAAAAACGATCACAATCAGGGGCAGCAAGGGGGCACAGAAAGGAAAAAACGATCACAATCAGGGGCAGCAAGGGGGCACAGAAAGGAAAAAACGATCACAATCAGGGGCAGCAAGGGGGCACAGAAAGGAAAAAACGATCACAATCAGGGGCAGCAAGGGGGCACAGAAAGGAAAAAACGATCACAATCAGGGGCAGCAAGGGGGCACAGAAAGGAAAAAAACGATCACAATCAGGGGCAGCAAGGGGGCACAGAAAGGAAAAAACGATCACAATCAGGGGCAGCAAGGGGGCACAGGAAGGAAAAAACGATCACAATCAGGGGCAGCAAGGGGGCACAGGAAGGAAAAACGATCACAATCAGGGGCAGCAAGGGGGCACAGAAAGGAAAAAACGATCACAATCAGGGGCAGCAAGGGGGCACAGAAAGGAAAAAACGATCACAATCAGGGGCAGCAAGGGGGCACAGAAAGGAAAAAACGAGCACAATCAGGGGCAGCAAGGGGGCACAGAAAGGAAAAAACGAGCACAATCAGGGGCAGCAGCAGGGCACACAGACGGAGCTGTGTGGTGGGGGAGCGACCTACCAGTCAAGGTCAGGGGTCAGGGGTCGCTCCTTTGGGGCAGAAGAGCATCGCCCCCTGCTGGCAGCGCTGCACAGGTGAAAAATAAAATGATAATAAATAGAATTGGAGACTTGGCTTTTCCGACAATCTGCATAGGTCTTATCCGTAGGTGCCGCCTACTCTTTTAGCGCCGGGACACCCTTGGGAGTAGCTGTGCACTAATAACATAACATAACATTTATTACCATTTTAGTTTTCCCTTTCCCCAGCCCAAGATGGTTTTTGGCTGCGGGACCATTGCTGCTGGCTGGCAGCAGGGGAGTGGTGCTCACTCCAACACTTTACACTGAGCATGTCACTTTGGCCGGCTTTCTTGTGACTGCCAGCCTGACATGCGCAGTGAAAACCTCTCCACGCAGCTGTCTTAGACAGCTGGGTGGAGAACAGGCACACAGTGTCTGTAGGAGCATTGAGGCAGCCTGCTCCAGCCAATCCCGATGCTGCTCTCATGCTGCTGAACATTATCAGCAGCAAAAAAGCAGCGTCTGAATGGATGCAGAGAATACAACTGCTTCAAGCTTCCAGCGCTGAGGTATTGAAGCAGAGGACCGGAGGAGGCGAGCCAGCGGGCTGGGTAAGTACTCACTCTGCCTGTTATTTTATCTCTTTCTGCTCATTTTGGACCTTTAATTTGCCTCTTTCTCCTCCTTTCTGACCTTTATTTTTCCTCTTTCTGCCCGTTATATTTCCTCTTTCTGCTTGTTTCTGACCTTTATTTTGCCTCTTTCTGCTCATTTCTGCCTGTTATTTATCCTCTTTCTGCTCGTTTCTGACCTTTATTTTTCCTCTTACTGCTCGTTTCTGACCTTCATTTTTCCTCTTTGTGCTCATTTCTATCCTGGCTCCTCGACGGAGATCTCACATCCACAGCACCCAGATACCCATAGGGGTGACAGTGCTGCGCTATACAAATGCTCATTGATTGATTGACCATGTATGATTGCACCCACCCACCACCCATTTGCCTGCCTCACCATTCTCTGGGTTGCCATACGCCGCTGGCCAATCCATTGGCTGCAAGTACAGCACATCATGTGTGCCCTTTTTTAGGTTGAGCTAGACAGCGCAGGCGCTGTCTCTTCGAGGCCGGCTGTAATCAGTCTGTGGGCTTCAAGTCTATCCCCTTTCTTGCCATTGCTTTTCATTTGTCTATGTCAGTGTCATTTTAAAATCCTTGCTTGCTAGTGGTCAGTCCTGTCTTTTTGTACCTCTTTTCTCTCTTCTGTTCCTCCCACAGTGCAGGGACTTAGTCCTGTCTCATTCCGCTATGGTTCTTTATCTGTTCTTTGGGGGACTATTTTTTTCTTGGTTTCCTGCTCTGTTGCTGTTTGTCTGTGTTTAGCTTCAGCACTCTAGCTTGCTTACATTCAAATATGACATTTTTCTTCCCACATCCTCTTAATGCCACAGTTATGTTACTGCTGCCTCTTTTATTGCTGTCTACCCTACCGTGGCTCCTGCTCCATTGCTTGTATTTTCTTTTATTAGGCTTTCTGCACTTTTCGATGTCCGCCGTCAATTTTGGCTTTTTCTGTTAGAATATTCGTTAGGTTTGGGCTTCCTTTTAAGCGGACTGGGCTTGTTTTTGTTTTTTTGGGGCAGTGCAGCATCCTGCTCCTCATTGCCGTCCTGCCTCCAGGCGCCATGATAAACTTTTAGAATTAACAACAACACGGGCGTCATGCTTTAGGTTGCAGCACGACGCCCACTTTTCCATTTTAAGACTGCTTCATCGCTTTCCTGGGCGCCGCGCTAAACTTTCTCCACTCACTTACTCCGCCCCCACAGCAGTAAGGGTCACAGTGGCAATACTTTTTTTCAATGTGCGTCTACTGCTGATTAGGAATTACTGTTGTATAATTCTTAAGAAACATTCAGCTTCGGCCACTACATCTTAGTAAACATTAGTTCCAAGATGGCAGCCCTGTTAACCCCTTCGGTGCGCGGCCGATTTTCGCCCTGTGCGGGGCGTTTCATTAAGCGGGCGGGTTCATGACGAGCTCAGCTCGTCATGCGCACACGAGCACTGCGCAGCATGACGAGCTGAGCTCGTCATGAGCACCGAAGGGGTTAAAGTGAGTCTAGATGTGGCCTGCACACATTTCCTTGCTCTCTGTCCACACAATAGTGACTTGTTTGAAGCAGACCATGGGTGGGAGGTGTTAAAAAGAGGCGTCAGGCATCTCAGAGGTATCTATTGGTTTTACTGTGAGGTTTAGGAAGGTAGTACTGACAGCCACTGTTGCCTTGAACTGTAAAGATATTTCTAATTTCATTCTAACAACAACGTGCGCGCCACGCTTAATATTTTAGCAGAAGCCCGCTTGACTGGCTGACTTTGCCAATGCTTGTTAACGTTATCGTGCTCCATGAGAGTGTATGTATAAGCAAGCCATCTCCCCTCCTCCCTCATCCTTACTTGCATCCGCCTCCCACACCACTCCCACATCCAGGCTGCTTCCACCTGCTCATTGCCCCCGTAAGAACACTTAAGATGCTTGCACTCAGAGCCCTGGACTTTCAAAGAGACCCCAGCGCTATGGATGTGTGCTTACACAGCATCATCAACAGTGTAGAACAGGCTGGCTCCCTCAAATAACTCTGATAATAGCCACACTCGGGCCCTGGATGGGTCCATTTCCCAAAATAGCCTCAGCATCCCTCAGGGCGCCTAGCAGCACTTGTGTGACACCAGGCCAGGGCATCTGCACTCAGCATACCTACAGACCGAAGTTTGCCTTACAGGAGTGGTCCTACTGCCTTGCAGGTAACCTACCTATAGATCCTCCCTGGCTGGTGTGTGTAAGGATAACTAGAAGAACTTGGGACGCTCTGGCTGCCTGCATTCTCCCTGTGTTGACATTTCTGTATCCTGACTGTGTTTCAAAGTGTTTTGAACAAACTGAAAGTTCACATCCTAGCACTATATCAAACACCTCTTCAAACACCACTGTAAGGTTCGCAGCTCAGACGTCGACATGACAATACCACAGGGTTGTTTTAGTTTAAAAAGAAAAGCAAACTCAATTATTACAACTTCCCCTTCTTAGAAGGGAGACTATCTGTTTTTTACAGCTAAAATGATAATTTTGATTATTATTATTTTTTAAATAAATCTTTTTTATTGAAATCAAGACATGATCGATGAAAATATCACGGTACATGTACATTGGCAATATTGTTACACTACAAATGTTACTTAAGACATAGCGGTCATAAAACAATACTTTCAGTCCCCTTTTAGACACATTCAGGTCCCATTTACAATATCTTCTCTCGATCTTGGAGGTTCACATATCTCACCTCTGTGAATGTTCCAATGTCCCCAGACTTGCGTCCATTGATTCGGGCACCCCCTGGCTTCATATGTGGACTTTTCCGTGACCATACACCAGTCCATGTCTTTGCCCCAGTCCTCAATACCCGGTGGGCTCTGAGCCCTCCACAATCTCGCAATATTGCGTTTTGCCACCACCAGCCCCAAGGTAACCCAAGTACGCTCCCTGGAGTTTAGGTCGGTAGGGCCCCAGATGTTTAGGAGGGCCAATTTAATGTTACAATCTATCTGCTGCCCCAACACTTCTTCCATAAGGTTCGCTACCGCCTCCCAATATCTCTGGATAGTCGTGCACTCCCATAGTGTATGGACAAAGGATCCCTCCTGCCCACACCGCCTATAATTTTGATTTTTAAGAGCTAACGAAAGACACACAATAGCCCAAAAAAATAACCACTGAGCACATAAACTAAAGTAAAATGGAAAGGTGTACAGTACTCCCCCATTACATTTTTTTCTGAAAAGAAACTGAGGGGATGAAGCTGCAACAAAAGGAAAAGGAAAATAATTTGAAATGCAAGCAATACTTTGTCTTAATAGAAAATTTATTTATTCCAGAAAGCATCAGATTTGTACAGAGACCTTTTTAATTTCTGTCCTAAAATACTGGTTATTAAATTAAATGAACATCAAAAGGTACATATTCCCACTTTGTCCCTAATGACCTCCCTCAAGATTTTCCCAAATATTGCCATGTTTACTGGCAGAGTGTATGGCACTGTGCGCTTCCAGGAGTTTCAATTGTAGGGGGTCCTATGAACACCTGTTATACAGTTTGTTGTGCTCGTCCAACAAACTTGCCAACATTTAGAACACACAAGATTTTTTGCCGCATTAAAAAGGACAGGGGCGACAGAGAAAGCTGACAAATTGTATTACACAAAGGAACATTACTATATAAGAGAAAAAAATAACAAACATTTAAGATTTGGCTATTGTTATAATTCTTTTTTAATACAACAACGATCATAGTTATACATTCATCGCACATATTCCCATACAGTCAAACAGTGAACCAGCCAAATCAAACCGTAGTAAAAACAGCAGTGTAGGCAAAGTAACTTTAAAGAGTTACTTTTACCTATCTGCTTATTTATACATTTTATATTGTGAACATGGCTTTGAAATGCAGCAGAGCTTTACAAAGAAAATATTCTGAAAGATGCCTGATGAGTTTTAGAAGATCACAAATGGAAGATACACAAGACACTGGTTACCCCAGAGTGCAACTCACAAGAGGAAACGTTAATCACTACATATCAACAGTGGTACAGAGATTCAAGGCCTACAGCTTTTTATTAGGGTGTAGGGTAGCATTTTTAGGGCTCACCTAGGCAGCGCTTGCGCTGTCTTTGCGAGAAATGCTGTATTCAGGATATAGGCGTTAAAAGCCCCGCCCATTTTCTAGGACTGCCGCTGTTACATGTGTTACTCAGAGCTTGTGAGAACTATTTCTTTCTTTAAGTTGGAGCACTGGAGACCAGTGCTCATGGTTTACAGAGCTCTGTTCTAAACAGGGCTGTTAATCTTGCTCTTATCTTGCCACATTTGCTGTGCATCAAAGACAGAGGTCTGTTTTGGCTGCAGCTGTCTCCTCCACCCTCCTGCTTTTGAAACACATGGCATGGCGTCACGGTCCCTGCCTTTCCATGGCTAGTGCCACCTCTGTATCAGAGCTCAACAAGCATTTGCAATGCAATAGGTCTCACATTTGCGAGAGTTTGAGCTATTGGCATTGTAAATGACAATGCCTTTTATTTATGTGTTTTGAAAACCTACAAGAGGTGTTTAAACATGCAATTTGTACTTATAGTCACTGCTTACGAGAAGCAAGGCTGGCAGTGACTGCGCCTCTTTTAGTTCCAGCCTTGCTTCTCGTAAGCAAGGACTTTAAGTACAAAGTGCGTGTTTTCGCACCGCTTGTAGGTTTTCAAAACACATAAATTAACGGCATCGTCATTTACAATGCCAATAGCTCAAACTCTTGCAAATTCAAGACATATTGCATTGCAAATGCTTGATTTGCTTGCTGCCTTCTGTTAGACCTGGCACCATTGGCGTAGGTCTCCCTTCCATTTTTTACCTTTACCTCCTGTGTTTTGCTGTATGTTGGACTCCATTTTTGCTGGTCTAGATGCATTGGGCACTTTGCCACTGCTGTTCAGTGCCAAAGTGCAAGTGCTCCCTTTGTAAATTATTGTTATGGATTAGTGATTCCATTATTGGCTTATTTGATTTACTTGTCAGACCCTAGTACAGTGCACTATGTGTGCCCAGGGCCTGTAAATCAAATGCTGCTGGTGGGCTTGTAGCACTGATTGTGCCACCCACAGAAGCAGCTTGTAAAATGTTACTCAGGCCTGCCATTGCAGAGCCTGTGTGCAGTCTGGGACTGCCATGTCGACTTGGCAAGTGCACACACTTGCCAGTCCCTAAACCTTCCCTTTTCTACATATTAGTCACCCCGAAGGTAGACCCAAGGTACCCCTGTGGGCAGGGTGCATTGTATGTGAAAGGTAGGACATGCCCAGATGTGTGTGGCATGTCCTGATAGTGAAATACTGGCAATTTCGTTTTTCACTATTGCAAGGCTATCTGTTCCCATAGGACAGAATGGGGAGTTTGTTTATAACATCTTATAAACATAACTGACGCTGGGAACAAGGTAGAAAAATAAAGTTTAATATGCCTGAACTCAGAATGTTAAAATGCATCTTTTAGTGAGGGTGATTTTAACATTCTGTGTTTGAAAATACCACTTTTAGGAAGTAGGTATTTTCTTGCCTAACCATCCAGTGTGCATCTGCTAGGTTTGTGTATTGCATGTCTGGCTTTTGGATGACAGGGGCTGGAGAGGGGCAGTGGCTCCAGAAGTCTGATGAGTCAGGGCTGGGCTGAATAGACCTGGGCTGCATTTAGAGTAGGGGGAGGAGATTTCCTTTCACCTGCATGGGCCTGGTCTGCCTTCAACAATGCTGTCTCCACCTCCTGCCAGGAAGCTGCACCAGTGAAGGCAGAACTGGTTTTGACAGGGTAACCAACGCTCTCTGCCTTCAGAGAACAAAGGATTTTGTGGTATAAATATTGGGGCCCAGAACTTTAGATGACTTCTGGGAAATCGAGAGGAACCTTTGCCAAGGAGAAGAGCCGGATAAGCTGAGGAGGATTACTGCCCCTGTGCTGTTTGCTGTTTAGGGTTGGCCTGCAGTGGCTGCTTGCTGCCAAGGAAAGGAGAAAAAGGACTTTGCTGTTTGCTTTGTCACCTGCTTGAAGAAAAAATCTCCAAGGGCTTGAAACTGAGCTTGCCTCCTGTTCTGAAGTCTCAGGGACACAAAGACTTCATCCCTTCTGTCTCTCTGCATCTGGCACTGCTGTTTCAGCTGCCACAGAAGGAAATTGCAACACTGACGCCGGCAAGCGACGCCATAACCTGCACCGAAGCCGTGGGCACCGCTCGTGAAGAGCACGATGCACCGCCCCGTAGGCCCGACGCTTGCTGACGCCATGCCGCATCGACTCCGAAGCCGTCAGCGAGGCTGCTGCCTGCACCGGAGCCGAGGACACAGCTCGTGACATCCACAACGCAACGTCCCGACTCGCTCCGCAGCATTGACGCCGGTGCTTCATCAACGCAGAGCCGATCCTCGACGTGGGTGACTCCTGAATTCATCGACATCGCACCGTCGTAAGGAACCGCTGCCTCGCCGCCATTCGTGAAGACACCTTCCCAGCACAGTAAGGAACCGACATCTCACCTCCCCTGCTCTGCAGTAAGGACCAGAGGCATCACCTCCCCTGGAACCGACATCTCACCTCCCCTGCTCTGCAGTAAGGACCAGAGGCATCACCTCCCCTGGGGTCGTAAGGAACCGACGCCGCAGGCACCAACGAAGCATCACCTCCCCGATGCCGTGCACCATCTTTGCTTTCATCAATTCCAAGGTACTGTGGGTCTGCTTGACTCCGGGCCCGACGCCGTGCACCTCGTGGTCGGCGCCGTTCTTAGGGATTTTCATCTGTCACAACGTCATAATAACTCCAGGTGGAGTTATTTGTTGCTAGAAGCTTGATTTCAGTGTATAACCTATTTTTAAGGATATTTTTGATACTGTATTGTGGATTTTTGTCGTTTGGTCTTGTTTTGGTTTAGATAAAGATTACTTATTTTTCTAAACTGGTGTGGTGTCCATTTGTAGTGTTTTCACTGTATTACTGTATGTGTTCACAAATGCTTTACACACTGCCTCTAAGATAAGCCTGTCTGCTCGTGCCAAGCTACCAAGGGGTGAGCAGGGGTTATTTTAGGAGTATATCCCACTTACCCTGACTAGAAGCAAGGGTCCCTATTTGGACAAAGGTACCTACCTCTGCCAACTAGAGACCCCCATTTCTAACACCTTCCAACTAGGTCTCACTAGGAGCACGACTTGGAAAAACTGTGCATACCGACAGGTAGAGTGCTGTATGAGGGCTCAATGAGGTGCATCCATATGCTGACCTCGACGTAGCACAACAACACAGCCTTTCTTTTGCCTTTCGTTTGCGTTCCTCCCAGCTCTCGAGTGATGGAGGGAGAGAGATTGTTAGCAGGGATGTCTGGTTTTTTTTTATTTGAGAAGCTTATCTCAGAAATACATTAATGGTACCAGAAAAAACGAGCATATGAAGTTTTTTCACTTTTCAGTACTGGTGAAGAATGCAACCACAATTTGATTTTTATGTTTAGCACCATTGATCATACACCAGATAAGTTTATGATTTCCAATTTTGTTAAAGAAATTCCTGAAAAACACCCTTATATTATCAATTGAACAGAGGCATATCAACAAGATTTACTCAAATATTTCTACCTTCAATTTAAACAATCAGATGGTTCTTTCATCAATGTGATTTCTGGTTCAGGCAACCTAAATTTCTGCATGGAAAGGTTTGGGCAAACCATAATAGCTTGTAGTCCCTTCTAATTATATGCGATTGTAATTCCGACCGATACCTTTAATGCTTTTTGGGTGTAGAGTGGTCCAGCATTATCCATACTTTGCTATTTAAGAGAACATTCCCTTTACATTCAGTTATCTGCTGCACAATAATGACGTCATCATCTTTTACATACAAGCTTGATTTGTTCATTATCAAGTTACTTTCAATACAGATTTTATTCCACAATGAAGTATAACAGTTCCCTACATAGTTTGTGAATGCCCAATTCCTCCGTTTCTGTTAGGAGTGCAGCAGGTGCAGGGGCACTGTGGCACGGAGTGCGAGCCATTCACTTCGCCACAGTTAGGGTATGATTTTCACTGTCAAATAAGGTGCTCAATTTACATCACCCTTGCCACGCCTCTGTTCATGGTGCACAGATAATCAGCCCCAGAACGAAAGTAGCCAGGAAATACGATGGACCAGAGGTGGGTGCTCAGGAGCATGAGAAAGAAAGTTGTGTTAAGGGAAGCTTGGTAAATACACTGAAGTTGCTTCCAGCAGCTGTTGCACGGAGGAAGGCCATTGAGTAAAAATATAAACATGATATTTTGAACGGATATGAGTACACATAATATAAACAAAAACAAAGCTGGAGACTAAGGCCCCAATTACAATAACAACACCATCTATCCCTCATGGCTGGATCGTTTAGTGATATTGTTTAGGATGGCTTTTGCCTAGACCAGTGTCTCTCCTCTCCCTTTGTTATCCTTGGTGCTGCATCTGCATTACCTGTTATTGCATCTTCGCTTCTCTCTTGCGGCTGTCAGCATTCCTCTCTCCTTTGTCCCCCGAGCTGATCAGAGACTTTAGCCCCATAGCTTTTACTTTTGGAGTTTGCCTCATGCATTGAATCACTTCAGCCAATGCAAAAACAACAAGGTGATGGAGGGCAATATGAAAATCCATCTTGACCCTGTTCCTCATGGGAACATTCCAGCCCGAACTGCTAGGCCAAGTCCTCCCTGAACCAGAACACAAGCAACCCAGGACTGGTTTCTCCCTAGTTAGGGCTCTTCAGCCAGGTATAGCTTTGCTCCGGTGGCACAGTGAGCCCGGGTCCCCCATCTGGGCATAGACAGGGCACTTAGGGCAGCAAATGGAAAAACAACAAGGTGATGGATGGAATGATTGAATTAATCTCAGCCACTGGCATCAAGACTGATTTGCATATGGCTGCTGACGATGCATGGGTGGCAAAAAAGAATGAATTGGGATTATGCCCGAGCGATTGCCAGTGGCTGAGATTAATTCAAGCATTCCATCCATCATCTTGTTGTTTTTGCAAATCACTTCAGTCACTGGAAGAGACAAGTCCATTTCATCTACCTGACTTCCTATCCTGTCACTTGTCTGAGAAGCATTCCGGGGCTCTCCTATGCCCTTTGCTGTGAAGAACTGGTGGATGGTGCCGGAATGTGGCAAATGTGCAGATGAGACGTTGCCGCAGAGGGTTTCTGATGTTTATGCAGATGGAGTTAGTACTGGGAACTTCAATATTGAGTTCTCAGCATTGGTAAACATAGATTCCTTGGTGCCAAACCTTGGTGACCAAATCCGAGTAGCTACAGATGAACCTATATTGAAGGGATGGGTAGCTAAATCCTTCCAAGTTACATTACTAATGCTTAATTGAATGTACAACATTCCCATGGAACAGCTTGCATCTTTTTAGATTGGAAAATTTGAAAACCTAATAAATGTGAGTAAAATAAATCTGAGCAAAAATGCTGCAAAAACACAATTGTGTGCCGCAAAATTTCCTTTTTTATGCTGCAAAATGTACTAATCCATGCCGCAATTTCCAGGGAGGGGGGATATGTTTAAGTCTGAAGGCAAAAAAGTACAATTTCCTAATGACTTTGGACTTTTCTCCATACTTGCATTTGCTTTGAAAAATTGAGGTATTATGCACAGGGACGAAAAGACGGCCCACTTCTGTACTGTTTTCAAGAGCAGTTGCCACTACCTTTTTTATGCTGATATGGATGCTAATTTAAGTGGCGTGTGCGGTGATTTTCCAAAACATCCTGGCTGCAGATCACTCCACACTAAGCACGTTTACTGCTACATTTTCATGCATGCAAACCATATTCTGTACAGACATCGGATTTCCATTCCAATTTACCATGTACCACTGCCTTTGAATGAGAAAGTTTGAATTGGTGGGGGCCAGCGATTGGGATGGAAAGCTGGAGCTTTGTGACCGAGCGTTGGAACATGAAGGTGGGAGGCATCTGTTTCAAAAGGATCATGATGGAGTGGGGCACTGTGGCAAGGACTGTTGCAAAGATTGGACAGGTGACTGGTTGGAGCAGGGGATGGTCAGGAGCTCTCAGACATGACAGGGGAGATGTTAGTCCATGCAGATGTTGGTGGGGAGGAAGGGGGCAATATGACTTGGGACGTGGCAAGGGTGGAATTTCCAGGGAAGACTCCTAGAGTCCAGGTCTATCTCCAGCTAGGGCTCTCGCCGGACCCAGTGCAGTCCACTCCCAATTAAGCAGCTTGGTCTCCTTGACCGTTTCCTATATTCTCTTGTCTCAGCTCATTAGCTATGCTTTAGAACATCCTCACTGCTCTGTAGACACGGGACAAATAACACTATACATTAAAAGGCATTAAATAATGTGTTACCGGCACTTTGAAGGGCTTTGATAGTTTTGTTACAGTGATAAATGGTTCAGTATGAGAAGGAGACAATATGTTATTTGATGTTTTTTACTCTAAAACAATCAACTACTATTAGAGGCCAGGCCACTGTAAAAAGGGGCAAGGTCTTTATGTATATCACAATATTGTATAAAGAAATCTCTTATGACATAAATATTATGCCCTAAATATTGTCCCATTTTGTGTAAATTTCCTATTAGTAACTCAATACTTTTATAGGCAATATTTAGAACACATTTATATCAGACACTATTCTGACCACGAAATTCTGGTAGAATACCCCATACAGCTTGAGGAATAAAAAGTTAACACTTCATTTTCTGTTCTGCAGTGCTAGCTACTGCATGGCCTTAGAAAGAAAAATACAAGTTTTCCTGATAAACTTAAAAGAACTTTGGCAGCAACATAATGACACACTTGTATACAATAGGATGGTCATTGTATCTTTTAAACTCTGAACATTAATTATTGAGATTAAACAAAAAACAAATTTAGTAGATCTAATGAAGATCATTGAAAACATTTTCTATTTCTTCTGAGTCCATTCCATATTTAACCATGTTAGGAATTTCTGCCTCTTAATTTATGATTCATGGGCCTGATTCACAGAACTAACTTACGTCAAAAACGTAAAGTTAGTACTTTTTGGCATTCACAGAATACACTTACTCATTTTGGTATTCACAGAATGAACTTACTCATTTCGGTATTCACAGAAGTTAGTAGTCCTAACTTTAGGACTCCTAAATGCCTTCTGTGAATACCGAAAGTCTTAAAGTTAGGATTTTTTTCAGTTTAGGAGTAGTAAAGTTAGGACTCCTAACTTTAGGACTCCTAAATGCCTTCTGTGAATACCAAAAGTCTTAAAGTTAGGATTTTTCTCAGTTTAGGAGTAGTAAAGTTAGGACTCCTAACTTTAGGACTCCTAAATGCCTTCTGTGAATACCGAAAGTCTTAAAGTTAGGATTTTTCTCAGTTTAGGAGTAGTAAAGTTAGGACTCCTAACTTTACTACTCCTAAACTGAGAAAAATCCTAACTTTAAGACTTTCGGTATTCACAGAAGGCATTTAGGAGTCCTAAAGTTAGGACTACTAACTTCTGTGAATACCGAAATGAGTAAGTTCATTCTGTGAATACCAAAATGAGTAAGTGTATTCTGTGAATACCAAAAAGTACTAACTTTACGTTTTTGACGTAAGTTAGTTCTGTGAATCAGGCCCTAAGTTTTTATGTCCTGTTGTGGATGATATCACACCACCCACGACCGGGAACATGAGTACCCATTAAAAATTAACACACCATCTGAGTTAAATAAGATGGGTACAATCATATTGTTGATCTCTCAATTGACGGATTTAATTTTGAAGAGAATCCCCACTATGTTATAGCTTTCATTTTATTTCAACAAGCCTGCCAAGGGTCCCTTAAAGCCAGTATGGTGTTTTTCAGTTACTCTTGAAGCCTTAGATGTGGCACTTAAAGATAAAGCTGGATATAGTAGCCACCAAGGTCACTTTACCTCTGAGATGAGGACGATTTTGTCACCTTGTCCTGGCCCCATGTCCTATATTTATGCATAATCCTTTTTAGCTCTTGGGTTCTCCAGTGGGCAAAGGCAGCAGGTTGTAGTCAACAAGGACTCTCACCAGCTAAGGCTCCCACAGGGTACAATGCTATACTCTATCTGTAGGAAAGTGGATTATTGTTTGGGGTGGACACATGCCAACCTAAAGGGATAAGGCCACCACGTGCCAGATGTCATATAAATTAAACAAAATAAACCTATGCTCAATCCCTGGTAATGTGACACAAAGCAGTCAGGCTTAAATTAAAGGCAGTGTATAAAGTATTTAAGCAGTGCATACACTGTAGAAAAGGTCACACAAAACACACAAAAAGTTACAATACACGAACACAGTAAAGCTCCACAACCAATTTAAAAATAAAGAAAACATATTTACTAAAAAAAAACAAATAGACAAAATCCAATAAAGTGAACGGGAGATATTGATTTTAAAAAGTTTAGGTATAAATAGTGCCAAAAAGCACAAAGCACCAAATATACTTAATAGAAGAGGTAGGCCGGGACCTAGGTGCAATTTGAGGCTGACCGCGATGGAGCCCTGGTCAGATACGCAAAGTGGATTGGTCTTGGTGAATGTCTGGAAGTCAAAATGTTTATAAGTCCCATGTCAGAAACTGACTTTGTCATTTTTTGTCAAAAAGTATTGCAATTTCTTCCAAGTCCCAACACAGATACTTTTTGAAAAGAAACATCCTCCCTGTGCAACCCGTGGTTGAAGCTCTTGTGGACCGGATACATGAAGCAGGTTGGTCCAGTTGAAGTTCTTGATCTTTGGGGATTTCTTGCTGAAAACTTCTTAAGTCTCAACGCAGATGGGGAGCGTGGCCAGGCTGCCGACCAAGATGTCCGCGCAGGCTGAAGCTCTGCCAGACGATCCCAACAACTGCATCCTATCCTGTCCTAAGCCACCCCATGCCCTCGGCGGGACAGGTGCCCGTGTAGAAGAAGATGCCAAAGTGCCGCGGTGCTGTCATCAGCGGCTGAAACCAGCGAAATCACCCTGAAACTGAGACCGGCGAACGTGCGTGGGCGGCGCCGGTCTCTGCAGAGTGGAAAGGCCGGGAAGAAGGCCGTGCCGATCGCTGACCCCAGCCTTGAGACTCCAGCTGCGCAGACCACGGAGGAGCAGTGCGATCCTGCTCCCGCTGAGGGCGAGGTGAGCGCGCCTGATGTTCGCCCTCCACCCCTCCTTCCGCTGAGATCGGCTTTCACTGCCCAGTATGATCGCGACCGGCCCGCTTTGCGGCGATAGGGGCCGCGGGTGAGCCTGGGAGACAGCCATCCGGCTGATCGGGCCGGCCGGGGGCGGGGGGGACACCTGTGCTTAGGGGCCCCGCCTGCGGAGAGTGGGGAATCGCCCGTCCTACCGGGCGCCACGGCCTAAGAGGGGGATATATTTGAATGGAGCAGTACCGGTGCAGCAACGGCGATAGGCCAATACTCCTTGACACTATACAACATTGGGCATCTGAATGAACTGTGGAAATGTTCGCTTGGGTGGCACAGATGCTTTACTGTAGCCCATACAGCGTGGTCCCGCTGGCAGTTGTAAATGCAACACATTATATATTCCTGTGAGCTTTGTTGACTCTGCTTGCCTGAGGTTGCCTAATACCTGGCGCATGAGGTCCCTTGCTTTTCTCTGATCAGGCCTGTGTGCCGCATAGAGGTCCTCCGACCCGTGCAGCAGGAAATTGACTGGGATAGATGCGGCCAGCAAGTGGGTTTGTGCAGGAAGATATGGTTCGTAAAGACCCCAAACAACGGCTACTGCAGTTTGGCAAAACCACAGAGAGAACGCCAGAGGCAGGCAACAACATGGCTGAGGGTGGCTCGGATGTGGCCACTACAGGTGATCCCCCCACAAGCTCGGGCTCACTGCTGCAGGAGTTGAGGGCTGGCTTCAGAGCCCTGGATGGTCGGTTTAACACCCTGGAAAAATGCCTAGACAATCTGGGCGGCAAGTTAGAGGTACATGACAAAAGCATCGACACAGTGGAGGGTAGGGTGTCGGATTTAGAAGACGGGGCGGCCCAGTCCATTAAGCGCCTGGACCATATGGAAAAGATCCTTAAGGATGTAGCTATGAAAAATGGAGATTTGGAAGCGCTCAGCAGGCGCAACAACGTTCGCATCCTGGGAGTCCCTGAATCGGCCAATACAGGCCGCATGGATCTTTTTGTAGAAACCCTTTTGTCCGACATCTTTGGCAGAGAAGCCTTCACCCCTGGTTTTCTTGTTGAACTCGCACATCGTTCTCTAGGACCCCGCCCCAACCCTGGCTGTCCGCCCAGACCAATCATTGCGCGCCTCCTAAATTTTCGAGACAGAGACACTGCGCTGCGCCTGGAGCGAGAGAGGGGCGCTATATCATGGCAGGGCTCAGCGTTGGCCCAATTCTCTGATTTCACGGCAATGGTACAGGAGGCGAGGCGCAAATACAACGGAGTCGAGGCGACTCTTCGGAATCTGGGACTCAGATTCGGTATCTTATACCCAGCACGCCTTCGGGTGGACATCGAGGGCAGATCCAGAGTCTTCGACTCCCTCACAGCGGTTCAGGAGTTCTGCAGAGACTATAAAGGGAGCAGCAGCGAAAAGAGTAAAGACACGTCCAGAGCTACTCCCCCTCACAGTGGCCAGCGTGGAACTTTTCGCCTCTGAATAACCCAGGTTATCTGCCCCGGATCAATATGACTCAGTTCTGTATGTTTTCATTTTGTATTGTGTTAGGATGCTTTTTACGCCAATATAGTTAACTGCAAAGTTGGGTTTCTGACGTGGAGTTGCCACACTCTGTGTGTATAGCACAATAAATGCATCACACAATCATAATGTATCTTGCTTATCTCCTTCTTAATTATCTAGGATGTTTACATGATGCATATGACTGTCTGTTCTAATGGTTTTTTCCCTGCAAAGGGTCGCGCAGGGATGGGTGGGGGATGGTGGGTGGGGATGTTCGTAATCACTGGTTACTATTGTTTACATTTCAGTTTACTCACTGCACAGAGCTGAGTTCTAGCTATGACGCACAACAGCAATCACTGTCTCTTAGTTTAAATGTCAGCATTGGATAGCCTGTCCACTTTCTCCGATTTGTCACTCATCACCTGGAATGTCAGGGGTCTCAATAATGTTAGAAAAGGGAAGAAGATATTGTATTACTTACAACCACATGGGACCTACATTGCATTTCTTCAAGAAACCCAACTGCCCAGGGCAGACTCCACTAACTTTGCTGCGAGTTGGGGCCCGCATCGCTATTTTGCAAATTACAACACGAGGGGCACCGCGATACTGATACATAAACGTCTCCCTTTTCAGCTCCACAAAACACACAATGATAGAGAGGGGCGCTGTACCATGGTAGTAGGTCAGCTAATGGGTCACCGCATAGCACTAGTTAGTATATATGCCCCTAATATAGACAGCCCAGAGTACTTCCACGACCTGCATGCACAGCTCTTACAACTTGAGGCTGAGTACGTATGCATGGGGGGTGACTTTAACCTTCTACTAGATCCTGCCCACAATAGTTCCTCCACCTCCCCTGACACTAAACCGCACTCGCGCCGAGCATTGCTAGACCAGTGTGACTCAGTTGGCCTGGTAGATATTTGGCGACAGGCAACCCGGTAACCGCCGCATACTCTCATTATTCGGCCCAGTACGATAAGTGGACCAGGCTAGATTATTGGCTTATCTCCCCCAATTTATCTAATTGGTATAAATCTACCCAGTTTCTCCCCAGAAGGTACTCAGATCATTCCCCGTGGTGTTGCAGGTTCGTGTTCCTAAGCGGGAGGGCAGTGAGCGGCAGTGGAGATTTCCTGGGCAGGCTTTGATGGATGAACTATTTAAATCAGAGCTTTGCAAGGCCATAGAGGACTATTTTGAGTTAAATACTGGATCAGTTAACTCCTGGGCCACACTGTGCGAGGCCTTTAAGGCCTACATGCGAGGTGTTTGCATCTCTAAACACGCGGGGGTGCTGAAGGACCCTAGAGCTACGATAGCCCGTATTGAGCAGCAACTGGAGAAGTTAGATAGAGAGAAGATCGAGCAATCTGACCCAACTCAACTTGGTCGCCGGCTGACCCTTTTGGCGGAATTCAGGGGGGCCGCTGAACGGGAAACTAATTTTTTTAATAAGTATGCCGTCGCCCGCCATTACGGGGAAGGCGGCAGACCGGGTCGTACACTGGCACAACTCCTAAGACCCTCACTGGGGCGATCATGCTTCACCTGAATTCAATCCTCTACAGGCCAGATCCTCACGGGCACCCCAGAAATACGGGACGAATTTTTATCATATTATACTACACTATACACGTCTCGGGTGTCTCACAATGAGGCAGACCAGGAGGAGTATTTGGCTGAGATTGCCATGGTCTGGCTTGAGAAATTCATGCAAGAGTTCCTGGCGGAGCCATTCTCCGCAGAGGAAATCATTAGTGCCATATATGCTTTAAATGGCTCTACCGCCCCTGGCCTGGACGGCTTCACGGGTGACTTTTATAAGGACCTATTGGTGCCGCGCCTCCTCAAGGTTTATAACGAGGCCCTCAAGCGTAAGGAATTGCCCCGCACTCTGCGAGAAGCGGTAATAATACTGCTTCCTAAACCTGGGAAGGACCCACTGGCTTGCGGGTCATACAGGCCACTTTCCCTCTTAAATCTTGACTATAAAATCTTGGCTAAAATGATTGCGTTAAGGTTGGCATTGTTGCTGGACTGGATAATTTCCCCGGCCCAGTCGGGATTTGTCCCCCACTGGTCGACTGCCCTCAATTTAAGAACATTGTTCGCTGTGATACATAGAATTTCGCCGGAGGTTCCGGCGGCTGCAATCCTTCTTGACACTGAAAAAGCCTTTGACTCCCTGGAGTAGCCCTTCTTCTTAGCGGTGATGAGAAAGTTGGGCATGCCAAGAGGTTTTATTGACCTTACAGCGCTGCTCTATACCGCCCCTACTGCTCAGCTCCGCCTAAACGGCACAATATCGCGTCCGTTTAATCTCACCCGTGGCACCAGGCAGGGATGCCCACTCTCCACATTGCTCTTTATCATAGCTATGGACCCTCTAGTTCGACACTTTCAAGAACTTCATCTGCACAGAGGTCTCCAGTTTAACACGGGCCCTCTCCTTATTTCCCTCTATGCGGACGATATCATTCTTTACGTTCGTGCCCCCCAGGAGAATCTAGAGCCTCTTATCAGAGAGATTATATGATTTGGTGGTTATTCTGGCCTGGGCATAAATTGGGGTAAATCAGAGATATTCCCTCTTACACCGTGTACCACAAGATGGAACTGTGAATTCCCTCTTGAGTGGTGTGAGGACTCTGCTAAATATCTGGGAGTCCATATCCACAAAGAAACAGAACAGATTATCTGATTAAACTATGGCTCCTCCATGCATAAATTAGAGCTACAAGTGGAACGATGGTTGAGGCTCCCCCTCTCGCTCGCGGGCCGCGTGGCGCTGATAAAAATGATTGTTCTCCCGAAGTTTTTATACCTATTTAATAACATCCCCATCCCGCTCCCCAATAGATTTTTTCTCACACTGCGTTCTCACTTTATTAGGTTGGTCTGGGGGGAAGGAGACCCAGAGTTAGTTGGAATGCTATGACCATACCGTACGACAGAGGGGGATTTAGTGTCCCTAATTTTCAATTATATTACAGCTTCGCACATTCCTGGTATCATCCGGATGTGCGGGTTCCCTACACCAGACCCGAAGCTGACTTGGTCCTTCCCGCCTCCTTGAAAACGGTGTTGCCACGGGGATTCCCAAGAGACCCCCGGGATATTCAAACTGTGTCTACTACCAGTTGGGCCTGCCAGAAGTTAGTGCGAGTCACTGGAGCCCACACTTTATACTCTCCTGAGATTCTGATTTTAAACAATCCATGGATCCCCATTATGGAAGAGAAACTTGTACAGCACACACTCACCAAATATTCAATAAGTAAAATTGGGGACTTGTTCATAGGGGGACACGTTTTTTCTAGCACAGAAGAGGGGAGATTTAGTGAGGCGACATTTATGGATCATTTTATCCTGAACCGGGTCCGCTGTGCACTAAGAGCAGTGATTTCTGAGTTCCCTTTGGAGCCCGAGTCTTTCACCCCATTGACCACAGTGATCGTGAGTACCGAGGGAGAGCATCTTATTTCTAGGATATATAGTGCTTGCATGTCAATAGTTCCCAGCAAAGATGCTAAGGTACGGGTGGTGTGGGAGCGTGATCTTGGGCACCTGATTCAGGACTCGCACTGGGCTTTCTGCTGTACGCAAATTAAAGAAGTCTCCCTAAACAGTCGACACAAATTAATACATTTCAATTTTTTGTGGAGGATCTATATGTCCCCGGAAAAAATGCACACTATCGATCCTAGCAGATCACATACCTGCTTTAAGTGCGGTGCATCACATGCTGATTTCGCCCATCTGGTCTGGAACTGCGTTAAAATTGGGAACTTCTGGAGAGAGGTGTACAGCGCAATAGCAAAAATGATAAACTTGGAGGTGGAGCCTACACCTGAGACCGCACTTTTGGGCTATGGTTTGGTTTTCCAAAGGGGGTACGTAAATTCACAGCCATTGCTCTGCTGCTCGCGATAGCTCTTAAATGGGGCTGCAGAGCCTCCCCTACAGTAAAAGCCTGGCTTAACAGCGTAACATATTGCAACACGAACAGTGAACTCTACGCTGTCACCCAGCCTCTGGCATCCCGTCCAAAAGATATTTGAGGGCCCCTAAAGAGCTACTTGCTCGAAGTTAGTGCTGCCCCCTCTTCACAACAACTGGCTGGGATTGTCCCCACCAGAGTGGGGTAAAATAACCCTTGTCATACACTTCAAAATTATGTTAGTTGAATTGGAGCAGAGAGATTGTGATCCACTGGGGGAAGGTTTTAACCAGGGCGGGGGTTGATGATTGCAATTATAAAATACAAGATGTATATACTGTCATGAGATTTATCTGTGTTAAATGGGGGGCAGGGATTGCTATGCAAGTAATTGTCTTTCTTTCCCACTTCGTGCCTTGTCAAATTGCAAAATGACAGTGAGTAACCATGTACTGAATGTAATTATCATGAAAATGATAAATAAAGTTAAAAAAAAAAAGAAAAGTCTCAAAGCAGATTTTTTTCAGCAGTGCACTTAACTTGAAACTAAATCTAATGCTGTGGAACTGACGGCCAGATACTTTATCTGGTGGATCTCGCTGAAGCTTTGGAGGAAAAGTTTTCAAAAGTTTCCAACCTTTCCTCTGATGCCTGAACAACCACAGGAGTACATTTCTAAGGCCCCTCAGGACCTCCCCAGAAGGCACTTAGAAATTCTCAAGGTGTCAGGCAGAGCACAACAGCAGTTGCAGGAAAGGCCTCTTGTAGCTTGTTTTGTCACTGTCGCCACACACAAGGTCTGCCAACTGACCCTTGGAGTCCACTTCTTTGCCCTGTGTACAAGAGGTTCAGTCCTTCAGGGCTCCTCTCAGGTCACAGATAGCAGGTCCAGTCCTCTTCTGAACTTCCACACGTCCAGTAAATGTTCTAAGGATGGTGCCTTGGGGTCCCACATTTATGGTTGGCAATAGCTAATGGGTGGGGGTGACTCCTGGGCACTCCCTAACCAATTGGTAAAAATGTCATCGGCAACCGTACTCCCTTTTTCAGTAGGTCCTGTTTGCCTTACTGCAAAAAGGTTTATGCCAAGAAGGCCAAAGGCTTTAGTCACACTAAATTTAGGCTCAGAGGGCTGGGGCTGTGTATGGGAGTGTCATAGGAAAATTACTTGTGTGCGCCCACATCTAACACTATATTCCAATTTGCCGCAGGCCCTAGACACACAACAAAACAGGAAATATGCATACAGTAAAACAAAGCAGGGTCCCTCAGTGACCAGACAGGAGATACCCATTAATTGTTATTTGGTCCTGTTTGATCCCTTTCAAGAGCACAGTTTTACATGTGCCTCAGACAGACCTGTCAGGCAAGATTTGACACAGCTTTAACAGGAGGTTATTCTTATTTAGAGGAGGTCTCCAATACCGCAACACAAATTTATATTACTACGGTTTCTCTTAAATTGGATATCATTGATGTTAGGATTTCCGGCAAAAAGGTTTACTCACTCAGAACTGATCCCCTGTACTTGTGACATGAATTCCGCCCAAACTGATCTCCATCTAGTATTTTTCTGTGGACATTGCCACAGGGAAAGGAAAAAGTATATCACACCGATTTTAAGGAGGCATAATTTTGAACAATGTAGGGTTGCACTGTTCTTTTTAAAATCACTCTCTGACCACCTAGTCTGCTTTTCGGTAGCGTCATTTTTATGGGCTTGCACGAAAAAAAGAAAGTCCCTGGGACCATAAATGTTTCTGGTACTTACTGAGTTAATTCCATTCTAATCTCAATGATATATTGTAATTTAGCTTATATTTAATATGGCATCTGCGTACGCTTGTATTTTAACACAGAATGAATTATGTAATTTTTTTAACAAGTGTTTTAGGAATTATGAATTTTTATGGTATCAGTGGGAGTAACTTGTAGTTTAATGTTTTATTTTGTACTTTTATGATCTTACCCGATAACAATCGAATAAAGTTATTACTGACTGACTGACACTGTTGTGCCAACAGGATGACCACACCTCCTACTCTGAATAATCTATGGAGCTCAGAGAAGTCATCCCTGCTCATTCAGGTTGACGTGACTAATTGTGAAGCTCCTGAGAAGAATTTCACACCTCCTTCACACGAAGTATAGGCTGACCAGCTAATTAGCTTTCTGAAGGCTTGGGCAGGGGAAAAGTAACTTTTTAAAAGTTACTTTTCCTTAATACTTGTTAACAATCTGAGTTCACCATTGAATTGGATTATTAATTACTTTTTTAAATAGCTGTTTAATTATTTTTCTAACTGGTCCCATTCCCAAGATATATTATTATTATTATAGTTATTATTATTATTATTATTATTAGTATTTGTATTAGTATTAGTATTAGCATTAGTATTAGTGTTATTATTCTTTTAACATGTACTCTGGTTTCCTACATAGGATAGCCAGGCCTGCCAATGTGAAAAGAGCTTTTGGCTGCTAGTCACTTTAAGGCTATGTTAAAATTACATTTCTTAATATCCTACTTTAAATACCATTCTTCCTGCCTTGTGTGATACAAGCCTACTTAGGGATGGCTTATTCTTATTTAAAAGGGAGGTTTTCACCTGTCAAAAGGGTTCGTTTTGACAGGTCGAATTGCAATTTGTACTCTTACTACAGTCAGGCTACAATGGCAGGCCTGAATCCATGTTTGCCCTGCCACAGTAGTGGATGGCACAATAGGTGCTGCAGTCCACTAGTGGCATTTAATTCCAGGAACGGGGTACACCTTGTACCATATACTGGGGATCTATGCAAGTTAGAGTATGCAAATTTGGCCCTGTTTAAAGGGGGGAGAACAGCCACTTTACTACTGGTTTGTAGGGGTAAAGGGCACAGAGTTCCAAAGCCAGCAAAAACATAGGGTCGAGAAAAGGTGAAAAATACAGGGTGACTTTGCAGAAGAGGTGGATTTCCTGCATATACTTTTAATCATGAACAGACTTTTCCTTTGAAAAATGCAACTTTTACTTATACAGTGAAAGCAACATTGTGTATTGTTTAGTCTAGGTGGATATTGTTCTTTAACATTTAGCATATCTCGCTTGCATGCATTAAAGTGAAAAGAACAGAGGCTGCACTATAAACCTTCATGAAACCTAGGCTTTTAAAAAACTATGCAACAATATCTCATGGACTTAGTAATTTGGCAAAAAGTCACAATAATTTACTTGACTTGCAGAGGTATAATTAATAATCCTCTGACTGCTAATAGTTAATGAAGACCATACTGTTGAGCACCATGTTATCATAATCATTTTTTATTTTGAATGCCAAAATGATGCAATAACAAGCTTAGAAGCAGTATTTGCAAACTACCTTTAATGCTTGGTATTCAATAGAGGTCCTCTAAATAAGTTCTGTTCTGGATCGGCTGTTCGGCAACTTGATAATTACATTATTCCCTGATCTGCTTCACTAAGTCCTCACAGCCTCCCTTTGTCCTGATGATGAACCTACAATAGTGCCCTGGTCAACCACCATTGACTAGCCCGGCTGCTAAGACTGAGACCCATGCTGACCATCATTGTCACTGCTGATTGGTTCTCAGCAAATGTATGTTATCCTATTTAATCCGATGCTTGTTTCTTCTGATACCATATGGAAGGTATTTGTTTTGATGTTATTGTATTCATGTTGTTATCACCAATTGCACTGAGCTCGTTTTTCTTATTTCTTTGCAATTCCTGCTTCTAAGCTTGGCATTGTATTGTTTTATATATTTACAGTGTATTGTTATTATGTTTACAGCATTGTTCAGTAGTATTTTCTTCAGTAACTTATAGTCATTAATTGTGTTCTTTATTAGAGGATTATTGATAATACTTTCGTAAATAATTGTGACTTTTTGCCAGTTTACTACCCCCAAGAAACATTGTTACAAAGTACTGTCATACATTAAGCACCCAGTTCCTTGAGCTATAAGGCACTCTTATGAGTAAGTTATCTAATATATAAAAGTTGGGTTTTCTGCACAGTAGACCATTTTTCGCTGACATATTTTCCTGTTGCTCCTGTAGAGTTTGCAGCCACAGCCAGACAGGCCACAATAGCTAACCTGGAGCCATGTTTTCCATTCATACATGTAGGTGGTATACATGTACGCAGCAATCCACATGTGACATTTCATTTTAGTGCTGCTCGTGCACTTCCTTCACTACTTACGATTGTGTTACTGCACAGTTAACTAATCCAAAGGGTGCAGCCAATTTGACCTTACTTTATAGGGACAGATCACTATCACTGTGGAGCTCTAAAGCAGTGTCACAATGCAAAGAGTCAAAATGCTAGCAAAAACAGTCCACTAAAAAGGAGAAAAAACCCAAAGGAGACCGTACAGGAAAGACCATATGGCTAGAGAGCTGAGTTTATGTATGCTTGCTTTTATATGTTAAAAGGCCAGAGTATTGTGCCAAGGCACTTTAAGTGGTAATAGTGAAGCTTTTTGTCTTTGGATTGAGCTGCCAATGCTCCCCCCTTTTTTCTGTCACTGATTATACCCTTAGTTTCTTTCAGTGTTGTTTAGGCTCCTGGACCCATTCCTTCTGCACTTTTATTATTGCTTCCAAAGCTAACCTTATGAAGAATATGTAATCAGTCTTTTGTGTAGAGCATCTAATGAGGCTATTGGGGCCCTCCCATTCTTTGTGAGTCCAATCATAATATGGTGCCCTAGTGCTTTCCCTTGTTATATTATGTTAGATGTACTTGTGATGTGCTCATATAACCCTGAAGGGTATCTTGCTATTAGTGGGCTTGAAACGCTGTCTAGGGGGCCTGTTTGCATGAAATTAGAATAGTCAAGTTTTTAGCTTTTTCTTGAAGTACTGCAGAGAGCGGATGTCTAGAGAAAAAGTGTTCCAGGTTGTGTGAGCAAGATAAGAAAAGGAGTGACCCCTGAATCTGGAATAGTAGATATGGGGCGTGCTTGCACCCAACGGAGAGGCTGAGCTAAGATCAGAGAGAATGAAAAATCCACCATGTTCCTATTGCCTGGGTACAGAAGACTTTGATTTATAGCATTAGTGTAAATGGGAGGCACTAACAGGGAAACAATGGGGGGGGTTCCCCTTTTCGTCATTGTCATTCTCTTTCTATTTTAGATGGAAAGTTCTGAATCACCCATGATATACTACGGTTATAGAGGGCATTCCTTTACTCCATTATCCTTTGAACTAGGAACAACACTGACAACACCAGAAAGTCATTGATGAATAGTCCGAAAAATAATGATCACAGGAGATTGGTGTATTTTGTTTCTCACTGTCTGGTAGAAATTTAAAAAAATAATAAAGAAAATCTATTGTCATTTGATGTTCACATTAACTAATCCTCTTTCCATCGTTTTAAAATCTCTAACGAAAGCCACCTGTTGCTGCACTTTAATGCCACATCATTTTTTACCTTTCCATTATTTAGCTTCCTTTTCATCTTTTTTGTCACTGTTTAACGTATTCCTAAGGCGGTGGGGATAAATGATCGTATTGGTGATATATGGATCTCTATGTTTTAATTTAAATCTCATTACACATCTGAAACTTGCTGGAACCAATCTTTGCATTTTCTGCAGTGCCATATAGGGCAGGTTTGATATATCTTACACCATTCTGTGCCACATTATACCAGCCTGAATGTGTTTGTCCTTCAAGTACCTGTAATGGTGATTTGCATCATTTTGTATTCAATTATCTTTGATATTGTGGTATTTTATATTGGTTCTTAACAGCTCTTTATAATTTGATATTATGCAGACATAAATTGAAGCCACTGCAAAGCTGCTTAACCTTCACAAAAGAGACTGGATTTAGATCCTGTCAGATTCTGATCCTACCACCAGTAGCAAAACTGTCTCATGGCAGCTAGTCTGAGAGGCAATATTACTACACCGCTTTACCTATTTCATGTTCTGTTTTTCAATTTAATACTAAGAGTTGTTTTAAAACGGATACTTGCAAATACGTGGTTGTAATTTCTACCACACTAATACTAAAAGTATGTATTACTATACATAGCAAAAAGCGAGTGATAGCAGCCCTGCAAGTCCCAGTCCAAATATATTTTGTAGATAGTACTTTCAGCAAAGAATCTTACAAAGTATATGGTAACCTGTCACATTAATACCCGACAGTTCTCTGACATAGCATTCATTATTCATAAATAATATGTGACCAATGTGCTTTTGCTAAGTTCTGCGAGCTTTGCACTCGTAGAGGTAGGCCATTCTGGTACATAACATTTTTTTTAAAAACAGTGGGGCCAATTCATGAAGGCATTTAGGAGTACCTGAAGTGGTACTCCTGCAGTACTTCTCAGTGAATTCATAAATGCATTTATGAAATCACCCCATTGTTTGAGATGTAAACGAGTACGAAAAATGTTTTTCATGCATGCCTGAAGTGTGATTATTTAATAAGGAAGCCATTATATTACAGAATATAGAATGTGTTTATAAAAGCCTTTATGCGTGCCGGAGTAGTATTTGTGCACTAATACTTCACGTGCTCACAAGTGCTTTTGTGAATTGGCACCACAGCATATATTGAGTACTGGTGGACACTGATATTCTGTGTTGAATGCGTGGTATTATATATGTCATTTCTTATGTGTTTGATGTGGAGTTTGTTATTATACATAGCATAAATATACGAGTGTCTCAAAATGGAAATGTTGTGGTGGGCAATATACGTTGATTAATCTACTAACCACACGTGTTTTTCACAAAATAAAGGATTTGCTATACGGTTACATTCAATAAGTAAAGTGGATGAGAGTGGCGTTTCTTTCTCTGAGAATCTTATCATTCCTACACAGAGGCAGCGCTCCTAGAACCCATATCCTCAATGTCCTCTTGCATCATGCCCTGTCTCTCAATTGATTTCTTTGCCTACACTCTGTTTATTGATCTCCACTGGTTGCCAATTTTTCCATAATTTTCTGCCATATCGCTATTACTCTTCCTGGACATTTTTTTCTTTGTCACCATGGTCATTCCCCCCTTGTTCCTGGTGTCCCTCAATTCTCTGTTATGGACCGTGTGACCCGCAATGAAATGTGGATCAAGATTGTATAAGATGCAATACATTTAAAAAAAAATATGCAGCATTTTTAGGTCGAGCATTTGAGACCTCTTGTATATACTTTAGTATATACTTATATATTAGTATATACTTATAAGTGTATGTACTTTGTGGGCTCTGGAGATCAGCCCTAGGACTTGTCTGCTTCCGCTTAGGGACTTTTTTTCTGTTCAACTGCCTCTATTTAACTGTCTTAATAAAAAAGGACCAGTAGAGGTCAGTAAAATACAAAAATTGCTTTCTGCTGAGGGACTTTCTTTTTTAAATTTTTCTGGCAAATGCCTCTATTTAACTTTCTTGATAGAAAACGACCAGCAGAGGTCAGTAAAATACCAGAATCACCTTAGCATTCTCTAGATTCCAGTCCATAGAAATTGTCTTCCATGAGCACCCGTAGACAATAATTTTTTTTTCAAATCTTGTATTTTCAGTGATATGACCACCGAAGGCCCTGATTTTATATTAAAAACAGAGCTTTGGAAAATACCATTTCCCGCTGAAAGGCAATATTTCTCTCCATGTGTTCTCAAACCTGGCGTGTCACTCAGTTTGTGCTTACTTTCCACCATGTTAAAGAACAGTACATGTTTCAGCACCCAGGCTAATGTGCTGCATAGCTAAATACATATAAGCTCCTAAAGGCGAGACCGATTGCATTGCAAATGCTTGTTTAAGGTTGTGTTTGAAATGTCTCTCTTTCAGCGCAAACCCTGAGTATCATTTTAAATGAATTAGATGCATAGTTTTATTCTTTATTCAAATGCAATACTACAAGCATACATATATATTCTTTTATCTAGACAGCTAAGAAAAAATTATGGCAGCACAGGCATGGCGTCACAGCTGTATTAGAATCTCAAAACTGACACCAGATTAGTACATCTAATGTGCAATAGCATTGCTCTGACATAATAGCCTCCCGCTGCATCTTGCTTCCGATGTCACTCATTCTAGACGTTTCAATGGAATTTGGGGCAACGGTTAAGGAATGAAGAAGGAAATTTAGCTTTCCTGTTTTATTTTTCCAAATGCAGAGAGACTCAAAGTTTACATTCGTTTTCTTCGAAGTCTGGTTTTATTGCTAATCAGGTTACATTTTGAATAATGTTATTTAACTATTTTGTCCCTTAATACAAGTGGCCTTGTAAATGGTCCGGTATTTCCCAGCCTAAAAGAGTTACTGACACAGAGGTACTTATAACTCTGGGGGTGGGGAAAATACAGGTATTTAAGAGCTGGATCCAGAGGGTCCACTTAGAAATTTGGGATTGCAAGGGATTGCAGGGTTTCTGGTGATTCCTCATTTTGAATTTTTCATCTTGGTGAAATCAAATGTTTTTGTAGACCTCATGATTCCAATGAGGCCAGTAACTGCACGTACTGACCCCCTCGGAATGAAGTGGCCACTCGTGATGTGTGCCTAAAAGGTTATTTATATTGGATTTAAAAATAGACCTCCGCACAGCACTTGATACCTGGCTTCAAGAGATCTACAAAGTAGCATCTTACAAATGTATTATCACTAGTTTGAATGATCAACTGGACACACTCAGGGAGACGTGGGATGACTTTATCAATGACCCCTGGGACAATGGCTTTGACCCTGATCTCACACTGGGATGCACAGATCTAAACCACGCTGTACGGGTAGAACGGCTGAACCACGGACTCTACACTACGCCAGCACCGATGCCACCAGCGTCATGGGTGCCGAGCCAGTGTGGTATACTACAGAAATGGGGCCCTCAAAGAAATAAGCACCGCAGCTCCTGCTTATTTGATGATGGACCGATGACCACAGGAGGAGGACTAAGTTTTGGGGAACCTGTGGAGTGATTTGTTCTCCCCACTCTTCTCAAACCTTCTGGATCCCTCTTCCCCACCTTCCCTTCCTCTTACTGTATCTCTTGTGCCTTAAGAACTGATTTAGTTTGTAGACTGCTCGTTGATTGCTATGACTAAACCCGCAAGGAGGAGCGTCTCACAACATAACGGGCCCAGGTCGGAAGTTACTGTACTAGGTTATTATGTTTTGATATGTGTCGTCGTTCCTCTTGGTAAAGCTGGCACACTTACATATTAATGAATACTACATGTATACATAATGCTTGTAAAACCCAATAAACATTGTGGTGACAACCTAATTTAAGCATCAGTATGGATGTCCTCTACAATATGAAATCTTTTCAAAATGAATGATCGTTAGGCCTATTCTTTATCCTGTTATGGAAGAAAAACAAAAATACAAAAAGCCTTCTAACTCACTTGGAGTTCTGTCTGTAACATCACAATAGAGGTCTGTAGGAGAGTAGGATCTGCTTCACATGGGTACCCCCACTTTTTGCTGATGCTTCACTGTTTTTCGACTTTAGTCTGGCTGGGGCCCTGCTAATCAGAACCCCAGCCTAGCTGCTTCCTCTCTAAAATGGTTTCCATGTGCCTTAGGCACATCTCTGATTGGAATCTGGAGTGCCCTTATAAGTCACTAGTATATGGTATACTATGTACCCAGGGCATAGGTACCTCAGAGGCCTGCCAGGGGCTGAAGCATGATTGTGCCACCCCTGGAAGGCCAGCCAAAAGGACACCACAGGTCTGCTACTGCAGCCTGGGTAAGGTGGTGCATGCACCCCTTACTGTGATATAGGCTACCTATATCACTACATACATACACACATATAAACCTATAAGTCACTCCTATGGCAGGCCTTATCAATCCTGAAGGCAGAGTGCGTGGTTCCTATGTGAGAGGGTGCCCCTGCATGAGCAGGGACCCTCTGCAGCGTTCGGAGACCCTTCTCTGATGCTGTTTGTAGTGCAGCCTGACCATATACTCTTAAGCGCATTATAACCTCGCGGTAAATGCTAACTTTGGGATGGCTGCACAGAAACATGTCGTGTTTGGTGTCAAACATCTTGGAATACTACCCCCCCGCCAGTTCTGGCGGCGGGGGTAGCATTCCACCCTTCTAGAGGGAGAGACATGTACACACCGGTATACCCGGTACTGACTTTCCAGAGCCCTGGCATCACAAAATGGATGCCGCTGCCACAGACACGAGTCTGGCCTCCTGCTGCTGACCGAAACTCCGGCAGGGGAGGCCTGGACAATAGGTTTCCTGTCCCAGGGAGGTGTAACCACCTCCCCAGACAGGATAGTGTGTATTGGGGCTGGGCGGGAGCACTCTCTGGTGCTTTGAAGTCCTGCACTGGGGGCACATTTGGTGTCCCTGTGCATACCCCAGTTCAAACCGGCTCAGGGGCTTCCTGCCCCTGCTCTGGCGCGAAACTGGACAAAGGGAAAGGGGTGTAACCACCCCTCCGCCCTGACCCTCCCATAGGTGGGTCCCCAGAGTATGTCCAACCCCCTATCTTAGTATAAGTATGGGACCCCAGTCCTTAGGACTTTAGATTTACCTGGACGAAACTCTGACACAGAATCCTGGACCTTCGACGCTCTACTTCAAGATTAGAGGACTGAAGAATCTCCCTTGGGGTCAAGGAGTGACTCCCCTGCTTGGCAGGCACCAAAGAAGCAATTGTCCGGTCTGCATCGCTGAAGCACCCGCCAGACGCCGAAGTCTTTGCATCACCAGAGGTGGATTTCCAGACTTCCCCGAGGCTGCCCTGAGTCCCCAGCAAAGCTGAGGCCCGTAGCTGTCGTGGGTAATGTGGAACCGTGACCCCTGGACACCGAGCACATTTGCAAGTGCATCCTCTTCCTGGGCTCCCACAAAGTTGTTCTTTGGGCTCCAAGTAGCCCCCGCCTCCAGCACCGACTGCACCGAAGATCACTGGCCTCCACTCCACAAGTGTCCTGTGAGCCAGCTCCAAGTGCGTCCACTCGAGGCTCCTTTGCGGTCGCTAGTCCGTTGGCTAGTAGGCCCTCCCGAAGGCCAATCTTCTTCTGCTTGGGCTCCCTGGTTGCTCCAGGCGTGCCCTGACTTACCCTTGCGGGGTGAGTCCCACAGACCTTGCTGGTCTGCACCATCGCCCTTCTTCCATTTCCACGAGACTTGCCGTTGCCAAGGCTTGTTAGGTCCAATCCGGTCGCCAACACCCCTGCAATCGACAAACATCGTGGGACAGCTCGAATCCAGCTCCTGGTTGTCGTCGACGCCTCCTGGACCTCGTGGCTGAAGAGTCAAGATGACCGTCAACCTACCTGAAGCACTCGACATCGGTGGGCATCTGCTCATCGCCTTCCTGGTCACTGGCTAGTGACCCAGACTCTGTCCCCTCTGCTTTCAGGTTCTTCAGATCTTCGATCCACCTTTGGATCCACCCGAACACTTTCGACTTGGCCGCCAGCAGCACTTTGCAGCAGATCGCCATTGAAAACGACGACGAAACCCGACCCCGAAAGGCACCTATGCACCCGGCTCCCCTGGGTGAGGTAACTCGAGTACTCCGGTGCTCCCGTGGGTAGTGACACTAGAACAGCCTGGTTCTAAAAGGGTTTGCTCCAAGTCCTCCTCTAAGTGTCCCTTTTCTTTAAAGTTCCAACCGCGACTTTCCCCATAGAAGTCAACGGCGATTCGCGGCTGTGTTCTCACACTGCATGCGTCCCCCGTGGGTCCCCTGTGTCACTACCTTGGGTGGTTCCTTGTGGTCCAAGCACTTCTAAAGGCTCTAGGCCCTGTGTCTAGCTCAGTCGTGGTTCTTATACCAGTTTATTGGTATATGGTTTGGTACGCCCCTAGGGCTCAAACGTGTATTTGTGCTATTACTGTAGATAACTAACTTATAACTTATGTATTTCGAACTCTAGCCTCATAAAGAGACTAGAGGGGTGTGTTTAGCAATAAATACATATATTTTGAATATATACCTGGTGTGGTCCTCTTTCATTTGGTCACTCAAGAGATTATAGACTGGTAAAACAAGCTGCTTTACATTCCTTCAAGACTTAGCCTGAAGGCTGCTCTCCATAGCTACCACTAGGATAGCTTTCAATAAAGGTTGTCTTTAACCTATCTCCAATAAGGGGTTGTTTGGACTGGTGCAAGGTGCCCACTATAATTAGTGGACAGCATATACCAGGCCAACTTCTCACAAGGTCTGTCTGTGAAATTGTCACCTGTGTAATTATATTTAGACTGCTTAATTTTAGGATATAAATCAACAAGGAAAAGCCTGCAAAGGAAATACTGTTTGCCTGGGGTTCTGGGATTACCACTTGATTTTGCAATTTCTGTAAAACATGGAGACTAGTACTTTTGCATGTATATATCGGATTGCAAAACCCATATGAGTGAGTGCCATCAGTACTTAACTTGCAATGAACACTGAACGAAAAAATGAGGATGAACAAATAGCTTCCACCTGTTTTTACCCCAGCACCACCTGGTGTCGATGGGGCCCTTGAGTAGGCCGGGCGAAATTTCTGTTACACTTGCATAATCTCATGTAATTTAAGTAATTTTGCATTGCGCTTGTTCCCAGGTCATTATGCTTTGCTAAAAAGTTAGTGAGAGCACACAGGAACTACACAATGACCAAAATATGAGTGGCTGAGGTTTGCAGTGTTTCTGTTTCTTACCCTTTGTTAGCGCAAAATGAGTCCTCACGTCCAAAATTGTCAGCATGTTTTCATACATGGAACTGATATCTGACCAGCTCTGTAAAGATATAGAGGCATCTTTGAATTCCTTCTAGCACAATTTTCATTCAACTCTCATTCATCAGTTCTACGTGCCACCAGCCACCAGTTTGCAACAGGGAGATCTTTGAGATCGTTGCACTTCTTAGGAGCCTGGCAGTCACCCCAAATACCATGGCTCCGGGTTCCAGTAGAGGTAGAACTGGGATAAGTATGACTCCTAGAGTCTGGGACCTCTCATATGACTGTCATGGCAGGGGACCCATGTATTGCATTAAGGCAAGTGTTAGGACTGACTATGCTCCTTCAGAACCTTCCTTCAGAGACCTTGGACAGGACGGGACATCCTGTCACCACCCTTCCTCCAACTACAACCTCGAATTTCCTTGGTTCTCCTGTTGGGAAACCTCTTATGTCCAGTCTGAGCATTTTAATGTGATTTCTGAGGCCCACTGACATGTGCGGCTGTGTCACAACATACTGCAGCCATGTCACTGCACTGCACGCTTACCTGGAGCATAATAGTAGAGTTTACGCACATTCCAACTGTACCTCACACCAACTGAAATCCACTAAGGTGTAACCGTCTTGTTATACTGGTCTGCTAAGCTTTTTTTAGGGCATTGAGCCAGTCATGATCTTCTAGGGTCGTCCTTCCATTTACAGAGAGCAAGATCAGCTGAGGTACTTGACAAGACATTGATGATGCATCACCATATCCCACTGAGGCTTTTTAGAGGCAAGAGCCAACATTCAAATATTATTAAATGAGCTTTTGCCCAGCAATTATGGATTATTCTAAAGAAAGTGAAGAATCATGAAACGTGTTCATCATGATTTTGTCCGTTGAAAAAATGTTAAACTGTTTTGTTTCTGTATGATACACTACAGTATTATGAACCTATAAAATAGCATTTTAAAACTATAGAAAGTTTTAAGTATAAATGTAGAATATGTAAAAATAGTAGACAGCAAAGAAAAAGCAAGACCGTCACAAATATTTATGTCGGAAGATCTCATGAAACTCATTTAAACAGTTTACATTATTAATTAGCACACGTTTAATTATTAAAACTACATATAGGAAGTAGCAATCATGCAAAAAATATGTATTGTTCTCTACCAACAAGACGCTTTTCTACAAGCAAGACTAGATACTTTTTGAGAATGAATTGAAACTGCAGGAGTGTAACTACTAGTCAGTAACTGTAATGGAAACACATACCTTCAAACCCAAAATGACCTTTGTGATAGCTTACAGCCTTTGATTCAAGTAGGTGGTTTGAGTCTAATTGGGAAGCATTATTTACAGGACTGACAAAAATGCGTATTATTCTCTTTACTTTCCAAAAACAAGGTTACCCCTGGGGTGGAGGCACACTCAGGATCGCACAGGTCCAGCAAACATATTCTCTTTACTTGTATGGTCACAGGAACACTGTATTGAGCCAAAGTACCCAATATTCATACATTCATGCTGGTTCCAGAAGAGGACATTTTATCAGGATATCCCGCTCTTCTGTAGTTTGTTTTTTTAAAGTTGCCGTTCTTAAATGACAGTAGGCATTGACAACAGCCAGACCGAGGACAAGGAGGTCAAGCGAGTCCCACCAGAAGCAGGGCAACAAGAAGACTTGATGCACCCAGCGGTCTTGCCCACACCTTCCAAGAGCTTGGGAATCTACTTCAGCAAGCTGTAGAGCATAAAAAGAGATTTTCAGAATTCCTACAAGAACAAGGCTGAGGCCCACAACCATGCAATGACCTCTGGACGCTTCAGATTGTGCCAGCTTCCAAAGTCTGAAATAGACTCTTGAATGTCTATTCACAAGCATGGAGCAAATTCTGGCTTTTCAATGGATTCACATAAAATCCTATTATTAAAAAATCTTTAGCAATCTACGTTCAACTTTGTTGTAATAGAAAGTCATTTGTAAGGGTAATGTCCTAATCTTGGTTCACTCAGGTCTGATGCAGTGTTATTCTTACAAAGTGCGTTTGTGCATGTAAAAAATGCACAGGTAGGGTGAAATTTCTACCATTGTAAAGGTAAACTGAGGGAAGAATGGTGAACATTCCTGAGAGTGTCTTCTTTCAAACGGATGTGCATCCACAAGCTCATTGTGTTGATATTCACATACTCTTTGCAGTTAATTGACCACCCTTGTAATGCACAGCAATTTTCTCTGGTTAAAGGCCAGAGAAACTGCATTTCCCGGGTGGTTTTATATTTAATGTGGTGAAAGGGTTAGTGGTATTCACCACAGAACAAAAAAAAAGTTAAATGTGGAAATCCACGTTATTGTCAGAGTTCCAGCTGCAACATTTTTCACCTGCTGGAAATGGGGAATCCATAAACTTGCAAGAGCACCTGCAAAACTACACCCGGCAACTATTACAGGAGAACTCCTGGGGTTCCTTGTGAATGCCATCAAAGTCACACGTTTGTTCACCTGATATTTACTTAAAACTTAGCAGTACCAGTATAGGAACAAATTTCTCATCCTTTGCCACTCAGGTAAATAGAATTCCTAAATTACTCCTGGAAAACTGTGAAACAATACTACTGAAGCAATTTATGCACCTGAATTTAAATCAAAACAGAAATAAAATAAGCTTGAGGTCAGACAGAAATGGGCTGTGAAACATTTCCAAAGTGAACTCAACAAATGATTAGAATGCACAATACAGCCTACCTTTCTAGTATACAAAAGTAGAGACTTCCTAATCTTAGAACACATTTCCTAGTGTCCAACAAATATGGAGTTGGTTACCTGCAAGTTGGCTGCGTGTAAATTACTACAGATACTTGGAGTATGATTTCGAGTCTGGTGGTCTACTTTTCAGTCCATGCCGTGTAGGAACTGTTTTTGGCGTTCCCATTGTGGTGCCCATTTTCAGGGCACCGCCGTGGGAACATAAAAAAAAACTCCTCCAGACATGAGTTACACTTGTAATCTGGCGGGCATCCTGACCACAGGTGCCACTGCACCTGACTTTGGCGGTGCAGTGGCAGGGAGCACCCGGTGCTGCACCGTCAAAGTCGTAATCAGGCCCCTGTTGTACAAGCAAATAATTTAGAGTCTGGCCAAGCAAGAGGACAGCTAGGAGTCAGCAGATCTCCTGCCGCGCCATACCATGGACATGGCTCGAAAGCAGAGGCACTTAGTTATGAACTGAGAGAAATGTATTTTAGTTAATGGGAAGACAAAAGCACACAGTACATCACTCGTGGCAATAGGTTACACTAACTCCCCCTCTCCTGCACATGCTTACCTGTACCTAGGATAATGCTTAGCACATAGACAATAGAGACGGTTGATGCACTGAAGGTTCTGAGTAGTAATTACTGCTTACACAACAAAGTGCAACCTCTCTCTTCATTTAACACAGTAGAAGCAGCGTGAGCACTACATCTAAATACTTTTTTCAAAGTCCGTTCAAACTAGAATTTAAAATGTTTTTATAGTATGAAATCACTTATGAGATCCTTAATCCAAATATGAATTAATGCATCATTTCATGATTATGCGTATTACAGAAAGTAGCAACAATAATACTCATTGGGATTTCCATTGAATGGGGATAGGCTTCAATTAGGTGCAGCTAGTAGTCGTTCTTCCTAATCCTATGTTGCTGCGTGCTCCCCCTCTGGATTGGTTTGCAGCCCTTTTGAGTTAACATATATCATAAGCACCACTTCTTATTTGCAGACAACCTCTCCATCTCTGGTGGCTCACTAATATGACATGATGGATTGACTCTGAAAAAAAATGACCTTGCCCATCATTGGGGTAAACAAAGCTGTTTGATGTTGCTTCCTGTGGTGCTATTGGGTGTCAAAAAGATCCTTTAAGGCCATTTAGGCTATACCTATAATTTTGGTGAAAGACGCCAATGTGAATGGAATTATTAACGCTTCTCTAAATGGTCTAATAGAATTTCAATGAGGTAACACTCACTTCTGAGATACCTGGTGATCTGTGTGTCACAAGCCAGGCCAACCAAGCCTTCTGTTCTTCAGAGATGGTACATTTAATGCCATTTAAGTGGGCAATTGTAACACATGTAATTTACATACCCTATAAATGGCACAAGTACCATATGAGCTTTGCTATTAAAAAGTAGCTCTAGTAATATTATTTTTATTACTGTTATTAATTATGTTTATTGTATTATTAATGTTACTATGACTACTACATTCCATCCTGGTTTTGCTCTGTTTGTTGCAGGAGGTTGAGCTGTGCCGGGTCAGCAGTCAAGAGAAGCTGGGTCTGACTGTTTGTTACAGAACCGACGACGAGGAGGACACAGGCATCTATGTCAGCGAGGTAAACCACAGGACATATTATAGCAAATGCGAAAAATATCAGCCCGGGTGTTGCGTAGGCAGCTTTCCAGAAATGGCTGTATGCCAGCACCCTTTACTTTCAATTAACACTCTGAATCCTTACCCAAATACTATGCCTGTTACTACCGTGTTTTAATGGGTCCGCAGTAAATCTAAAATCACAGGTCTGGAAAGGAGTGGAAACAATTTCTGAAACTAAACGCCAACTACAGACTGAGCACTCAACAAGTGGGAGTGTTGTGAACACACTGCACCGCCTACGGAAATCACACATCTCTGCTGCAGTAACAGTTATCATTCACCATGTGTTTGTTTTCTGAAAATGCTCCAGGGAGGCATAACATTTTATATACGAAAAGTGTTTCTCCTACAATTGCAACTTCACAGCTGAAGAGGTTGGCGGGGAAGAGTGTGTATTTGAACTTGTAAAGTGAGAAGCAATAGAGCACTGTCCGCAGCGCCTGTTAGGAGGCGATGCAATGCTCTGTGTATAATAGCGGGGGAGGGGCAGTTCTGTCTGCACGTTGGTCCTGGTGGAAGGAGGAGCTGGGAGGACCTTACCAGTGACAAGCAACTGGACCTTGAGGAGTTAAGTATTTAGCACCTTTCTAATCTGGTGCAAAGATGAAGGGGGTCTGATATATGCATAATCGTGTTTCTGAGCCTAGGAGTGTAGGCTGCACCTTCCTGTCTTGAGTTGTTTTGCCTGCTGTATTGGTGATTAGCGCCTTTTAGTTGATGCAGTAGGTTTTGAATAGAGACATGCCAATGGAGGAACACAGCAGTGGTCCATTATTGTGTATAAGGTGATATGGTGAAATTCTTCAGCCCTTTCATTGGTGATTCGGACAGCGCCATGCAGAATACTCTTTATTTAAGTATCTGTCTAGATAAAAATGTGGCTGTACTTTATATTTTCATGCATGTAGTAGAAGTATTACATTCTCCTTGTAGTGGTTTGGTATCTATTAATGTTGTTGAAGTTTAAAAGTTACTCCAATTTTAACTGCAACAATGCTATTTAAAATAGCATACAGAGGCTGAAGAGTGGAATTGTAGGGAATTAGATTATCAATTGGGGTGGGTGAATACCCACCTCAAGTAATAATCCCCATCCTTCTCAGGATGAACCCTTAAAGTCACTGAATTAACCTGCTCTTAATCCCCTCTTAGCTAAGAGGCAACAGGCCTAACGTAGGGCAATGTGCAAAGTATTTATGTAGTACTAAAACAGTAATAAAGTCAAAATACAAAACAATGAACATCCCAAGCTGAATTAGAAAAAGAGAGTAATATTTAATAAACAAAATGCCACCACAATAACAAAAATCCAATTAGGGGAACCGGAGATATGATTTTTTTGAAGTTTCAAGTAGAAATAGCGCCAAAAAGCTCAAAGCATCAATGATAGTCAGTGGTCGCAGTAGACCGGGACCTAGGCACAATTTGGCGCTGACCACGATGAAGTGTGGGGCGATTACACCAACCAGGTTCATCCTGATCAAAGATTTTACTTTCTGAAATTAGTCCTTTGAGTCCCAATCCACAACCGGAATACACTTCTATAGCCCCACAGGTCCTATGGGGAGGCAGTTGGAGACTCACAGAGTGTTAGGCAGGGGCCAACAGCAGGGTCTAGTCCAGGTCCTGTTGGTACTGGTCAGCAGAGCAGTTACAGGAAATGCCTCTTGTGGGTCCCATCCTCTTGTGTTCTTCATCAGGTCCTGAAAGTATTCTGAAGTTGGTGTCTGGAGATGCCACAAATTCCTGGCACAAGCTAATGGGTGGGAATGACTCCTGGGCACACCCTAACCAATGGTGTAAAAGTTTATATCGCCAACCCTACCCACTTTGCGCATTTGCAAGATGACAAAAGTCTTATCCCACACTAAACTTGGCTCTAAGCCCTGAGGGTGTTTGTGTGGGGGGCAGTGTACTATGGTAATTCTAGTGTCCTTTCTCATCTAACACAAAAATCCAGTTTGGGCCAGCCACTGCACCCCGAATAAACCCAGAGACAGAAGTCTGGTAGGACAAAAATAGGATTTTCCAGCAACCAGATACTGGATATACAATAATTGTTTTGAGATCCTGTTTCCCTTCTCTTTAAGTGCGCCTTCCCCGTGTTATATGAAAAACCTAGAAGCAGAAGTCTGGTGAGACAAAGCAGGTCCTTCAGCAACCTGGCAGTGGATACACAAGAATAATCTTTGCATATTGTTCTCTGTCTTTCAAGTGTGCCCCAAAGTGTTATGTGTAAACCCAGCACACCTGCGAAGAAGTCTTTGACACTCAATCAGGATTTGACACCATAGTGTCAAAAAAAGGATGCTCTCAGCCCACACCCTACAAATTCTGGGAGATTCAGAGGAGTCCCCTCTGGCCATTCAGGTCAACCTATTGTTTGCTACTGAGAGGCACTTCACACCTTTTTCACAACTATTCAAATACTAATTGCTGGCTGGCAGAAGTGGGGGGCAAATGCAAAATTAGCCTTCATGAACTTCAGGCAGTGAAAAGGTAACATGAAATTACAGAAAAATTATGTGAAATTACACGTAATTACTTGAAATGTAAATTTGTCATTTCATGCTCTATTTAAGAGTAAAATGGATCCTCACATTATTTTTTGGCACGAGTATGCATTTAAACAAGAGTACCGCAAACAAAATCTACTCAAGTTCTGTTGTTCCTGTGCTTTCACAGTAAAAGTTTTGTGTGGATTTTTGGTAAGTGTTTACCACAAATGGTTCATAATTACTCAAAGTAGTGTGATGGCATTGCAGGAATTTCACATAACTAGCATAACTCAAAATTCCAGAAACTACGCAAATTACACCAGCTTAATTAAACTTTCGCCCAGACCAATTAAATAGGCTTGTAGATGAGATTTTGCACTCGAGTATCTTACATACTACTTCGAGAAACTGTTCCAACCTTCAACAAAATGTGATTGTTTTTCAAAAATTCGGCTCTTCAGAGGATCTGTGAACCTGGGTTCATGAACAGTCTAGATATCTCTGTATTGAATAAAAGGTTTGTTCAATTTGAGGTCTACAAAAACCATTTTTCTAATGCTTATTTCTGGAAATCTACTGTGCAGGTTTACACCAAACCTCGCAAAGGCACATAGTTGAGTAGAGTTCTACTTTCATGCTGAGTTTGGTGTAATTCCCTTTCAGTTATTTTTCTGTAGATCTGTCAAAAACTTCCTATCAGAGGGTAGGATACCTTAAGACATCCCCTTTTTTTTGCCCCCGCCTGTCAGTGCTGCATAAAATTTGCTGGGGCATGCTTTCTGGAGATTCATCGAATGGTACCAAAGTTATTACCACAATGATAAAATGTCTTTATAATGTAAACTCTGGCCAAACCAGAATTGCAGAAGTGCTATTACTACCTCAAATAGATAGATAGATAGATAGATAGATAGATAGATAGACAGACAGACAGACAGACAGACAGACAGACAGATCAATTCATCTTTTGGGTTCACCTGTGAAGTATTTCTTGGTCTTGTGAATAGACTTACAACAATCTTTATCTTTGATATGGTGGTGCTATTGTACTTTAAAAGCTTTTTCTGTGTTGTTCAAATGTCTGGCTTTCTTGAAAACCTGTTTAATCACTGTTGTGTTCTTCAACACATTACAATCCGTGGACATTTTGTGAAGCCTGGAAAATCCCTTCTGATCAAAGTAGATTTTTCTCATGAGTCTGTTGGGGTCTTGAATTGATCTACTGAGTCCAGCAAGGTGAGTTATGCAGGAGACAATGTAACTACATTAACAGAGTATCTGATACGAGTCTTACTGCACCTACAGTGAAATTAAAGGCAGAGGTGACTGATGTAACAACTCTTTCATTCATAGGATTTTTTTTATTAACGTATCCTATTCTGATACGTCTTTTAATTTTTTTAATAGTCAGCATGAACAAACAATTTAAGGTGCACAAGCTCCTTCCTGAAGGGACATAGAAATAATTTGCGTGGTGAGTAGTTTTGTGGTGGTGGTTGTCAGTGTCCTCATTAGGGTGAACCGCGAAAAGTCACAAAATTAACCTATGCTTAACCCTCTGGTTCCTTGGAATGAAAGGAGTCAGGCTTAAGGCAAAGGCAATATGCAGCACTTAAACAGAAATTAAGCAAAAACACAACACAAAAAATTCAATACCAATTTGAAAAAATAGAAAAAATGTGAATACATTTTTTGACACCAAAACAACAACTGCTGTGTTGATTGGACCAGTCACAAAGAGCAGCATCACAGCCCGTCGCTGCATCAGAACCACCACTGCACAATGTATCCTCACCGCAGGCCATCTCATCCCTCATCGACATCAGCCTCAATGACGAACTCCGCATCAGAGCTTTGCAAGCTCCACGGAACCAACGTGTCACCCCGACAGTGTGCCGCTTTGTTGACGCCTGACTTCGCAACACAAGCCTCGTCAATGGCATCCTCGGCAACGACGCAGGCCCTCGCACCGCAGCCTCACCACATCTCAGAATTAACTCCTTGCAATACTCCGTAACCTAGGATTAAAGAACTATGTTCAACGGACCCAGCTGTGTCCCTGTAGCTGGCCCAAGCTCCATAGCAGTTGGACTGAACTTGGAACTTTGTCCCAGTCCGGCGTGACCAGATATCCACAGTTGGCACTTTACAACTTTTATCACAATTTTTATTAAAAACTTTAAAATCAAACACCTCCATTTCTACTGATTGGATTTTTGTCACTTTGGTCTTGTTTTATTTATTAAATTAACTTCTAATTTTCTAAACCTGGTGTGGTATTTCTTGCGTGGCGTTTTCCCTGTTGTACTGTTTGAAGTATTGCATAAATACATTACACATTGCCTCTAAATTAAGCATGACTGCTCTGTGCCAAGGTGCCAGGGGGTTGAGCTCGGGTCAATTTAGTGTTTGCTTGAGCCTTACCCTGACAAGGATTGTGATAGCTGCTTGACCAAGGCTCACACTCCAATCAACCAACTACCCAATTTCTTACAGAGTAATATAAAAACGTTGCTATGTTGACATGTTTTTCACATCAGACTTTTGCTGCGCAGGCAGGCATTGAAAGTAACTGTATATTTTGACATATTTTCTTTATACTGCAAGCAAAAGGAGTGCTTCTGTGATATGGGCATACTTCTAATCCACAAAATCTAATCTATTTTCTTTGATCTGCAAATATCCTGCTAGTTAGTATGTTATTTTCCAATCTCAGTCTTTGCTTTTCACTGTTATGAGTTTAGGGGCCAGATGTACGACGGTTTTTGCATGCACAAACGGGTTTGCAAACTCCTGTTTGCGCATGCAAAAACCAATAGGGGTATGTACTATTCCAAAATAGCGAGTCGCAATGTATTTGCGACTCGCTATTTTGGAATTGCGAGTCGCTATTAGGAAGGGGCATTCCTCTCCTAATAGCGAGCGCAACCCCATGTACAAATGTTTTACGTCCGCAATTGCGGTCGCAAAACACTTGCAAATTACCACCCTCTTCAAGAGGGTGGTAATGGGGTCGCAAAAGGGAAGGGGTCCCCTTTGAAAATCCAGGGGAAATATTTTTTAAGGGCAGGCAGTGGTCCCAGGGACCACTACCTGCCCTTAAAAAATGAAACGAAAACGTTTCATTTTTTTCTTTTTTAAATGCATCCCGTTTTCCTTTAAGGAAAATGGGCTGCATTAAAAAACAAACTGCTTTATTTAAAAGCAGTCCCAGACATGGTGGTCTGCTGAGCCCAGCAGGCCACCATACCTGGGAGGGCTTGCCATTCCCAATGGGGTCGCAAATTGCAAGAGGCTTATTAATATTCATTAGCCTCTCAATTTGCGACCCCATTGGGAATCGCAAACAATGTGATACACACTGTTGTACATCCAAAATAGCGCCTCGCAAATTGCGAGTCGCAAAATAACTCGCAATTTGCGAGGCGCTATTTTGCGCGTCGTACATCTGGCCCTTAATGTCTATACTACATCTGGTTGCATGGAGTAAGAAACAGTCTTGACAGTCCTAGGAGAGACAGATTGCAAGTTGTTTAGAGAGATACATGTAGGCTATGGAAGCCAGAGAGGCAGGGCCTTGAGAAACAACTGTGGCACTGAGTGCAGAGAGAAAGAGCAGAGTGAGATGAATAAAGAGAGTGTGAGAATGGGAGTGAGGCGTGGAGTTGGAAGGCGAGTGGTAGGCAGGCAATAATCAATACAGGTGAGGAAGGCACCCTCTAATTTTGGGCTCCTGAACTTGTATTTTCAGAAGGAAAAAACTAAGTGGAAGAAAAATGTTCAATAAAAAAGTAATCTCTAACACTGGCAGAGTTCCCAGTGTATGGAGACAAAGAAAGACAGTGTAAAAAGTCAGGAGAAGCAGCAGAGTTTCAAAAATTGGCAATTCCCCCACCACACTAAGGGGCCGATTCCGATTCGGGCCGGAAATCTCTCCGACCGAGCCGGACCCGGAGAGATTTCCGACCGAATCGGACCCGTGCAGCCCGACCGAACGAGTACGATGCGTCCGTATGCTATCGTACTCGAGTCAGTCGGACTCCCATTGAAGTCAATGGGAGCCGGTCGTACAACGCGTACGCGGGCTCCCATTGCCTCAATGGGTTCGAGGCGAACAAGGGCGCCCCCTACAGTGGGTACGTGGCGAAGTAACTTGCGCCGTACACGCACAGGTATGGGGGACCCATGGGTCCCCCCTGTGTGCGACTCGAGCGGCTACGCATACAGGGGGGTCCGACACGGACCCCCGAAGTACGGCTCCGACTGCTCTTTTGAGCCGGACGGCGCTTGTCGGTCGGACTGCTCGCGGCGCGCATCGTACTTACCCGGCCGGGGAACGTCTCCATTGCGCAGTGCGAGTCGTGTCCGAGCGAGTCGGTCGGTGCGGTTAGACCCGGGAACGAGTCGGTCGGAGCGGTTGGGACGCCCGAACGAGTCGGTCGGCTAATTCGCATCGTACTCGCTCGTCCGGACGCGCGTACGAATCGGTCGGGAAATAGGGCTCCGAATCGGATCCGGTTATGCCAAATCCGATTCGGAGCCCTACCGGCCGAGATCGGAATCGGCCCCTAAACCTTTGATTTCTTTGCCATGTTCCGAGTGAAGGAACCACTGGCCCGTCAAAGGCAGTTGCCCATTTGCTAACAGGTCACCATTTTTCATGCATTGGGAGTGCTGCCATATTTACGGCGATCCCCTTGATGCATATTTTCCCTTCCCAGGTATGCCATGTGAATCACTAAAGAAGTGTGTTATATTACTGTGTGCTTTTGTATCTGAAAGTTGTAGAGACATTTTCACAATGGTATTGTGCAATAAAATACAAAGTTAAACTAAAGTAAGCATTCTCTAAGACGATCTCAATTTGTACAGTGGGTTCATTACCTATCAACAGTTAAAATCGATATGGAAGCTCTGTTACAAACACCAACAACTGTGACTAATAAAATTCCCAATGTTTAATGAATATTCATGTACTCACATTGATTTAACATCTACCATTTCAAAGTCTTCTTTACCCACAATATCCACACATTGTCTCTCAATCACTTGCTTGTATACTCTACTAAAATATGCCTGTTTTATGGCCATGATACCTTTATTATAAATATGAAAGGTTTCTCACACTCCTTTTTCAAACTTTAAGCCAAAATCATTACCTCCTGGTTCATCCATGTCTGGTCCCAATGTCTGAGGTATTTTGAGGCACCCCAGTGCTGCTGGCACGCTCATGTTGGGTGGGTCATCTCTTTGTAGGGAAAGAGCAGAGTTAAGTAAAGCTACACCTCGGCAAAGTCCAGATACTTGGCACTTCTTCGTGAAGTTCCCCTACTGCATCTGTCTTCCTGGGCATATTCTTTCAATTTGCTCATCCCTTCTAATAATATTATGCAATTAAAAAAGACCAAAATTGGTAGGTTAAAATAGGCAAATTATTGAGGCATCTATGTGTGTTAATATATTTTTATTTGGCAAATTTTGCCATAAAAAGTGCCACAATACAACATACAATTAAAAGGTCAATTATACAAACAGCACAACCATAAAAACTGTATAAAATTCAATTAAATCCTGGTAAAAAGTACCGTGGGAGCAGTGCCACTCTATAAGAGAATTCTCAATTCATCACCAAGTAGAAAAAGAGTCACATATGCATATATACATTTCTCCATCCATACGGTCTTCCAGGGTTCAAAAATATTCGCAAGTCATATATTAAAATGATTTTCCTACCCCATACCCATTTCAAATTATATTGCCAGTTCATTCATCAACTTCTGTATTGCAATTAAAAATCTTCCTATTGCACATGACACATTAAAAAATCTCATATTTATCAATAAGCTAAGTGCTTGTTCCCTACTTTCAGTTTTATAGACGATAAAAAGGGGTTTTAAAAATTCTTTCCGTTCTTCTAGGAACCACAACCAATCCATCAAAATATGTGGGCCACTGCATTTTACTTGTAATCCACATGTGCACAGACCCTGTTCATTCTTCATTGCAGATTTTATCTTCTGATCAACGTTACATGGGTTCAGGCCAACTCTAAATTTCAATAATGTATTTCTAAGCTTCGGGTTAGGCATGGCCTCGATATAGGGGAACATATGATCATTAGTCCACCCGTTTACCAAGAACTGGGTGGGCGATTTGCTCCTCAAATAACATAGATCTTCTTCTCAGGCCTTAGTGTTGATAATAGCCCGTAGCACCTGCTTGGAAATCTGCTGCCCTGATTTGCATTGATCTGGGTCTAAGGAGAGTTTAGCACATAATTTATCTAACTTATGTCTAGCTTCGGACGCCCAATTCAGTTCACTTTCCTCTAATTCTCTTTTACAAAGGTTTGATATTTTGGGGGGCCCTTCTCTATTCATTCTCTGCCAGAAGTTCAGTGAAGCTTGCAATCCCCGAAAATTCCATGCTCTAAGTTGACATTCTACTCTCACTGCCTGTATCATAGTTGACGGAGGGAGACCAAGAAGCTGTTTCACGCATTTACCCTCTTCTAAATTCCAATCCACTTTGCCACCTAAGAATAAGACCTCTGCACCGTATTGGAATTGTGGGCGGACCATTGCATTAAAAGTGATAAAATTGGCCGCAGGGAGGGGCCTCCATACCTCTGCTTAAATTGTTTGAGGCCCTATACTGAAGAGAGAGCCTTTGAATTTAGTGACTGTAGGTGATCCCTCCAATTTAACTTACAATCGAACCACATACCCAAATATTTATATTTGTCCACTTCTTCAACTCTGACCTCTCCCAGTATCTAATAAAAAGAGCTCTTTCTTTTACCCAACACCATTATTTTAGTCTTTTCTAAATTTACTGTGAGGCGTTTTTTTAAACAGTAATTGTAAAAAGTGTCCAGTTTTGTTTGCAGGCCCAATTCTGTCATGTCTGTTATCACTAAATCGTCAGTGTATAGTAGACATGATATATGGGTCCCCCCATCTTGGGGCTTAATCCACCAGCCTTATTCAGTATATTTGGTAAGTCAGAGAGGAACAAGGAAAATAACAATGGGGCCAGAACACAGCCCTGCCGTAATCCATTCTTTATCTGTATTTTCTTAGATAAGGTTCCGAGGGTATCCAAAATTACCCTGGTCCAGTTCTGTGAGTGCATTTCCTGAATTAATGAAAGTACTGTTTTGTTGATTCCGAGCGTTGTCAGCATAGTCCACAGCAGATTACGATCTACTGAGTCAAAGGCGGCTCGGAAATCAACAAAACAGCAGAACAGATTGCCTCGCACTTCGATTGCCTTTTTTGCCATTGCCCATAAAATGAGGCAATGGTCTATGTTTGAGTGGCCCTCCTTGAACCCACCTTGCTCTATTGGTATCAAATTGTACTGTTCTGCCCAGGACTTCAACACGCCTAACAATATCTTAGAGAATACTTTCTCTCCCACATCCAACAGGCTTATGAGGCGATAATTCTGAGGCAGTGTGGTATCCTCCTTTTTATAAATTGGTCTGACAATGGCCCCCTTCCAACTATCTGGGAAGATCCCAGAGGTTAAAATATTTTGGAAGGTCACCTTTAGAAAGCTTGCCCACCAGTCAGTATTATTTTTAATATAATTGCTGGTAGGTTATCAGGCCCTGCGGCTTTCGTTCATTTTAGAGATCGGATGGTTTCTTTTATATTTTGAAAAGAGAAGTATGACTTTAATTGTTCTACATCCTTAGACCTTATTTCCAAGGTCTTTTTCATCCTCTTACCATTATACAAATTACTCAGATGGTTAACCCAATCATCTTCTCCCACTAAACACCGCATTTCCCCTTGTATATTTCCCTCCTTTACCAATCGCCAAAATAACCTTATGTTATTTGTGTTTATCACTTCTAGCATTGTTTGCCAATTTTTGGACATATATTCTGATTTCCTTTCTCTCAGCTTATTTTTATACACAAGTTTAGCCATACAGAGACTCTCCATTGTTTCCTTGTCCTGTCTTTTTCTTACCTGTCTTTCCCATTTTCGTACCCTCAACTTTAAATTTCTACACTCATTATTAAACCAACCATTTGTTCTCTCTTTCTCCTTGTGTGTGGACCCAGATTTTACTTGTATCCTTAGACAATTTACCACCTGCTCAATTGCCTGGTCATACCATGTTAGAGTTTCATCTCTTTGCACCAAATTACTAACCAACGTATAATCAATTATCAAGTTATTAACCAACTTCAGGCTATCCTCTGTTATACGGGTGGTTATGCGTCTAGGGTGTTCTATCTGTAAAGGGGGACCACTCTTTCTCTTTCGGATTCTTGTTCTATCTTCATTAATAATTGTAAAGGCCAGTGGTCGCTGCCTTCGCTCTGCAATACCCCAAATCGTTCTACGTCCTTAAAATACCAAGCATTTATAAAAGCGTAATCAATTGGGCAATTCTGATTCCCTACGTGAAAGGTCTTTCTTGCAGGGCAGTCAGTGTTCACCAGTCCGTTGGCACAAAATAGCCCTATAGATCCAAGAAACTTTGGTAGGTATTTGTCCCGTGCAGAACTACCTGCACTAGCAAAAGTTGCTGGGGGTACCTGTGCTGTGGTTAGTAGGTCTTTAAACAGTTTATCGCTAGTGAAAGGGTCCAGTTTGTGATTAAAGTCTCCTAGAATCATTATTAGATATGATGCTTTTGTTGTACAAATGAGCTCCAGATCTTCCTCTAGCAATCCTAGTTGCTCTTCATAGTCTGGTATAGCTCCAGGCTGGATATATATATTAATCATTATTATTTGTCTTCTTGCCCAAGTACCACTATAGAGCTCTATCTGACTAGCTAATAGCCACCTACATTTCACTTTTAACTTAATTACTCTATTGGCAATTTTTGATGATACCAACATAATCAGCCCCCGAGGGACGCCCTAAATTCATTGGTAAGCATAAAAATTATTCTATTGGTTCGGGTACCTCACACAGCCAGGACTCCTGAAAATACAATATTTTATAACTGCTCAGCATTTCTCTAAAGGGGTCTTGGGATAACTGTCTTTTATATCCCCCTGTATTCTACGACAGTATCCGTAAGCTGTGCGAGGGCCCCGATTCCTAATCCAACTCACTCAACCCTTCAATCATATTGTCATCCCAACTTCTTGAGGATTCAAATAGAGGTTCAAATCGATTACTCAACACTAGCTCCTTTACGGCATTTGCTATTGTTGCTGTTAGCCCTCCCTGATTTTTATCGGTACAAATTCTTCTATGCTGGGCACCTAGTATATCATACTGTATTTGCTCCGGACAAAGTCCTGCGTGATAGGTGAGGGTCCCAGAACTCCCAGGATTACTCTCTTCTATAGCTAATTCGCTATCATGCACGAGTCTTATCCCCTCCTTTTCCAGTTCTCCCTCTGCCCTTACTACCATCTGCTTTACAAATTCTGAATAAAATAGGACCTTTGTTACCTCATTTCCTTCCAAATTGGTTACAAAACCTATTTGCCTTAAATCATCAAATGAGACTTCACCCAATGTGGGACATTTAACCAACATTTGTAGTAGGTTTGAGCGATTTAGGGGTTTTATTTTCCTTTGCCGCTTTCTCCCTAACCTTCTCCCCCATGGTTCCAAAAACACCCATAGGCTATCTCTGTTATTATACTCCTATTACTCCTCCTGGCTATAGTTACGGTCTCCGGCTTTGGGCAGGCTCTTATTCCGGGTTGATCTGAAGAGGGCTCACCCCTTATTCTTATGCCGGACGGCTCACCACCCGCCCTGCTCTCCCTTCTTTCCTTTTTCCTCTGTGCTACAGTACCTTGGTATTTCATACTTCCACACAAGGGGTTCCCCCTCTTCACGGTTCTGATATATTTTCTATTTAACTTCCTCCTTGAACCCTCTTCACTTCTGTGTCCATCTATCAATCGCCTCTCTTGATCTGTTATCACCACTCTCTGCCCTTTGCTCTGACTTGGTTGTAAAACCCTTATTTTTTTCAACCTTATTTGCGGGTTCCTTCTAATCTTATACTTGGGTATATATCTCTTAAATCTCCCGTAGGCCCTCCTCTTTATTACCAACATTGGGCACTTTGAGATGTATACCGTCGGGGTTTTTTGATCAGTATAGATTCGCCATCCTCAGTACATGATGACACATATACCTCCTGATCTCTCTTTTCTATTACTGGTCGTACTAAAGTAGGCATACAGTTGTTAATTTGTTTTAACTCCTCTGTGATCTGCAGTAATTGGGCTTTATAGGTTTTCCCTTGTCCGTTATTCTCAACTAGAGCTTCTAGTATTGCCTGCAGGGTCTTTTGCATTAAAAACATCACCTCTAGTAATGAAGAGGCCGGGGTAGCTGTCATATCGAGTGCCAAGGATGACCGTGTAGTATCCGGGGGGGATAGGGCCTTGCTTGAAAGTACCGGTTCCCTTCCTCCCCTGCCTAATAGCTGCTTGTTGCAACACTTCTTTGTCTACCGTAGGGCTATCAATGGGGCTATCAAATCCGCTACGGAAAAGGCGGGGTGATGACGATAGCCTAGGTTCCAATAAGAACAGTCCCCCTTCATTTTCCCCCCCTTGTTCACCCAAGTCCAAATCTGGTAGTAGAGAGTCAGTTGTACACTCGTTGCTTTCCTCAGGCACTCTTTAAGATCTTTTTCTTGGGTTCCCCCCGACACAGAGGAATAATCACAGACATTCAGTTTCTTTTTACAGTATTTTCCCACAAATGTTTTTATAGATTGACCCAGGGAAGTCCCAGTCACTTCTTCTGCGGGGTGTAACATTGTATCTTGCCTACTAGCTGTCGATGTTTCTTCTAGGGGATCAATAATAGTCTTCTCTAGTGACTTTTGGTGTTGGAGTTGGTCCTTTTTACCCTTTCTTAGTCCAACAACTTTCTGTCCTTTTTTAGCCCCGCATAATTTCCCTTTTGGTGGCATTTCCCTTGTACCCTCTGGGTTATGCAACTTTCAACGTAGCCCGTGACACACCTTATTGGCAATCGCACCCCTTGTCGTGTCGTTATCTCCGAGGTCCTGGATGGTTATTGGTCCAAGGAAAAGTGCGCCATATTTAACTCCCAACACATACAAGTTTCCTTTTCTAGGCGTGCCTTCTCCTCCTCTTTACCTTAGAAAAGCTAGTCAAGTATGCAAGTACACTGACCGAGGCTGAGCGGAGGCTGAGCGGAGCGCACCAGGTCTACCCACAAACCGCACCCAGATCTAGCTGGGCCGTCTCCGCAGGGGGCCTAGGCAATGCTCCACAGAGGGACACTACGCCCTTATCACTCAGACTCCCGCTTTCTTCACAGGCTAGGCAGGGAGGTTAAGAGCAGTACCAGCGGCAGTGGCCCCCACAAAGGCAACACTTCAGAACCAGACTACGGGCTCCTCTGTGTTGTCTGTATATACAGGTCAAAGAACAAATTTAGTACAGATGGAGGACTCCTCTCCACTCTCTTCTCTCTGATGAGGCTCCTCCCCTCCGCTCGTCATCCAAATACCGATGCAAATACCATTGCTGAGGTTCAAGCTCAATAGGGCTCGATAATGAGGGGGCTGGGGCTGGAGCGAGGGCAAAGTTCCAAAGGTTCAGTTCAGGTTCTGCTTATGAGCGGCCATCTGCTATCCCACCAGTCGCTCCCTCCCCTCCTCTGCAGATTAGGAATCCAAAAATCTCCCCCGTCTCCCGGCCTACCTACCTCACCTGTGGCAGTACTAGTGCAGTACTGTGTGGTGTGGTAAGGTGCGGGCGGCCCGGGGCCCGGGTCTCTATTCAAATGTCGGTCAAACCGACAGCTCCTCCACGGCTCCAGTAGCCTCCTCGGCTGCCCTGAACTTAATTTCAGCCCGGACAACAGCTGGGCGGATCAAGGGCACTACCTAAGAAAACGCCGCACTTCACGCCTGGCAACTCGCTGGTGGACTCTGTACTGGGGGTGAAGCGGCAAAGTTCAGCAGGGGGGCGATGGTGCAGAAGCTTGGCAAGATTAGCAGGAGCCGCGGGAGCCGCGGTAACTGCGGGAGGCAGCAATACCGCGTCCTCCTCCGCCTCCTCGCACACTGTGGCCGGCGGACAACGCGGTCAACGCGAAAACACGGAAAAATCTAGATAGGCATCTACATTGAGCTCGCTTAATTGTTTACACGTGTTTTATTTCATATTGCCCATCAAAACAGCTACCAGACAATTTTTTTTTTATTCGTTAGGTCTCGCAGACCTAGCGTTGCAGCGCGCATGCGCTGCTCGCTCTGCGAGGCATATTGGAGTAGGGTAGGTTTTAGAAGTGGGGTGGAAGCCCCGCCCCTATTTTTCATTGGCTGGCATCATCGTCTATGGTAAACGCTGGCCTCTGATTGTAAATGAGGCTTCTTAGTCCCTCCTTGTCACCGCCCTGTCTCCTTTTGGGACGGCCCATCCAGACTGGATCGATTACTTGCGGCGTTACATGGTCTCCTTCATTTAGTCTGTAAGCACTTTTTTTTTCGTTAGGGGCTTTGGCAAAGGCGGTGTGTGTTTAATTTTTTTTATGCACTTCGACCACTGGTCTAGGATTCCAATTACATGGATATGTACAGTGTTAGAAAGTAAAGAGAGATCACTTCTGTGCATCTCTGCTCATCTGATCATTGGCCCCTTTCATAGTGAACGAATTTGTCACCTCCTTGGCAGGACGGACCACAGTTGTCGTGTGCAGATCCATTGATTGCTCGGAGACCCCCAGAAGGCAGAGCCTGGGCCCTTCCCTGCCCCGAGGGCTGTTAAACGGACCCCTCCCTGATGGACAGGGCGTCAGACTCGCTGTTGAGATCTGTGAGCGGCGGTCGGGGCTGGGGGCAGTGGCCCCCTCGGCTCCCTACCATCCCGCGGACAGATGGCTTTTACAAGGCCCCGGCGGGGCGGGGAGCTGTCAGAGCTCCAAGGAGCCTCCGCCGCAGTCCTGGATACAGGGGTGACGACAGCCAGCTGCTTCCTGTGTGCAAACAGTCACTTACTGGGAGCAGGAGTGAGGGCAGTGAGACCAGGCAGCGAGTGGGAGAAGAGAGCGGCCTGGGGCTCGTGGACCTGGAGTGAGACTGCTAGCAAGACACTGTGAGTGCTGCGTAGCCCTAGACAGACACTGTGAGTGCTGCGGAGCCCGAGACAGACATAAGACACAGCGTGGACCGCTGCATGAGCAAAGCGTGGCCCCAAAGATAGCCGCTCCATGTACGGCAGCCGGTACACTGTGCACCCACGGATAGTGCGTGTGTACAGCACGTGCAGTGGCACCGTGATCCAGAGGCCTAAGGGCCCGCTCAACCCCGATAGTTGTATTTTATAACTCGAACAGCATTTCCTTCCTTTGGCAAGGGCTCATGACACTGTCCACGCTACTGACACTAGTGCTGTTTCACGTTAAATCAGCCTTTTTCATTTAACTATAGTTGTTGTCCCTCTGGTGGATTTGTGACACTTGTCCCCCCCCCCTGGTTACATTCTGCACTCGTTATTTTATTCCCTTGTAGGCTGGGGTGTTTTCTGACTCGTAGAAGTTTGTTTCTTTTAGGATAGCCTGGCGCTTTTGGAAATGTCGATATATTTTTTTTTTAAATCTAAATTTTACAAAGATTATTCTTAGTTTTTCCACCTCAAACCTCCTGTATTATGGTAACACACACCAGTGATGATAATTAACTATTATGTGTCACAAGAGCAAAATGGGAAGTTGTTGTATAAGGGAAACTGGTGCGAGTTTATTACTCTTCAAAACTCACATAGGATGGGTTAACGTAAGTGTGATCCAGCACTGTGTTCAACTTTGAGAGCTGCGCCCACCCCGAATACCAAGCCAAAGCCTCTAATAACAGTTCTTCCCGGACTGCATTTAAATGTGGTGCTTGACATTTTAAAAGTAGGACTGAGGTCCCGTGAAACTTGGAGCGTTTAAAAGCAAACTCCTTCAGTTGTCAGGATACCAACTGACCTTTATGGGGTAAAATCAGGGCTTCTGAAATTATGCGGCATGGGAGGGTCAAATCATGCATCATGGTTGAGCAAATTATGCAGCAAGTAAAGGCAAATTTTGCTGCATTTATGTGGCAGTATTACTTCATTATTTTGTAATTTTTTAACTTCTTAACACTGTCTGGGCATTGATTGCGCCTCATTAGTACCAGTTTAACACCCACATATAGTAATAAGCTACAGAAAGGTGATGAGTCAACCTTTGCAAGGGGCCCTCCACTGCCCTGCAACACGTGTTGCTGCGTTTTTGGTAACTTTTTAACCATTTGAGCTAGAAACCATTTTTTGGGTTAAAATCTGAAGATTATGAGGCAGATGACGAATTATGTGGCAAATGCGGCAAATCTACAATTATGCAAAAATTGCCACAGCCACACAATCACTTCATTCTAGTGGCCCTGGTTCAAATGCTCACTGTAGCGCTCTTTCATGAGCGCCCTGAGGACCAAAAGCATCAAGTTTGTGGTTTTTTCTCCATCCTTGGGGTCAGGGTTCAGGTCCTAAAAAAGAAGTAGGGGGACTCACTAAGTTAGGCAGAATGGGTGCGACATCAATGTGCGTGACATCACAGGAAGTGACATCACCTTGTGTGACAACACAGAAAGTGACATCACGACACGTGACTTCGCATGTGGCATCACAAGAAGTGACATCGCAACTCATGACCTCACAAGAAGTGACAACCGATCTTAAGACCTCACATATGTTTAGCAGTTCTGTCATGAGTACATTTGAGCGCAATACAATATTTAACAAATGAGATTTTGCGTTGGTGTTGTGCCAAAATATTGACGCAAGCCTGACGCAAAATCTGGCCTCAACTTATTCCGTTTTTTTAACCCTGCCACAATGAAATTGGCAACAAGGAGAAATGTGGCAGTAAATATGTTCTGCTTAATTGGTTGCATTGTCTGTATTTTTAAATATCTTATGGGGTTAAGGCACCTGCTGGAGATATCTTTGTGTGCCAGCTAAATCTCAGGAAATAATAATAATAATAAGATAACTCTGGAGGATGATGTATTTGTTGGACAGATCTGTGTTTTCCTAGTTCCAGCTTTGAATCAAAGTAGCAAAGAGGGTTAATATGTCTCCTGAAAAGCACATTTTGTAACCTGCAGATGACAGATTTTTATTTTATGTAAATGGGCAAGTGGGTTACTGCTTTTAAGAAAGAGATCCTTTTGTTACTTTCAGTTCATAAATTGCAATCCTTCTCATATCTTAAAGTGAGGTATGGAGGACAGGTGGCTCCTACACCTTGTAAATCTCTGTCTCATGTAACACGTCCTTTATATTGCTGTTCACACATATGACTTATTGCCAATGTATAATCTGTACGTGTGATGTAAAGCGCTCCGACACCCTGCATTGGGATGAGTAGGACTAAAGTGCTCTAAAACAAATAAAACAACATAGTGGCATTTAAATAGTGGGACAGACCAACACATATGCCATTCTTACAGCGTATACATATCTCTTATGTACAGGGACTGAACAAAGTAAAATGCATTTTTAGGTCGAGCCTAGCGGCAGCGCGCATGCGCTACTCGCTCTGCGAGGCATGCAGTAGTCGAGTATGCTGTGGAAGCCTCGCCTTCTCTCCACCCATATTTTTGATTGGATGGTGTCATTGTTCTTGGTAAATGCTGGCTTCCGATTGATAATGAGGCTTGTTAGTCCCTCCTTGTTACCGCCCTGTCGCCATTTGTTACCTCCCATGAGGACTGGATCTTTTACTTGTGGCGTTATACGGTCTCCTTCATAAATCGTATAGCACTATTTTTTTTATTTGCAACGGGGTCCGCTTTCACTTTAGTGGCTGCGCTTGTTTATTTATTTAATTTGCCGTGGGGGTCGAAAGGGAGCGTTTCTACTCACTAATCTAACAAACATTTGCAAGGCAATAGGTCTCGCATTTACGCGAGTTTGAGCTATTGACATTGCAAATAACAATGCCTTTTATTTTAGTTTTTGTTTTTAAAACATAAATAAAAGGCAGTGTCATTTACAATGCCAATAGCTTAAACTCGCGTAAATGCGAGACCTATTGCATTGCAAATGCTTGTTTTTTAACTGTGATCACAGTCAGGCAAGAGTGCTTCGCTTGTCTTCTCCACAGTTTAGCCTATCCTTCTAGTATGGCTTGAGACACTTCTTGAAATTAACCACTCAGGATGTGTTTGGCACATATTTTCTTTCAAGATATCATCTTGTGATGAAGCTTTACAACTTGTTGATCATTTTCTGTCAAAGCCTGTCTCATTTGAGCAAAAGATACACCAGTGCATCTCAAACAAAAATCAATAGAGCAATACAAATGCAGCTATTGAGTATAAAGTATTTCTGAAATAACAGAACAATCACAGAATGAATAGGATGATTTCTTTGGTGAGTTCGGTGTATAGGCTCACCTCCCTATTGCATTCCATTATACAAAAATAGTTTAATAGTCCATGAAAATGTTCATGACAGTTAATGACTGGCTTCTGAAGCTTGCATCCTGTCACCATTGTAAACCGATTTAGTCTTTAAAAGATAGAAAACGGCTGAAAGAGAGATTCTTATGTTTTTTATTTGCTGGTAAATACCCCGCATATCATATGTTTTGAGCAGCATCGGATTTATAAAGTACTTCATTTTGTTTTTATGAATGTTATTGTCTGCACTTGAGGTACTCTCGGTTTATTTGTCAAACTCTTGGCAAAGCAGAAAGTAAAACTCCTTCCTAAATGACCCTATAGTATTTGTACAATACCTGATCACCTTGCATCATTTGGAGCTATGTCATTTCACAGTCATGTTGCAATACCTATTCGGGAAATGGCAAACAGCATTTTAAGGCTCTTCCTATACTGTCAATATATTATTTGCTCCTTTAAAATAGTTTAACTTTTGTCTAATTCGATGCTAGTTTCTGGGTGAGTATCTCAATATCGAGGGACAAAATATCCTCATTAAAAACTTGAAATTGTCATAGATTGTCATAGAACACCATATTCGAATTGTACACGTAGCCTTTCTCAGCAATAGGTATTTAACTTAATATCCCTCCTGGAAAGTTCAGCTGGCGAGTTAGTACAAAGTTTTCACTAGGTCAACTTGCTTGCATTGGAGTTTTGACCAGTTACTGAACTACTATGCCAACAATTTTAGATGATTTCATTTATATTTTTAGACTGGCATTAGTTGTTAATAGTGCCTTTGGATTTCAGTTTGTGATTGTATTTATGTTCAGCATTCTACTGCTTGGCCTTAATTGTGTCATTTACTAAGTTGTTGGCCTGGAAAAAACTGCCAGCTATTTTTTGCTTTGAAGTGCATTTTTCGCAAGAACAAATGTGCCTACAAACAGAGATTTAAAATACATTTGCCACACTTCTCACAGCGCCTTTCTTGAATGCACCTAGTGTGAGTACAGTGTAAATTACAACATCCCCTCATTTTTAGATCGAGCTAGACAGCACATGCACTGTCTCTTCGAGACCTGCTGTAATTAGTCCGTGGGCTTCAAGTCCATGCTCCTTCTTGATTGCTTTTCATTTGTCAATGTCAATGTCCTTTAAAAATCCTTGATTGCTAGTGGTCAGTCCTGCCTCTTTGTCCCTCTTTTCTCAATTCTGTTTCTCCCAGGAGCAGGGACTTAGTACTGTCTCATTCCGCCATGGTTCTTTATCTGTCCTTTGGGGGACTATTTTTTCTTGGCTTGGCTGCTCTGTTACTGTTTGTCTGTGTTCAGCTTCAGCGCCCTAGCTGTTTACATTTAAATATAGCATTCTTCCTCCCACCTCCTCTTAATGCCACAGTTGTGTTACTGCTGCCTCCCCTCTGTGCCTCCTGCTCCGTTGCTTGCATTTTTTTAGGCTTTTTGCACTGTTTGATGTCCACTGTTAGTTGGGCTTTGTTTGCTAGGATATTCATTTGGTTTGGGCTTTCTTTTAAGGGGGAATGGGCTTGTTTTTGTTTGCCTGCCTCTGCTCAAGTGTTCTGTTTACTTCCGTTGAGCTTCCTTGAGCAGCTTCATTTGCCTGCCCACTTAATTATTCCTGTGCCCTCCACCCCTACCCCTCCCACAATAGTGCTTGCCGGGCCCCACCACCCCTACGATATCGATTTAAATTAGTGCATGTTAGGGCGGCCAGGGGGAAGATTAAGTGATTTGCCCACAATCAGTTAAACCGACGCCGAGGCTTGAACATGGATCCCCAGTTCCCAAATCGGCAGCTCTGACTGCTGCGCCATGTCCTCTCACTCTGGGGATCCATGTTGGGGTCTCCCTTTGTTCGCCTCAAAGGTGCTGCCCTCACGCCACACATTAGGAGCGTTGCAGCTCGCTCTGCAGGCTTTTTGTTTCATTTTCTTTTTTGAAGTTTTTATATAGCTCAAACTCAACCCGAAGGTATTGCAGCGCTTTCCACAAGCACCAGTTACATTACACAATGACACATTCATATTTTTTGTAGACACTGGGCAATTAATCGGCAGCTCAGGACATTACTTAAATGTCTTTAACAGAGCCTATAAATAATGAAATAGTTCAGCGCTTATGTTTTCATTTTGTTAGAGATAGTTCAGCGCTTATGTTTTCATGTTGTTCGTTTTGTTCGTTTTCAGCGCTTAGGTTTTCATCTGCCCCGATGTGCATTTGTGGCACATATGCTATCTATAAAAGAATAAAGTAGTGCGCTTGTTGCAACCACTAGCTTTAGTGTATTAATTTCTACAGAGGACATTCTTGTGGGTGCATAAATGCATGTATTTCTAGTGCGTGTATCGTTGCCAGCTGATAGCATTAGCATGGCACAGGCTTTGCTGTCACCGACTAATGCTGCTTGTTTAAAATGGTGACCGGTCCGCCACACATTAGGAGTGTTGCAGCGCGCTATGCAAGTTTTTGTATTCATTTTTTAAAAAAGTTTTTATACAGCACAAACTTAACCTGAAGGTATTGCTGCACTTTCCACGAGCACCAGTTGCATTACACAATGACACATTCAGAACATTCATATTTTTTGTATACACAGGGAGATTAATCGGCAGCTCAGGACATTACTTAAATGTCTTTAACAGAGCCTATAAATAATGAAATAGTTCAGCGCTTATGTTTTCATTTTGTTAGAGATAGTTCAGCGCTTATGTTTTCATTTTGTTTGTTTTCAGCGCTTAGGTTTTCAGCTGCTCCGATGTTCATTCGCTGTGCATATGTAATCTATAAAAGAATACAGCGGCACACTTGTTGGAACCGCTAGCTTTAGTGTATTAATTTCTACAGAGGAGATTCTTGGAGGTGCGTAAATGCATGTATTTCTAGTTGTTGGAAATGGCCTTTTTGCAGGGTTATTCCCAAGTTTTTTTTTGCTTCTTCCTCCTAATTTTCCTGATCTGTTTTTGTTGGCTTTAGGACTTGGGCACTTTACCACTGCTAATCAGTGCAAAAGTGCATATGCTGTCTGTGTACATTGTGATTCTGATTGATTATCCATGATTGGCATATTTGATTTACTGGTAAGTCCCCCTAATAAAGTGCAGTGAGTATGCCAGGACCTGTAAATCAAATGCTACTAATGGGCCTGCAGGACTGATTGTGCCACCCACAGGAGTAGCCCTGTAAATATATCTCAGACCTACCACTGTAGTGTCTGCACACGCAGTTGTGAACTGTCATGTCGACCTTGCAAGTGCATCCACTTGCCAGGCCCTAACCTTCCCTTTTCTTGCATGTAAGGCACCCCTCAGTTAGGCCCAAGGTACCCCCATGGGCAGGGTGCAGGGTACGTAAAAGGTAGGACATGTGCTGGTGTGTTTTACATGTCCTGATAGTGAAATACTGCCAATTTCGTTTTTAACTATTGAAAGGCTATCTGTCCCATAGGCTGACATGGGAGTTGCTTTGTGACAGCTTACAAGTGTAACTTTCCATTGGGACAAGATAGAAAAATTGAGTTTAGGCTCTCTGAGCTCAGAATTTAATAACACATCTTTTTAGGGAGTTGGTTTTTAAATTGTGTATTTGAAAATGCCACTTTTAGAAAGTAGGCATTTTCTTGTTTAACCATTCTGTGTGCCTCTGCTGTTTTGTGTATTGACTGTCTGGTTTTAGAGTGACAGGAGCTGGGATGTGCATTCACTACAGACAGCCACAAGGGGGGTTGATGTGTGTCCTGCCTTCCCTGGGTGACTCATAGCTGGACTGAATAGACCTTGGCTGCATTTAGAGTGGTGGGAGGAGTTTAACTAGCACCTGAATAGGCAGTGTCTCCTCTGCACAATGCTGTCTCCACCTCCTGTAGTGATGCTGCACCAAAGAGGACAGAACTAGTTTGGACTGGGCTCAGAGACCCTTACCACAAAGAGAACAAAGAGAAAATGGGGTACAAGTATTGGACCTTAAACCCCAGAGAATTAGATCACTTCTGGACTCAAAAGGAAGTTCTGCCAAGGAATAGAGTTGGAGAGCTGTAAGGATGATTACTGCCCCTTTGCTGTGAGTGCTTTGATGGGTTGGCGTGCAGTTGCTGCTTCTGCCAAAGGAGAGGACAAAGACTGGAACTTTGCTGTGAACCTGCTTGAAGAATCTCCAAGGCTTGTGTGTGCTGGCCTCCTGTTCTGAAGTCTCAGGGACACAAAGACTTCACCTGCAACCCACTGACCAGCACCTGGACTCCTGTGTGGACTCCTACATTCAAAAGAGTGCCAATTACAGTTCCTGGGCCCTGAGAATTGTGTGCATGGTGCTGCAAAGCAAGAAAAACGACTCTGATGCCATCTGCAATGCCACCAGTGATGCCGCGACCTGCACCAAAGCCGGGGGCACCCCTTGTGAAGTGCACGATGCACCACCCCACTTGCACCGCAGCTCCAACGCCCTTCAATGCCTGCTGACTCCTACCGATGCCTATAGTTATCGGCCTTCCCGACGCCAGCGCTTACACTGACGCCGTCACTGCCAGCATCTCGTTATCGTGGAGCCAATAACCGACAAGGGTGACTTCACGAACTCTTCGACTTTGCATCGCCTCACTGGAACCGGCACCTCTCCGCCGACACGCCTAACTTCCCCTGTCCTGGATTCAACTCCTCGCCTCCTCACGCATACGATGCTTCGCCTCCCCCAGGGATCCAGCCTTAACCTCAGCACCGAAGCCTCACCTCCATGAAGCCGTGCATCGTCCATAGACTTAATTTTCCAAGGTACTGTTGTTTGGGGGTCCGTGTGTCTCCATGCCCAATGCTGCGTACCTCGCGGTTGGCACCGTACTTTGGATTTTTGTTTGTCACAACGTCGTAATAGCCCCAGGTGGAGCTATTTGTTTCTACAAGTGTTATTTTTGAAGTAACTGTTCTAAAAGTCATATTTTCAATTGTGGATGTTGGATTTTTGTCATTTTGGTCTTGTTTGGTTTAGATAAAGATACTTTATTTTTCTAAACTGGTGTGATGTCCATTTGTGGTGTTTTCACTGTGTTACTGTGTGTTTAGGTACAAATACTTTACATATTGCTTTTGGATAAGCCTGTCTGCACGTGCCAAGTTACCAAGGGGCTGAGCAGGGGTTATCTAAAGTATGTAACTTGCTTACCCTGACTAGAAGCAAGGGTCCCTACTTGGACAAAGGTGCATACCTGTGCCATACCTGTGCCAACTAGAGACCCCGATTTCTAACACTAGGGCGTATATTGTTGCCAGCTGATCTCAGGAGCGTAGCACAGGCTTTGCTGTCACTGACTAATTAAGCTGAAGGAAGCCATGTTGGGATACTGAGTGAAACAGTCCTTCGATGCCAGCGCAAAGTTTGACATTAAACACAACAACTTTCTGGATTGCCGAGTGCATCGTGTCCCAGCAGCTTGTTTATTATGAAAGCTGTGCCCTTGCTTGAAAGAGTTGTGCGAGATATCTAAGTAAATACCCCTCCCCCCAAATGTTTCCTAATTAGTTGACAGAAAGTGAAAGGCTTTCATAAATCACTTGAAGCAAGGGAACATAAAAAATATTCTTATAGTGGTTAACATACAATTTTTTCCTTGGTCAGATTTAGACTTTTACAAAGCCAGTTGACATCCACATAAAGCATTGGTAAAACATATAGGCCTAGCTATGATAAACTTACCATCACTTTTTAAATTAATATATTTATGCAAATGCAAGGAACTTTGGCAAAAATATAACAAATATTACAATAAATGAGTAGCCAAGCACTACAGGCACACAATCCGTGGTTCTTTGTGCATGTATAAGAGCTATGCTTAAGTCCAAAGATGTGCTCTGACCATAGTGCACTCTACTAAATGTAACTCAAAGTAGCAGATGCATATATTGGTATACACTGGGTAGGTTTGTGGTAACCCGGTAGTGGCTCACAGCTCCAAACATTTCCAAACCACACCACATAATTCAACACAAACCACATAATTCAACTCAACAACACAATTACACAACACACCACATACACCCAATCCACACCACAAAATTCCACATCATGCAACAAAATTGAGCAGCACAACACATAATTTAACTCCACTGCATACCACTCCACATCACAAAATACATCCCACATAATTACCCTCCATAACACACAATCCAACTCTACATAATTCCAGTACACTCAATACCACATAAATCCTCTGCACGCCATGCCACATAAATCCACTACACAAATACACGCCACACCACACAATTCCACACAACACAATTCCACAACTAACCATCCAAATCCTACCAACATAATTCCACTACACACCATATACATACACTTCATAACACATGGATAAAATACATTGTCATTTACAACCCCAATAGCTCTAACTCAAACAATTGTGAGACCTATTGCATTTTTAATGCTTGTTGACATTGGCCCCATATAGCCCATTGCCGATAAACCTATATGCCAAAACTGGATCCATTACAAACTAGTGAAATGGGGAAAACGCTAGGGAAATTACAGCTAAGAGCGTCTACAACTGAGGACAAGTAGAAACGCAACATTAATATTCATAGACACTGTGTTTAAATGGGCCTTAAAGGTGTACTTTTTAAACAGTGTTGCTTACCTTGTGACCCCAGAAAAGGTAGCACAAAATAGGAATCATTCTGCCCAGACGAAAAAAAATGACTCAAACTTAGCACCTGGCCACCACATGCCAGTTCTGTCAAACCTTCAGCTCCAGTGGTTAATTAAATTAGATGGTTTATTTATTGTTTGACTAGATAAACCCATTACCACAGAGGTACATTAATAAACAAATGAAACAATGCTAGCCAAGCCACAGTCGGCCTTTGAAAACAGGAACTGAGAGAAAAGACGAATCCATCCAGTCAGAGTAGATAATGTTGATCCAGGCCCAGGTCGACACTGGTGAATATAATGAGGCGGATGTAATGGTTTTTAAAAAATATTTTTTTTTTTTACCCCAAGGACTCGTAGGAGATGTCTATGAGATCAAAACAAAATATGGAAATAGAGCAAAAGTGAAAGTTCATGTAAGAAAATGTGTCAAAATAAGCATCGATTTTTTCATGTTTTATTATCAAATCCGGAACCCTGCACCCAGAATTGATTTAATGTTACAAAGAACACAAATGGTTGTAGCATTAAAACGTTTATTATAAAAAGCTAAAATCAGGTTCACACATAAGATAAAACCACATTACCTTCACCGTAGCTACTTAAATAATCAAAGCGCCGTTTACAAAAATCAATGTTGAAAGAACGTATTACTGTTTTTGTTGGTGCCTTAAAATCAAATGCTAGTCTATTAACATTAATGAATCACATCTAGATCTTGTTTTTGTGAGATACATTTTTATTAGACATTGCAAGATATCGCCTGTGAACCCGTTGTGGCACTCAAGATATTTGTCTTGAAGAATAGCATCTGGCGACAAAGCAATACAAATTGAGTGAGATAACCATCACGTGCAAGGTGATAGATAGCAGTGCCCTTGTGAGAACAAAGCCATTATTCAAAGCCGAGCTAGTGTGGCTTTGATGAACGGTAAATAGAGCTCTAAACATTTATTTAGCTTAAGCCAATTTAAGGCTGACTAAGTGAAATCTATAGACATAAGTCATTAGAATAAGGAGCCACGGGCAGTCATGTTCATTGTTAAGCCTTTTAAAACCATAGAGTACCCAACCAGTGTCAATTAAATGCTTAATTTTGAGAATTGTAACAGTATGCCCGTCAGCAAGCAAACATATTCCTTCTGGCTAGGTCGGTTTTGGTTATTAGTGACAGTAATGGTATTGCAAAGTGTGAAGATGGGAACCCCTTAACTCGATTACATCTAACATTAGCCGATTGCAGTATGTTAATGGCAGTAAATAAATAATGTCAAGAATACGAGATTGTGCTCACTAATTACTGATTGTGAGAGTAATTTCAATTTAATAGCGTTTCATACCACTATTGAGGCTCCTGGTACTAGGCAGAAAACCTCACAAAAGTTGATTTTCTCAAAGGGGTGGACCACAGAAAAGAGCTGGACAGTATTTTTCCCAAGAAGGTAAAGGTAAAGCTGGAGTGAAAATGTTTAGCCTGTGAAACTACTTTCAACCCTTCTGGTCTATGCAGCTCTACATTTGACCCAATTTGTCTACAGATGTTTTTCAATTAATTATGCCAATCACTTTGCTAGCTTAAGTTGACGGCAGGTTGTGCCTGTTGATATATAATGACATGAATTTGGAAAAGTGCATGCAGTGGCGCTGGTACAATGTTCAGAGTGAGGGTGCTGCCATCAATGTTATATCACTGAAGTCATAGGGGTTGTGAAAAACCCAAACCTCACCCAAAAAACAAGTGTAGAGGAGAGTGGTAAGCGCGCAGTATGCGGCTGGTGATGCCTTTTGGAGAAAACTGTTACAAATATATAACTAAAGCATGGTGTAGTATTGCAGTGTCATTTACAGACTGCACGTTTTCCATTGAAATGGCCACTAAGCTTGGTCAGTCATACAGTTCTGCTGATAAAAATTGCACAAACGATAATGTGTGGTAATCGGGTTTCAGGAAATAAGTAAAGTGTCTTGATTTGTTTTGATACTATTAAAAATTTGGTTTGATCCTATTAAAATCTTTGTTTCCATCACACTTCAGAGCTACAAAAAAATTGTGCTTCATTTGTACTTTCCTAACTGCTGCTATATTCTGAAACAATTGTACAGTTAGTTCATTTACAGGTATTTACATTTTATTGTGTTTTAGAAAAAAATTACCTCTTACAGCCTTTGCTTTCAAACCCCTTCACCCCTGCAAAATATTGCCAGATATTTCACTTTCCAAAACCCTGTCGCTTTTTAGTCAGATAATATAAACCCCAATCTCCATGTTAAAAAGAATAAGCAGTCATTTGCCAGAAGCAATTGCCTGACATTTGACCTCTGTCTTTGAAACACAACAAATTGTATCATTTAAAAACAAAATCTTTATTGCTCATTCACCTTCTGAACTGCAGCATGGCTACTTTGGGGGCGTTGCAGCATCCAAGCACCCTTACGTCCAGCGCCTAAGAATGTATTTTCACTCCTTCTTGCATTGAGTAACAAATGTTTATTAATCATGGTTTCATTACATTGTAATAAAGATTTTTGTAAGAAAGTAGAATAAAACATCATCTGGATCAGCGTTTATTGGCTGTCACTGCCTATGATGTCATCATAGTCAAAAGGCACGTATTATCACTTCTGCTAACCCAAAATCAGAAACGAAATTTACTCCAAGGCGAGTGATGAAGAGAATGCAAAAACCAAGAAACATATTACAATTTGGAATGTGAATCGCTCTAGAAAAGAACATAGTGTTTCTTAATGCGTTTGTGCCAACAGTCTTCAGAATAGGCTGATTTAATCAATTTACCACCCTAATCCCTATCCTGTGCAAAGCATCAATTTATTAAAGCCCTACAAAAAGTGTCAGTCAAAAACTAAGTTCTGTTTTACTTACTGTTCTTTGTAGGTTGATCCGAACAGTATTGCTGCCAGAGATGGTCGGATCCGAGAAGGAGATCGCATACTGCAAGTAAGCATGCACAGCTTCTTTCTGTGGGGTTTCCCACTGAAACATAGGTTTGGTGAATGGGAATCTTTATTCAGACCTACTGAACATGTCTTGGAAAAAAGGATCAAGACTATAACACGGGAATTCGTTCATGATTTTATGCCAAGAGACTAATGTCATATGTGGTCTTAAGAAGATGTTATGGGGGTCATCATAAGGAGCCGGGTGGTAGCAGGGCATCTATAACTGCGTGCCTCAAGGATTTGCAGCAGTGTTTTTTAATAATAATTAGTTTTTCTGCTGCTTTCAAACACTGTAAGTAACAGATGCTACCATTAACATGTTTATGCCATTGAATTTGTGAAGATTGAAAGGATGGAAGCCTAAGACTGTCTCACCAGGATTTGATCCTCTGCCCTTGAGACCGCTGCATTTGTGTTCAAAAAAATGCTTAGTACTCTGAGCTTTCCTCCCCACTAGGACAACTGCCTGTTCTAACAAGAAGACAAAAGTCCTGTTTGCAGCACGTCCTGTTCCCAACATAGTGCATTTTGTGTGGTCTGGGTTGTAGGGCCAGATGTGGGACTGAGCATAACGACTGAAATCTGGACGGCATGTTGGATATAGAATGTATCATTCATGCTTAGTCAATGGAGAAACCAAGGAAGTTTACCCCCACTTTCATAGCATTATGTGTGCCTTTTCCCGCCTAAGTAGTACTGACAGAGGTTGGATGCATTGTAAGGATCTCTATTGAAAGAGCAATAAGAAACATCACATTTTTTATGAATTCAAAATAGGTCCATAAACTTCACCTCTAGATCAGACCCATTCCTCTAGATTCAGAAGTGTAATATTGCACATTTTAGGGACAGTAATATAACCCAGTATTTCCAAAACATTTTAGAATCAAGACCCAATTTTTAGAATGACAAACGTTCGCAATTCACCTAGCTTTAATAGACCTGAGGTGGGGGCAGTTTTTTAATACAATAACAGCAATTGTTTGGAAACATCATGACCTTTTGAAAACATTATGCCATTTCTTGTGGTGCAGTAAATGGCAGCTTTGATCAGGGAACTAATCCTAGCCAGGCTGGACTATAGAAGTTTGGTATTTGCAGGACTCAGAATGTATCAGTTGGGCACATTACAAAAAGCACAGGCCATCCACACGTGTTTTTAAGTTCACTGAATAAGATCAGATCTCTTTGGTGGTTGTATATCTGAATATCAAGGACAGAAATGCCTTACAACAAGAATATTGTTGCCCAAATATCAGCAATCAAAATATTGTGATGGTAAGCATGTATAGGTAAGTATATTATTACCTGCACATAGAGGTGCCTTTAATATGTACATGGCACAAAGGCACATATATGTGGAGCTATGTATATAAAACCTCTATTTATATATACTTCTCTTTGTGATATTTTGGTAGTTGATATTTAGGCCGCATTTTATTTCTTCAGTGATATTCTAGTACTATGGGGTCGATTCCGATTCGGGCCGGAAATTTCTCCGACCGAGCCGGACCCGGAGAGATTTCCGACCGAATCGGACCCGTGCAGTCCGACCGAACGAGTACGATGCGGCCGTATGTTATCGGACACGAGTCGGTCGGACTCCCATTGAAGTCAATGGGAGCCGGTCGTCACAACGCGTACGCGGGCTCCCATTGCCTCAATGGGTGCGAGGCGGACAAGGGCGCCCCTACAGCGGGTACGCCGCGAGGCGCTCGCGGCGTACACGCACAGGTAGGGGGACCCTTGGGTCCCCCTGTGTGCGCCTCGCGCGGCTACGCGTACAGGGGGTCCGACACGGACCCCCAAAGTACGGCTCCGACAGCTCTTACGAGCCGGAGTGCGCGGCTCGGTCGGACTGCTCGCGGCGCGCATCGTACTTACCCGGCCGGGAAACGTCTCCATTGCGCGGTGCGAATCGGGTCCGACCGAGTCGGTCGGAGCGGTTCGAGTCCGAGCGAGTCGGTCGGAGTTGTCGGGACGCCCGGACGAGTCGGTCGGCGAGTCCGCATCGTACTCGCTCGGCCGGACCCGCGTACGGTTCGGTCGGGAAACAGGCTTTCGCATGGCTTTTTTCCCGACCGAATGGTATTGGGTGCGCCTCCGACCGAGATCGGAATCGGCCCCTATGTCTTTGTGGGCAATTGGGAAGCTACCAGTTAAAAACTTTGTTATACCTAATGCACAGATGAAAAGACTCATAGAGGAAGTCTGCCTTTTCTACACAGTCACATCAGAATGTTCACCTTTTTCTGGACTCTGTTTTTGCTGGTTTTTAGGACTCTGTGCACTTTACCACTGTGAACCCTGTTTAAACACGGTTACATTGGCTTATTCCTCATTGGTACATTTACCTTACCTGTAAGTCCCCAGTATATGGTGTAGAAAGTAAGCTCAGAGCCTGGAAGTTAAATGTCACTTGTAGACTGAAACATCTAATGTGCCATCCACTACAGTGGAAGTGCAAACATGGCTACAAGCCTGTGCTGTGTAGCCTGATGGCTGCAATGCAAAACCTGCTCTGTGACCTGTCAAAATTACCCTTGTTGACATGTAAAGGCCTCCCTTTTAAATATGAATAAATTACCTCTATTTAGCTGTGTAGCCCACAAGGCAGAGTGCATGGTATTTAAAAGTAGGGCAGGTAGAAAATTTATATTACCATGTCCCTACTGGGTACTGTGACTATTTATTTATTTTATTTATTTATGCATTTTTATATAGCGCGGACTTTACCCGAGGGTGTCAGAGCGCTTCACAACAGGATTAGCAACATTACATAAGGAGGAGGATACAAATGAGCATAATACAAAGGCAAGCGTTACATTGCATGAAGAAAAGTGACAATTGTGCAAAAACAAACAAACCAAATACAAAAAGAGGAATAAGTTCCAATAGGAAAAAGTGACAGATGTGCATGAAACAAGGGATACCAAATACAAATGGAGGTATAATGCTGCAATAAGTGGCAGTCACACATGACACACTGGGAAGGCACTTCTATAGGCTTGGAGTACAGAATTTCCTATAGTGGAAGAACTTCCTTGAGGTAGTAGAGAGGGCGTGAATTCAGCAGGGGGTACATGGGGTACAAAATATATGATACATGGGGTACAAAATACCACTAAAGGCATAATACTGTAATAAGTGGCAGTAACTCAAAGCACACTGAGAAGGCCCTTCTATAGGCTTGGAATACATAATTCCTATCATGGAAGAGCTTCCTAGAGGTAGTAGAGAGGGCGTGACTTCACAGGGGACTTAACCTGGGGGAACACGCACATAAAAACCAACACAACACACAAAGTAAGGAATGAACAGACAAAAGTACAACTTTAAACTGACGGGCGAACTTCCTAGAGGGGCCTAAGACCGAACGTATTAGTTCTGGAAGTGTCTTTGGAATAGAAGAGACTTGAGGTCAGCTTTGAAGATCCGGGTAGAGGAGGTGGCACGGAGCAGTGGGGGAAGCGAGTTCCAGATTCTTACCGCATTGCCCGGGAAGGATTGAGCCATCGATCTTTCTCTTTTGAAGACGGGGGCTCAAGCAGAAGCTTTTCCGCATTGCGAGAAGGGCGAGAGCCACCGGACAATTTCAATTTATTCGCCAGGTAACAAGGGGAGGACGTGTGTAAGGCTTTGTGTGTGATGCAGGCAGTTTTGTAAATAGATCTTGCCTCGATCGGAAGCCATCGCAGAGAGGACAGGATAGGAGTGATGTGGTCGCTTCGTTTAGACCCTGAAATGAAGCGAGCTGCTGAATGGAGGATGGATTTGAGAGGGGAGAGGTGGGATTTGGGTAGGCCAGTCAGAAGAGAATTGCAGTAATCCAGTCTTGAGAGAACCAGAGATTGTACCAAGGTTTTTAAGTCTTTCTCAGAAAGACTTAAAAACCTAAACTAAAAACCTTGACTAGGCCAGAAAGGCTATTTTCATTGTGGTAGTCCTAGCCGTTCTATGTAGAAAGTCAGAGTACATATTAAAATAATAACACTGGATCTCTGGGATGGGACCTGCTATAAAAATAATTAAACAGAGTTTTAATAGTTATTAAAAATCCAATTCATGGGGGGCGTGGCCAAGATGGCGATCTGACTGGTCGCATAGCCCGTGGGCTCCTCGTCTCCGGCCTCTGAAACCGGCCATATACACACACAATCCCCCTCGGAGCAAGCGGCTCGTGGGGGTAAACTTGCCAGCAGATCGGCGGTGCCACTGCGGGAGCTGCGGATCGCGGCGCCTCTCGGACGGGAGCCCGCAGGTTCCGGCGGTCGGGGACAGCACTGGCGCCTGGACCGAGGCCTGGGCACACCGATCGAGTGATTTTCGCATTGCCGAACTTACGGAGGTGGTGACAGAGCGAAGGACAGAAGACACTCCAGGCCCTTACGTGAGCGAGTCCTCGGAGCGGCGGCGCACACGGCAGAGGCGGAGGCGCGCTGCAGGGGGATCTGTGGAGCTCCGTGCCCCCACCTCCCAGCTACTGGAGGGCGCGGCTTCGGGCCTACGGAGCGCGAGCGCAGACACTCACCAACAGCCAGAGGGGTGGAAAAGCAGGAAGAGCGACGCTGTGCCCCGGACTTCGGTGTTACTGTGGACTCAGCACACCAGTGAGGGGCCACCCGTGCCGCGCTGAGGGGTCGTGGAGCCTGAATCCAGGTAGGCGGAGCGGGCCGGGGGCCTACATCGCCGAAGGGGAGTGCCCTCCTGTCCACGCCTGCGGGACCGCGAGGCCTCGAAGGAGAACACACACGTGGGCAGTGAGCATTTAAGGGACATAAGGCACCCGGGGACAGTTAACCGACGGGGGAATGCTTCTCGCCCCGGCGGAGAGGAAGACATTGCAGGGGTCCCCTGGAGCCCTACGCGTTGGCGTCCATCCGCCATTGGTGGAGCGGGGCGGAGAGGTGACCCCACCAACAGAGGCCCTGCGAAGCAGCAGCGTCTGGAGGGGTGAGCGGCAGATAGAGCATAGCGCGACCCCTGCCCCGAGTGATCGTACCCTGGACTAGAGGATGGAGGGTACACCGGGGACCTACCTCTCCCTCGACGCTTCTCGGAAGTGACACTCTACCCCAGGTCACAGGCGACAGACGAGGAGAGACTATCAACCCCAAAGACGGGGGATCGCCAGATAAAAGACCCTCTCTCTGTGGCCACTGGTTCGACAGAGACACTGCCTGCGCCACAAGGCATAAATCTTATCTCGCCAATACAGGGGCGCGTCGCGACGATGGCCACAGCGCGGAGGAAGGGGGTACGGTCCCTAAGGGAGATGCTCATCAAAGGGCCCCTAACAGGGGACAAAGGTAGCAGAACGCCACCCACTGCAACTACCCCTGAGGGAGCGGAGGGCCGTGAGGTCCCGATCACGCGAGCCTTTCTGGAATCCCTGTTCAACGTCCTACGTGATGACTTCCAGACGCTTAAAAACGAAATAGCGGGTGAAGTCAAAGAAATTCGACATGATGTTGATGAAATAGGGGACAGAGTTGCGGCAATAGAAGAATCTGAGCTGGCCAAGGGTGAGGAGGTTGCAATGCTTCAGCAGGAGGTCATCCGCCTTCGCGACCAACAACTTGACCTACAAGTACAAGCTGAGGACCTCGAGAACCGCTCACGACGCAATAACATCCGCGTCAGAGGGGTTCCGTCGAAGACAGAAGGGGCCGATACGGCCCAATACCTCCAGGGTCTTTTCCGAGACATTTTGGGGGAGGCGGCAGATTTCGACATCCGCATTGACAGGGCACACCGGGTGGGGCTGCAGAGGCGGGCCCCTGCCCCACCGCCGGACATATTGGCCTTCCTGCCCGACTTCCCCCTGAAGGAGCGCATTTTGCGAGCGGCACGCTCGAAACAGCCCCTCACATTCCAGGTTAACCCGGTAGCCCTTTATCAAGACCTGGCGGCTATCACCCTACAACGGAGGAAGGCCTTCAGGGAGGTGACCACACACCTGAGGGAGCAGGGGGTGACGTACTCCTGGGGGCATCCCTTTCGCCTGATTTTCAGGTGGAACGGCAAACTCCACCAGCTTCGCTCCCTCCGGGAATCATGCCAGATCTTAGGCTTGGAGACCCAGAGCCCGGAGAGCTCACCAGAACGCCCACAGAGACTACCCGGGGCGGGATGGCAACGTGTGGGTCGCAGACGCTCACCTGGCGGGGAGATACGCCCGGACCTCAACGCTTTGGCGCAAGAACGACAGGCAGCTGTTGAAGCGGTCTTGAAGGACACTGCATCCATGACCCCCTCATGATGATGATGAAGCGAGGGGAAGTGATGAAGCAATGACATGGCAATGGTCGGGGCGGGGTTCGGGGCGGGGGGCCCGGGCTACTTGGTCCACACGTACACCCAGATTCTCACTTACCACGTGCCCCCATCTACGGATGACGGGTGCGGGACAATGACTGAACTTGGGGACTATTTGGTTGGGGTTAGGGAGGGGGAGGGGGGAGGGAGGGGGTCACAGTGGAAAACACAGACTCCAGTTTGGGGGGGTTGTTGGGTTGGGGGGGGAAGGTTTGGGTGGGGTGGGTGGGTTGTCCGGTAGTTCGGGAGCGTGATACCACAGACAGCGCCTCGGCGCAACACTATGGCAGAGCTTCGACACATAAAGACACACTAGCGCGTTGGGTCGATGAAGGTCATGGCTGCTAGGGAGGTAAAGGTCCTTACTCTTAATGTTAAAGGGCTTAACAACCCAATCAAGAGACGAGCTATACTGTCATATCTGGAACATACGGGGGCTGACATATGTCTTCTCCAAGAGACTCATCTTATGGTAAGGGACCATCACCGCATGCGCTCCAGGGCGTTCCCACATCAATATTTCTCTTCCTCGGGGGGAAAAAGGCAGGGGTTGCCATACTTGTTGCTAAACAGTGCCCGGGAGCGATACTAGAGAAGGTGGCCGAAATAAAGGGGAGGCTACTGGCTCACAACCTGCGGATTGGCCCACACACCATAGTGATAGGCTCTATATATGCTCCCAACATAGGACAGGAATCCTTCCTCAAACAGGCACTAGCTGATTCACTGGCGTCCCAGAACCGCATGACCCTCATTGGGGGAGACTTGAATTTAGTGATGGATGCAAGCAAAGATAGAACCCAATCTGTATATTCTCCGAGCGGGGAACTCTCAAAGGGAGGGAAACAGTGGCTGCGAGAGATGGGCCTTGGGGACCTGTGGAGGGAGGCACACCCGACCTCGCACCAGTACACCTTCTTTTCCCACGCACATAAATCCTACGCTCGTATTGATTATTTTCTTGGCACACAGGACATTGCTAGGGTGATGGGATCGGTGAGCATCGAGCCAGCGGCGCTGTCGGACCATGAGGCAGTGGTGGCAACCATGTCACTCTCTACGGGACCCATGCGGGTGGGTCAGTGGCGGCTCAGAGAGACGATGCTGCACAAACAGGCCGTGGAGCGGCAGCTCACTGCTCGTATCCAGGACTACTTGGCTCTTAACGACACGCCAGGTATAGGCCCCACGACTCTTTGGGAAGCGTTGAAAGCGGTCATCCGTGGCGAATTAATAGCTATAGCGGCGGCAGATAGCAAAGAGCGCAAGGAAATCCGCGCGACATTGTCCGCACAGCTGCAGGAGCTTGAAAGAGTTCATAGTAGGACTGGGGCACCCCGCGTGTGGCGCCAGATTAAGGCAGCCAGAGCGCAATTGGCAGGCCTGGACTTGGACAGGGCTGAATACGCGGCGGTCCGATTAAAACACTCGTACTATGTAGGAGGCAACTGAACAGGCCGCTTGCTAGCTGCCAGACTTCGGGCTCAGAGACAACGAACGCAAGTACCCTCACTGCGGGACAGCGAGGGGAAGGAGATAGTGGGAGACCAGGACATAGCGGGGGCCTTCCGGGACTTCTATCAGAAGCTATACACGGCTGATCTCTCAACGGACCAGGCGACATTAGAGTACCTAGACTCAGTCGAAATGTCCACACTAACGCCCGACCAGAAGGCACAATTAGATGCCCCCATTAGAATTGACGAAGTCATCACTGCGATATCGCGTCTTAAGTTGCTTAAGTCTCCCGGCCCAGACGGGTTCCCTGCCCTCTACTATAAGAAATTCTGCCATTTATTGGCTCCGCTGCTGGTCCGCCTGTTTAATTCGTTCGAGGGGAGGACGCGATTCCCACTACAATGCTGGGGGCTGCCATAGTGGTTCTGCCGAAGCCCGGCAAGGAGCGGCAACAATGCGGCTCATACCGCCCAATATCGCTCCTCAATGTCGATTTTAAGATCTTTACTGGAATACTCGCGGCCCGACTAGGTCCATGCATGCTCAACTTAATTGAGCCCGATCAAGCTGGGTTTATTCAATCCCGCCAATGCGGAGACAATACCAAACGGATACTACATCTCGTGGATAAAGCCAACCAGACAAAACTCGACGCGATCCTCCTGACTATAGATGCCGAAAAGGCGTTTGATCGGGTAGACTGGCGCTTTTTGGGGCACACGATGGCTAAATTTGGTCTGGGTGAGAGATTTAGGGAGTGGGTGGGCTGTTGCTACAGTGGCCCTACAGCCCACATTAGAGTGAATGGCTCAACTTCGCAGCCCTTCGCGATCCGGAGGGGGACACGGCAGGGATGCCCACTGTCACCACTCCCACTATACATCGAACCCCTTGCGCAAAGAGTCCGTGACAACCGCAACATCCGGGGCATCTCATTTGGGGGGGAAACCCATCCAATCAGTCTCTATGCTGATGATGTGATAGCGGCGCTCGAGGAACCTCGGGTCTCCCTTCCGGCATTTTTGGAGGAGCTGGAGACATTTGGTGAAGTGTCCGGCTTCAAAGTTAATGCTGGGAAGTCGCTCATTCTGGATCTTCACCCGACACCGGCATTGCTTGGAAGACGAGAGGGTGATATGTGCGGCATCCAGGCAGTGGATTCAATCCCATACCTGGGGTTAGAACTAGCGCCGTCAGTGAGTCAAACGGTGCACCTGAACTACGCCCGTTTGGCCCAACAGGCAAAAAGAGACCTGAATAGCTGGAGTAAGCACCAGCTTTCCCTCCTTGGACGAGTTGCGGCGATTAAAATGTCCCTACTGCCAAAAGCACTATTTCTCTTCCAGACTCTCCCAGCGCCACCACCTCCCGGGGTAATAACCTCATTGCAACGCGACATCAATCGTTTTATCTGGGCGGGAGCGCGGCCACGTATGGGTAAAGCGCTGGGATACCAAAGACCGGAGCAGGGTGGGTTGGGAATTCCAGACCTCCTTGGTTACTACAAAGCCGCGCAGCTGAGATACTTAGTGGAGTGGGTCCGACCGGAGTCGGAAAAACGATGGCTCTTCCAGGATAGGGCCCTAGCCGAGGTACCACTCTGGAGGGTTCCCTTCCTGAGGAAGGCGCAGCGCCCACCAGGCCTCATGCGCTCTCCCATCACTAAGTCGGTGATGTCGGTGTGGGATGGGGTAGCGGTCCGTAGAAAGTTTACTACATTCCCTTCCCCCTGACCCCATTGTTCGGGAACAGCGATTTCACGCCGGGCTGGTCCGATAACGCATACACAGCATGGCAGGGCACCCCCTGCCGCTCAGTGGGCCACCTATTCGACCTGTCGGGAATTATCCCCTTTACTCAGCTGAAACAAGATTATGGGATCCCAGAAGAAGAGCGGTTTCGATACATGCAGTTGAGGCACTGGGTGCTTCAACCGGACATAAAAACGGAGGGGGCCGCAAGTTAACCCACTTCGAAAAATGGCTGATCACAAAGACTACGGATAAGGGCTTGGTCTCCAATATATACGACATGCTCAGACACACCACGCAAACACGAACCACACCGAGCAAGAAAAGATGGGAGCGGGAATTAGGAGGGAGCTCACGCAGAAGGACTGGGAGGGGATCTACTCCAGGGCAAAACACACAGGTCGCAACGTGGCTAGCATAGAGACCGCCACGAAAATCGCTACTTACTGGTACCTTACCCCGGTCCGCCTACACAGGGGCAATTCGCAACGTAGCTCTGCTTGTTGGAGGGGCTGTGGTGAGGAGGGCACGCTGCTGCACATCTTGTGTGACTGCCCGCTACTCTCCCCTACTGGGCTGAGATCCTCGAAGTAGTAGACGAGCTGTTCGATACACAGATCCCGAGGCTCCCGGTGTACGTGGTCTTAGGGCTTCCAAATCCAATCACATATCCACTGAAGAGCGTGAAGGGACGCCAAATGGGGTTGACATTGGGGGCCGCACTGCAAAACATACTGTCTCACTGGGGTACCTCCACCTTACCCACTCACACAGGGTGGCTACACAGACTCTGGTTCATCCTGGGCATGGAGCGCATTTCGGCTACCCTGACAAACTCCACTGCCTCATTCCAGACAGTGTGGGCCCCTCTCTTGCAACTGTTATCGTCGGAATTCAATGAGGTTACACAACCCAAATACCTGCGGGTGCTCAGATTGTCGGATCTATGGAGTCCCCCATAGCTCTCGCAGACCCTTTCACTGATGCTCTAGCGACACTCGTATCCCATTGGCCCTTCAAGGGCGCAGGAACTACCGGACGGGGAGGGGGGTGGGTGTTATTGTTATTGTTTTTAGTTTATTACAGAATGACCCAACTTAGGGGTGGCCTTTGCAAGGGAGAGGAACATGGCATTGTATAGCATGCATTATTCTTTTGGATACACCCTCCTGGTTATGGTTTTCACCATAAGGTACCTGACACTGCACTATGTATATCCTAATGTCATCTCTGTAGGTTGTGAGTTTTTCTTTTGTGAAAATTCAATAAATACATTTAAACATAAAAATCCAATTCATTAGTGAAGTTGGTGGAAGAAATAGGGTTACTGGTTGAGAGGGGTGAATGAATCCCTATTCAAGCAGCAACCACAATCCTTGTCAGGGTGAAGTCACAAGCAAGCTCCAAATTAACCTGTGCTTAACCCTCTGGTAGCTTGGCATGAGCAGTCAGGCTCAACTTAGAGGCAATGTGTAAAGTATTTATGCAGCACATCTTACAGTAATATAGTGAAAACACAACACAAGAAAAATTCCACATCAATTTAGAAAAATAGAGTACAAATAAATAAATAAATAAATTAGGATCAAAACAACAAAAATCCAATCAGTAGAACTGGAGGTATGCAATTTTAAAGATTTCAGTGAAAATACATCCAAAAACCACAAAGTGCCAACTGTGGTTATCTGGTCTTGCTAGACCGGGACAAAGTCACAAATTCAGGCTGACTGCGATGGAGCGTGGGATGGCTACAGGGACCCAGTTAGACCCGCGGCACAAATTACCTCAAATCCTGCTTGCGGAGTGATGCTGAGTACTGCGTTGAAGATGCTCGGTCTCTCTTTCCAATGGATTAGTACCTGTGCAAGTGACCACCCTCGCTCTCATCCATTTGGAGCCCATGCGCCCATTGTTTATCCAGCCCTCAGTGGAGGGTCTTCCATGGTACCCCTTCCCTTTCACTTCTGTCCTGAGGAAGACCCCGACGTAAGGGATGCAATAACCTACAATTTCTTAGGGGTCGAAACGTCGACATCTATAATACCAGCCAGCCTGACCAACAGCGATTTATCACTGTGTCATTGTTTTTAATCATGGCTATTTACTGTTTGGATATACTGCTAAGCTTTCGGCTTTAATAAGAGCCTTTTGTTGTTTAAGTAATTGACTTGATGATTTGCACTCTATTTTCTATTCACCTTTTACCCTCACTCCAATCACAATACCCCATCCTCCACACCCTTTTCTCCCGCCTAGGGGTACTATTTTACATGTTTGGTATTGTTTAAATGAATGTTCTAAATCATTGTGTGTTCAGTGTGATTAAATAACACTGAGTACTAACTTTACCACTTTTTCCTCTATTTTTGTATGATCACTGTGTTTTGTGTTAAGTATTGAGTTCTGGGACCACTTCTCTAATGTACTGTCTTATACCCAGGTCCCAGTGACAATATTTGGGTTTACCCTTCTAGGTAACTGTTCTGTCCCTGAGGCATCTAAACAGTAGGTCAGACAACTAGTCTTGCTCTTGGAGTCACTGTGGTGGTCCAGTCCTTCAAGGATGCAGGTCCAGTTTTCTCACTCAGACAGTAGGGGAGCAGGGCAGCAGAATGGCAGTTCTTCTTGCAGCACAGCAGAACAACAGTCCTTCTTCTGATTTTTCCACAGGTCCAGAGGTGCACTGAAGAGCTGGGGTCTGAGGTCCAATATTTGTACCTGGTGTCCACATTGAAAAAGAAGAAGATTCTAGAGGTTTCCTCCCCCTACCTGAGGTGTCAGGCATCCCTTTCCTCTCTACCCTGGACCCAACTTGTATGGGTACACAAAGGATTAGTGACAACCCCTTTGTGAGAGTGCTCAGGCACAGCCTTTGTGATGAGAAAGTGTGGTAGGTGACAGCTCCTCCCCCTTGTTAATTCAGAGTGGTCCATCCTGCCAACTCCTATCTTCTCTTTTTCTCATTATCTGGGAGCAATACACAAAGACCAACGTCCAGCTACACCTAGTCATGTGATCCAGGAACAGGCTGCAGGCACCAAATGGTTGGGAAGCGAAAATACCAACTTTCTAAAAGTGGCATTTTCAGAACTGTGACTTAAAATCCAACTTTGCCACTAAAGAGGGCTTTAAATTGCAATTCTTTAGACACCCAACGTGAAGTGTCTACCTGCTTCCAATTGAAAGTTATCACTTATTACATATAATAAGATCGCGCAATATTATCCTATGGGAGAGGAAGGCCTTGCAGTAGTGAATAACGAACTTAGGAGTTTTTCACTACTAGAACATGTATAACTTAGTACATATCCAACTTTTTAAATACACTGCACCCTGCCGTCTACGCTGTACAGGGTCTACCCCGGGGTGGCCTATCTGTATTAAAAAGGAAGCTTTAGGCCTAACAAAAGGTTCATTTTGCCAGGTCAAAATGACAGTTTACAACTGCACACACAGACTGCAATGGCAGGCCTGAGACATGTTTAAAAAAGGCTACTTAAGTGGGTGGCACAATAAGTGCTGCAGACCCACTAGTATTAGCATTTAATTTACAGGCCCTGTGTAAATTGCCATTTTACTAGGGACGTACAAGAAATTCAATGTGTCAATTGGGTGTAAGCCAATTTTACCATGTTTCAAGTATAGAGCACATGCATTTTAGCACTGGTTATCAGTGGTAAACTGCACAGAGTCCTAATGCCAGCAAAACAGAGATCCACAAGAATAGAAAGGCTGAATGCAAACAGTTTGGGGGAAGACCACCCTAAGGCTAACGGGTCTAAGTGTTGTATTTTTAATAAAAAATTTAAGAAAAGTTACATTTTTCCTGTCTGAGGTTCCTGGAGGCTAATTTGCATTAACTCGCCAGCACCTCCCACAATGTGCTCAGCCCAGGAAGAGGTGTGAAAGAGGTGTTAATTCCTCCCAGGAGCACACATTAGGCTGACCTGAATGGGCAGAAATTACTCCTTTGTGCTTAGTAGACGATGCAGGGTGGGGGTTGCGGATATTCAGTTGACACATTGTCAAATCCTGCCTGCCGTGTTTGTTGAGCTACATGTAATACTTTGGTGCACTTGAAAGAGTGCCAGAAAAATTCTTGTATATCCCCTGTCTGGATGCTGAAGCACCATGCTTTTGTGCTACCATGACCTCTGTCCCCGGGATTATTGTGGGTACAGTGCCTGCTTCAAACTGGATTTTAACATTAGATGTGGGAGGACACTAGTGATAACTATAGTGCACTTCTCTACACACCCACAACCTTCAGCGTCCAAGTTTAGTGTGGCAGATGACTTTGCCATCTTGAAAATACCCTGACACATGGCATTTTGGCCTGTTTGCAGTAAGACAAACAAGATGTACTGAAAACATGGGTAGTGTTGCCACTGGAACCTTTGCCCCAGTGACTAGGAAGTTGTCAAGAGTCACCCCTACCTACTAGCTGGTGCCAGTCATTAATACGTCATCCCAAGTCACCGGGTTAGAACACTTTCTGGACCTGCGGAGGAACAGAAGAGGACTGGACTTACTGTCTGTGACCTGGAAGGAGTGCTGAAAGACTAGACCTTATCCCCTTGTACCCACGACAAAGAAGTGGACTCTAAGGATCAGTTGGATGAACTCATATGTGGCTACAAGGACACACCAAGCTACAAGAAGCCTATTCCTTGGAGTGCCCAACTGACTAGGAGATACTGGACCTTGCTGGAGGCCTTTGCTAGAGTGAGTCCTTGCCCTTAAGTGCTGGTCTCAGGACCTGGGAGTCTTAGAAGTGACCTAATGGAGCTGCTCCAGAAAAGTCAGGGCTTAAAACATGTTATAATCTCACTGTTTCTTTTTGGTACGCTCCAACCACCCCTTCCTTTCTCCTTACCTTGGAATGTTCCGCTGGAGCGAGTTTGAGAATGTTGACAGTTGTCAGTAGTTGAGGAGAGTTAGATGGCTATTAAAGCATACCTGGAACCTTCTCCGTTTCCTGTGCTTTTACTTACAACACTGGCGACGAGGATGGGATTCTTTGATAACAGTTTCTCTTGGATGCGTAAGTTGTTAGTGCACCTAACTAATTGGTCTCTGATCAGAGAGTCTGTCAAATTGCCAAATTCGCACAGTTGGGTGAGACCCCTTAGCACTGCGATATAGTTGGTTACAGACTCTTGTTTGCCCTGGGATCTGCTGAAAAATTTGTGCCGCTCCAATATTACATTTATTTTGTCCCCAAAATGCGTTTCCAACTTTATCATGGTTGTAGCAAAATCATCCATGCCTTCCATTACCTCACCGTTGGGGTTTTCCGGTTCGGGCAACGTTTCATAGATTTTGCGCCCCTGTACACCTAGATTATGAAGGAGGATATGCTGTTTACGCATGGCAGTGAACCGTTCACCGCCTATGGCAATTAGGTACGATTCAAAAGGTTTTACCTACTCCTTCCAGCATATTTCAGGTTCTACTATTTCGTTTAGGAATGGAGGTGGCTGGCTCATGCTTGCTGCAGCCATCATGGTACGCTGAAGGTCGCCTGTCACTGAGAAGGATGAAAAAAAAAAGTCTTGGAGACACGGTGCAGAGGAGAACCAAGTATGAGGAAAAGTACTTCTTACTTGCCCAAAGGTGTGGAATCACATTAAAGATGGCAGCGTAATATGCACACTATTCCTGAACAGCAAAGCGCATATCTCTAGAGCTAGTGAAAAAAATGTGTGCGTGCCACAGTCTCCTATTTGCACAATGGACTTAATACATGGTACAGTATTACAGTTCACTCACAAGTCTCCCACTCCGTGGTGCATGTAGAGCTTTAACCTAATGTTGACGGAAAGGATTCAGTTTACATCAATATTGTAGTTAGAATGGAGAAGAAGGCAGAAGCGCTCGTCACAGCATGCACGCTCACCTCATAAAGCAGATTTTCTTTTTTTTTCCAGAGCTTAAGTTCAACTTAATTTCCTATTTCTATGGCAACGGACGCAGCGATAAAAAACTAATCAGAGCACAACGTTGAACTCATTGGCAAGGATCTGCGCATGTTCCAGGGAGAAGTGTCTGCAGACGGCGCCCGCCCACACGCGCCTGTGATACTATCTCCAACGCCGGTCTGACAGGAACCTCGCGCTTCAGAACTCCCTGGCTGCGTCTCTCCTGTCGCTCTCAATTGCCTCACACAGCTGTCTGACCACGTCTCACTTGCCACTGACAGAACCGCTTCCACAGACTCCTCTGCTCGAAGATTCACCACAGGGAATGCGTGATTCGGCCACAGCACACCACCGGACGCCTCTCTCATGCAAGTGCGATTTACAACACCCGTTATCCACAGATCACCACGGAGGATCGTAGCGAGGGACTCACCGCTACGCTGTCACTGACGTGTGTAACTGACACCGCAACCCTTCTGGCACTTGTTGATGGGCTTGTGAATTTTTTTTCCCAGAGGCAATGTTCCCAACAATGTCCAGTTGACTCCAGCATCCGTTTCACATAGATGCAGTTTCTGGATGCTGTATATCGAATTTGGAGTATGTGGAATATCGACCTTCTTCCTCGCTTACTTCTTCCTTTCATGAATGGAGAGAGCACAGAAAGGGGAGATGGCCACAACTGCCCCCCTCACAGCAAATCGTCGCCAGTGTTGTAACCAAGGAACAACCTGTTAAAGGCGGTCAAAGACGCTCCCTATCCACAGAATAAGGACGAACTTAAGTCTTTCCTCGGTCTTGTGGAATACATGGCCAAGTTCGTCAAGGATTTTGCGTCCAAGTGTGATCCTTTACGTGAACTGCTTAAAAGAAACAAAGACTTTGAATGGCATGACCAGCACAAATGCACTGTAGATGCATTGAAGGAGGAGATTTTGCATTCACCTGCATTAGGCACTTTTGACCCCACTAAAAAGACAATCGTTACCACTGATGCGTCTAATAAAGGTCTAGGAGCCACCTTGTCACAAAGAGATGGGAAGGGAGAAAAAATAATTGCGTTTGCTTCCAGGTGCCTCTCTAAGGCAGAAAGTATTTACTCGGTAATTGAAAGAGAGGCACTGGCATGCTTCTGGGCAGTAAAACATTTCAAGTTTTTCTTGTGGGGGTTGAATTTTACCATACGTACTGACCATAAGCCACTTACCTTCATCTTTATGGTGAAAGGGACAGAAAACTGCACTCCCCGTATAGGAAAATGGATTTTAGGGCTGGAGAATTTCAACTTTAGAATTGAATACGTCCCTGGTGAAGAAAACAAAATTGCTGACTACCTATCCAGAGCTCCCTTGCAAAATGAACAACCCAAAGAAGTTTTAGACAGCCCCATTATGGTGGTGGATGAGCTAGCACTGACGGAGGAAGAATGGGATAAAGGAATGGAAGAAGATAAAGACTTACACAAACTTAGGGTGGTAATGAAAGAAGGATGGCCCAGCAAGTGCAGCGAACTAGAGGATAACCTCAAGGACTTCTGGGAAGTCAGATATGAATTAAGCACCATAGGGAACAGAGTATTCCGTCAAAATAGGATTGTACCTCCTGCGAACCTCAGGAATAGAATAGTGGAGCTAGCCCACGAGGGGCATTTAGGGCACAGTCTTACAAAACAAAGGATGAAGGAGAAATTTTGGTTCCCCAGAATGGATGCTATTGTAGAGCAACTGGTGAAGGATTGTATTAGCTGCGCCAGGAGCGACAAAACCAAGTCGGTAAGGAAGGCACCCTTATCCCCAGTTGAAGTACCCCTCAAGCCATGGAGCAAGCTGGCCATGGACATCATCGGACCTATGGACAATTTGGGTACCCAGAAGAGGTTCATGCTAGTCTTAGTTGACTACACTTCCCATTGGATCTCGTATAAGTTTGTGAATCGCACCAACACTTGTGCAGTTGTTGATTTTCTCAAAGACGTTTTTGCGAAGGAGGGCATACCATCCTCCCTTGTCACAGACAATGGGGTACAGTTTATGTCACAGCATATGATTGACTTTTTAGCCAAACTGAACATTAAACATGAAAAGACCGCCCTGTACTGCCCAAGGCCAATGGCATGGTAGAAAGGGCCAACAGACTCATTAAAGAACACATTCAGCTAGCCTCTACCAATGGGTGGGAAATAGATCGTCCTTGCGTGATTGTTTATGGGCATATCACACCTCCCCAATTTAGTAACAGGTATTTCTCCTTTGTGTCCCTCAGGAGAGGAGAACCCTGCACTAAACTTAACCTAGAGAGAGAAGGTTAAACTGCACCAGGCAAAATACAAAGTTTGGTATGACAAAAAGAGCGGAGTCAAAACACCAGATTGGAGGGTAGGAGATGTGGTGCAAGTGAAGAAGAACATAAGGAGGTCACACAGCCAAAGCAAGTTCTACCTTCCCTGTCGCATTGCTAAAACATTCAGAAACGTGGTTCTTCTTGAAAACTGACAATATTGGAGCTGTGACAAGATTGCAAAATGTAATGTGTTTTCTATTGGTAAATAAGGGAGATGTGTTATAATCTCACTCCAACCACACCTTCCTTTCTCCTTACCTTGGAATGTTCCGCTGGAGCGAGTTTGAGAATGTTGACAGTTGTCAGTGGTTGAGGAGAGTTGGATGGCTATTTAAGCATACCTGGAACCTTCTCCGTTTCCTGTGCTTTTACTTACAACAAAACACTATGTCAGAAGGTAGCATTTTTGACCGGGATGAATCTGGTTGTGTATATTACCCGCACTCCATGGCGGACAGCATGAAATCATACCTAGCTCCTGGTCTTCCATGACCACAGACTATCATTGGCACTATTTCTAGTTAAAGCTTTACAAATTCATATGTCAGGTTTCTCTTATCGGATTTTTGTCATTTTAATGTCATTTTTGTTTAATAAATTCTACTCTATTTTTCAAATGCGGTTTAGGAATTTTATTGCTTGTAATTTTAACTTTAGTAGTGTTTTGGTACTGCCTAAATACTTTACACACAGGTACTGTACCTGAAACCAGTTTTCAGCCTACCATAATACTAAGAACATCATACCTAGTGAGATTAATAAACTCCGAAGCACTACAGAGTTACAGCAGGCACACAAAAATTGGAAGTGCTGAGAACCCCACTATGGAATAAGATTCCTGATAATCTCTAAGTTATCGAAGCTCTTTTATGTTTCAGAAAGATTCTTAAAACTGTTTTGATCACAGCAGCTTATGGACTAAAGATGAACTAGCTTCCACTGGCATCAATTAAATATTGTATATGCTAAGAATTGTCATGATGGGGTGAGCTTCCAGTATAATGAAGAATCCTGCTTGTTATACGGTTCATACGAATTAAGTAGGACTGTGTATCTGGACAAAATAAATTTCTGAATATGGGGACTTAGTACACACATATCATCAGAAGATGTTGGCCCAATTCCTAGCTAGCTCACAGTGCCCCACCTTAACCCCTAACCTGACCAGCATAACAGATGGTATCAGCAATCTAGAACATGACTTATCTAATTCCCCAAGGAAATCTGGAAACAGATCTACCCTTTCTTTGGTACTTTTGCATGCCCAAGGTAAACACAAGAAAGATATGAATATGGCTTTTCAAACATTTATTGAAACAATCGTATTCTTGTATAGAAAGTGTGAGCTGCAATTTTTAGGCAGATGAAACAAAGCATTGTAGCCAGTGTTGTGGATAATGTCATGCGCTCCCTTGCGTAAGTTGAATTGACATTTATTCCTCATCACAAACGGAGGTTCCCAGCCTGCTTCATACTGCCTCCTCCCTCTTCAACTGTCTCCCGTTCCTGCCCGAGCTCATAGAACGCAAAACAGAGCATTCCATGTTGTCTCCCGACAGCAGGACGAGACCGTCGCGAGTCACTACATAAAATATACATAAGAACCCCATATACAACATCCAGCATTACAAGAATGGAGAAAAAGATAAATAGTCAACCATGATAACATTATGATGTGATTATACTCCTGTTTAAAATACTACCTATACTATTGAGAGCATAGTGTGAGTACTCCCTGCCAGATCCATTGCATATCTGGGTATGATGTGCCAGGAAGCCGGTCTGATGTAGGGCGGGCTATCATCCTTTGCAGGATAAAGATTAGAGTCAGCAGGGCTGCATCTCAGTTACAGTGCCCAGCATTCCAGGACAACCCTAGAAGAAGTGCTCCTCTGCTGAATGTAGCATATAGGCTGTTTATATAATAAAAGTACTGTTCCAATCTCATTGAGCCAAAGGTGCAGAGCCGAAGTGATGGTTTGTCTGGAGCCTTAGAGCTGTCTCCAACTGGACAACATAAATGCAAGTGCATCGCATTCTATGTGCTAGCCTTGTGCAGAGTGTATGAACAACATGATAATAATACTTACTAAGAAATAAACTGCATTTAGCTTCTCACTACATTATCGTGTTAGTGTAAAGTATGTAAAAAGTCACCGTTAGAAAAAGTTGTCAAGCTAAAACGTGAAACTAAAATGGAGACTCAGAGTGAGCCCTGATGTACCTTAAAACATGCTGAATGCAGGTGAGTTAATAATTGATCCTATATAACATTACATAATTTTCAATTAGAGCCTAACAAGTTTTGGATGATGGACTGTGTGTTTTGCTAGTAAAAGTAAGGGAGGCCACACAATCAGGTGCTTAGTTTGTCTTAAATCCAATCAAGAATTCATGCAAGTCTCAGTCCTGTGATTTTTTACCATTTATTTTCCAACATAGCTTTAATTTTTGTGAAGTATACTTGGTAACTTAATTCCTATTGTAAGTTATTAGGCGAATGATTGATGCATCCAATTTGCAGTACATGTTGAGAGTGCCTACCTCCATCTGCTAGCCACACTTGCTTGATAGAGATGTAAGAACAACTGGAAACAGAGAAACACAGATAGGAACAGTACTATCTAGCACGACATCTAATCACACGAAAGAACTCCAAACATGAATGGGTCATTACAATGTGTAGAATCAGCAATTGCACACTAAAGATTGAAAGATGGCAGCATAGCCAGACACGGGAAGCAGAGTATTGTGACTGGGCCTTGCGCAAACAAGGTATGTGTTATTGTGCGGTATTCCAGGTACGAGGCAACGCAGAGGTTCTACTATGATGAATTTGTCTGCAGGACTAGTGACAGATGAGGGATTAAAAGGGAGTAAAAGACTCACATGTTCGCTGCAGGAAGTCCCAAAGCTGGGAAAAACACAGCTGAGGACTTGGCAGCCTCCGGACACTATGAACAAAACAAAAAACCTTACATAAAAATGTTGCAAACACCTTTGAATTCGAAAAACTCTGGCAACACATGTGAACCTATGTCATGCCAATAAAGCACGTTTGCATTCTATTATTCTGACCTGTACAATGTCATTGTTCTCCAGTAGATAGAGAGTAACACTGTAGCTCTCAAATGGGTTGAACAAGTACTTAAATATCATGCCACAATTGCAGCCTATTTATGGCCTAGAAACTGGAACTAGTTTTTCGTCAACTTCTTGCTAATCTGTGTGCAAAAACAAAGGGAAAAAAGTGCCTCGCTTTTGCCATTACAACGCATTAAATGCTGGGTAAAGCTACGCAGGCTATTTAGAAGCGCGCTTAAAGAATGGCGCCATTTTCCACAGCGCCCTTCGAATGCTTCCCTGCCCTTCCGCCCTCCGCATATCTTATCCATTTTTCATCTGCGCCTCCAGTTGTTCTCGCCGTAATGGCGTGCTTTTTCTTCCACCGAGCAACTCTTGTATCTGCCAACTATTAATTCAGAGGCAGGAGCCAGAATCTTTCAGGATCAATCAAATTTTATCCCTTCAGTCTTTTCATTTCCCCGGGAAACATCACTGCCAAAAACAATAGTTGTATTTCCTTCAGCGAGATCGGATCAAGAAATCAAGCTGTAATCTCTGGAGTGCACTTGGGCCTGCGAGGTGGATGGCCGCCGTGGCCTGACCTTGAGAGAAGCAATAAGTTAGGCTTTAGTGCCGAGCTTTGTTTGTGAGGCGGCCTTTGTATCTCGCTGTCTGTGTGGCCCAGCACTATAAAAGCGTGGCTCGCGCCGCGCTTTTCTATCCGCCAATAACGTGTAATGGCCCAGCAGTCTTGCAAAGTATCACCCCAAGTTTTACTGATTCGGGCAGAAGTGAAAAAAGCGAAACAATTTGCTCATATAAGTATCAGGTGGGTTTTCGCCGGACAGACGTGCTTCTAATTCAATTTATTCTCAGTTATTATTTCAGTGCAGCTTGCTAATTAAGCGTGATGACTCTGAGCCATTAGTTACACGCAGTGCTTTAAGTGGGATGAAAAAACTGGGGGGTCTCTCAAAGGGGCGTGGCTTACAAACACGTAAACTAAAAATCTGTGCTTAGCATAGTGTGCCGCCCGACTTGTATTTTGCTGTTTCTGTCATTGCATCCAGATATGACACAACAAGTAACATCATACCTACAACAAGTCAGGACTATTGGCGTTGTCAATGGTTGTTACTTGCATAAGATAAATAAGCAGCAACTATGGCTTGTTGTATATAATATTGAAAAAAGCTTCCACTTAAAGCCCTGGTGACACCACGACAATGTTGCTGCTCCTGCGTTTCAAAAAGAGAAGGGAAATCTAGAGAGAAAATTACTCTCTTTAAAGGATTTCCCTTCCAACGCTCACCTGGCATGACATCATGCGCAACTTATCTACTAGTGAAAAGTGAGCAGTGTGTGCACACGCATATCGATGTGCCTGCTGTCACTGCAGTCGGGAAAAAAACGGACCGCCTGTGCCAGGGCACAAAACAGAGACCGCTACAGACCCATTTCGAGGCCCCCTTTAAAAAACTGCCGGTGCTCAGCACCGGTGAGACCCGGCCAAATTAAAGCCCTGGTTACACGGACGTTTAACAAGGAAAAACATGAAATGACGTTGATGTCGTTTGACACCAAACTAATTTACATGATAAACTTAACAATGCCACATCTAGGTGCTACAGAGACAGTAATACCACCAGGCTTTACAGATTAACATAACAACTGCTTCTTTACGGTTTTGCAGAAAGATGGCAGAGAGGTTTCTCTTAAAATATATAGTGGCAGAGTGTAGATCCCAGTGCTGCATCCTCTCAACATATTGGGCTCCATTAAGCGCTTCCAGAGGGGTGTCCTCATGGGGATGGGGGTAAAACTGCTGGGCAACTTTGTGCAATCCGGGTGTGTCCAAGCCCAGAAACTCCAGATCGCTTAAATACAGCCTTGGAGAGATCTGCGGAGCTGAGGGGTATGTGGGCAGTTGAAAGATGCATATGGCCCCCTGCATGCATCTGTCAAGAAAAAGCTGTCTGAGTTAAAGGAAAAATCAACCTGCCCTCTGCTGCACCTCACCTCCTTCAACTCGCTCACTGGCAAAAGAAAAAGCCCCCAACCGTTTATCACCTGGTAGGTGGCAAATGGCTCACGATGTGGGCCCGTTGTCCCGGAGAAAAGCATGCAGCATTGAACCAGGTATTCCAGAGTCTACGTGTTATTCCCCATTTCAAGGTAAGACACTTGTGATCCCTGTTATCGCACAGGGAGATACGGTTAGTGTTGTGAATCCCCTCCCCAGTATCTCCTCATGGAGATAAAGGAGAACCTATAATGGAGCCTAAAGTAGCTTGCATTTGGATCGAGGAACCACATGAAGAAATAGGTCTGCAGGTTGCAACAGTCTGTTGGGTCGATGCCAAGAGGTATCCTGGACCATGTAAGAGAGTTCATCTCATAAATACAAGTCAACTAAACGCTAGTCTCGAGAATTTTAAAATTCACTCTGGCACTTACTCGCAGCGAGTGTTGGATATTCTAAGATATGAAACGCCATCCATTGTATGGAGGCAAATAATTACACAGACCACTGTATTTGTAACCTCTGATGTCGTGCTCTTGGTATTTCCTGAAAACCTCATTGTAAAGCCTTCCTATATAGTCTAGCTTGGATTTAATCTGTGCTTTTACAACTGCCTTCTGGGATTCGTTTAGTAGGAAGCACCATATCATACAGCATTTTTAGAAGGATATGAGGATCTTTGTGCATTCCACACATGAACAAAACAATGGAGTGAAATGTAAGGTGCTCTCTCTCCAAGGGACTTTCAGTGAGTATAGAGGAGCTCAATGTGTGCCCCGTGGGACATACCTGGGATGGAAAGGGTTTGCATGTCAAGGGCTGCTTTGAACTGTATAGTAGGATGCTGGAGCATTTGCTTATTCCTTTTGTCAATAAGTGGTCTCTGCTGGTACTCATCATGCAAAAATAAAGTGCGGTATTGGAAAGTGCAGATCTGCATATTCAGTTGTAATTCCACTCCACACTATTGTGGAATACATTTTGAGAAATGAAGGTGTGTTTTCGCCTAGGACCTATTTTCTTTGTGGCAAAAACTTGTAATTCCAATACATATGAGCTGTGCATGAATGAATGAATGAAAGTAAATTTCTATAGCGCGTTACTACCCTGAGGCCTCGTAGAGCTTAGGACAGGACAGGCAGAATCATGGCAGGTTAGTGTGTAGTACTAAAAAGATAAGTTTTAAGGAGTTTACGGAAGGTCTGTAAGTTAGATTCCATGCGAAGAGTAGAAGGAAGAGAATTCCAGAGATTAGCAGCATTCAGAGAAAAGGAACGTCTGCCCCATCTAGATCTGCGTACTTTCCTTGTGGTAGCAAGGAAAGCGGAGCTGGAACGAAGACTCCTTGGAGGTTGGTAAGGAGTGACCAGGGGATGGATAATGGCAGGGCCAGTTTTCCAGATGGCTCTGTGGGCCAGGCACATGGCCTTAAATCGTATTCGGGACTTGATTGGGAGCCAGTGAAGTTTTCTCATTGCGAGTTTTGCTGATTGTCTCCGAGGAATCAGCAAGTTCTGGATCACTTGTAATGGATCACTTGTAATTTTTGAGTAGTGGCCTGAGGGGCGCCCAGATATAAGGCGTTCCCGTAATCCAGGCGGGACAAGATGAGGGCTTGCACCACAATCCTTCGCGCCTGGAAGGGGAGTAAAGGAAGAATTTTCCTTAACATCCTCATCAGGCCAAAACATGTAGCTGAGAGCTTGGTGGCTTGATGATTGAAACTTAAGGAGCTATCAAGCCACATGCCTAGGCTCTTAATCTGGTGCTTTGGGGCAGGCATAGTGCCGAGACAAATCGGCCATGAGAATGCCGAGGAGGGTGATGGGGCTTTGCCCAGGAACATCAGTTCAGTTTTGTCCCCATTTAACTTAAGGTGAGATAGATCCATCCATTCGGCTACCGCCTCTAGGCAATTGCCCAGAGCGCAAGATGAACCCTCCGGGTGGTTTAATGCCACAACCAGTTGGGTATCATCTGCGTAGGTGATAATTTTTATGCCGAATGGACGTACTATCTCTGCCAAAGTCACCATATAGGTGTTAAAAAGCGTGGGGCTCAGGGAGGAACCCTGGGGAACCCCCCAACTAAGAGGCCATCGGTTTGATGTAAAAGTACCCTCAAAGACCTGAAAGAATCGGTCTTTTAAGAAGGACTGGATCCATGTGAGAGCCCGGTGTGTTACTCCAAGATTTTTTAATCGCTCCAGCAGGATGTTATGATCAACAGTGTCGAAGGCGGCACTGAGGTCTAGCAAAATAATTGCTGCTGAGCCGCCCTGATCCAAAAGTCTCCTAGCTTCCTCTGTTACTGCCAGAAGGGCCGTCTCTGTCCCAAGCCTGGGACGAAATCCTGTCTGGGAGTCGTGGAGCAAGTTGTTAGACTCCAGATAGTGAACTAGAGTAGAGTTTATATGTCTCTCAGTCAGCTTGCTCAGCCAGGGAAGGAGAGAAATAGGTCGATAGTTGGCCATGTTGGAGATGTCTAAATTTGGTTTCTTCAAAAGGGCTCTAACCTGAGCACATTTCCAGTCAGGGGGTACCGTGCTCGAAGTAATGGAGGCATTTAGAATGTTCAAGATTACTGGGCGAATGACATCAGCAACTAGAGTGAGATGCTGCGGAGGAGCGGGGTCCATAGGAGAGCCCGAGGTTACCGTAGAAATAAGTGTATTCAAGGAGACCTCGTCTATCAAGGGGAACTCCGCTAAAGAACATTGTGATTCGGGAAGGGAACTTTCAGTACTGAACACTGTAGGCTCACTTTGGTGGGAAGGGAAGGATTGGCATATCAGATGAATTTTTTGGTGAAAATATTCCGCTAAGTTGTTACAGCGAGCTAATGCATCCTCTGTGTTGGGGGATTTATGCGGTATGGTGATGAGAGATTTAGCAATACAGAAAATCTCTTTGGGAGAGTTAGCAGCTGCGCTAATCCTCTCCTCATAGAATGAAGATTGGGCGATTTTGATTTCTGCCTTATAATTTCTAATTGCCTCTCTATAGACATTTTTCCTCTCTTCTGCTAAGTTCTGTCTCCATCTCCTTTCCAGTTTCCTACAGGTTTGTTTAAGTTCCCTTAATTTAGGGGAGAACCATGGTACCGGTTTTTGTATGGATCTCTTGTAGGAAGGCTTTATTGGAAGAAGAGTGTCCAATGAGTTTTGGATCCAGAGGTTAAAGTTGTTATTAGCTCTCTCAGGATCAAGAACATGAAGGGGTGTGGTAGCATCCAGAGCTAAGGACCACTGGCTGACAGAGAGATTTGACCATTTCCTTTCCAACATCAGAGTTACGCTCTGAAGGGGAGAGGACACTTCGGTCTCCCAGACCAGAGGAATTAGTAAATGATCAGTCCAGGGGAGGGGGATGGGGAACCCTACCGAAAGATTCTGGTCATTACTAAACACTGGATCAAGGAGATGACCCTTGACATGCATAGGGGCAAAGCCTTTCTGCTTAAATTGAAGTGCTGAGAGGCTTGTTAAAAGCTCTTTGGCCAGGTGATCAAAGGGGTCATCCAGGTGGATATTAAGATCCCCTAGTACTGTAAAATTAGCTGGGGTTAATGCTAAATTAGCCACAAAGGTCGGAAGTATACTAAGGAATTGACCTATGGGTCCCGGGGGGCGGTAGAGTAGCAAACCAGAGAGAGTAGTAGTAGGTGAAAATTCTAAAGAAAAGTTCATACTTTCGCAGCCAGGTAGCCCCTCAACGGAGGAACGGCAGCAGAAATTATCTTTAAAGATTATAGCTAGACCTCCACCTCTTCCAGTCTTGCGGTCCGCTCTGTGTATTAAATACCCCAGTGGCAGGGTCTGGATAATAGTTGGATCAGCTTCATCCTGTAACCACGTCTCTGTCAGGAATAAAGCATCAGGTTTAAGATCATCTATAAGGAGTGCTAGTTCAACTGAATGTTTGGGGAGAGAACGACAGTTTAAAAGAAAGAATTTTTTTTTGGGGCCGGTGTCTGGTAAATCCTTACTGTAAGGTTGAAGCTTAAAATTACAGTGGGGGCAGCTGGAGGGACTGTTGGCGAGGATCAGCGCATGTAGGCAATTAGTGCCCGTAACTTCTCTCATATTGAGCAGTGTCTGAGCACTGTAGATAAAATTGTTTTTTTAGAACTGCCAGGGGTCGTGGCCCCTGGTCCCGGCTGGGCTTGGACGGGCGCAGACGGGCTTGCCTTTAACCCGCCTTTGGCGCGCCCGCTGCGCACGTCCGCTGCGCACGTCCGCTGCGCGTGCGCATGAGCAAGAAGCTAAATACTAGTGGGGGCGCGAAAGACTGGCGCGCTGACCCGAATCCGGAAGTGGTTGCTGCTCCCAAAAGCCCTCCGCGCAACTGCACTTGCCGCGTCGGAACGGGGCTGGGAGAAAAGTAGAGGTAGGTTTCAATTAGCAAAGTACGAAGTACAATGTTAAAAATTCTTAAGCTTTAGAGTGCAAATGCAATTTTAAAATGAGTGCGTCGTAAAATTCAGGCAAACATTAGAGTACAACCACACACACGCCACAGCTAGCAGCGTCCCTGCCACTGGGTATCTGCCGCGTCCGCTGCGCGTGCGCATGAGCAAGAAGCTAAATACTAGTGGGGGCGCGAAAGACTGGCGTGCATGTATTTTATAAAGGGTACACTGCCTGGTCTGCACTTCAACACACCTTTAACTGTGTTTACCAGGCATCTGCCAAGACAGTGCGCCATATTACAGTGAATGGGCCATCCCCGCAGAGCCACAATCTTGTACCTGCTCAGGGACAGCGGAATAGTTAAAGACAGAAGAGCTGTAAGGCTATGTGGAGAGCTACATGGAGCAGGATCTATCAATGGGGAGATATGTAGAGTAAACTTCTTCATAGATTGTCCCAATATTCTCTGAAACCGGTTCAGATCCCCACGATTAAATCAAACTCCGGGACCATTCTTACAGATCCACTTGCAATAGCGCAATGATTTGCCACATATTATCAAACCCAATATACAAAGCAAGAAGGTATCACCAATTCCCAAATAAAAGCCTTTTTGGGGATATTCCTGCAAGAGCTATATCACAATCCACCCAAGATTCCCTGGAAACGTCCATCACTCTAGAGGAGTTAACAATAGCTGTGCAGGATGTGACTTCTGGTAAAGTGCCTGGATCCAACGGGTTCCCATGCGAATATTTTAAATCATTTCTCACTATACTGGGTCCCCACTACTTGGGCCCCTTGTCTCAAGTCCTGGAGGCTCAACAAATGCCCCCCGACTGAAGGCATGCAGAGATAGTGGTTTTTCCAAAACCCGGTCGCCCGTCGGAATTATGTTCGTCATATCGGCCGTTATCACTACTCAATACAGAGGCAAAAGTCTTGGCCAAAATATTGGCAAACTGACTCATGCCGCTCATGCCAGACTTGGTTCTCCCAGATCAGGCCGGTTTTATGCCAAAGTGGGTAACCAGACACAATATACGGCAGGCCCATAACGCAATAGCTGCGGTCGACCGACTCGATCAACCGGCAGCACTACTACTAGCTGATATCGACAAAGCATTCGATTCAGTGAGTTGGCAATATATTTATGGCACAATCGTTTATTTCCACAGATGGCAGATCTACAAGGCTTTGGGCAATGGGACCAAATAGGGATCTCATCGGTTGGAGATATAGTACGAGGGGTGGTTCTTAAATCATTCTAGGACCTATAGGGCGAATTTGCACTACGCCGTAGTCAGTTTTATAAATACCTCCAGCTCCGCCATGCCATAGACCCATATATACACGACCTATCTGAGATCCCAGAATTCAATCCGTTAGAAGGCAAACTACTCATGGGCGACCTCGTAGACCACAAGATCACCAAAATTTATCAAACCCTAACCACAAACAACCCCAACACCCTAGATGCACTACAGAGCAATTGGGAGTTAGATCTAGTATCCCTAGATGAAGAGGACTGGACAGAAGCCTTACAATCACCCAGAGGGGCAGCCATATCCACACGCCTTAGACTCATACAGTTCAAATACCTTCACAGAACATACTCCACTCGGCTCAAGTTATGGAGAGCCGGACTAATCGCATCCCCTCAGTGCCTCCACTGTAAACGGGAGGAAGGCTCTTTCCTTCACACCACATGGTCTTGTACGTTATTGAAATGCTTCAGGTCTGGAGTTTTGGGATGCCTGGGGGAGGTGTTGGGGTAGGACCTCCCAAGATCACCAAAGTTCACATTATTACACTGTACTGTACGGAGGGAATTGGGGGGAATATCTACAAGCAACACCTGTTGTTCCTGGGGCTCATAGTGGCTAAACAGGACATTGCCCGATTGTGAAAGGCAGAAGCACCGCCCAGTATTGGAGCTTGGAAACGAGGCATGGACTTTAATCTGGGGCTGGAAATCTCAGTGTTTGTAGCACACAGATGCCCCCAGAAGCATATAAAAATTTGGCAAAGATGGGCTATGGACTATAGAGATCTGCCATTAGAAGCACTGAATAAGCCCCACTGATCATCGGATGCCAGGTCTATAGTACAGGAATGCGTAGCTGCAGATATGGGACAAACTACAACTCCTACTCAATGAAGATGATGGGGGTTTGAGGAGGGGTGTGGGGTGCGTGGATGCATATTGTTTTATGTTAAGATTAAGTTTAAAATGGGGCACTCGAAGCATTACAGCTGGGTTTGTAGATATATCATGTGACAAACAAATCTATTATGTAGCAACAATCTGTCCCACTGTGCCAGATGTTTCCGGTCTGTATTTTAATAGATGCCAATAAAATGTGTTATAAAAAAAAAGAAAGACAGAAGAGCTGTTTGAAGGGAGATGTGGCTTAATGGTCAGAGCTGCCGACTTTGGAGCCCTGGCTCAACATCCTGCTTCTGAGTAAATCATTTAATTTCCTTGTGCCTTAAAAAAATGACTCCGACCTTGTGTGACATAAACTGGTGCTCATGTAAGTGCTTCAATGCGCTTGGGCTGAGTTTGCGCTATATAAATCTGAAAAAAGAGACTCAGATCCATCTTTCACCATGCACGCAGCAGAGATCCCCCTGCAGGTGGGGGCAGTGAGTGACTGCAACTGCCTGCAGGAAGGTGTCTGAGGTATTGATGTAACCTTCTTTCCCCCATCAATTAGGCACTGTTGGGTGGGCGCATTGACTTCACCAAATCTATGTGGTGCACAGTCAGTGTGTCTCCAGATGGTCTCTTTGCCTCTGTGCTTGCATCTATAATGTGGTTCTGGTTCAAAGGCAAAGTGCTTCCCGATTTGCATGGGCTACACACCCATGCAAATGAGGGAATACCCCCTCATGATTGCACTGGCACAAAATGTGCACTGGCATGATTGATATTATAAGAGGCAGCATAAGCATCCGCAGGCCTTCTGCAGCACTAAAGAGCCCGGGAGCACCCAAGAAGCTGCCACACACCAGTTGTGCCTTCAGGACACTTACGATAATACAGTCCCTGATGCATTTTTATGTCCACGGGTGTTAGATTTGGCATCTGTTAGACCTGGCCCTTTTGACAGGTTTATCCCCAAACCTTTTCCCTCCTATTTTTCTGACCCTGTTTTTGATGGCTATAGGATTCTGGGCACTTTACCACTGCTGATCAGTGCTAAAGTGTATATGTTCTCTGTATAAATTGTGACAATGATTAGTTATCCATGATTGGCATATTTGATTTACTGGTAAATCCCTAGTAAAGTGCACGGTGTGTGTCAGGGCCTGTAAATCAAATGCTACTAGTGGGCTTGCAGCACTGGTTTGCCAGCCACATGAGTAGCCCTGAAAAGGTATCTGAGACCTGCTACTGCAGTGTCTGCCATGTCAACCTGGCAAGTACACACACTTGCCAGGCCCTAATCTTCCCTTTTCTTACAAGTAAGGCACCCCTCAGGTAGGCCCAAGGTATCCCCATGGGCAGGGTGCAGTGTATGTGAAAGGTAAGACATGTACTGGTGTGTGTGACATGTCCTGATAGTGAAATACTGCCAATTTCGTTTTTCACTATTGAAAGGCTATCTGTCCCATTGGATAGAATGGGAGATACTTTGTAGCATCTTACAAGTATAACTTCCCATTGGGACAAGATGGAGAAATAAGTTTAGGCTCTCTGAACTCAGAATTTAATAACACATCTTTTAGTAAAGATGTTTTTTACATTTTGTGTTGAAAAAGGGCACTTTTAAAAAGTGGGTATTTTCTTGTTTAACCATTCTGTGTGACTCTGCCTGGTTGTGGATTGACTATCTGGTTTCAGAGTGACAGGGGCTGGGGATGTGCATTCACTGTAGACAGCCACTGGGGGGGGGGGGGTTGAAGTGTGCCTGGCCTTTCCTGGATGACCCAGAGCTGAGCTGAATAGACCTTGGCTGCATTTAGAGTAGTGTGAGGAGTTTTCTTTCACCTGAATAGGGCTTGTCTCCCTTGCACAATGATGTCTCCACCCCCTGTGGTCATACTGCACCAGTGAGGACAGAACTGGTTTGGACAGGGCTCAGATACCCTTGCACAATGAGAACAAAGACAAAATGGGGTATAATTAGTAGACTTTAAACCCCAGAACTTTAGATCACTTCTGGACTCAAGATGAACCTTTGCCAAGGAGAAGAGCTGGAGAGCTGTGAGGAGGAGTACTGCCCCTTTGCTGTGTGTGCTTTGCTGGGTTGTCCTGCAGTTGCTGCTTCTGCCAAGGAGAGGACAAAGACTGGAACTTTGCTGTGAACCTGCTTGAAGAAGACTCTCCAAGTGCTTGTGTGTGCTGGCCTCCTGTTCTGAAGTCTCAGGGACACAAAGACTTCACCTGCAACCAACTGACCAGCACCTGGACTCCTGTATGGACTCCTGCATTTAAAAGGTTGCCGATTCCAGTTCCTGGTCCCAGAGAATTGTGTGCTTGGTACTGCAAAGCAAGAAAAACAACTCCGACCCTGTCAGTGATGCCGCCAGTGACGCCGCAACCTGCACCGAGGCCGGGGGCACCAGTCATAAAGTGCACGATGCACCGCCCCACCTGCACTGCAACTCCGACGCCCTTCAACGTCTGCTGACGCCTACCGACGCAGTTGCTGCTTCTGCCAAGGAAAGGACAAAGGCTAGAACTTTGCTGTGAACCTGCTTGAAGAAGAATCTTCAAGGGCCTATGTGTGCTGGCCTCCTGTTCTGAAGTCTCAGGGACACAAAGACTTCACCCCCAGTCCCCCTGAACTCCACTGCTGAAAGTTCTTGCCTGCGACAAGGTGCCTATTCCAGTTTTGGGCCTCTGGAGGTTGTTCCTGCTGCTGGAAGCTGGAACTAACATGAAATAAGCAAGAAAACCTGTCTCAGACACCGTCAGCGATGCCGATGTGACGCCGCAATCTGCACAGAGGCCAGGAGCACTGCGCATGAAGTGCACGATGCATCGTCCAGCCTGCACCGCAGCTCCGACTCCCTTTGATGCCTGCCGACACCTGCAGTTATCGACATTTCCCAATGCCAGCGCTCGCACCGACTCCGTCATTGCCAGCGCCTGCATCCTTTTATCACAGCACCGATATCCGCTGAGGGTGACTCCATGTACTCGCCGACTTCGCACCATTACCGGAGCCGATGACTCACCGCCGATGCAACCGACTTCCCCTCTTCTGGATTCGATACGTCCCCTCCTAGTGGACACGACGCCTCACTTCCCTCGTGGCAGCCAGGGAGACTGGCTTCGACCTCGGCACCGACGCCTCACATCCACGACGCAATGCATCATCATAGACTTCGTTTCCAAGGTACTGTTTGTTTAGGGTTCCGTGTGACTCCATGCCCGACGCTGCGCACTGCATGGTCGGTGCTGTACTTTGGATTTATTGCTGTCATGACGTCGTAATAGCTCCAGGTGGAGGTATTTGTTTTCTACAGCTTTACTTTGAAAGTAACTCTTTTTAAGTGCTATTTTACTACCTGTATGTTGGATTTTTGTCATTTTGGTCTTGTTGAGTTTAGATAAAGATACTTTATTTTCCTAAACTGGTGTGGTGTGTATTTGTGGTGTTATCACTGTATTACTGTGTGTTTTGAGTACAAATACTTTACACATTGCCTTTGGGATAAGCCTGTCTGCTCGTGCCAAGCTACCAAGGGGCTATCTAAAGTGTGTATGATCTTTATCCTGACTAGAAGCAAGGGTCCCTATTTTTACAAAGGTACCTACCTCTGCCAACTAGAGACCCCCATTTCTAACATTGGTGGCAGCGGTGGGATTTGAACTTATATTTGTACTTGACCCACAGTGATTGGTGTACATCTCTAGTTTAGTGCAGACCACTACGCAACCACATACTGTGTTTTATTTTTGGTTCTATTTTTGATCTGACCCTTGAAGTATCCACGCACCAGGTCTCTAAATGGTAAACAAGCAAGTGAGGCTGCAGATTTGGAGTTTGACATTGAAATGGTAAGTAATTGTAAAGTAGATCAACTCAAGCAGTGCTGCAAGAGATTTGGATGTTCAATGAGTAGCAACTCTAGGAAATAGGAGCTCAGAAGGCCCTAGGGGCCTGGTGGGAGGCCAGAGAAGCTGGGGAGACAAATGATGCAGATGTGGATGGGGGTTTGCCAGAGGGCGGCTTCAGATCGCAGGATTTGCCTGTTGGGAGGGCAGCCTCTATGGCTGGCAGCAATCCTTCTTCCAGGAATTTGGCTCCAGAGGAAAGGTGAAGGGCCAGGGACCATGAGTCGGAGGTCATGAGGCTCCAGGCAAAGGCAGAGGAGAGCAAGAATGCTTGTGCATTGGAGGAGACAAACTTGATCCTGGCACATGAATTGAGCATGAAAGAGGTAGAAATCATGGCCAAACAGGTGGAGTCCAGCACAAATGGTGGCAGTGTACTGCCAGTGCAAGGAGGTAAGGTATACATTCCCAAAGACCAAGTGCAGAATTTCCAGATGGGAGAGGATATTTATGCTTGGTTTGCATCTTATGAGCAGCACTGTGTATGAATGAGATCCCTGAGAATGATTGGGGGGCGGGCATGTGGAGGCACTTTGAGGACAAAGGGAGGAACACTCTGACACCTTTGGAGGAGGCGGGTGCTCTGACACACCCCAATATGAAAGAGGCTTTATGCCTCAGGTATGAGCTCACACCGGAGCAGTCCCGGGAAAAGTTTAGGTCTTTCAAGAAGCTTTAAATCCAATATGTGGGTTGAATGTGTGAATCTTTATTGCAGAGCACTGGATGGTTGGATAAAGGGCAGCAAGGTAACTGATTCCCAGGGGTTGTACAATCTGATTGGTTGGGAGCACCTGGGTAGGCTTTGTGTTCCAGAGGTGCGCCATCATCTGATGGATAGTAAGCTGACTGACCCCAGGAAGCTTGCTCAGGAGGCAGACCGCTGGACGAGTACCAGGGTCCACAAGGGGTATGTGGGAATCCCAGCCAAAGGTGGACAGGGTCCCCAGCAGAAGAGTTGGGGGGTACAAGGGTAACCAAAAGGAGTTCTCTAAAGGGCCCCAAAATAGTTCCCAGGATAAAGATTCCCAACCCCCCAGTTCTAAAAAGCCATGGCCCCCTAAGGGTAGGCCAGACAACCGGGGGCCCTGCAAGTGTTAGGCATGTGGTCAGGAGGGTCACATGCAGAATGATCCCAAGTGCCCCATGGCACCCCCAACACCCACTGGTGCACCGTCACCGGGGTTAGTTAGTGTAGTGCTGGGGGAGGAGTTGGTTCCTAGTGAGGGTGTGGAGCCAGCTGTGATGACCCTTATCTCATTAGGAGATAGAGAGATGGTCCAGGAAACGTGCCTGCTGGATAACACCAAGAAGTACCTGCAGTGGGTGACCATCAATCGGAGGAGGGTGGAAGCTCTGAGAGACACAGGAACCAGTGTGACATCTGTCTGGTGTCAATAGGTGTCTTAAGAGCAGGTCATCCCCAATGTGCTTCACCCTGTAGTTGCTGCAGACAACTCTGAGCGCCTGTGTAAGGTGGCGCAGGTTCCCTTTAAATGGGGAGGTGGGTCTCAGGTTCCTTGAAGGTTGTTGTAAGTCCATCCATGCCTGTTGACTGTCTGCTTGGCAATGACCTGGAGAGTTCCCCTTGGAAGGAGGTGGAACGCCAGGCTCATTTAAAGAGGTCAGGTCTGCCTGAGTGGGCCTGTGTGACCACTCGGTCAACGGCAGACAGTAGGGAGAATCAAGAGGACCTGGAGCCTGAAACAGCGGCCCAGGTGCCTTCCAGAAAGAGAAGGGGCAGGGGACGTGGGACGTGAGAGACCCGCCCCAGAAGTTCCCATAGTCCAGGAGGAGGCAGATCCTGAGGGGGATGCCCTAGAACCTACAGGGGAACAAGTGGCCAAACTGGGAGACCTGCCTGAGCGGACCCATTGGCAGCAGGAAGAAGGTCCCTCCAGGGACGAGTTCTGCAAGGCACAGATGGAGTGCCCTAGTCTTATTGGTTTGCGGCAACAGGCTGCAGACCAGGCAGCAGGTGGTCCGTCTGAACCACATTTCATTTATTGGGTGAATAGTCTCCTATGTAGTGAGCCTAAGGTTGCTGAGCCCATGGCAGCCCATGTGCTGGTGGTACTCGAGTGCTAAAGGACCTTCCTACTGGGTCTGGCTCATGATGTGCCTTTGGCAGGACATTTGAGGTGCAACAAGACCTATCACAGGCTTGTCACCCACTTCTACTGGCCCCAAATGCTAAGGCCCTTTGGTACACATTGTCGGTTTTGTCACACTTGCCAGGCAAGTGGCAAGAGTGAAGGGAAGTATAAGGCTCCCTTCCAACCCATTCCTGTGGTGGGCACCCCTTTCGAGCGGGTGGGCATTGGCATAGTGGGGCCATTGGAACCCAAGACAGCCCTAGGCAACAAGTTTATCTTGGTCTTGGTGGACCATGCCACCCGGTACCCAGAAGCACCCTCTCAAGACAATCACGGTCCCTGTGGTGAGCCGTGCATTGATGGGGATCTTTTCCTGTGTGGAGTTCCCCAGAGAGGTGGTCTCCGACCATGGTACCAACTTGATTTCTAGATACATGAAGTCATTGTGGGAGGAGTGCGGTGTAATGTACAAATTCACTACTCCTTAGCTTCCCCAAGGAAATGGGTTGGTTGAGAGATTCAACCGAACGCTGAAAGGCATGATAAAGGGTCTTGCAGAACCCATGAGACGTAAGTTGGACATCTTCCTACCATGCCTGTTGTTTGCCTACAGGTAGGTACCACAAATATCCTTAGAAAACTCCTGGTAAGACCCCCCAAGATGCGTTCAGCTACATGCTGGCTTTCATGAACCAGACTCAACGCTTCAGGAAAATAACTCAGGCAAACCTGGAAGCCAGCCAAGAGGAGATAAAACTATGGTAAGACCAGAATACCACTCTGGTTGAGTTTCAGCCTGGCCAAAAAGTGTGGCTGATGGCACCAGTGAACAGATGTATGCTCCAAGACAAGTGAACTGGCCCATTTGAAGTGGCAGAGTGCAAGAGCAAAGTGACCTACTTGGTTAACTTGCAGACTCCCAGGAACCCTTTAAGGGTCCTGCACGGGAACCACCACAAACCTCACTTTGAAAGGTCTGAAGTGACAATGCTCCTGGCTACAGATGATGGAATGAAAGAGGAGAGTGAGCCTCCTCCTGACCTCCTGTCGGCCAAGGAGCATGATGGGTCGGTGGATGGAGTGAACCTCTGTCCCATCCTGACCCCAGAGCAGCAAAGGGACTGTAGCCAGGTGCTGGGACAGTTTGCCCGCCTGTTTTACCTGACTCTAGGAATCACCAATTGGTGTGTCCATGATGTGGACACTGGGGACAGTTTACCCGTAGAACATAAAATGTACAGAGTAACTGACAAAGTCAGGGCCAGCATCAAGGAAGAGGTTTCCATGATGTTGGCGTTAGGGGTGATAGAGCCCTCCAGCAGCCCATGGGCTAGCCCAGTGGTCTTGGTTCCGAAAGCTGCTGCACCCAGCGCCACTCATGAACTCTGGCTCTGTGTGGACTACTGTGGGCTCAATGCGTCACCAGGACTGATGCGCACCCCATCCCCAGAGCTGATGAGCTCATTGATCAGTAGGGAGCTGCCCGGTACCTCAGTACGTTTGATCTAACGTCTAGGTACTGGCAGATGCCTTGACAGATGGAGCAAGAGAGAGGTCTGCATTTTCAATGCCAGAGGGGCACTACCAGTTCCATGTCATGCCCTTTGGGTTGAAGAATGCCCCCGACACATTCCAGAGACTGGTCAACCAGGTATTGTCTGGGCTGGAGGAATTCAGCGCTGCCTACCTGGATGACATTGCTGTGTTCAGCTCCAGCTGGAAGGAACACTTGCAACACCTCTGCGAAGTGTTGAAGGCTCTGCAGAAGGCAGGCCTCACTATCAAGGCTAGTAAGTGCCTGATAGGGCAGGGATCTGTAGTGTACTTAGGGCACATGTAGGAAGCAGCCTAAGATCAACACCATTCTGGTAGCTTTCGTTAGTAGGAGGCAACTTTCCAAGGAAGAGAGGTGGAGTGCAATTGAAAGAGAAGATTTTGCTGTGGTCTGGGTGCTGAAGAAGCTAAGACCCTACTTGTTTGGGACTCATTTCCGGGTTCAGACAGACCACAGGCCCCTCAGATGGTTGATTCAAATGAGGGGTGTTAGAAATGGGATTTCTGGTTGGCTAGGGCATGCGCCTAAGCCAGGTAGAAACCACCACTGTAGTCAGGGCAAGGGAGTTACATGCTGAAGATAACCCCTGCTCACCCCCTTGGTAGCTTGGCACGAGCAGTCGGGCTTATCCCAGAGGCAATGTGTAAAGCGTTTGCGCAACACACACACAGCAGCAACACACTAGGCACACCACAAAAAGGAACTCCACACAAAATAGCCTTTGTATTATCATAAACACATTAGAAACATAATCACACAATATACACTGTGCCAACTGGCACTAGGCAATATTCACAGGGGATTATTTACAGGACAGGGCCAATCGGGCCACTGTCAGAACCATTAGATCAGGTTGTAAATCTAAAACACAACCAGTAACTACTGGTACCATAATGACCTAAGCATTATCACATTAGCATTAGACACCATCCTAACATACCATACATAGTATGACATTAGGCATAACATTACGCATAAATCACATTAGGCATAACCACATTAGGCCCAAACCTCATTACCATAAACACATTACGCACTAGGCCTCACCAGCATAAACACATTATGCATAAACATCCTAAACATAAACACATTATGTCATAGGCATCACAAGCATAAACCACATTACGCAATCACATTAGGGCATAGAACTGACCCCCTGGCTAACTGGCCTTTCGCTGGGGCTCAAATGCCCTCTGTCCCAAAATGTCAGGGCTGGCTGCCAATGCATCAGAATCCAAGGGCGCAATTGCGCTGGCACCACTGTGCCTCCTGGGTCCCCACTGGGACTCCTAACAAAGGCTTTGGCCTAAACGTTGCAGCTGCCCGCTACGGCGGCGCAGTGTAAAACTAAAGGGGCACTGGTGCTCACTGGGCCTTGTGTGCCCCACTGCGATTCCAAAAACACCTTGCCCAAAAGAAAAATGAGCACTGGTACTACCATGCCCTGAGAGCCCCACAGGGACTCTATCACCCCCTTGACCCCCAAAGGAAATCAGTACTGGCACTGTGGTGCCCCAGGGAACCCCAACGCAGCCCCAGGCACCGACAATGTGCCTCGACAAAGCAATGGACCATTGAGAAGCCCCACTCACCGGGGCTGCTGGGGAACTCCTCCTCTCGGTCACCGTCAATCTCTGCGGTGTCAGCCTTCACTCACCGGGGCTCTCTCGCTGGTCAAAATGAAGGTGGATGCCACCGTAGGCACCCACAAGAGTAATGCAGTGGCCCCACCCACGGGGGCTGCTGCTCGCAGACTCCGTCTCCTCTTCTGGCGGCATGCAGGGCTCCCACAGCTCACGGGGGCCCACCTCGGGAAAACGCCGACCTCCGGACTTCCTGTCAGCCGCGACTCCGCCCACAGTCAGGTGGATGCGCCTGACTTCCGGCTCCTCCACTCGGCAAAGTGCGGGGTGGGCACCCGCCTCGGATAAAGCAATTGCGGGGTGGGCACCCGCTCGAGCACACCATGCGGGGTGGGCACCCACCAGCTAAAGCAGCACAAATGCGGCACACACCCGCGGGGTAGGCTCCCTCTTTTGATCGGAGCACCACCTGCAGCACGAATGCGGGGTGGGCACCCGCAGGAAAAGGTGCATGAGAGCGGGGTGGGCTCCCGCTCCGGTCAAATCAGCAAAGATGTGGGGTGGGCACCCGCTCCTCACGAGTAGCACGGGGGAATCCCTACATTGGGGATTCCCTCTTCCACGATGGGCAGCTTAGCGCTGCGAAGCTAGGCAAAAATAAATGCTCCTCTCCTCCTAAAAATAAAGAGTGAGCGCTCTCCAGGCGCTATAGTCCTCAAGGTCCTGGAAAACAGAAGAAAAGGTCCAAGGGGCACAGCTGGGCCCAGGGAGGCCAGCACACAGGGCCCACCAGCAGGGAGGCAAGCCCTCATGGCGGTTCCTCCTGGGCCCCAGCAGCAGCAAGCCCCCAGCAAGTACAGGAACAGCACCAAATCATGGGGTCACAGCCCCTATATTTATATTAGGCATTCCTTTGTCTGCAGTGGCACAGGGCTTGGGGGAACCAGCAAAAACTGGTTCAGGGGGGAATTGGAGCACTCTGCTTACCAGGCTCCTCTTCCCCTTTGTCAGGTGGGGGCTCGGTGATCAGACACACCACAGGGGGCGGAGCCAGCATTGTACAGGCTAGGCACAGACCTATTCAGGGTCAGGGGATTACTCCTCCCACTACTCCCAATGGAGATGTCCCATTCAGCCTAGTGCTGACTCACCCTGCCCCTCCTAGAGCCACACACACCTCCCAGCCCCTGTCACTCAAAAGCCAGACATGCAATTCACATCAGGCAGGCAGACACATAGCACACAGAAATGCCAACTTCTAAAAGTGGCATTTCTAAAATAGTTATAATAGATCTGCGCACACCATTGCGCAGCATTTATTATGACAATTCCAAATATACCAAACTTGACCACGCTGCTCCTCTCATATCAGGAATTACCACTGAAAGACATATCAGGGAATCCCCAAGGCATTCCTATGGGAGGGCAGCCCCACAGTAGTGAGAAACCAAAAATGGCTGTTTGTCACTACCAGGACATGTCACACACTTAAGGTACATGTCCTATCTTTTACCTACAATGCACCCTGCCCATAGGGCTAGCTATGGCCTACCTTAGGGGTGACTGACATGCAGTAAAATGGGGGTCACAGACATGGCACACACTTTAGGTGCCACGTCACAGCGGCAGTAACACTGCCCGCACAGGCCTTGCAATGGCAGAGGCCTGGGATAGGTTTGAAAGGCTACTTTGGTGGGTGGCGCAATTAGCGCTGCAAGCCCACCAGTAGCATTTAATTCACCAGCCCTGGGTATATGAGATACCACATTACAAGGGACTGACAGGTAAATTAAATATGCCAAACAGGTGTAGACCAATCTTACCATATTTAACAGAGAGAGCACACGCACTTTACACTGGACAGCAGTGCTAAAGTGCCCAGAGGCCTAAAACCACCAACACCATGTCAGAAAAAAGGCTAGGAGAAAGGCAAAAAGTTTAGGGATGACCCTGCAAAAAGGGCCAAGTCCAACACAACCCCCTTCCAGCCAAAACGCAGGGTAGACCAATCACCACCTTGATGGGCTTCCCTGCCTTGGGAGATAGAACACGGACGCGGGCCCGCAAGTGCAGGGACACCCTCCACTTCTACGCCACTCTGAACCCACGTGGTTCCCTCTGTCAAAGCTCTCAGGACCAACTAGGCTACCCCACTGGTACTCCCTAGCTGTCCACGGCCAGGACCAGGCCCTAGGCCACCCAGATGTCACTGGTCCTTGCCAATCCACAGAGTGGGGGGCAGTAACCCCTGGCACATAGTAACCATTCTCCACTCTTCCTCTCATCAGTGCAGTTCCAAACTGCCACTGATCCTCCAACCTAGGGTCCGCACCCTCAGGCTGACCAGAAGTCACGGGCGAGGCTCTCCTCCCCCTACCTCTTCTTCTGGGGTTCCGTACCCTCCTCCTTGGAGAGGCACCCTCAGAACACAACTCCCACCAGCTGAAACTTCCTAACAGGAGGCCAGCTCACTCAGGCCCTTGGAGACTCTTGTCTTCAGAAGAACAAAGCACACAGCACAGTTCCTCTTCAAGCAGGGGACAAAGCACACAGCACAGTCCTTTAGATATCTCTTCAGTAGAAACAGCAACTGCAGGTCAGCCCCCAGACACACAGCAATGGCAGCACTTTTCCTCAGTCTTCTTCAGCTGTTCTCTTTGACAGGGATTCCTCTTGATCACGAAGGGGTAGTCTCCCAACCTAGGGTCTAAACCCTCAGGTTGCACCAGGGTCAGAGGCGAGGGCTCCCTCCCTCTGCACCCCCTTACAGAGTGCTGCACCCTCCCAACTGGAGTGGTACCCCTGGAAGCCAAACCGGTCAGGACACTGGTTACAGATGTCCTTCCCTCCAGGTCAGGCAGATCCTGAACCTGGCCTCTCAACCTTGGGGCTGAACCCCACAGTTGAGCAATTGCCTGGCACACCAGGACTTCTGGGGACTCACACAGTATCCCCCCGAGGGTAACACATGACTAATGTGTTGTGTGACAGTCTGCCTGGTGCAGATCTCCCGACCCCTGTCCATCTGATAGTGCACGAAGATTCCCCAGGACAGAAGTGGTGTCGCCATGGTCACTTCTAGGAGACTCAGCCCTTCTGGCTGGTCCCTGACCCACTGGTTCTCCCACTGGGGAACACATCCCCCTCTCACCCCTCACTCTGGACTTCTGCACCCTCCCAACTGGAGCAGTACCGCCAGACACCAGAACCACTGGAGCTCCATTTACAGATGCTCCAGGTTCTCCTGACACTAGGAGATCCTCCTCAAAAGGCCTGCAAGTACAGCCTAGGCCCCCAACCTGGTGCTCCCTTAGGGAACCCTCCAGGCCCTGAGACTGGGTTTTGGGCACCTAGGGACACACAGTCCCACACTCACTCCTTCTCCACTGAGACAGGACGTGAGCCCCTACACCCCTCCCACTACACTGGGACCTAGTTGGGCTACTCTGAACCTCTTCCACCACACAGGACCTGAAGATACCTGAGCCACTCCTTTTGGGATCACTCCCCAATGCCTCTTCAGACCCTCTAGCACACACCCAGAGGTCTGCCTCCGGTGCAAGCTCCCTGGGATCAGAGAACTCACACTCCAACAGGTGTTGGCACAACCCCGGAAAACAATTACTGAGCATGTGCTCTCTGACAACCAGATTGAACAGCCCTTCAAAATCATTTGCTGTGCTAACCATCACCCAATCGTCCAGTGCATCACAACGTTCACCCACAAACTCCCCCCAAGACTGGTGAGACAGTTTCCTACTGCCCCTGAACCTCAACCTATACCCTTCAGGTGTGACACCCTCCTCCTGGGAACTAGGTACCATCTTCTGGGCTCTGGGAGTGGGACTTCCAACACTGGAATCCCACCTCTACCACCAATGTTAGAAATGGGATTTCAGGTTGGCTAGGGCATGTGCCTAAGCCAGGCAGAAACCACCACTCTAGTCAGGGCAAGGGAGTTACACGCTGAAGATAACCCCTGCTCACCCCCTTGGTAGCTTGGCACGAGCAGTCAGGCTTATCCCAGAAGCAATGTGTAAAGCATTTGCGCAACACACACACAGCAGCAACACACTAGGCACACCACAAAAAGGAACTCCACACAAGGTTATATAAAAAATAGCCTTTGTATTATCATAAACACATTAGAAACATAATCACACAATATGCACTGTGCCAACTGGCACTAGGCAATATTCACAGGGGATTATTTACAGGACAGGACCAATCGGGCCACTGTCAGAACCATTAGATCAGGTAAGTAAATCTAAAACACAACCAGTAACTACTGGTACCATAATGACCTAAGCATTATCACATTAGCATTAGACACCATCCTAACATACCATAGTATGAGATTAGGCATAACATTACGCATAAATCACATTAGGCATAACCACATTAGGCCCAAACCTCATTAGCATAAACACATTATGCACTAGGCCTCAACAGCATAAACACATTATGCATAAACATCCTAAACATAAACACATTATGTCATAGGCATCACAAGCATAAATCACATTACGCAATCACATTAGGGCATAGAACTGACCCCCTGGCCAACTGACCTTTCGCTGGGGCTCAAATGTCCTCTGTCCCAAAATGTCAGGGCTGGCTGCCAATGCAGCAGATCCAAGGGCGCAATTGCGCTGGCACCACTGTGCCTCCTGGGTCCCCACTGGGACTCCTAACAAAGGCTTTGGCCTAAACGTTGCAGCTGCCCGCTACGGCGGCGCAGCTGTGAAACTAAAGTGGCATTGGCGCTCACTGGGCCTCGTGTGCCCCACTGCGATTCCAAAACACAACTTGCCCAAAAGAAAAATGAACACTGGTACTACCGTGCCCTGAGAGCCCCACGGGGACTCTATCACCCCCTTGACCCCCAAAGGAAATCAGTACTGGCACCGTGGTGCCCCAGGGAACCCCAACGCAGCCCCAGGCACCGACAATGTGCCTCGACAAAGCAATGGACCATTGAGAAGCCCCACTCACCGGGGCTGCTGGGGAACTCCTCCTCTCAGTCACCGGCAATCTCTGCGGGGTCAGCCTTCACTCACCGGGGCTCTCTCGCTGGTCAAAACGAAGGGGGATGCCACCGTAGGCACCCACAAGAGTCAGGCGGTGGCCCCACCCACCGGGGCTGCTGCTCGCGGACTCCGTCTCCTCTTCTGGCGGCATGCGGGGCTCCCACAGCTCACGGGGCCCCGCTCGGGAAGACGCCGACCTCCGGACTTCCTGTCAGCCGCGACTCCGCCCACAGTCAGGCGGATGCACCTGACTTCTGGCTCCTCCACTCGGCAAAGTGCAGGGTGGGTACCCGCCTCGGATAAAGCAATTGCAGGGTGGGCACCCGCTCGAGCACACCATGCGGGGTGGGCACCCGCCAACTAAAGCAGCACAAATGCGGCACACACCAGCGGGGTAGGCTCCTGCTTTCGATCGGAGCACCCCATGCGGCACGAACGCGGGGTGGGCACCCGCAGGAAAAGGTGCATGAGAGCGGGGTGGGCTCCCGCTCCGGTCAAATCAACAAAGATGCAGGGTGGGCACCCACTCCTCACGAGTAGCACGGGGGAATCCCTACATCGGGGATTCCCTCTTCCACAATGGGCATCTTAGCGCTGCGAAGCTAGGCAAAAATGAATGCTCCTCTCCTCCTAAAAATAAAGAGTGAGCGCTCTCCAGGCGCTATAGTCCTCAAGGTCCTGGAAAACAGAAGAAAAGGTCCAAGGAGCACAGCTGGGCCCAGGGAGGCCAGCACACAGGGCCCTCCAGCAGGGAGGCAAGCCCTCATGGCGGTTCCTCCTGGGCCCCAGCAGCAGCAAGCCCCCAGCAAGTACAGGAACAGCACCAAATCATGGGGTCACAGCCCCTATATTTATATTAGGCATTCCTTTTTCTGCAGTGGCACAGGGCTTGGGGGAACCAGCAAAAACTGGTTCAGGGGGGAATTGGAGCACTCTGTTTACCAGGCTCCTCTTCCCCTTTGTCAGGTGGGGGCTCGGTGATCAGACACACCACAGGGGGCGGAGCCAGCATTGTACAGGCTAGGCACAGACCTTTTCAGGGTCAGGGGATTACTCCTTCCACTACTCCCAATGCAGGTGTCCCATTCAGCCTAGTGCTGACTCACCCTGCCCCTCCTGGAGCCACACACACCTCCCAGCCCCTGTCACTCAAAAGCCAGACATGCAATTCACATCAGGCAGGCAGACACATAGCACACAGAAATGCCAACTTCTAAAAGTGGCATTTCTAAAATAGTTATAATAAATCTGCGCACACCATTGCGCAGCATTTATTATGACAATTCCAAATATACCAAACTTGACCACGCTGCTCCTCTCATATCAGGAATTACCACTGAAACACTTACCAGGGAATCCCCAATGCATTCCTATGGGAGGGCAGCCCCACAGTAGTGAGAAACCAAAAATGGCTGTTTGTCACTACCAGGACATGTCACACACTTAAGGTACATGTCCTATCTTTTATCTACAATGCACCCTGTCCATAGGGCTAGCTAGGGCCTACCTTAGGGGTGACTGACATGCAGTAAAAGGGGGGTCACAGACATGGCACACACTTTAGGTGCCACGTCACAGCGGCAGTAACACTGCCCGCACAGGCCCTGCAATGGCAGAGACCTGGGATAGGTTTGAAAGGCTACTTTGGTGGGTGGCGCAATTAGCGCTGCAAGCCCACTAGTAGCATTTAATTCACCAGCCCTGGGTATATGAGATACCACTTTACAAGGGACTGACAGGTGTAGACCAATCTTACCATATTTAACACAGAGAGCACACACACTTTACACTGGACAGCAGTGCTAAAGTGCCCAGAGGCTGGCTAAAACCACCAACACCATGTAAAAAAAAAAGGCTAGGAGAAAGGCAAAAAGTTTAGGGATGACCCTGCAAAAAGGGCCCAGTCCAACAAGGGGTGAGAATCCAAAACTGTTGAGGTGGTCCATCGCCCTACAGGGAATGGACTTTACGGTGGAACACCGCCCTGGTACAGAACACACCAATCCTGATGGTCTGTCCAGATTCTTCCGCCTCAGTGATGAGATCTCCCAAGAGGGTGGGAAGTTCTCCCAATCTTTCAGCTGGAGGGGACACGTGTTAGACTTGGCATCTTTGGTGTGGTTTCCCCTGACCTTTTGCCTCTACCTCCTGTATTTTTGATGCAGTGCTGGATTTTGTTTTTGCGGGCTTAGATGCTTTGGGCATTTTGCCACTTCTAACAACAGGTTTGTGATTATTTTTGTTTGTTATCACCTACAGAGTATTATATTCAAGAAAAGGATTAAAAATACCCGTGTTGTGTCTACAAATGTAAATAAATTTGAATCCAATCAGTTAAAATGATTGGCAGGGGAATGAGGGGGTCGTTACTCTATTTCAAGTGACATTAAGCTTGATCATTTGATGATAAACTTAAAAACAGTCAAATATTTGTTGCAATCTTAAATAGCACTTTTAAAACATTTGACTTGATCAAGAGGCAGAAAGTTGGTGGCAAGCTGATCACACATGCCATGGGGTTGGCCACTAGCCAATGCTTTAGTGCAGGTCCTAGCTGAAGGCCAAGCCCTGCTTCCAATCCCCCCCCCAACTGCACATAGCCAAATGTTGTTTGCAGCAGGGATTGGACACCTGTGGGGTGTTGGGTTGTATGGCGTAGCCATAGGTCTCTTCTGCACAAGTCCAAAGGCTATGAATATTGGGGGTTGGCTGCAGAGACTGGCCAAAGGAGAGATTTTGACACCAACACTTAATGCACCTGGCTAAAGGTCATGTGCCAAAGGGGTTGGCTACCCAAGGAGGATTGGGCTCAGGTTTGGCTGTAGGTCAGATCATGCAGCTAGTTCCTGTAGTGCACTGGTGAAGGTCACGTGCATTCAATGTTGACTGCCTGTAGAGTTTGACCATAGGGACTTGCTGATGTCAATGCCCCGTGGCCAAATCTTCGCCATTGACTGCTATTTACCCCACATATTACAACACTCATGACATCTACTATGAAACCATTAATAATATCACTGCACTATTTGTAATGAAATTACTGATGAGAAAAATGTGCATGGCAGGGGCGCGAGTTATAGTTATCTTAGGGCACGAGTTTTAGTTATCAGACTTAACTATAACTGGTGAATGAAATTCTCACCTAATTATAATGTTACTTTGACCTTTGTGTCTTTCAGTGTGTCTGTGTATATATATATATTCACTGAAAAAACCATAGGTTTCAGGGACGTTGTAGTTAGAAATTAGCATTTAAAAAACCTTAGAAATTCACTGAAAAAAACACAGGTTTCAGGGACATTATAGTTAGTTGGACATTTCACTCGTACAAAACCAGAGAAATTCGGCTGTTATAGTTAGTTGAGCAATGCACTGCTGATGACGTCACATATTACATCATTCAAGACATGGTCAGTGACATCACTGATAACATCACTGATGACATCATCCAGTGACTGTGTGTTTCTGTAGTTTAAATATGTTTTATATATATAAATGCCAAGGTGTATTGAAGAATGAGTGGGTGTATGAGTGTCTGAATGGATGATTTAGTAGGTGCGTGACTGACTGTATAAGTGAGTGATTAAACGTGTCTTACTGAATGCATGGGTTAGTGATTAAACTGTGTGAATGTCTGTATCAGTCTGTTAGTTGGTGTGTAAGCGGCTGCATGGGTTGGTGAGTAGCTACATGAGTGTCTATATGGGTTATTGATTGGTTGTCTGAGTATCTGTATGGGTGCCTGAGTGTCTGTGTGGGTGGGTGGGGACTGTGTGACTCTGTGCATAGATGTGTGAGTGGGTGATTCACTGGGTGTATGGGTTCACGACTGCATGTGTGAAGGGCTGTATGGGTGGGTGAGTGTGTGTATGGGTGTGTTGGTGAGTGAATAGATGTCTCAGTGGTCCATGTGTGAGTAACTACATATGTGAAAGGCAGTATATGTGAAAGTTGGAGTATATAAATGACTATATGTGAGAGTGAGTGATTGTGAGAGTGGCTGTATGGATGAGTGTATGCTTGTATCAGTGATTGTATAAGAGAGTAAGTATGTGTTAGTATCTGTATGAATAAGTGAGGTGGTGTGTGTATAACTGTATAGGTGAGTAAATGGGAGTGTGAGTGATTCTTTGCATGACTGACTAGGTGTGTGAGTAACTCTATGGATGAGTGGCGGTGTGTGAGTGTCTATATAGGTGTATGAGAACATATGGTGCTGTATTGATGAGTGACTGCATGTATGAGTGACTGTATGGGTGAATGAGTGGATGTGTGTGTAGACCTAGGAATCAGTGAGTGGGTATGTAGTAACTGGTATTGGTGTGTCTATGGTTTTGAAAATGGTAGTCTGTATTTTAGAGTGGGTGTATCAAAGGTTATATTAGGGTATGAGGAGGTGCATCAGATTATCACGTGGATGATGTCATCAGTGATGTCATTTGAGATGTCATCAGTGATGTCACTGACCATGTCATGAATGATGTAATATGTGACATCATCAGCAGTGCATTGCGGGGCGCGAGTAATAGTTAGCTCAACTAACAATAACTGCTGAATTTCTCTGGTTTTGTATGAGTGAAATGTCCAGCTAACTATAACGTCCCTGAAACCTGGGGTTTTTTCAGTGAATTTCAAAGGTTTTTTAAATGCTAATTTCTAACTATAACGTCCCTGAAACCTATGGTTTTTTCAGTTAATTTCAAAGGTTTTTTAAATGCTAATTTCTAACTATAACGTCCCTGAAACCTATGGTTTTTTCAGTGAATTTCAAAGTTTTTTTAAATGATAGTTTCTAAATATAACGTCCCTGAAACCTATGGTTTTTTCAGTGAATTGCTAAGGTTTTTTAAATGCTAATTTCTAACTATTCCTACAGAGGTAGGACATGTGCAGAAAGATGAAGAAAAGCGCAGAAAGAAGCAAGAGAAATGCAGAAAGAGGCAACAGAAGTCCAGAAAGACGAAGAACGGTGCAGAAAGAAGCAAGAGATATGCAGAAAGAACCAACAGAGGTGCAGAAAGAGGCCTTGTTGCAAAGTCATCCTGTGCCCCCAATGTTTTTCTGACGTACTGGTGGTAACCGACTCTTACTAACCAGGCCCGGAGCCAGTGCTAGCCTGAAAGACACTTAGAATACAGTGAAAACACCTACATACACTAGGGTACACTACGGGTTGGGGTACCCCTGTGATTGGCATGACCTCCCCTGTAAGGCCCTAGCACATAATAGGGCAGGGGGATTAAAACTACCTCTAAGTCAGAGGTGCAGAAAGAGGAAAGAGATGTGCAGAAAGAAGCAACAGAGGTGCCGAAAGAGGCAAAAGAGGTGGAGAAAGAAGCAAGTGAAGTGCAGAAAGAGGCAACTGAGGTGCGCAAAGACGCAAGAGAGGTGCAGAAACAAGCAAGAGAATAGCAGAAAGAGGCAAGAGAATTGCTGAAAGAATCAGCAGAGGTGTAGAAAGAAGCAAGAGAAGTGTAGAAAGAGGCAAGTGAGGTGCAGAAATAAGCAAGAGCAGTGCAGAAAGAACCAACAGAGGTGCAAAAAGAGGCAAGAGGGGTGCAGAAAGAGGTAGGAGAGGTGCACAAAGAGGCAAGAGAGGTACAGAAAGAGGCAGGAGGGGTGCAGAAAGAAGGAAGAGAAGTGCAGAAAGAGGCAAGAGAATTGCTGAAAGAAGCAACAGAGGTGTAGAAAGAAGTAAGAGAAGTGCAGAAAGAGGCAAGTGAGGTGCAGAAAGAAGCAAGAGCAGTGCATAAAGAACCAACAGAGGTGCAAAAAGAGGCAAGAGGGGTGCAGAAAAAAGTAGGAGTGGCGCACAAAGAGGCAAGAGAGGTACAGAAAGAAGTAACAGAGGTGCTGAAAGAGGCAGGAAAGGTGCAGAAAGAGGGAACAGGGGTGCAAAAAGAGGCAAGAGGGGTGCAGGAAAAGTAGGAGGGGTGCAGAAAGAGGCAAGAGATCTGCAGAAAAAAGCAACAGAGGTGCTGAAAGAGGCAAGTGAAGTGCAGAAAGGGGCAAGAGATCTGCAGAAAAAAGCAACAGAGATGCTGAAAGAGGCAAGTGACGTGCAGAAAGAAGCAAGAGAGGTGCAGAAAGAGGCAATAGAAGTGCAGAAAGAAGCAACAGAGGTGCAGAAAGAGGCAAGAGAGGTGCAGAAACAGGCAGGAAAGGTGCAGAAAGAGGGAACATGGGTGCAGAAAGGGGCAAGAGAGGTGCAGAAAGAGAAAAGAGGGGTGTAGAAAGAGGCAAGAGATATGCAGAAAAAAGCAACAGAGGTGCTGAAAGAGGCAAGTGAAGTGCAGAAAGAGGCAAGAGATCTGCAGAAAAAATCAACAGAGGTGCTGAAAGAGGCAAGTGAGGTGCAGAAAGAAGCAAGTGAGGTGCAGAAAGAAGCAAGAGAAGTGCAGAAAGAAGTAGCAGAGGTGCTGAAAGAGGCAAGAGAGGTGCAGAAACAGGCAGGAAAGGTGCAGAAATAGGGAATAGGGGTGCAGAAAGAGGCAAGAGAGGTGCAGAAAGAGAAAAGGGGTGCAGAAAGAGGCAAGAGGTCTGCAGAAAAAAGCAACAGAGGTGCTGAAAGAGGCAAGTGAGGTGCAGAAAGAAGCAAGAGAGGTGCAGAAAGAGGCAATAGAAGTGCAGAAAGAAGCAACAGATGTGCAGAAAGAAGCAAGAGGGGTGCAGAAAGAGGAGAGTGAAGTACAGAAAGAAGCAAAAGAGGTGCTGAAAGAGGCACGAAGGGTGCAGAAAGAGGCAACAGTGGTGCAGAAAGAGGGAAGAGAGGTGTAGAAAGAGGCAAGAGAGTTGCACAAAGAGGGAAGAGGGGTGCAGAAAGTGGCAAGATGGGTACAGAAAGAAGCAAGAGAAGTGAAAAAGAAGCAAGAGAAGTGCAGAAAGAAGCAACTGAGGTGCAGAAAGAGACAAGAGGGGTGCAGAAAGAGGAAGAGAAGTGTAAAAAAGAAGCAACAGAGGTGCAGAAGGAGGCAAGAGAAGTGCAGAAAGAGGCAAGAGAGTTACAGAAACAGGGAAAAGAGGTGCAGAAAGAAGCAAGAACAGTACACAAAGAACCAACAGAGGTGCAGGAGGCAAGATGGGTGCAGAAAGAGGCAAGAGGGGTGTAGAAATTTGCAAGAGAGGTGCAGAAAAAAGCAACAGACATGCAGAAAGGGGGAAGAGGGGTGGAGAAAGAGGCAAGAGGGGTGCAGAAAGAAGCAAGAAGCAAGAACGGTACAGAAAGAAACAAAAAAAGTGCAAAAAGAAGGAACAGAGGTGCAGAAAGAGACAAAAGGGGTGAAGAAAGAGGTAAGAGGAGTGCAGAAAGAGGCAAGAGAGGTGCAGAAAGAGGGAAGAGGGTGCAGAAAGAGGCAAGAGGGGTACAGAAAGAAGCAAGTGAGGTACAGAAAGAGGCAACAGAGGTGCAGAAAGTAGAAGAGATGTGCAGAAAGAGGCAAGAGAAGTACAGAAAAAGAAAGAAATGTGCAGAAAGAAGCAACAGAAATACAGAAAGAGGCAAGAGAGGCGCAGAAAGAAGCAAGAGGGGCTTGCACACCATTAGTGCCAATTTAACACCCACATTTAGCAATAAGTAACAGGTGACCATTCTAGGTTTGCAAAGGGCCTTCCACCACGCTGTAACACCTGTCGCTGCATTTTTGGTAGCGTTTCAGCCGTTTGAGCTAGAAACAAGGATTTTTTTGTTCAAATCTGCAGATTAGGGAGCAGATGATGGATTATGTGGCTAATGCGGAAAATGTATAATTGTGCGAAAGTCGGTGCAGCCAAACAGTCGCATAATTCCAGTGGCCCTGCTCATACCTCTTACTAGGTCCACAAGTGCTCCTCAGTGATTCCTTCTTTTTTTGTCTCACTGAGTTCATAGTTGAGCTTCTATGGAAACGAGGAAGACTAAACCTGAGGTTACCACTCCACAACACAGACTTCCATGCCACATAATTACTCTCCATAACACATAATCCCACTCTACATAATTCCTATACACTAAATACCACATACTTTCTATCCACATAATTTCACTGCACAACATACCACATATTTCTACTACACACAACGTACATCCACTCAACTCCAAAAAACATTAGTAAAAAACTTTTACATTTACAACACCAATAGCTCTAACTCTCGCAAATGCGAAACCTATTACATTGCAAATGCTTCTTTAACTAGTAGTCGCGTTTGCAGAGTGGTGGAGAAAGGGGGCTGGGCCTCCGACCAGTGCTCAGGAATTCCACTGCGAAGGACTTACAGGAGGAACCAGGAAGGCTTCTTGGCCCCCAAAGACCCTCAGGAGTACAGTGGACTTCATCCCCCATCCCGTAGTCTGCCAGGAGGTGCGTTTGCAGAGTGGTGGAGAAAGGGGGCGTGGCCTCCAAAGATGTTTTAGCAATCCCACTGTGTGGGACTTACTGGAGGTAACAAGAGGGGTAGTTGGCCCCCAAAGACATCCTTGGGGGCCAACTACCCCTCCTATTACCTCCAATAAGTCCCACACAGCAGGATTGCTAAGTTCTCATAGCAGGCCACGCCCCCTTTGCCCACCACTCTGCAAACGCGCTCCCTGGTGCGTTCTTGGATGGGGATTGAAGACCCCTTCGCTGCTGGGGGTCCTTAGGGGCCAACTAGCCTACCTCTTACCTCCAGTAAGCCCCACACAGTGGGATTGCTGAGAGGTGGACACAGGCCAAGCCCCCTTTCTCCACCACTCTGCAAACACGCCTCCTGGCGCTTTCTGGTTTGGGGGATTAAGTCCCCTTGCCTCCTGAGGCTCCCTGGGGGCCAACTATCCCACCAGGTACCTCCAGTAAGCCCCACACAGCTGGATTGCTGAGAGTGGTCAGAGGCCACGTCCCCTTTTTACACCACTCTGCAAATGCACCTCCTGGTGCACTGCTGCCTGGTGGATGAAGTCCACTTTAGTCCTGAGGTCCTCAGGACACAAGAGGACCTCTTCGCCCCACCAGCAATGCGCCAAGAGGCACGTTTGCAGAGTGCTGTAAAAAGGGGGTGACCTCGGACCACCTCTCAGCAATCCCACTGTGTGGGGCTTACTGGAGGTACCTGGTGGGCTAGTTGGCCCCCAGGGACCCTCAGGATTCAAGGGGACTTAACCCCCCAACTTAGAACGCGCCAGGAGGCGCGTTTGCAGAGTGGTACAGGGAGGGGGCGGGGCATCTGGGAGTCTGCTTTTCTTTTTTTTGTTGGAAGGGGGGCTTTGTGGCCCCCCCTTCTCTTAATGTTTTGTTGGCCTTTCCCCAGGGCCTGACCCATTTAAAAAAAAAAACGGGAAGGGGGCCCCCTCCCGAGGCTGATTTCGGCCCCGGGGAACCCATCCCCCGGGGCATGGCCTCGTTTTTAAAATTTTTGTATTAATTATTAACAAGGAAGGGGGGACCGCTCTTCCGTGGGTCACTATTGGCCCCGGGGACCCCATCCCCTGGGCCGGGCAATACTTTATTTTTTATTTTAGAGGGGGGCCACGTGGACCCTCTCCTCAGGCCAATTATGGCCCCGGGGACCCCATCCCCCGGGGCCTGACCATCCTTTATTTTTTATTTTAGAGGGGGGCCACGTGGCCCCCCTCCTCAGGCCATTTATGGCCCCGGGGACCCCATTCCCTGGGGCCGGCCTTATTTTATTTTTATTTTTTAAAAGGGAGCCAACCTGAAATGAATAAAAGCAAGCCCTGACAAAGTCAAAAGAATACCCTTGCAGGCATAGAGTGACGCATAAATTATGCAAAAAAGAAGAAGAGAACTCTGGGTAGTTATATATATTACACACAAAGAAGGTTGCCCTTGAAGGAACACCAACACAGTGGGTAAGTAACTCCAATCTTTATTTCCCAGGTCGTAAGTATGTCATGCTTCTCCCCCAGAAGGTGCCAAATGCATTTCAGGTGCCATGCCCTTGTTCACTGGCTCGCCACAATCAGTCCCGGCAGCCAATGCGAACTATAAACCAACTACCCCGCCCCTATGGGACTTCGTGCACATTGCTTGCGATGTAGTCTGGGTATGGTAGTTCTGTAACTGATTCAAAGTGAATGCTGTCCAGGTTGTGTGGATTAAAAACTGCAATCCCCAAGTGGGTTCCGTGGGGGAGAAAGCCAGAGTACCTGTTCGGTTCTCCGCCCAGATAAAAACTTTGATAGAAAAGCAGACATTTGAGGTGAGCAAATCTAGATTGTCGCTGGTGTTGAGGGTGTTCTATACAGAAGCTGCCTTCCACCTAAACTTGGGAACTACCCAGAGTTCTCTTCTTCTTTTTTGCATATATATATATATATATAAAGTCCACAGTTACCCAAAGGTGCGGGGCACACTCTCCCATCAGCGCATTCAAATTAAGGCAAGGAACAGGAGCATCCAGCGCCAGCAGAGCCTGAGGCGTTTCGGGCTACGCCCTTCTTCTGAGGCTTACTGCTTACTCAATGACTGCCAACAAAAGGACTCCAGAAATACTCCCATATTTATTCAAATATTGCACTCAGGTGAGTATAATAACCACAAAGCCTCTGGGACTGGTAGTCCTTAACAAGAAACCCCATATCAGAATCTAAAGGACCGGTCAGAATGATAACAGAATATACGACCGGTTCTACTGAAATATTTCAGATTTTTAGAAAAAATTGGAGGATTTTAAAAGCTGACAACATTATCGGACCAATAATTCCACCTAGTCCCCTGATTACATACAGAAGAGGCCCGGCACTAAAAGATCAGATAGTTAGAAGACACTTCACCAAGGGACCTAAAAAGAAGGACCAGGTAACAGGATTCTATCCCTGCATGAAATGCAAAGCATGCAGAAATAGTCAAAAGTAAAAGAATTCAGAGTACCGGGAAGAATAACAAAGCGTAAGATTGGAAAACTTATGAACTGTAATTCTGATTACACGGTGTATTGTTTAATATGTCCGTGTGATAAGAATTACGTTGGGAGTACGATCCACCCAACTAAGAAAAGGATTTTAGAGCACATGCGTGCAATAAGGAACCATGATGCGACGCACTCCGGTAGCGCGCCATTTTGAGGAAAAACACAACTCTAATGCTAATTTGTTGAAGTTTTTCTGCCTGGATCAGGTCCCCAAGGGAGAGAGGGGAGGAGATAGAACTAGAAAGCTGAGGAAGTTGGAATCTCGCTATATTGTTGAGCTGCAGACTAAGACCCCACGTGGCCTGAATAATGAAGAGGAGCTTTGGGTTCACATTGATTAAATAGTGTTAAGGAACACTGGAAGAAAATTAATTGGGAAGTGATCTTCCCCAGATGAGATAGAGTCCTAGGTTGCTTTTGGTTCCTGTTAAAGGAAGGAGTTTGAGAGATATAGGCAGGCCTATAAATATTAGACAAAATCAGTACTAATCCAGAGGAATAATGAATTGATTAATTAAAAACTCAGAGGGAATGCCCATTCAGGGCAGGATAATGTCCTTGTCGAAAGCCCATTGAGGGCATAATTGAAGAATTGCAGAAATAAGACATGCAATTGACAAGTATCATATGGTTGATAGGGATTGTATTTTTTCTGATTTGAAATACATAACTGTTATATGAATTTGTAATAGCAGTAATGTCTAATAGTAGAAATAGAAGGAGAAAGAATGAATTTGAACCTTCTAAAATGGCCGCCGAATTGGCATAGGTAAATGCATTGCCTGCCGTTTTCTATTTTGATTAATGTAATGAACTGTGTTGTCCTCTCTTTGTGTTGATTGTTGATTTAATTTTAAATATGGCGCTGTTTCTTAAATCGAGTGACATTGAGGAAGGCGTGCAGCCGAAACGCGTCTGTCCGATAGAATTCGTGTGGCTAAATAAAATTTATTAACTTACTTCGCCAGTGTGCGCCTCGATCTGTGACCGCAGAGGGAAGGTCACCTTTGGGATATATATATATATATATATATTGTTGGAGCGTTGATATATATATATATATATATATATATATATATATATATATATATATATATCAACGCTCCAACAAATAAACAAATAAACACCAGCACTCACGAGGGTTTAATCCTTCTCTGGATTTAATGGCACAAAATGAAAAACAAACGCGTTTTAGCGGTACGCCTTCGTCAGTGTTTGGCGGCCGCCGCACACGAACCTAGTAATTTATACATCATTACCGGGCGACAGGTCAGGCTCATGGGCGCCATTACTACACCAGGCATCAAAGCATCAGTGATGTCACTGACCATGTCATGAGTGATGTAATATGTGACGTCATCAGCAGTGCATTGCGGGGGCGCGAGTTATAGTTACCTGAACTAACTATAACAGGGGAATTTCACGGGTTTTGTACGAATGCAATGTCCAACTAACTATAACTGTCCCTAAAACCTATGGTTTTTTCAGTGAATTTGTAAGGTTTTTTAAATGCTAATTTCTAACTATAACGTGCCTGAAACCTACGGTTTTTTCAGTGAATTTCAAAGGTTTTTTAAATGCTAATTCTTAACTATAACATGTCTGAAACCTATGGCTTTTTTCAGTGAATTTCAAAGGTTTTGTAAATGACAATTTTTAAATGTATTAATTGTTATATTTATTTTTTTGATACTGATTTACTACATTTTTTTAAACTATTTATTTTTAGATATTTTATCTTTTAAATTACATTGTAATTACATTATACATTACATTACAAAATATACTTTCTCAGAATGAATTACTTTAGTTTAAATACTTTGCAAATAGGCAATAGACTTTTAAGTACAGTAGTTACAGTTGTTGCAATGGGCAACACAATTTCAAACACAATGCAACATTGAGCTCAATGTGAATTTCTACTTAAATGCAATTAGTTACTTTATGGATTACTTTTCTAACCACAGGACTGGATCCTAGATTCAGGCCTGGCACATCTCCTGTAAACAGTTGAGTAAAAGCGTTTTGGTTACAGTAGTGATTTTTAAGGAATATTATTGTATTTTAAAAAGTTGACACTTAGAAACTTTTTCACATAGAATCACCAATGTTATCCTATGGGAGGAAATTCACTTTTCAGGTAAGTAGTGTTATCGTTACTTTTTCTTACTCACTGGTGGATCCTGGATCCAGCACTGGTGCATCTCCTGTAAACAGTTGAAAGAATGCATTTAAGTCATACAGGCGATTTTTAAGGAATATTTGTAGTTTGTGAAAATCGACACTGAAACTTTTCTGCTGAAAACCAGACAATGGATTCCTATGGACGGAAATACAAGTTACTGGTAAGTACGGTTAGAATTACTTTTCAGGGTCAGTGCTGGGCCAAAAGATGCAGCACTGGGTTCTCTCCTGATAACAGGTGAGTAAATCGGAATTCGTAGTTCTGCTGATTTTAGAGGAATATTTGTAAGTTTCAAAATCGACACTTAGAAACTTTTTCAGCAAAAAGCAGGCAATGATATCCTATGGAAGGAAATTCAAGTTACTGGTAAGTACGGTTAAAATTACTTTTCAGGATTAGTACTGGGCTCAAAGATGCAACACTGTGGTCTCTCCTGATAACAGGTGAGTAAATCGAATTCAGTAGTTCGGTTGATTTTAGAGGAATATTATAAAGTTCCAAAACTCCACACTTAGAAGAATTTCCAAGTGAAACCAGTCAATGTTAGCCTATGGAAGGAAATTCAAGTTACTGGTAAGTATGGTTAGAATTACTTTTCAGGATCAGTACTGGGCTCAAAGATGCAGCACTGAGGTCTCTCCTGATAACAGGTGAGTAAATCGGAATTGTAATTCTGCTGATTTTAGAGGAATATTTCTAAGTTTCAAAATCGACACTTAGAAACTTTTTCAGCAAAAAGCAGGCAATGATATGCTATGGAAGGAAATTCAAGTTACTGGTAAGTACGGTTAAAATTACTTTTCAGGATTAGTACTGGGCTCAAAGATGCAGCACGGTGGTCTCTCCTGATAACAGGTCAGTAAATCGGACTTCGTAGTTCAGCTGATTTTAGAGGAATATTTGCACAATGGTGAAGGAAGGGGGTGGGGCCTGAGGTGGCATGTCTGCAAACACGCCCTGTGGCGCGTTTTAAGTTGAAGAATTAATTCCTCCTCAATCCTGAGGGTCCCTAGGGGCCAACTAGCCCACCAGGAACCTCCAGTATGCGCCAGGGGGCTGCGTTGCAGAGAGGTGTACAGAGGCCACACCCCTTTTTACAACACTCTGCAACGCAGCTCCGTGGTGCTTACTGGAGGTACCTGGTGGGCTAGTTGGCCCCAGGGACCCTCAGGATTGAAGAGGATTTAATTCCCATCTAAAAATGCGCCACGGGGCCTGTTTGCACACATGTCACCTGAAGCCCCGCCCCCTCCCTTCACCACTGTGCAAACGCACCCCGTGGCGCATTTTAAGTTGGGGGATTAAGTCCCCTTCAATCCTGAGGGTCCCTGGAGTCCAACTAGCCCACCATGTACCTCCAAAAAGCGCCACAGAGCTGCGTTGCAGAGAGGTGTAAAAAGGGGCGTGGAGTCTGTACACCTCTCTGCAACGCAGCCCCCTGGCGCATACTGGAGGTTCCTGGTGGGCTAGTTGGCCCCCAGGGACCCCCAGTATTCAAGGGGAATTCGTTCCCCATCTGCAAACGCGCCAGGGGACGCGTTTGCAGACTGCTGCAGGGTGGGGGCGGGGCCTCCGGCACGATGCCGGTCTTTTTTAAATTTTTTTAATTTTATTTTTGTATGGGAGGGGGGCTGCGTGGCCCCCCTTCCCTTGGCCTCTTTTGGCCCCGGGGACCCCATCCCCCGGGACATGAGGATTTTAATTTTTTTAAAATTAAAATAAAACGGAAGGAGCCGTGTGGCCCCCTTCCCTGGGTCTATATTGGCCCTGGGACCCCATCCCCGGGGCATGCCCTTTTTAAATTTTTTTAAATATTTGGAGGGGGCTGCGTGGCCCCCTCCTCAGGCCATTTAAGGCCCCGGGGACCCCATCCCCCGGGGCCGGCCTTTCCGTTTTTTTTTTGTTGAAAGTTTTTTTTTTTTTGGGGATGGGGGCCGCGTGGCCCCCCTCCCAGGCCACTACTTGCCCCGGGGTCCCCATCCCCCGGGGCTGGCTCTCTCCGTTGGGGACTGTGGGGGGGTCCCCAATCCCCCACAGTCCCGCCGGCTCCCGCGTCCCTTGGGAGCCGGCATTGCTTTTCTCACATGGGGAGCTGCTAAGATGCAGCTCCCCGTGTGGAAAAGCAATCTGCTTGAATTTTGAAGAGAGAGCAGGTTTCCCTGCTCTTGCTTCCAAAATCTCAGCAGTTTGCTATGGCAGGACGGGAGCCGCGAGGCTCCCGCCCTGCCATAGCAAACTACAGTGTCCCGGGGTAGGCACTCCGGGACAATGCAGGAGCCGGCCCTGGGGGTGGCGGTCCCCAGGGCCATCAAGGGCTCCTGGAGGGGGGCCGTGTGGCCCCCCTCCCTTGAATTGCACAGCTCCGGGGAGGTGGTGGTCCCCGGGCTCTGGGGGTCCGTAACGGACCCCCACATTTATTTTTCTAAGTGCCCCGGGAGGTGGTGGTCCTCGGGCATGTGGGGGCTAGAGCCCCCCCACACGTTATTAAAAATTAAAGAAAGAAGCCCCAGAGGGTGGCGGTCCCCGTGGCTGCGGGAGGGCAGGAGAGCCCTCCCGCACCATTTTTTTTATAAGCCCCGGGGGGTGGTGGTCCCCGGGGCTTGGGGGGCCTTAGAGGCCCCCCATATAAAACATAAACCCACCCCCGCCTGCCCCCGGGACTTGGGCCACTCGGGGGCAAAATACAATCAAAGCGCGGGAGACCGATCTTCGATTATTTTTTTTATCGGCGGGATCCGCGCACCCTAAGCGCATCCCGCCGATTTAAAAAAAAAAAATGCTTTTTTCTGCCCAGGGGTCCTTGTGGGACCCCTGAGCAGACCTAGGGGTCAGGTGTTTCTACCCTGCCCCTTTGTGCGTTATAACGCACTTGCGATTTTTTTTTTATCGGTGGGATCCGCGCACCCTAAGCGCATCCCGCCGATTTAAAAAAAAATGCTTTTTCTGCCCAGGGGGTCCTTGTGGGACCCCTGAGCAGACCCTAGGGGTCAGGGTTTTTCTACCCTGCCCCTTTGTGCTTTTGCGCACTTGTTTCTGTCCCTCGGTTCGACCAAGGGAGTAAATGGCTGCCAACACTTCCTGATTTGAAGTGTTGACAGCCAATTAGCATGCAGCTCGTGATCGGGAGGGTGCGCGAATCCCACGCGGCCATAGATATATATGTGATTTTCCTTTTGATTTTCACAGGAACTACTGAACGGATTTACACCATTTAACAAAAAGGGTTCTTTCTGAACCAAGAACTACCTCTTTGCCAAATTTGGTGTAATTCCGTTCAGCAGTTCGGGCTGTAGCTGTGGCTAAAGTTTCCTATGGGAAAATGAATGGGGAAAACATGTTTTGGGACCCCCCTTTTTTCTCGGCCCCCGCTTGACGAATCACCCCGAAACTTTCAGGGTAGGAGCGGACCGGAGCAGGCCATAAAGTTTGAAAATTTCGCGAAGATTCGTCAACCGACGCAAGAGTTATTTCAAATAGAATGTTGCAGATTTCCTATGGAAAATAGGTCCTAACTATAACTATCTACTGGCGACCGCCAGTAGATAATATATATATATATATTCCAAACCCTGGCCTGACACTCTCCAACAGGAAACCCAGGCACGGACCCGTTGCGCTCCAAAAAATAATCACAGCAGCGTTGAAATGTGCAAAAGCAGTGAAATTTATTCCGACAAAGGGGCCGATTCCGATCTCGGCCGGTAGTGCTCCGAATCGGATTCGGATTTACCGGATCCGATTCGGAGCCCTGTTTCCCGACTGAATCGTATGCGGGTCCGGCCGAGCGAGTACGATGCAAGCTCCCGCGAAATCGCCGACCGACTCGTACGCGGCTTCAACACGCTCCGACCGACTCGCACGGACACGACTCGCACCGCGCTATGGAGACGTTTCCCGGCCGGGTAAGTACGATGCGCGCCGCGAGCAGTCCGACCGACTCGCGCCGTCCGGCTCGAAAGAGCTGTCGGAGCCGGACTTTGGGGTCCGCGTCGGACCTCTGTGCACGCGTAGGCGCGCGAGTCGCACACAGGGGGGACCCATGGGTCCCCCTACCTGTGCATGTACGCCGCGATGCGCATGGACGCGTACCCGCTATGGGGGCGCCCTTGTTTGCTCTCGCACCCATTGAGTCAATGGGAGCCCGCGTACGCGTTGTACGACCGGCTCCCATTGACTTCAATGGGAGTCCGACCGAATCGAGTCCGATAGCATGTGCATGCATCGTACTCGTCCGGTCGGACTGCTAGGGTCCGATTCGGTCGGAATTCTCTCCGGGTCCGGCTCGGTCGGAGAGATTTCCGGCCGGAATCGGCCCCATAATCTCCACAGAATAACCAGGCATAGTGCCTGCCATGACGTGTTTCACTCGCATCACGCAAGCTTGATCACATGACGCGTCTCGTGATCAGGAAACTCATTAAATACAAAAAATACCGAAAAGTGCACAAATAACTTTAGAAACAAATGTGACAACCGTGAAAATGAAAGACAGACTGATAAGCAACTGAAGCTGCAACTGTATCAAAGATTCCATATTACTTCACAGTGGACCCATAATCTGTTAAATAATATTTCAAAATTTAAAATGGAAAGAAAACCTAATTTGCGCAAATACGCAAAATATAGTACTGGATAAATTCAAGTAAAATACTTGCTGATTACTTAGTCATTGATTACATTGAGAACAGGTCATCAAAGTGCATGATAATTAAAACAAGCCGATGAATTATACATACATATAAAATGCAAGTGCAAAATTATTCCTCAGTCCTTAAATTGTACCAGCTACTACCTAGTAAATAAAGTGCAAGTGCAAAATTATTTACATATCCTAAATAGGATATATCAAATGACATCTAGGCAATATTATTGTACATATAACCAAAAAGGACTCACATTTCATATATGTAAGACGAATAGAATATAACAACTATATACATGTTCAAAAATTAATCAGTATTTGGCGAACCTGTATATAGACTGAATGAGTCAGTTAATCAAAGAACTAGTTGCAGTAACTAAAACTCATGATGGCAACAACCAGTACATGTATTAAAAGCGATCCCATAAAAACTAATAATAACAACTAAAAAATCACACTCTTGAAATGCATAAAACCAGTCTCATCTAAAACAAATAAAGTGCAAATGTGCAAAACTTGTGCAAAATAAGTGCTGTGCATCCTATAGGTTCAAATAGCAGCATATAATATATTTAAGCCTAAATAATAAAGTGCCAGTGCTAAAAATCCTAAAAATATAATTTCAAAATTATTGATCAGTTTAAGATATGTTTCATACGAGCAGAATTACATTCATTATACAGAAGTAAGGACATAAGATACAACACAGACTATTAACATAAATTCATATGTATACACATGATCTTATAAAAAGACATGGGTAAACTACACGAGAAAATGTCATAGATATGAATTAATTACAGGAAGTTATGCATGTCCTCACTAGTATTCATGCCATTCGGCATTTTGGTATCAAGGGCTAAGATGAAATGCGATTCCAGTTGCCTAAGCCTTTTCTCTCAGTTCCCTCCCCGTCCGGGGATAGGAACGGCACCTAAAACAGAATATGACAGATCTTTCAATTTATTCTGATGGACTAATTTAAAGTGCCTGGCAACTGGATAGCTAGAATCTGAATTCACAATCGCCCTGACATGCTGAAGGATTCGTTTGTGCACAGGGAGCTTAGTGCTCCCTATGTATGCAAGGCCACAAGTGCACCGGAGAATGTAAATAGCAAATTCGGTGCAATAAGTAAGGTATTCCATAATTTCTATTCTTTTGTTGCTAAATGCCGTCACATAGTGTGTTAAGTTGCTTGCAAAAGTGCAAGCCCGGCATGAAGTACACTTATGGAAACCCCTACTGACAAGCCAAGTACTTTTAGGAATAATTTCAGGACTTGATTTTACTAAGGCATCCCTCATCGAGGGTGCCCTCCTGAATGTGATGTCAGGTAAAATGGATCCTAGTGTAATGTCAGTAAGTATTATTGGCCATTGCGAATAAATAATTTTACGACTCTTCTGTTCCTGTACACTGAAAGTGGTTATAAGTCTGACACTATGTTTTTCAGCATTATTGTCATCATCAGGCACTACATCAGCAGAGGCAAAACATTCTTTGGGTGCAAGCAATTCCTCTCGAGAACGGTCATTAGCTTTTTTCAATGCTATAGTCAATTGGGACAACTTATAACCTCTATCCAGAAATCTAGAGGGCCTCCTGTTGACAGGTGTGTGCGTCTGTGTCTAGACTGCAAATTCGGCGAATACGCACAAATTCGCCGTAAGGTATACTACTGATAAGGTGACGGGTGGGAACTTTCTGTGTGTAAAATCGAATTACCGGCAGTTTGTTTACGATGGAGTTTAGTAGGGATACTGTTCTCATTGATATATACCAGAACATCTAAAAATTCTAAACATTTGTCATCAATTGTAGCAGTAAATTTCAAATTTAGCTCATTAGAATTGATGGCTTTGACAAACTCAAGTGCAGTTTCTTTTGTTCCGTCCCAAATTAAACAGATATCATCTATGTACCGCCAGTAATGTTTAACATGTCTATACAAGTCCTTATGTTGGGTCATGAGGACACATTTCTCCCACCAGCCAACATGGAGACATGAATAGCTGGGGGAGAAACATGCCCCCATGGCCACCCTGCTGATATATAACCTGATCAAAAGAAAAATAGTTATTACACAGACACATTTCCGTCATTTCAATCAGCATACGATTATGCTCCTTCATGCCGATATCCCTGTTGTCCAAAAAATACTTGACACACAATTGATGGACGGGGGTGAGTGTTTGATTTGCTCTAAAGCTCCGTCCATCATCCCCTTTGGTATCGCTTTGTTCGCCCTAAGTTGGCAGAGTATGCCCAGACGTGGGTCCCTTGCTCACTTTGCCACTGGATTCAAGATAGCCTGGCTGATGAGGGTTATGAACCCGAAACTGGTCCCAGGATGCTTGTTTCCGGTACAGGGAAGACATGGCTTGGCAGTTCGGGCTGGACTGTTCCTATGAGGCACAGGGTCAGACTGATTTGCATATGGCCATGTCTGAACTGGGGGTGGTGGAGTGAGCTAAAGAATGATGATGGATTAAACCCAGATCAGTTGACTGGGGGTGAGTGTTTGATTTGCTCTAACGCTCCGTCCATCATCCCCTTTGGTATCGCTTTGTTCGCCCTAAGTTGGCAGGGTATGCCCAGACGTGGGTCCCTTGCTCACTTTGCCACTGGATTCAAGATAGCCTGGCTGATGAGGGTTATGAACCCGAAACCGGTCCCAGGATGCTTGTTTCCGGTCCAGGGAAGACATGGCTTGGCAGTTCGGGCTGGACTGTTCCTATGAGGCACAGGGTCAGACTGATTTGCATATGGCCATGTCTGAAGTGGGGTGGTGGAGTGAGCTAAAGAATGATGATGGATTAAACCCAGATCAGTTGACTGGGGGTGAGTGTTTGATTTGCTCTAACGCTCCGTCCATCATCCCCTTTGGTATCGCTTTGTCCAAAAAATACTTAGCAGCAGCTATACCGTCCGGGTGGTTAATGCTTGTATATAAGGATTCAATATCCACAACCACCAGCAGATAACTAGAATGCCAAGTCACCTCATTGATCATTCTTAAAAAATCAGTAGTGTTCTTAACATAAGATGGTAGGGACATTACATGAGGCTGTAAAAAATAGTCCACATATTTTGATACATTTTCAAGCAAACTTTTCTGGGCTGAGATAGTTGGGCGTCCAGGAATGGGAACAGTCTTTTTGTGCACTTTGGGCAAGAAATATAAAATGGGGGTAACCGGATGCTCAACTTTAAAAAAATTAAATTCATCTTTCGTAAGGAGCCCCATCCTTTTCCATTGCGACAAGCTTTTATAGACTTTATCCTGAATCTGCCGCATATCCTGTTTGGAAGACTTTTTTAGCAACATACATCTGAGAGATGGCGTTCAGCTTCAGTCATATATATATATATATATATATATATATATATATATATATATATATATATATATATATATATATATAATACATGTGGGATACATGTGGGATTGTGGTTGGGCACATGGCCTGCATTGCCTTGCACAGGGATTCATTTGCTATTGCAGATTCAGATGCATGCAGATTCATCACACATCACCAAACTTATTACTGAATTAAAGTTTTACTGTCTCTCATTTATATTTGACCCCCGACAGATCTACTCAAAAATTTGGTTGTGTGAAATTTGCGTAATTTGCTTTTGAGCAATTACCAAAACTTTTGGCAAAATTACAAACAAGTATGAGAAATGCAAACCCATCATTTAGAGCTATATTTTAGAGCAAAATGAGCCTTTGCAACAATTTTTGATGTGAGTATGCATTTTGCAAGTGCGAAAACTAAAAGCACACAAATAGCCTCTCGTGTTCTGTTGTTTCTGTGCTTTTTGCATAATTTTTTTACAGATAATACAATGGCATGTAAGTAGGCAAAGTGGCACAATGGCGTAATTTGGGGAATTTGGCATTACGAGTGGAATGCAAAATTCCTGAAATTGCATGAATTATGCAGGTGTAATTTAACTTTCACCTAGACCTCCTCAAAACTTGACATAACAAACAGGAAACTAAAACCTTTTAACCTTCTGCCAAATGTATTGTGGAGTCATCAAATAATACCTAATGTATTAGCAAATGAACACTTCTTTGGACCTCCTCTTTAAATATGCCCTACTTGATAACATGGATGAAACTGAGCCAACCCAGTGTAGACTAAACATGCTTAGTCTCTGCCAGACTCTGTGCAGATCCATCAATTAGCGCTAAGGTTATTTGTAAATAAAAAATGTTTTTCCTCCCCCTTTACCTTTGCAACCCCTCATTGGATTGACACAAATCCTTAAATGTTTGCTCTAAGTGTAACATGCTGCATCTGATGCAGATTCATCAAAGAGCACTTTGATTATAAATGAATGAAAATGGTATTGCCTTCCCTTTAATTTTGCTTCCCCCCATTGATTGGCCTAAAAGTTAATCTATACTAACAGAGGGTCAATCTTTAAAACTGCCACATTTTGAGCAGCTTCTTCACAAAGTGTCAATATTATAATCAAATGTACACTTTTTGCCCCCCCTTTTCTAACAAGGACACATTTAATGAATCTGCATGTACCTGAAAATACCAAGAGTGGGTTAAACATGCTAAATCTCTGCCAAATTTCATGTAGATCCATCAAACTGTACCAAATTTATTAGTAAATCAAAAATATATTTTGCCCCCTTTAAGTTTCCCCCTCTTCTCTGGTTCTGAAAACCCCCCACTGGATCTACACGAAAATTGAAATACTTGTTCTGAGCATAGATTCTGCCAAATTCAGTACATATTATTTGCACATTGCCTAAGTTATTAACAAATTAACATTTGTGTGCCCCCTTCTTTTTTCTAACTGCCCTCTTGATGGGTCTGCACGAATATGAAATTATCAAGGGTGAGTTCAACTTAAGTGTCTGCGAAATTTTAATGCATAGTCCTCAAATGGTGCAAATGTTATTCACAAATTAACAAATGCCTTTTCAACTGACAAGCTGCACAAATGGGTTAACTCCTTTAAGTACCTATATATTACATAGTGGCAGTCACCACTGTGTTATGGTTTAGCTGCAATTTAATTGAAAGGAATTTTTTGATTTGCCTATAACGTTTGACACAATGGACAGAGATTTGCCTATAACTTTTGACACAATGGACAGATTTTCTTTTACCAAATCTAGCAATCCCTTGGCATAGTCAGATGAGGTCCAACATGTACTTTTTTGTGCAGCTATGTGCATGGAAAAAACTTAAGGGGTGAAAAAAGATATATTTTCCCATTTTAGGTCCAAAGAAAAAATTTGCTCGTGCCTACAGCCAAAACTGCTGAGCAGATTTATACTAACATTGGCATTAAAGTAGGACTTTACCCAGGAATTACATAATTGTAAATCTGTTGAGTAGTTTTTTTATTTGAATGCTTTAAAAAGTGGCAGCAATGGCTTTAAAGGTCTAACTCTTTTGTACATGTTTCCCGTTTCCTAGAGGACTCTCAGATATGAATCCAATTAATTAAAGAAATTGATTGGAAAAATTAACTTTACCACAACAATTGATTTAGGTGGTGATCTGGAACCCTCAGTCTCATAAACTTCATTTCTTCTTCTTCTTCTCTTCTTTTTGCCACTCTTCCTCTTCATTTATTTTGTTCTGATCTTCTAAAAAAGCCATAATTGAATAAGAATGGTTTTGTTTCATCTTAAAATAAAGCACATCAATAAAACTATACAGTCTACTATTCTGCAACGCTCCACTATGTTAAATAGTTTATTGATGTGTGCATGAAAGTCAAGAGCTATTTAAGTGTGGAAAAATGCAATCTCAGAAAACAGTCAAACGTCTGCAATGGTCCAAATGGATTCAGGAATCCTCCACAGAGCCTAGGAAATAACCATGGGTGAATCCAACATGCACTAGATTTGCTGCTTCGATGACAGGAGTTCCAAAAGGCTTAAAACATTGAAAAATGGAATTGTAAGGCTACATCGGTGACTTTTTAGGGCCTAATTTAGATAACCCCTACTTTCGAGCAACAATTTGTATACTTACCAACCACAACTTTTTAAAAGAATTGCAGGGTTTGGAGATTTTGATTCTTGGCTTCACAGTACTTGAAATAAAAGCCTCCCCCACTCTGTGATAGCACAGAGATTCAAACGCAGGAAATGATTCTGATCTGTAGTACTGTTTCTATCGGAGGATTCTCTAAGTACGTCCACATACTTGAACACTAAAAAGAGAAAATGAAAGGAGGCATCTGACACAACACTTTTTAAAAAGCAAGTCTATTGCCTTTAGAAAAAAGAAGCCTATCTTTTGTAAAAAACCCATTTTATGTGTGTTCTATTTAGTGCCAAGCAGAATATTATCAGTACATACATCTTCTTTTTCATAAGAAGGAATATGTCCAACAAAGTTAATACCCAGCCAGAGTCAAAAGCACACAGCCTCTACCATTAGCTTAGGAAAAAGAAAATGTTATTGAAATTCTTTGACCTTCTAAAGCCCCTGAAAACCCAGCCAGAATGGCAGTGTCTTGAGAATACTTCTCCCTCACAAGGGGAGAAAAGAGTGTATGCATGAAATAGACGTCCAAACTATGTGAATGAGTGCTGAAGAGTGGACACCATGGCCTATGCTCATGTTTTACTACTGCCATGATTAAGCACATATGGCCTTAATAATAAAACAAGTATTCTCGTACAGGGATGGAGTGCCAGAGTCCTGTATATATATATATATATATATATATATATATATATATATATATATATATATATAAAGTAGCCCATACAGCATCTAAAGCAAATACCATCATTAATTTATCTGATATTAACTTAGATGAAGCGGAAAAACAACTGTTGGCGCTAGGACTAACGTATTGTCCTATGAGTGATTTCGACTATCCCCAGACACGAGCAGATGTTTATAAATTCATCCGAAAATGAAAGCTGCAAAAGTACCATCACTCAAAACAAGATAAGGCTACTGCAAACAAGCCAACAGGGATGCATCAAAATACGCTGACCACATTAGTAGCCTCAAATGTAAGTTTAATACGGGATCTCCATGTATTACAGGACAATGAAACAAATGGGCTAACAAATATAGAGTCAACACAATCTCTAATGCAACAGCAAGGAATTAACATAAATGCTGCACCAAATACGAACTTCAAACCTAAATCAAAATTCGTACCTGTAATGCCTAAAGACTCTATAGACACTTTTAATGAAATTGTAACAGCGGAAAGAAAATTAAATTTTAAAACACAAAAGGACGGCAAACATCGTAGCAAACATCATCTTAAATACCAACAAATGATCAAAAAATTGTGTGATAACAATTCAGTGGTAGTGCGAAACACGTACAAGGGTGGCAACATAGTCATCTGGCCAATGTAGCAATATATGGAGGAAGCTTTAAGGCAGTTGGGAGATCGAAACTGCTATAAATTAAGCACAAGGCAAGCCACAAAAATAGCACAAAATGAACTATTTGGTCAACTACTGGCATGGAAAAGCATGGGCTTGATTAACCAAGATGAATTAAAATATTTAAAAAATAATTACCCAACTCTACCGGTAATATATTTCATCCCAAAAATTCATAAGGATTGCCAACGACCACCTGGCAGGCCTATTATTTCTGCAATTCAAAGCCTAAATGAAAATGTTTCTATATACATAGACTCTTTTTTTACAAGAACATGTAAAGTCTCTTCCATCGTATATACAGGACACCACGGACTTTCTAAGACAGATAAAAGGTGTTCAGTGGCATAGTGACTATTTGTTAATATTAATGGATAACTGTAACTTATACACATCAATTCATCATCACGATGGAATAAGAGCTCTGGAACATTATTTAGGCATGAGACCAATTGAATTCCACCACCATAACAAATTGTTGATAGACTTAACGAAATTTGTTTTGAATAACAACTATTTTTTATTTCAGCAACAAGTCTACCACCAAGTGAGAGGCGTAGCTATGGGTGCAAGTTTTTCACCCAGCTACGCCTGTCTCCACATGGGGTGGTGGGAGGAGATGGTCGTGAAATCAAAATATGCGGATATATGGTCAAGCAAAGTAGGGAAATGGGTTCGTTTTATAGACGACCTGTTTGTGGTATGGCATGGTGACAAACAAAGTGCAGAGGAATTCATTTATATGTTGAATAATAATTATATAAATGTAAAGCTCACATATGATATTAGTGATACATCCATCTGCTTTTTAGATGTAGAAGTTTATGTGATCAATAATAAGATAGAAACAAGACTGTACCGTAAACCCACATCAGGCAATACCATTCTACACTCCAGCAGCTTTCACCCTAAACACACAATCCACAGCATACCATATGGAGAAATGCTGAGGATACGGCGAATCAGCAGCAGGGAGGAAGATTTAATAAAAGCACAGGATGAATGTAAATCTCGTTTTTTGGCCAGGGGCTATTCAGAAAGAACTGTGGATGAGGCAAGCCATAGAACAAGAGCCCAACCACGTGATGACCTATTGTCCAAACCATCAGCCAGCAGTACTAAGCAAACATCTAGTCTGACATCCACTGACAGCAGCCCTAGACTGATCCTTACATACAACAAGCAAAAAGATAGCCTGAGAAAAATAATAAAAAAGAACTGGCATTTGGTGCAAAGTGACCCCGTAATAGGGGAGAGAATGCCATCAACTCCCCAGCTAACATACAAAAAAGCTCTTAGCACAGGGGATTGCCTAGTAAATAGCACCCCAGAAATAAGAAAAAGTTCAAACTGTCTGGCGAACCGTAAGGGCTTTCTAAGATGTATGATATGTAAGGCATGTTAACATGGAAAGAGCAGGACTTCTTATCAAACACCGTTCAAGGACAGTCCAACTATAATTGAAAAGTTTCTAACTTTTAAACAGAATTTGCGGTGTATGTGCTGGAGTGCTCTTGTGGACTGCGGTATGTGGGAAGCACAAAACTGCAGGTCCACTAGAGAATACTCCAGCACATACGGGCCATAACCAACAGTGATACTACATATCCGGTGGCCCGGCATTTTAGAGAGGTCAATGCAAATAATTTGGACCATCTAAAGTACTTCATGATCAATTGTGTTCCTCCACTAAGACGAGGGGGGAACAGGGATGCAGTACTAAGGCGTTTAGAAACTAGACATATTTTAGAAATGGACAGTAAAAATCCTCAGGGATTGAACACAACAGAAGACTTGCACACTTGGCTGTAATAACAAGATTTTAGAATTATACTGAATTTAGAAACAAAAGGAGAACAAGTACCATAAGGTTTTTATCACGTTGAGCCTCTTACCTATAGAAATCTTTTCTTTCTTTCTCTTTTTATTAATTGTGACATGGGCTCATGCCACAATAAGTAATGTATGCACTTTAGCACTTTATGGGAGTGTCCATACTCTGGGAGTTTTAGGACGATATATTGTTTACACTGTAATTGCACTGATTTCTAAAAAATTGCACTGCATACAAATAATATTACGTATACAAAAGAAACACACACCAGGACGATGTGGTTCTTTTCAATGTCTGGTGGGGGTTAATACAATAGAAAACCCAAAGAAACTACTTTTGATATGATATGTAGGAACATCTGATCTATGTACAAATTAATGTAAAGTATTGATACGGTTATATAGTAACAGCGTATTTTGCACATAGTTTAATAATGTCTTGATCTTGAATTTTAAATGAACTTTTTATTTTAAGTACCAGACATATTTATATTTTATATTACAGTATGTTACTTTATACAAATGTATTTATACAGCAATTTGGGCTATTATGCATAAGGTTTTCGAATTTCAAGTGTAGGTCACAAAAACCAAAAAATTGTGTCTTGCCAAACCATAACTGTATTCAAAACAGTGAATGTTGCGTAATTTTGCACATAATGTTCACATGTCTTGCTAGCTTACTGTATTTTAAACAGTGATTTTTGCGCAATTTTGCACAGCATGATTACATGAATAACAATGCTTAGCTATACAAACATCTAGGATTTAGCCAGACATTAAATATATGTATGTTATGTACAATTATGCAGAGCAATATGTGAGAGCAGACGGGTAGTCTGTTTTCTATGTTCATGAATTAATCATGCACCTAGCACTTTAAAAATGGGGAGAAAAAACTGTAACATGTCATGTGATCAAGGCCCCTGGTGGGTTGAAACGCGTCATGGCGGCAGAGCACTGATAATAAATGAAACTACTGCACTAAATAAGAGGAGTCCGTGCCTTTTTCGATTCCTGGGTTCAGAGGATCGCATAAGAAAAGGAGTGCTGGCTATATATATATATATATATATATATATATATATATATATATATATATATATATAGCCAATTTGCCGAAGCAAAACGCCCAGAAGCTTGAGGCCGCACACAGCTGCAGGTGAGTCACAAACTCTATTTAAACCAAGCAGGCAGCTTAACATCCCTTTGAAGTCCATGGCCTGACGCGTTTCGATGCCGCTGTTTGCATCTCCTCAGAGGCCGTGTCAGCGGAGGTGATTTATGGCTACCGCATTTCCCCTGCGTGTTTGTGGTTGGTGGGCTATCAGTGCTCCTCCTTTGGTGGAAGACCTCATATCCCAGCGTGCATTTGAAAATGAACTTCCACCAAGGGAGGAGCACTGATAGCTCACTAACCACAAACACGCAGGGGAAATGCGGCAGCCATAAATCACCTCAGCTGTTTAAATCTATCGGCAAGCGTACTCCCTCCATACCAATAAAGGCTGATGGCTGCAATCTGATGTCTCGAGTGCTGCTTAACTGAGGGGCAACTCTAGGAGCATTATATATATATATATATATATATATATATATATATATATATATATATATATATATATATATATATTTAAATTCTATTTCCTACTTATAACATCCCTGTAACCTTTGTTTGTTTTTTGTAAATTTCGAAGGCTTTTTTAATTTTATTTCCTAACTGTAACCTGTAACGTTTGAGAGAGGGTGTGTGAGTGGTTGTATAGTTCTGTGAATGGGTGTGTAAGTGTCTGTATGGGTGTATGACTGGGTGTGTAAGTAGTTTTGAGGGTGTGTGAGTGGCTGTGCGTGTCTGTGAGTGGGTGTGTGAGTAGCTGTGTGAGTGAGTAAATCGCTGTGTGAGTGCCTGTGTGGGTGTGGGAGTGGGTTTGTGAGTTCTATGGCTCTGTGAGTGGGTGTGTGAGTAGTTATGTGGATGTGTGAATGACTGGGTGTGTGAGTGTGTGAGTGAGTGTGAGTGGCTGTGTGGGTCTGTGAGTGGATGTGAGAGTGACAGAATGGGTGTGTGAGTGGGTATCTGTGTGGGTGTTTGAGTTGTTCTCTGGGTCTCTGAGTCTCTGAGTGGACGTATCAGTGACTGTATGGGTGTGTGAGTGGCTGTAAGGGTGTGTAAGTGGCTGCATGGTTGTGTGAGTGGTTGTGTGTGTATGTAAGCGGGTGTGTGAGTGACTGTATGGGTGTGCATGTTGGTTTGTGAGTGGCTGTGTGGGTCTGTGAGTGCATGTGAGAGTGGCTGAATGGGTGTGTGAGTAGGTGTCTGAGTGTTTGTGTGGGTATGTCAGTAGCTGTGTGAGTGACTGGGGCAGAGCAGAACCTCACCTGCCTCTTTATGCAAACAATAGCTCACAGTCTTGCACAAAATGTCTACTCAACTGGAGTACTTTGTATTGGCTAATTAGTAAGTGCTCCCTCATTGGGTAAATGTCTAGTGCATAATCTACACTACAGATGCGTAATGGATAAGGGCGGGCGGCAAATTCCGTTCCGCTCGCGGAACTTGCGAAATTTCGGCATTTCCGTGCGGAACGCGGAAATGTCGAAACTTCCGCGATTTGCGGCGGATTGGTATTCGGGTGCAAGAGCACTGAAGCAGGTGCCCGAGTTGATAAATATGCAGGGCAGGTGTGCAGAATTCGTGAGCGTGGTTAATCAGATGTGCCTTCTCTCCATTTCCTACGTGAAAAGTTAGCTGTAATCCCCGATGGAGGTCTTTGCATCCTTGATTTTCTCGAGCGCAATCCTCGTGCAGAATTCGTGAGCGTGGTTAAGCAGATGTGCCTTCTCTCCATTTCCAACGTGAAAAGTTAGCTGTTATCCTCGAAGGAGGTCTTTGCATCCTTGCTTTTCTCGAGCGCAATCCTCGTGTAGAATTCGTGAGCGTTGTTAAGCAGATGTGCCTTCTCTCCATTTCCAACGTGAAAAGTTAGCTGTAATCCCCGATGGAGGTCTTTGCATCCTTGATTTTCCCGAGCGCAATCCTCGTGCAGAATTCGTGAGCGTGGTTAAGCAGATGTGCCTTCTCTCCATTTCCAACGTGAAAAGTTAGCTGTTATCCTCGAAGGAGGTCTTTGCATCCTTGATTTTCCCGAGCGCAATCCTCGTGCAGAATTCGTGAGCGTGGTTAAGCAGGTGTGCCTTCTCTCCATTTCCAACGTGAAAAGTTAGCTGTAATCCTTGATAGAGGTCTTTGCATCCTTGATTTTCCGAGCTCAATCCTCGTGTAGAATTCGTGAGCGTGGTTAAGCAGGTGTGCCTTCTCTCCATTTCCAACGTGATAAGTTAGCTGTAATCCCCGATGGAGGTCTTTGCATCCTTGATTTTCTCAAGCGCAATCCCCGTGTAGAATGATGGACAGGTTAATCAAAGGACCCCGGTGCTTTCGGCGCGGTGGCAAAGTTACAGACACACAGGTCACTGGGGTCAATTCTTCTGGACCTTTACGCAGCTGTAGTGTAGGAAAGGCACTATACATTTACCCAACCAGGTAGCACTTACTGATTAGCCAGTAGAAAGTACTCCAGTTGAGTAGAGGTATTGCACAAAACGGTGGCATCTTCGTGGATAAATATGCAGGGCAGGTGTGCAGAATTCGTGAGCGTGGTTAAGCAGATGTGCCTTCTCTCCATTTCCAACGTGAAAAGTTAGCTGTAATCCCCGATGGAGGTCTTTGCATCCTTGCTTTTCTCGAGCGCAATCCTCGTGTAGAATTCGTGAGCGTGGTTAAGCAGATGTGCCTTCTCTCCATTTCCAACGTGAAAAGTTAGCTGTTATCCTCGAAGGAGGTCTTTGCATCCTTGATTTTCCCGAGCGCAATCCTCGTGCAGAATTCGTGAGCGTGGTTAAGCAGGTGTGTCTTCTCTCCATTTCCAACGTGAAAAGTTAGCTGTAATCCTTGATAGAGGTCTTTGCATCCTTGATTTTCCGAGCTCAATCCTCGTGTAGAATTCGTGAGCGTGGTTAAGCAGGTGTGCCTTCTCTCCATTTCCAACGTGAAAAGTTAGCTGTAATCCCCGATGGAGGTCTTTGCATCCTTGATTTTCTCGAGCGCAATCCCCGTGTAGAATGATGGACAGCTTAATCAAAGGACCCCGGCTCTTTCGGCGCGGTGGCAAAGTTACAGACACCCAGGTCACTGGGGACAATTCTTCTGGTCCTTTACGCAGCTGTAGTGTAGGGAAGGCACTATACATTTACCCAACGAGGTAGCACTTACTGATTAGCCAGTAGAAAGTACTCCAGTTGAGTAGAGGTATTGCACAAAACGGTGGCATCTTCGTGGATAAATATGCAGGGCAGGATTCAACGGGCGCAGCAAAATCTCCGCGAGCACGCGAAATTCCGCGTGCTCGCGGAGATTTCTTGCCGTTTCGCGGAATTTTGCGGAACGCAACTCCGCAAATTCCGCCCACCCTTAGTAATGGACCATGAGGAAATGTGTCTATTGACTTTGTGTGCATTTAATTTCGGAAATGCTATTGTTCTTCGAGGTCTTGATCCACAAATCTGTGATAACATGAATCCTTGCTAGAGAAGACGACGAGACTACAAAGAGGGGAATCTCCACAAAACAAGGATACTTCCTCTTAACTTTATAAAGTAAGGTTTGGTGGTGATGTCCTCCTATTCCTCAGCATCAAAAATGCATCACCAAAATCTGCAGGGAATGTGCTTGGGGGCCTTTTGGTAAGCTGTCAATCAAGGTGGGAAAAGGCAGGAAGACCTTTGCATACTACTAATGAAAACGGGGCAGGAGAAGATACAGATCAGATTGCACTCCAACAATGCATTCAGCTACAATAAGGATTTCAAGGGGAGGGGTCCACGTTGCCCCCCCTCCACGGGCCGATTACAGCCCTGGGGACCCCATCCATCGGGGCCCAGCCGCTCGATGCTGGGTGCCCAGAAGCCCGCTCAGGGCACCCAGTGTGCGGCACTGGGGACCACGGGGGAGCCTCAATGCCCCCACAGTCCCTGCCGGCTCCCCACCTCCAGTGGAAGACGGCATTGCTCCTAAACACAGGGAGCAGCAAAATACTGCCCCCTGTGTGCAGGAGCAATTTTTTTATCTCCGAGCAGGAGCAGTTTTCCCGCTCCTGTCTGCTGGGAGCAGACTTGCAGTTTGCTCTCGCTTGGCTGCCAAAAACTCCTGCCAAGTGAAAGTAAGCTGCTATCTCCCGAGGGTGGGCACCTCGGGTGATAGGGAGACGACCCTGGGGGGTGGTGATCCTCAGGGCCATTAATGGTCCAGCAGGGGGGCTGCATGGCCCCCCTCCTTTCAGTTTGCACATGCCGGCCAAGGGAGGTGGTGGTCCCTGGCCTGTATATGGCCTGGGAGGGGGTTCGCTCAGCTCACCTCCCCCTTGATCTATATTTGTTACCCCAGGGAGGTGGTGGTCCCCAGGGCACAACAGGGAGAAGGAGGGGCAGCCCCCCTCCAATTTAGTTTTACTAGCATATTTTCCCATGAGAAAACAGCATTTACTAATGGTTTCATGGATAGTGTCTGGATACCCACAACAGTTGCAAGTTTCATGATGTACATCTGGGGAACTTTGTTTCTTAGTGTTCATAAAGCTGCACCCATCTGAGGATGTAATCCACTGGGTGCAAATTTACAACTGACCTTGAGAATTTGTGCTGCAAAGTTTGGTGATTTTAAAAGAAACACAAAAGGATTGAATTAGCATGGAGAGAGCACTGCTTAATGATTTACAAGGGAAGATTCTCAAGAGGGCTTTTATTGAAAAGACATAGAGACTTTAGTGTTCCATCAGGTAGTAAAAGTGATTGCTCTAAATAGAGAGCAATGAAGGATTAGGTATTGATTCCAATCTTTCCTCTGCCTCAAATTTGATCTTATTATCAATGACTCTAAATATTAAGCAGGCATGAATACTGCAGTCAAACATCCATCCTTCCTTCAATTTACCCAGTCTCCCCTTTACCTGGATTTTTTCCTCAGTGTGTTGTGTATGGCCATAGCTGTTTTCTGTTGGTCTGTGTGTGTACCTGTATATTTGTTGACTGTGTGTGTCAGTCTAAGTGTGTTGGTTTGTAGAAATTGATACCTGGCTCTTACTGACTTTATCTGGCATCTTTCTAACAGTCTATCCTTCCTAACTTGCCGTCTGGCCCCAATCTTTTTGCCCTATTTACTTCCCCTTGATTTCTACTGATATGACCTGGAGAAGTTTGAGGAAAGCTGCATTTGAAGATCATAATGAGATGCAGAATCCATGGTCTGCTGCTCATATATTTTTAATGCGACATAAACTGCATTCCATTTTAATAATTCATGGAGGATCATTGTGTTCACCTGCAAGTAGTGCTTTTCTATGCAGAGATTAAGCAGCAAGAAATATATGGCAAATAAATATCTTTCAACTGGTTATAACTACAAAAGACTGGTAAGCTCTATCATGGACAGCAGTGACCTTCTTTACTCCTATTGTCTCAGTTCATATGTAATTGTGCCTAGTGTTGATGCATTAGTCAATAATCCCTACTTGAGAGCACCAGACGCAAACATGGATTATCTGCTATTGTTCTTACTTAGTTTACGATATAGGGTTCAATTCGGTAATGGTTTGCAAGTTAGACCAAAGTCAATTTGGAATCATGGACGGCTTTTGGTCATCAATTGACTAATTTACAATAGTGCAATGGCTACAGCTTTGTGCATTACAAAAATACATTGTCACAAAAGGTTTGCTTATCTGCTTCATATTTCATGAATGAAAGACACATCTGATTTTCTCATCGCTGGATGCTTTACTTAGTTTCTAGGCACCTAATCATGCACAGTAAGTTGGACATAGATCACCTAATGTACCCTTAATATCTAAACAATGGTGTTTTTATGCCTCCGCTGTGGTGAGCAGGTTCATTTTTAGGTCTCGCCTACGCAGCGCGCATGCGCTGCATAGGAAAAAGACCTTTAGAAATCGATTCAGTTTTGCAGTGAAAACGTGCACGCGTTGCATTGCTTTGAATGGCAACGCGTGCACGTTTAGTTATTTCCTTGCGGGAGCGAGCTTTCAAACCATCTGTTTGTAATTAACAGATGGTTCCTGCTCGCTCCCGCAAGGGAAACAGGCGCAGGCCCCCTCCTCAATTCCCTCCCCCTGCTGCCTCTCATCAAACTTGTTTTTTTTTTTTTACTTTGAGCGCGAGGCGCGCGCGCGCTTGATTATTGTTATAGCAGGCAGCTTTTACACTCTCCAGTCTCTTTTAATGCGCCTCGTTCCTCTCCAGTAAAAGTGCGCCGGTTCTATTGAACCCCCTTTTGCACCTCGGTGCGGAGTTTGCAGCTCACATTGTGTTCCTCTTGACGGTGAAGGCGCCCCCCCCGGGGCAAGCTATTGTGCAGGAACCGGTTGTAAAGCGCTCCTTCATCTGTCAGCTTTACCTCTGGAGACGATGGCTTCTAACAAGTAAGGCACAAAAGCTTGACGGGGGGGCCACCATCCTTAGAGAAGCGGGGGGCACGAGGGGCACCCTCCCGCCGCCCCCGTGTTTGCTAGCGCCCCCTACCGTCTGTTCCGGCTCTTGGCCCGCACAATACATAAGTGCGGCCAATTGTAGCGCCTTGCTGCGAGGAAGAAGAGATGGCGAGGCCCTCATTGTTACCTTAAACTGTCATAGAAAGCGAGGGGCAGTAATGGCAGAGATTATTCGTCGAAGCTCCCGTTCTCGGGGATGGTTTTCAAGCACGCTGTTCTTCCTTATTGACACATTGTGTTGCGATGAAACTGAAAGCAGTGGGCGAGCGGCTGTTCCGAATGGCAGTGTGGGCTGCCGGGGGGGAGGGACCGTGTCAAGGGACTGACAGCCGTAGTGCCCAATGCTGTCAGAGCAAGCCTTGACTGGTGACTATTCTGTGTGCCACGATTATTTGCCCTCCCTGTCACTTTTGGGTGACATGCCAAAACACAAGCAGCGCCCCCCTTTTATCATGCTAATGGGGGGTAATGACAGACTTCTCAGCTCTGGGGCGACACTAAGCCAGCAGCATAACTTGGAATCAGGCAGGACTGCGCCCCTTGCCCAGCGAGCCCAGACCACGGCACCTACGGGTGGGGGTGGGGGGTTTGAAGCAGTCTTAGCCCAGTGGCCCTTGCGCGCCTGCCTCGCACCCTCCTATCGCTACATTCTCCGCTGGTGAGGTCCTGTAACGTGTACAGACTCGTTCCTCCAAGAAGCTTTTGTTGCTGGCAGGAGGCGCTACAGACGTGAGGTCAAGGGTGGCAGCTGTTGCCAATCACCCCTTCCAGGCGCTCCCCTCTCGCACACTGCCACCTCACACACCCAGCCCAGGGTGCTCCTGGCTCTGACCTCTACCCCACTGCTCCCAGGCAGACCAGTTCAGGGAGGAGCGCTTGCCTCACTGGTGCTTGGGGGAGGGGCTGGAGGCCTCAGCAGAAGGGCTGGGGAGGAGGAGTCGCATGGGAGGAGGGAGGATGTAAGAGGGTTTTACTACAGTGGGGACCAGAGGCAGGAGACACGGAGGGCTGGCATCACCCGCAGGCGGTGGAGCGCTCCCCAACCTTCGCATTGGGTCCTCAACACCATCGGAAATAACCCCCTGTGGATCTTTCACTGAGGTCTGGAGGGAGTGTGGAAGCAGAGAGAGAAATAAGGCGAAGACGTAAAACTGACCTAAAACGTCTCTGTGCTGTGTACTAACACCAAGCAGAGGGGCTCACTTGGGGTAACCCCCCTCAACCCCCCCTCTCGCTGCTCCAGGATGGCGTGGTGGGATATTGTTTATGTAACTACTCATTCACACCCAACCATCCTCACCTATCACTCCATGACTTGTGCTTGTCGTTCACCCTGCACAGCGCTTCGCTGCCCACGTTACAGAACACCACATACACACATCTTGCATTCATTTACAAGTGTAACGTGCACACAGCACAGCTTTACTTTTCTTTCTGTTACACATTTCAATATTTGAACCGTGACTCAGACCCCAAAGTTTACAATGAATAAATGGATGAATGTTAGTTTGTGACTTGTGATAAACACGAATGATTGACAGTTACTGTGATTGCGGTAGCTGTCAAACGCCTTCAAGTGAGAGCCACTTTCGCCATCTCCTCGCACGTTTCGCAGGTGCACTATGAATTCTGGGACTTGTAGTTTAACTTTCTTATTACATATATGTGCCTAAAAGAGTACAGAGTGTAGCTTAAAATAGCCGACCCATTCGCACTGTAAGTGCACAATCTCTTGCACCTGAGCAGAGTGGTGTAATTTGACTCCTTCGTGACCTGCGGCCAGTTGGACATCACAGGGCACGTTGTTATTGGGCTTTATGGCAGAGTGCTAAAGATATTTGTCACACAGCGCGTAGAATCTTAACACAGGTGCCCGAAATGTAGCGCTCTCCTCAATGAACGTGGCACTTTCATGGCATGACACTAGGGTTTGTGAAAGTCGAATGTCTGTTGTGATGTTACAATGAGATCATTGTTCACACTTGTGTTGTGGTACAGCGGCATGTATTAATGTGTAGGTTACTGTATGCAGACGTGTTACTGTGCAAATCGCTAACACAATTATTGAAGTCCAACATGGGCTCCTGTTAGAGATGCAAACCACATACATATATTTTTGTGCCCACCCCGTGCATGCTTGTCTTACTGCCACTTACGTTTCGGTTCAGACGACTAGACCTATTTGTGTCACTGTTTATTCACACACCCCAGAGTCATTGTTTACACTCTGAGTGACGCAGGCTGTATCTACCCCTTGAGTGCGAGAGGGTGCTGTCTGCAGCTTTTGCTGTGGCTTGGGGCAGCACTGATTGCACATGTGTGCTGTCTGCAGTTTGTGCGGCAGGCTCTGGGTAGCACTGATTGCACACGTCTACTGTCTGCAGCTTGTGCTGTGGCTTGGGGCAGCACTGATTGCACACGTCTACTGTCTGCAGCTTGTGCTGTGGCTTGGGGCAGCACTGATTGCACATGTGTGCAGTCTGTGGCTTGTGCGGCAGTCTCTGGGTAGCACTGATTGCACACGTCTACTGTCTGCAGCTTGTGCAGCAGGGTCTGGGAAACACTTATTGCACGTGTGCAGTCTGTGGCTTGTGCGGCAGGCTCTGGGTAGCACTGATTGCACACGTCTACTGTCTGCAGCTTGTGCAGCAGGGTCTGGGAAGCACTGATTGCACACGTCTACTGTCTGCAGCTTGGATTGCTCAGCCAAACTACTCCGAGGATCATGTGCTACAATGGGAGTATGTGATGCCTAATTCTTGGTTCACAGGTAAGTATAAAATATACCAGAAGAAAATAGCCCTAGTTAACACAATAGGAGCCAAGTAAATCCCTTCTGCCCTGTGCCTCACCTGCCAAATCGCACAAGGAGCATTACCCCTTTCCATGCAGTTTGCCAAGAATGTGATGTGGTAAGGGGCTGAGGAGGTCGTTACAAAGGGCCAATAGTTCTGTAGCTCCCCCATGGGAAAACAAAGAAGCAATTAATGTCAGAATACACTAAATGAGAGCTCTGCAAACTGCCTCCTCTTACACAAGTTTCAGCCCACCCTAGATGTTATCTGTAGTGAGCATCTTAAGCGTTCTGCATTGGATTAAACGAAACATCAAGGTTCTATTTAAATTGCCCTGGACCATACAGTCAAACACCATACTAACACCATCACCATTGATACCAACGGCCAGAGATGGACACAGACCAAGTGAGAGCCACTGGAAAGGATGAAGACGAGTACAAACAATTGGACCTCAAGGAGAGGGTGCCATCTCCCCAGCAAAGTGTCAGGACTAGGGTACATCCCAGAAACAATGTATATCACAGATGTGGAACATTAGCCACAAACAGAATGGATGATAAGACCTGGAACTGAGCCCAGCTGCACGTTTCTTTAAAAACAGCAATTTGAATGTAATCAGAGAGCAGGATTATGGGGTTCTGTGATAATTCAGTCATACATATAACATCGGTCACTGAGCAATTATCTGATTAGAGTGTTAAATAAATTAATATCATTAGCTATTGCAAGAAGAAACAACGTTGTTGAGGTATTGGTACAAATACAGAAGGTTTTACAGTATGAACTCAATATTGTATGGAGATGCGAGGCAGTGTTCTCCCTTTGAGAGTGTCCCTTTAGATAGAAACAAACCCTTCAATCCTTGCCAGGTTTGTTCATGGTCTCACTCTTCTTTTCTTCTATTAGCCTCGTAGTGCTCCAGGCTTCTAAGCGCAGTCGTCTGCAGTACTTCTCTTCTGGTTCACTGAACAGTCTATTCCATATGAAATACGTTCAGCACCTTCACCAATCCGCACAAACAATCTTTCCCAATCGAATTCCCAGAGGAATTATGTGGCATGGTGTGCAGTGGGAATATATGGATAGTAATTATGTGTTATTGAGTGTAGTGGAATTATGTGGAGTGGGGTTGTGTGTTATGTAGTGTAATTATGTGGAATGGTATTTTGTGTTGTGGAGTGATATGTAGTGGTACAGTCAAATGGGAGGGTTTTGAGTAGGTAGGAAGTGGTGGCGCTCAGCTTTGTTTGCGTATGTGTATAAGTAAAAGCTCAAGTGCATACGGTGCTAACCAGGTAGGGGAGACCCCTGTAACCCCTATATGCATGCAGGAGAACTCCTGCAACAAAGTAGAACAACCAAACTTGAGCACACGTATATAAGTGTCATAAATAAGGTAAAATTGACGTAAGTCCATAGGAAAATCAATTGAAGTAGTTCGCAGAAGAGTCTTTTCTTATTTCTTTAATTCAAACCATTGCTTGCTTTGAGCATAATACGATAAAACAAGTTATTGACTATCCATACACTTGGGCACTCTCTTACTTACCTTGCAGTACAGACCTGCCGGGTTGGAATTGTCACCGGCATCTCGAGTTTACTGCTTCGTTCACCAAGACTACAGCCCTGAAGAAGTCGTGGGAGTAACCTCCTAGACGAAACACGTGTTGGCTGGTTGTTGTTTTTTTCTGCTGATTACCTTTCAACGTGGTTTGAATTAAAGAAATAAGAAAAGACTCTTCTGCGAACTTTACTTCAATTGATTTTCCTATGGACTTACGTCAATTTTTCCTTATTTATACACACTTATATACGTGTGCCCAGGATTTGGTTGATATGTAGTGGTGTTTACTTAATTATGTAGAGTAATGTTTAATTTTGTATCGTGATGTGGAATGTGGATTGGTTGTATGTGGTGTGTTGAGTTGAATTATATAGTTTGGTGTTGAATTATGTGGTGTGGATTGGAAATGTGTGGAGTTGAATTGTGTGGAATGGAACTGGATAGCTTCGCCTTTTTGGTTACAAAAAAACAAGCATTGGCATAGCCAATAGGTCTCGCTTTTGGGACCTTATAAGTATTTAATTCTGCAGCACAATATCCTTGGTGCAACAACATCAACTGTTGCATGGTTAAACACTTATAAGGTCCCAAAGGCGAGACCTATTGGCTATGCCAATGCTTGTTTAACTTGAATCCAAATTCCTGAGCACGGCACAAGTTTCACATGGATGAGCACATGGCCTTCCCTCCCACACAAACTTCCTAATGATATGATTTTTACGCTTACCAATTATGTTATGCATTTGTAGAGGGCACTATCAACCAGGAGAGTATCCTGCTGCTGAGCAGGTGTGAGTCTAGTCACACCTAGGGCCTCATGGGACAACTCGAAAAGCTTGGTCTTCAGCTTCTTGCGTAATTCAAGAAGTGAGGAGGCTGCTCTTATGTGTAGCGGCAGGTTGTTCCACTCTTTAGGAGCAATGTAGGAGAAGGCTCGACCACCGGATCTGGTTTCCGTATGCACAGGATTTCTACAAGCAGGATTCCAGCTGAGTGGAGGGGTCTGGAAGGTTTGTGAAAGCAGATGCAATTGTTGAGGTATTAAAGGATATGTTTTATTGATTGTCCTGTTTGCAGGTGAATTTGTTTGTTGATTGTCAGAACCAAACCTGCAGAAACACGTATTTATGCAGTCTGAGCTAATAAAGACTTACAGAAACAATCGAGATACAGTATTTGTTACCAAAGATGTGTAATATCTAAATATGCAAGGGGTTGCCTGGCCCGGAATAAAATAGGTGAGATTCCACTGCAAAAGTTTCCATTAGCTCCTGAAAATTAAAGAAATAAAGAACATTTTCTGAGAACATAGTGAAATTCATCATGCCACATCCTATGCACAAAAACAGGACGTCAAGCACCATGGACTATGTGAACAGCAACTTCGCACTTTGGTTTATTTCTTTTGCGGTTTTATATAGCGTGGACCAAGGCCACATCAGGCGTCAGAGCGCTACACAAAGGAGAAATATCAGAGCCTCAGCTGCAACATGAAGTAGTCCACTAGCCTCAGTGACAACACAAAGGCGTTCTTTCTTTTACTTCCTGTCAGAGAGTGTTTGGAGTGTGACCTACTGCGCTGTTGTTTATTGAAATGATTGTTGTTTGTGTTTTGTGATAACGCCTCTTCAAAATATGTATTCTGAGGTAAAACTGATCTTTGCTCAGTCTGTAATCTTATTGCCTAAAAAGGATTTTTGTCAGCATTTCCTAGTGCTGAAATGTAAACAACCAGATTAATAGTAACGAGAATCCGCCTGTAAGTAGTGCCCCGTGAGAGATAATGTTCCAGCGCTCTAATTGGCTCCCTGCAAGGGAAGGGTTTGACTGATCTCTGCTGCGGCGCTACCAGTCTTGCTTCTACCAGCACTATTATCTCAGGCTGACACTTCTATTACTCTGGACGGAGAAAGATGGACGTCACCTGTCAGAGGCTGGTTAATTGTGTTGCTAGATGTATGTTGCCAGGTCGCAGGTTGGACATTTATGAACATAACTGCTTCCTCTGATGTCCGCCATTCTTCAGCGATCGATGCAGCTCTTACAGTAAGCGCATAATTGAGTGAAGGCACTTACCACCGAGGGGCCGAAGATGAGCCCATTGTTCGAGCTTCATTGTCCATACATTTGCCACAAATGAGCTTGTGTTGGCCCTTTACTGCACATTGCTTAGCGGAAACCGCATCTAACACGCCGCTTCCATTTGTTTTCTAGATAAATGGTCAAGATGTCCAGAATCGCGAGGAGGCGTTGACACTGCTCACCAGTGACGAGTGCAGAAAAATTGTGCTGCTGGTTGCACGACCTGAGATGCAGGTTTGTATGAAGAAATGAGAGCATGGAGCCAGGGGCACTTTGAGGCGCTCATTACTGGCCTGCAGTGGAGCAATCATAAAACTATGGGCATCCGCTGCAGAAATATCACAATCAAATCCACTTTAATGGGGTGCATCTGGCCTACAGCTGCCACCAGAAAACAGAGAACTATTTTTTTGACCTAAAGGTCCCTGATACACGAAGAGGCACATAAATCCACCCAGAGCTGAAATTGTCTTTATAACCGCCTCTCTTTTGTTGTCAGAGCATGCTGAACGCAAAAAATAGCCATGTTTGTTTTGATTGAATGACTACCCTTCATTAGTGACTTTTTCTTTCCTATATTCTACTCGCCACTTAGTTATGTGCCAGACGGATGCCGTGCAACACAAAAGATAGGGTTCTGTCAGGTGGCTCTCTAGTCCCCCTCCCTAACAATCAACTCCAAGGCAGGGCCAAGGAACAAAGTACAATAGCCTCCTAAGTGGGTTCGAACTAGTATACCTATGACACCACAATCTAGAAATATTTCACAAATGCTACTCTATGGCACACCTTGATATCTCAGCTAGGTGACTAGAATCCCGCATTAGACAAAAATAATCCTTACATAGAAAATCAGTTGCATTCATGGAAAGACTGATCGAGACGCATTAATCACCTTTACAAGCTTATATTGAAGTACTTTTTTTTCACAGAACTACGTTGCTCAGTTTCTAAATTTCCAGTGTTTCAAAGATGCCTTCCTATCTACTGCTCCTTTTAGAGTTGATGTATGCTGGATATGAACCTTTAGATGTATAATTATTTAGCCAGGTAGATAGAAACATAGGTTCACAGACAGACAGACAGACAGACAGACAGATGTGCATTGGTTTGTGCAACTGTAAACCAGCAGCAGTAACTAAGGGCCTGATTTACATCTTGGTGGACGGCCTACTCTGTCACAACCAGTAACCCATTCACCAAGATCTAAATTAGGCCCCAAGACTCATACAGTGGGGAATGTTTTATGGCAGCAGTGTTTGCCAATATTTTGCAAGATATTATCTTTCCTGTACATACATTTGGTAGCATTGCGCTTCCCACTCAATGTAATCACTTCTCTGCTCCTCTTCCACACTTGCACCCTTGTTCATGCATTCCATAGTGAGTTTTTTGTCTTCTCCATTGACAAAGCTGCTTCACATCAAAGAATATTACAATTGGCAGGAAAACCACACTCCAATGACCCCAAAAGTAAAGTTATTGAAAGGCCTATATTTACATGACTCACCATCCAGACCGACCACCATAAACTCCTCTATGTCGTCAGAAATCTTCCACTTAGTCCATCCAACTTTGACACACTTGGCAGTCCTTTCGGCCAAAGTGCTCAATTTCTTTCAAATGCCTCCTGCCGTTTGTCACCATTGTATCCGAGGCCCGCAAACCCTCTGACTCCCATCTATCAGACCTTCATTCTGGCAGGCACCTCATTCTTCCGACCACCAAGACCTCGCCTCTCCCAGACCTTTTTCTCCTTACTTAGGGCTCGATTCAGATCTCGTTCGGAAAGAATACCGACCGAATCGGTTCCAGAATGGTTCCATACGACTCGGATCGCGGGAGTCCGATTGAGCGTTTTGGATGCATCCGTATACGATTCGGTCGGACTGCCATTGACTTCAATGGGAGCCTGTGTTCCGAACGTGAACACAGGCTCCCATTGAAGGAAGGGGTGGCTGGGGAAAATCATGCACCCTGTGGCGGGCACCCCATGGTGCCTGCCACACTGTGCATGGTTGGGAAGAGGGGACACATGAGTACCCACACGGGCCCGATTCGGAGGGCCCCGGGTGAAGGGGGGCCTGCTATAGGGGCCCCAAAGACCGATTCCGACAGCTGTTTAATTCCAGGCAAACTGAATCGAAAAGGCTGTCCGAATCGGCCATCGTACTCGCTCGCTCGGAAACCGAGTCTATAGAGCTGTACGAATCGGCTCCGGAAAGGCACGATCTGTTCGAATGCCTTTCGGAACCGATTTGGACAGCCCTAATGGTTTCCAGGCATCATACTTGGTCATTCGGAAGTGTGTCCGAAGCTGTCGGAAACAAGGGCTCCAGGCCGGATTCGGCGAACCTGAATCTGATGCGGAGCCCTTCCGAACGACATCGGAATCGACCCCTTAGTCGAATATCTCCAGCTGCAAATCCTCCCTTCTGTTGATGCCAACTGCCTCGATGATGTCAACGTTTCCTTTCTGATCTTTAGTTGTGTTGTTCAATAACAGTATTCTGCTCAACTAAGCATCTCTGCAATATGAAGTGAAGTTTATATTGTAAGGTAAAACAACTCTGCAGTGCTGCAAAATTTGCATTTAGAAAATATCTATAAATTAGCTACATGGAAGAGTACGTGGAAGTGTATACCTCTTAATTCACTAAGAATGGAGTAGGTATGAGAAAGGTATATTTAATGATTGATGAGAGAAGTCCCTAGAGAAAAGTGACTAGAAAAATTAGAAGTGATATATAGTAAACTGAATGGGGATCATATTCAGATAAGATGTTATATATATATATTGTAAGAAAATATGAGCACACTACTTAAACCATCTGAATCCCATTAAATGATTCAAGCCATGAAGTTGACAATGTATTGGAGAAGAACGAACTGAGCAAATGGAGTTACATTGGGTGCTAATGCACCCTTTGTGCTAATAATCATTCCCAACAAAGATACACAGACAGGAGTCAGAGTCTGCAAAAGTAGAATGACCAAACTTGCTCAATTGGTCCATAGGTTAGGGGCTGGACCACGAGGGGTCATACGTACTTGATAGTTCCATTGGCTGTATGTTTTCTCACTGCATACTTGATCCCAAGACTCTCAAGCATTCATGAAAGTGTATTGAGTGCTCTAATCCTGCCCACATACACGAGACAGGCACAAGCAGAGAAGTGGCATTCACACTGCAGATGTATAGATGGCAGTGCTGTCGCTTTTAGAACCTCTCAGCCTTCAGCATACTCACATAAGTAAACCATAGGGGGCTACTAATACTTACTGTCTAATCAAAAAACGGTAACCATTCAAGGTCGTTAAACTGTTTCGACGTGTTTTGTGCCAGTTTTCAATCTATTTCTGATTTGCTGAGCTCCAAGGGCAGCATTTCCAAGACCTGTAATGCGCAGTGTTGTCTTTAATCAGCTCGTGGCTCCTTCCTGACCTTACGTCTATCACCTGCTACTCTCATGCAAATTAGGGGGATTTAATTGGATTAGTTTACAGGGCGCAATTACGTGGTGACCTACGACGCAGCTGATGATTGGGATTGAATCAGTCATTTCCTGTTTTTCAGTTACTTTTGTCTTTTTGTAAAATGCAAACTATTTTATTAAGGGAATTATTCACTTAGCATTTTCATTTTCTGCTTCTTTCTGTTGCTTTAGTGCCAAAGAGTCTTCACAGTGAACAAAGGCCATGGAATACCTCACAAGTGGCGTGTGGGCCACGGGCTCCAGATGTCTCTTAACTGTGAGGTTAGGTAGTACATTTGAACATTTGTCAAACATTTATTTCCAGGTCAAATAGCCACCTCTTGTTCTATTTCGTTATTAGGTTTTTTATTTAGGCAGTCACAGCCAAGAGGGGGTTGCTGAACCATTTATATAGGAAACTTACGGAAAGGGTGTGGGCCGGAGGCGTTGAATGACACTCGTGTAATATACAATCTTTTGCACTGATAAGAAGTGGAAATGTACACTCTAATGGGAATGAAATAACAATGCCCCATTATCAAAATATTAAAATCAGCAAGAGCCAGTACATTATTGGTATAGTAAGACACGACCTCAGTGCCCGCTGTTTCACAAGTGATTTTTCTATATTTCTATTGGTAGTGTGCTGTTACAGCTAATCAGCTTTTCACAGAGCTGCTTGTAAGGGGAGTTAACAAGTGGAGGGGTTCACTGAGACAAGAGGTTAAAGTAGGCAGAAAATGCAGTGTCTTCAAGACTTCTCTACACTTTAAACAAACTGGTGGGCTTGTGGAATGAAAGATAGTCTCAGAGGAGTCTTTGAAATATAGAAAGCTACCTCAAGTAGTTTGGATAGAACCCAAGTCAAAAAGGAAGATCATCCTGGAGTCATTCTGAAGCCATCTGATGACTCCAACAGGGCTATTCCTGTAATTATCTGGGGAAGTCATCCCAAGCCATCCTGAAGTATGCCTATAGGGCAAAATATTTAAATCGGATGATTCTAGGGGGTCATCACAAAAACTACTCTGGGATGATGTCCTGAATACTTTAATTGAATATGCGTGATGATCTTTATCTACTCCAGGAACACCAACTGACAACTTCAGGATGAGTGTTAATTACTACGGGATGATTCCACAACAACTTCAGAATGACTGAGGATTACTCTAGGATGTTTCCAGGAAAACTTTTGGATGACTGTGAATTATTGCAGGATGACTCCATGACAACTTTAGAGTGAATGTGGATTACTCCAGGATGATTTGATGAAAACTGCAAGGGGAGTGTGAATTACTCCAGGAAACATTATAATGAATGATTTATTATCAAGTAAGGGTTGTAATACTCATTGCAGATTCTAGGACATGAGAACATTCTACGGTCACATCTTCTCAAGTCAAGTGTCTCTCAAGTACTTTAGATCAACTAATCTGTTGCTAAACAAGTACTTTGAGGTGCATGACCTATGTACCATCCTGTACAATAGGGAATTGTGTTTGAATGTAATAAAGGCACCTTGTTTTTTACAGTCCAATGAATTCAAAGTAACTAAAAAGAAGCTAAAATTAAACTACGGATTTGGCAGAATACTTCATTCTGCACAATAAAAGGTGGTGGCAGACTTAAGGGGGTATAAAAAAAATCTGAAGTAGGAATTGGCAAGAATACAACACACTTTGTATTCAAAAGAAGGCTTTTAACTTGTGATACTACCGCCATTTCAGCAGAGATGACCTGCAATTGTGTACAAGACATGACTTGACTTTTTTTAATAATATTGTGATGTGTAGGAAAAGACTAAACAAACACAGGTTAAAATGAAAATGGATCCAAATTGACTTCTAAATTCAATTTTATTCAACTGAAGCACACACCTGGTCCCAAAAGGGCTCAGGTTACCATGAAATAGAATAGTAAAAGTAGACAAGAAATGGTCAATGAAAACCTGTACTTCGTGGTTTGCTTCTAGATTTGCTGATTTCTTCAGATCTCTCCTGGCAAGGCAGATCTTTATGGCAAGTTTTCAATGCATCATTTTGATGTTCATGGTTGGCCAGCTTTTGGCATCGTACACAGATTTCATAAACTCTGAAAGGTTAACAAAACCATAGATTAGGACCATAGATCAGGGTGACAAGCCGCGCTTTACAAGTTTCATTGATTGATTTTGCAAAGAGGGTGCTGCCTTCAAAATGCAACACGACCATAAGCTTCCAACAGTTTGCATATGGAGAGTGGTCAAAGGAGCAAGAGTGATAGTAGGTAATTATTCATTTTAAATGTGGAGAAAGAAAATTTCTATTTCTGAACCGTGATAGAGAAAGAAGTAGTTTCATAAGATCTCATAGTTAAGAGGGTGTAGCGCTAGAGATGGTCAATCTGCAAAGCGTTCACTTTTTGTTTTCTTTCTCAACAAGCGAGGAAAGAACACCTTCCTAGCTGTGCCCTACATGGACTCAATTGTTAGACAAGATAAAGTATTCAGAGATCGTGCTCAATTAGTTACGAGATTGCTCTGCCAACAAGTATCTGATGCTTAAAAGGATTCTACACTCAAGTTGTAAAACGGGGCAGCTTATCTACAGAGTGCAAGTGCTGCACAAGTGCGAGGTAATGCATGGAGTGGTGTATGCCATAAGTGCCGTTTGTTTTCACCAGACTTCATGTTAGAGCCCTTTCCCTGGAACCAGAGCAGACCTGCTCATTCGGAGACCATTAAGAATGAAAAGGAAATACAAAACCGCAACAATGGAATCCTTATGTGTGCAATGGATATGCTATGGGACCACAAGTAACACACTGTTTTATTCTAATTAAGACATGCGAACTACCTTATTATTAATCAACCTTTTCTTCATCAAAGGCAGCAGTTCCATCGTGAGCCCTGGCACCACCTCTGCCATTTTGTTCAGTAAAAGTGTATCTCATTCAAACCAGTGAGGAGAAAAATTGCACTGTCCCAAGCATACGTGGCCTTTTACAACAGCTTGTGCAGTCCTCTCTTTGGACTAAAGTTATTTCTATATCAGGAAGGATCAGTGGAATCTTTCATCATCACCTGCACATCATCCTACTTATAGCCACACAAAGTATTAACATACATGCCATCATGTTATTTTAAACAATGTAAATATATAAAGTGGTAGCCTGTGGAAAGTAATCTGACATCTAGGCTTAGCTCACCTAACTGTGACAAAAATGATGTTTTTAAATCCATAAAAATAAAGTAGATATGCATGAAATACATCAGCAATAATACTTTGTTTGTAACATAGATATAATATACCAAAGTAGAAAAGAAGAAAGCAAGTCACCCTTTGTCTTGCAAATGATCCTTTGAATATTTTTGATGTTGATGATTTTTTGTAGGATGTTTGACCTTGTCAATGCAGACTGCTGCCGGCAAACTATTTATAGCCATCTCATTTCAGCATGTGCCACATAACTGACCTATAACCGAAACAAATAAACTCAAGTGAGCAGACTTGGGAAACAAACATTTTTGGGCTACACAGGTGGAGGGTGGAAAGTGCTATGGATTTGGGTGATGAGATATACATCTATGAAAATTAGTTGCCATCTATCTGGTCAAAATAGAATATCCTTTACTTACATTTTAGGCAGTCAGTCTCAGATTGTACACCTCTCACTTTTTATCGTAAAAGTATTCACTTCTTTTTTGTACAGGTAGAGATGGAATAGGAGGAATAGGTGTTATCTCCATTAATGATTGACGAGTCATACATAATTTCATTAGGGACCAAGTGCCTTTATCCCAGTGTGAAATTATGCACTTTCTTCAGTTATTAAACGATCAGTCTTGTCTGTCGTGAAAAAACAAGAGAAACCAGTGAACATAAAACCACTTCTATGCAACTGTTTATAATATAAATTTTTTCATTGGCTCATTCATGTTTTTAAAAGTTATGTTTTAAAGTGCATTCCAGTCGAGATATTTAATGAACTACATTTATTCTGTATTACAAGAGAAGAGTAAGTCCTAGAAAAAGGATGCCTTGGTCACCATGCAAAGTAGAGTAGGCTTGCAGGCTTATTCTATGCAATTCCGTATAATTAATGCACTTCTAAATCTCAGCTTACGCAATGGTCGCCACTCTCACTGCTTGTGAATGGGTCTTGAAGGATGGTGCACATCAGTGATCACAGTAGCAGCATCATTTTCACAGTAGGGCAGGTCATTTGATGTTGAAAGTAGGCACACCTGGGTGTTGAAACACTGATGGGCACAGTCACAAACTGCATTTTGTAATATGTTTTGAAGTATTACAAAATGCTATTCATAAACCTATGTGCAATGTTTACGCTTATCATATCTTTCTTGTGCAGAGATCACACCCCCCCTCCAAAACCCTCCTCTGACTGCCGACTCTCCGCATGAATAGGTATACATATTAGTAGTAAATGTGTGAAGGACAGAGGGGATAGATAGGACCAAGGTGGGGTTAAAGAATGGGTTTATGCAAGTAGGTCCTGGAACTTCTGACCTATCAAAATGCCTACTCCTGGGAAGAAAGATGAAAGCTGGCTTGTCTCCTCAGATACAGCATAGAAAAGTGGTCTAATTAGGATTGCCACTGGAACTGCATTTTACTGGCACCACCAGTAATTTTAGTTTTGAGTGCAATGCCAATAATGATTTAGGTATTGTCAATTCATTGACTGGTATTTCTGACCACCTGTCTGAGCAGCACTTTCTGCATGCAGCTTTTTAAAACTGATGAAGCTTTGAGTCATCTGCTCTTGATTTAGGCATTTGTCATACACCTGAGGATTAAAAAACTGTTAAATATATTTGCATATTTAGTTTTTAATAAATAAAAAACTACATAATCTATTTCCAGCAAAGCATAGCTTTTATGCATACATTCTTAATATATATCTGAAATTGTCATTGCTTAAATGCAACTGGACAGCATACAGCAAGGTGGCCACTGAATCTATCACCCTCTTACAGAAAAGAACAAAGCAGCATGTGAACAAAAGTGAGTGCCACACAATTAGAGAGCAAAAAGCATTGGCAAAACCAACAGGTATCGTCTATGAGAGAGATATTTGCTTAAGGCAATATGTTTTAGCCATGTTGTACGCCGGTTTGGCTGCTGCTCAGCATGGCTAAACATTATTGGAGTGGAGTGGGGTAGAGCTGGATAGATTGAAATGGAGTCGAGATTGATTGAAGAGTGGCGTGGAGTAGATTAGGGTAAACTGAGGTAGATTAGAGTAGGGTATATTGGAACAGAGTGGGGTAGATTGAGGTGGGGAAGAAATGGGGTAAAGTAGGGTTCACAGGGGTAAAGTGGGGTAGACTAGAGTGTACTAGAGGTTGGAGTGGGGTAGACTGGAGTGGGGTGGGTTAGGTTTGGGTAAAGTGAAGTGGTAGAGTGCAGTTGAGTAGAATAGGGGAGTGGGGAAGATTGGAGATGAGGGGGTAGACTGAGTAGACGGGGGCAGGGTAGATTGGGATGGAGTGAAATAGATTGGGGTAGATCAGGTTGGATGGAGTGGGATATTCTGGGGTAGACTAGAGTGGGGTAGACTGGGGAAGAGTAGAGTGCAGTGGATTAGGGTAGAGTGGAGTAGATTGAGTGGGGAAGTGAAACTGGATAGATTGGAATAGAGATTGGATTGAGGTGGAGTGAGACAGAGTGGAGTGTAGTGGATAGATTAGGGTGGAGTAGATTGCAGTGGGGTAGACTGGAGTGGAGTAGAGAGTGTAGATTGGAGTAGGGAAGATTTGGTTGGTGTGCATTGGGGTAGATTTGAGTGGAGTGTGGTAGACTGGAATCATGTGGGGTAGAGTGCAGTAGATTGGAGTGGGGTCAATTGGAGTGGAGTAGACTGTGTAGAGAGGGATATATTACAGTGGAGAGGAGTTGGATAGATTGCAGTGGAGTGTGTAAAATTGGAATGGATTGTGTAAAATTGGACTAGGGTGGATGGGAGTAGAGAGGCTTGGGCTGTACTAGACTGGAGCAGATTTTAATGGAGTGCAGTAGACTGGAGTGTGGTAGAGTGAGTTAAATTGAGTGAAGTGGCGTAGACTGGAGTGGGGTTGAGGTGAGTAGGTAATATTGTAGTTGAGTGGGGTAGATTTGAAAGGTGTGTAGAGTGCAGTGGAGTGAGTCGAGTGGCGTAGAGTGAAGTGGCGTTTTGCAGATTGTCTTATAGTGGAGGGGTATGGAGTGGCATGGAGTAGAGTGGAGTGGCATAGCGTGGGGCATGCATAGTGTGGTAGCCCACTGCCATTACAGACAACACATTTTCAATTGAAATGACCATTACTTCTGCACTGGAATACAATTTTACTGCATACAACCGATAATGTGTGCAAATGTTATCAACTACTGTATTGATGTGTTTTCATCATAATCAAATATTTGTTTCCACCACACTTCAGAATTACAAAAAAAAGCTTCATTTGTACTAATTCGGATATATTCTGAAACATCAGCATAGTTTGGTGTTTTTTTAGGTCGTGTGCTACAAAAACAAACATCCAACACGCTCTCCTCTAACATGGGTACTCAGCAGGACTGTCACAAATTCTCTCACTTTGAAGTCAGAAAATAAAAAATAAACACTGAGCTCCTGGGAAGAGAGAGCCAGACATCTGACCTCTGTCTTTGAATGCATAGCAGCATGTGTGACAAGATAAGAACAAGATTTTAAGGCCTGTTTACAGAAAGCGAACCTGTGGAAGAATGAAGTAAACAGGGTTTGGGCAACAGGAGGGGCAAACTCAAGCTGGACATACTAAAGCAAATAGAGCTAGTAAGTAAAATGTAAGTCCGTTTTCATATAGCGCAGCTACTCACCTTTACGGGTCTCAAGGCGCTGGGGGCCATCGTGGAAATTAAGTGAGCTATTGCCCAGAGTCACATGGTGCTGAGCTGAGCTGCCGCCGGAGCCGGGGATCGAACCGTGAACCCTGTGCTCCAAAGTCAGCTGCCCTGGCCGCTGCACCACACCTCTCCACTAGCAAATAGAAAGCCAAAAAAATGTGAGTTACAAACCACAAAGCCAATGGTAAGCAATGGGCGAATGCATCCCTAGGTCAGTTTTCTGAATCTCCCCAAGATTTCTTCAGCAAACCAGACAGCTGTGCTCTCTGGTAGACTTCAACCTAAAAGGAAGCTTAAATAAGTAGATTAGATTTTTAAAAAAAAAAAAAGAAAGGAAGACTATGAGACATGTTAGGAATAACAAAATTGTGATGAAAAGATGGTGAAAAAAGAAATTGAGAGGGAAGTGTGACAAAAAGGATAAGATGAAAAGAGAGAATAAAGGTTCGAGAGAGGTAAAAAGGTGACAGAATGAGTTTCAAGCATCATATCTTTTCTATGTCTTGTGATTTCACTTTGATTTCACTAAAATTATATACGTAATAGATTTATATTTCAAGGACATTCAGCCATGCCTCTTATCCACTGGCCTGTTATGTCATATACATTTTTGTACCACCCACTGCAACATACAGTGACCAAAGGGTCAGCTCACTTCAGCCAATGACTAACTTCACTGTAACGTCATTCTTCCCATTCATAAGGAACACATTGTGAGACAATGTAGTTCATTTCACTGTCAGCAGCTGCTATAGCAAGTGTGCTATCTGAGAAAAATCTTCTCATTTAGCTTTATTTAGACTGACGAGATTCATGCAACTTCTGCTAACAACAAAGTTTTGCAAAAGGCATGAAGATACAAAACTACCACTGACAGCCAACTTAAGACCTATTTGCTTTGCCAGGTCCGGTTTCCCACTGTATTTTGTCCCTATAATCCCAGTTTTATAATCTGACAAACAGAACTACAAAGCAGAGAATGCAAAAGATAACTCGTCTGCGCTACTCATACATACATGGATGTGAGAAACTCTGAGTTTTGGTTCAGAAACAATCATGTAGGAGGTCAAAATATTCTAACACTGCTTTTAACCACTTCAACATCTACATATATTTTTTTACTGAACATGTGATGGCACACTTTGGAATTTGAAATACTTGATAGCAGAGTTGGGGAGATCCAAACAGCTGTGTTGTTAACTTTACGAAAAGGGGAGCAGGGGCTGGAGGAACAGCTGACACGTTATGGGCAAGACTGAAAATCAGCATCTCCAAGGCAAAGAGCACGATTATAGTCGCAATGTGTGACTCGGAAAAGCATTAATCCAATAAAAGTGCCGTTCAAAACTTCCCAAGAATCAAGGTTTCAGTGGTAGATGGGGTGAATGCAAAGACAGACACTGTTATTGCCACCACGTTTGTATCACTGGTGGTTCCGTAATGATGGAAATGTCTCGGCCCCAGCAGTGACTGAAGAATAGCTTTGCAAACAGCATAGCCTACGTGAGGTGAATAACATGCGCCCCTGGAAGACAGCCAAAAATCGTGTAAGAGAGATGTGCCCTAGGAAAAGCCACTGGACTGACTCCATTGTGAAAAACCATATGGACAGGGATCGCCAAAAAGGCAGGCTATACCTAATACATTGGAGGCACAGGAGTATGCGTCATACCTGCAGGAACTACCAGATCTGGCGTTATGGCCAGAGCTACTGTCTTTGGAACCGAGACACCAGGATCGAAGTTCGGCGTCCACTCAAGATCCTGTGATTCTCGGCTAATCACATAAGCTTCCTGTGACTAAAGGAAAAACAAATGTGACCATGTGTAATATAATGGATGCCCTTGTAAAAGCGCTCCAATCCCTTCGGGTCAAGTTCTGCTCCATAAAGCTGAAAAAACGAGCCCTCGTCCTATTAGAGACTAAAAAACATACCCTCCTGCTATCAGAGACCAGAAGTCTCTGATACGACGAAGGTATGTTTTTTCAGTTTTATGGAGCAGAACGTCACCCGAAGGAATTGGAGCCCAAATGTAAAAGATATAATATGCCATGATAGATATGGGGATGGGTACATTGTGGGAGAACCCAGAAACGACTCCCCTGCCGACAAAAAAAGAGCTTAAAGCGGCTTATATGGATATGGTGAAGTCCAAGCGTTTCTCTTCCATCACAGGGCCTACTTTGACCAGGGATTTCCTGTCAATCAAACATGAGGTTGGATTTGAACAATATTGGGATATTATTTCAAAACCGTTGGATAGGAAGCTTTATCATCAGTTTAGGGTGGGCTCCCTTCCAACTAGAGTTTTCTCTAGCAAATGGTCCAAGTCAACGTCTGAATTGTGCCCGCTGTGCTTAGTACAATCTGAATCAATTGCTCATATCCTATTTGCTTGTCCGGCCTACAGGCCATCAAGGACGAAATGGCTCAAACCCATCTGTTCCACCCTAGGCACGAGAGACGCTATAGAGGCCCTGAGGATCCTACAGACATGTACCCAGGAACCTATTGTCATTGCTACGGCAAAATTTCTGAGTTGGGCATGGGTGATTCGGGCAAATAAATTCAAGGGCCTATTAATTTGATCTGTTTTATTTTGTTCTATCCTTATCAGGTGGGTTGTGTGGCAGCCTGTGTCTGCCACACTGCCGAGAATTGTGGTGGGGCCTATTGATTTTGTGTAAGACCTGGGTAGCTTTTATCTTTTAGATTGTATGTTGTTTGGTTTTACCATTCTCCGCTCTCTTTACAAATTACAATTGAGCGGAAATCTCTTCTCATATCTTTCCTAATGAAATGTTTTAATAGTACATTAGTGTCCGCTGAAATGATGGATTAATGTTCCTTTTTTAAATATTTCACTGTGTCTGTCCCAGATCAATGTAACCCTGGCACACCCAACTATTCTGTTACCACGTTTTTACCCTGCCTATTTTTTAATTGTTTGTATGTCCTTTATGGTTTTAAAATCGAAATAAAGACTTAAGAAGACTTGGATATAATATGCACATTTAACCATCAGGAAAAAAACATAAACTACAAGTCAGAAGTTGTTGATGAGCATTAGAAGCATGGACATAGACTGCATACATTTTAAATGCCCAAATAAGCAGCTGACTAGTTTTAGGTAAACTAAAAACCGAATCGTGCTCATTTCCAAAAGCATGCTCAGAGGCAGGCCACAATTAAACGAGGAAGAAGACTGCTGCAGCATGTAATAGTGGGGCATATTAGCAAGACCGGCGATCAAATTATCGCCGTTTTAGCGGCAGGAAACTGCCGCTAAAACGGCGATAATGGGCTTGATAATATGCGTTATAGAATTCCAATAGAAGCCCAGGTTAGATGTGCAGGACATCTAACCTGGGCGTCTATTGGAATTCCATAACGCATATTAGCAAGCCCATTATCGCCGTTTTAGCGGCAGTTTCCTGCCGCTAAAACGGCGATAATTTGATCGCCGGTCTTGCTAATATGCCCCAATATTTTTAAAGCAATGCAATGCCGAAATGAAAAATAACCAATACCCCCTTAATTGTTACGGGATGCCCGCCATTTCTGAGTACAATCCGATCCCACTATTTCGCTTACCACGTTTTTACCTTAAAGCAATTCGAAAACAGGGGCTGGATGCACATCTTGAAGTTGTTAGATGCTGAATGATGCATCTCTGAATGGCCAAGAAGAGCAATTATTCTTTTTGTGTACCTCTTCGATCCTCCGTGTTCCTAAAAATGTCGGCACATGCAAAAGTGAGGTGACGTTACTTCCTGGGTGACGTCCCTTCCGGCGCCACCGGATGTCCGCCCGAAGTCCTTTAGAAACTGGCTTTAAACGTATGAGTCATTGAGGTCTCTCTTACATTAGTTCAGCTGTTGCAGGTGGTGGTGAAAGTGCGTGGACACAATGCATGCATAACATTTAGAGTTTCAGAAAGCTGTTTAAATACAAGAGCTCCGATTTAGTTTGCAGAATTCTGATTTTTTTCAGCAGTCGAGTAACCTTATTTTTGTTTGGCTTACACTTGAACATTCCGTAATTGAAGGTAATTGGAGACAGCATTTCTCCCACTGTTTCCGATCTCCGCAAGAGTTTTCTTGTGTTGTCACGTAAAGATTGGATGTGCATAAACTGGGGAATGGGTGCAAAACAGGTGCACGACTGTGTGTCTGTTTGCCTGCCTGTACTTCAGCAATGTGTCTGTATGCGAGCTAGTAAGTGCTTGTCAGTGTGTATTAATGAAAGCATGATGTATTTGCTGTAGTACATATGCGCATCGCTGTGCATTGTAAAAACCAAGCACAAATGGGCATTACTATAGCACTGAATAAGTAGGACAGATAAGTTTGCTACTGCATAATTGTGTTGATCGGGAAGCGTGGGGTGGCATTGTGGCAAAGAGACAGATATTTCTGTTAGTCCAGCACTGTAGAATTTGGAGTACCATGTGGATCAGTGTGGCATTGTGAAAATCGGATAATGTAGATTACAGAAGCATTGTGAAAAATGTGCTAATGTGTGCTTTATTGCATTTTTATGCAGTTGCAAAGCATCTGAAGCATTGCAGAACTTAAACAAATTTGCATTAATGTGCGGCTAGGATGACTAATCACAAATGAGCACAACTGCAGCACTGTGGAGATTAGGCAAACGCGCATTACTGCAGTTTTAATGAAAATGTGCAACACGCGCCTTACTTCAGGAGCCTAAAAGCTAGGCGCATTCATGTATCACTATCAAACTGGGTAAAACGTGCATTAGTGCAGCACTGTGGAGACTGCGTGAATATGTGCATTATTCTAGGATTCTGAAAACGGGCTAACCGCATTGCTGCATCTCTGTGTGCAGACTGTACAAAATATGCTTTAGTGCAGCAGATATGTGGAAACGGACATTTGTGCCCTACTGTGCAGTGTGAAAAATGTGTAGTTCTGTAGCGCGGCCGCTAAAGTGAAAGCGGCCCACACAGGTAATTAGGTACGCGCGGCCGCTAGAGTGAAAGTGGCTCGCGATGTAATTTAATTATTTAAATAAGCGCAGCCGCTATAGTTAAAGCGGACCGTGCTGTAATTTAAATAAATACATTATAAAAGCGAGCCGCGTGCTGCAATGTCGTGGGTGGAAGAGGAGAACATCATTAAAGAAAATAGGGGCATATTAACAAGCCGGCGATACAAAATTATCGCCGCTTTAGCGTCTGTTTTCAGACGAAAAGCGGCGATAATTTTATCGCTGTATTAGCAAGGTCACGCTATCGCGTGAATCCTTGCCCTATCGCCCTTTCCCATAACGCCCATCCTGCATCTCTAATGAGATGCAAGGTGGGCGTTACTAAGGCGTACCCCAGATGGGCTACGTTGTAAATATCGCTGATGTGCACATCGCGATATTTACAAGGCAGCCCACAGGATGATAGCAGACGTTAGATTTTGGCGAAAACGGCCGTTTTCGCCAAAATCTAACGTCTGCTATTATCCCGACTTAGCCATCCCTAACATAGGGGTGGATTGTGCTGATACGACCACAGGGTCGTATCAGCAAGGTACTCGCCGTTTTGCAGGGAACATCGCTGGAAAACCAGCGATGTTCCCTGCAAAACGGCGATAACCTCGCTATCTCTGGAATTTTTATCGCCCTGGAGAAGCGTGTTGTTAATAACGCGCTACCAGGGCGATAAGTCCCGGAGATAGCCAGCGATAGGATATCTATCGCTAAGCACGGCCAGCGATAATTATCGCTGGCCGTTGATAATATGCCCCATAGTGCTCACTGACTTATCAAACAGACCGTGTAATGACACAAGTAAAAAGTCCAGTCATTATGGGAGGTTTCAAATGCAGACAAAGAGGTACCAAGGAGGGACTAGTAAGCCTATTTACAAATGAAGAGCAACGATTTAGCAAGGACAGTAACTGGAGCCAATTGAAGAGATGGGCTTGAAATGGGCGGATCTTCTATGCCTAACCTTAATACAGCATGCCTCACAGAGCCGGCATGCGCTGCCCAGGCTCATCCTAAAAAGCACTTCTGCAAAAATGTATGTAGATACGTCATAGTTGACAATTTTCCCCTGTCGATGCATGACTAGTTGGGACAGTCCCTTTTTTCCGTATAAATCTGGGATTTGCAGTCTTAAAAAATATATAAAACCAGTATAAAACCAGGACTGCAAGTCCCAGAATTCTAAGAATAACATGAGACTGGAATAACTAGTCTAGCAGGGACCTGGGAAACTGGCAGCTATGATGCTTGCAACAAAGATTACATGGACATGCTGAGACCCAAACCTGGTACGTTGTTGCCATCCTGACTTATTACACAAGATCCACCATTAAGTAGTCAATACCACTAGGCATTCTGGAACTTGTAGTTTCAATTCTATCATTTTCCTGCTCGATGTTTTGGGCGACAAATCAACGACTGGCTGAAATTAAACCTAGTGGCATAGGGTCAGTTGAAAACTCTGCTTGTGCAGCTGCATATTTCCTCGCAGTGGCCCATCTCATATTTGATCACTCCAGTCACTTTTTGCTTTTGTGTGTTACATTTTTCTCCAATTACCCATCTGCACTAGAAGTATAATCATTCTCAAAACATCAGGAGCAATTTAATAATGTTAAAAAGAAATGATGCTTGTGGAGATTTGGATGTTTATTTTCAAAACATCAAGCACAATTGGATCTTATGAAGTAATCACATACTCATTCTTAAATCCTCCTGAAGTCATCAGGAATAGTCACACCTTGTGAAGTCATCACATACTCATTCTTAAATCCTCCTGAAGTCATCAGGAAAAGTCACACCTTGTGAAGTCATCAGATGCTCATTTTCAAGTCATCCGCAAGTCATAGAGCTCAAGTTTCTAAAGTCTGCTGATGACTTCAAGAGCTTGATGATGTCTGATGATGTGAAAATTACTTCTAGAGTAGTTGGAGGATCATCCAATGACTCTGGGATGCCTTCTAAAGTAACCCTGTTTGACCTGGGAATATAGCTAGCAGGTTCTGTGGTCCACCTTAGCTGTTTAGTCTGATCCTACAACACGGAATGGGCTGGTAAGATATGAAAACAGGGCGTGAAGGCACATTTGCTAGTCAGGCAAAACGTCTTAAGTTCAATGTGTTCCTTAATCAGTAACCAGTGGAAGAACTTTAATATTCAGGAAAGTTGTTCCAGGAATTTCAAACCAGAGATGAGGTGGGGTGTGTAGTTTTGTACCTGTTGTAGTTTCTTCAACATTGCTGCATTGCACTTGTGTAAGGCAAGTCCATTCAATGAGGAGTGTAATCTTGTAAAGCAGCAAGAGGAAGGGGATGGATTCCCTAGAGCAGCTTTACAACGGCTTTGTGATGCCAGTGAATCATACTAGGAATTGCAAAGCTGGGTCACAAGAAGCTAGTGTTCAAAGAGAAGAGGGAAATAAGGATGAGAGTGACAGAGGATTGATTCAGAAGACATCCAGAAATATATCAGTGCTCTCCAGGAGTCCAGATAAGTTCTGTATTAAAAGAGGTCCCGCTCTGTGCTCTTCAAAACCAAAGACCAGTGTGCAGGTAAGAAGGAGAAAGTTTCAGTCGCTTAGTGTGTCAATCAAAAGTAATGTCTACTAATAGAGCTGTTAACACCTCCGAGCCTTTAAACTCAAGTTACATTTTAGCTCGAGAAGAATAATATATGCTGTCCATGTGAGTACTTTTTAAAAAAGCATACCTTCCATAAGCATCAAAAAGAAATCTTGGTGCTGGACATGTTTGTTGCTGAATCCGCTTTGGTTCTGTAGTGTTCTTTGTCCTTCCAGAGCATAACACCTGAAAATGAGCTTAGGAGCAAGAAGATGATACTTAAAGGGGAGCCTGTGAAAGCAGACTGTATAAATGTTGCTTTGAAAATATAGGGCCCGATGTAATGAACCTTTTGTGGCCGCAAACCATCCGATTTGAAAAATCACAGGGTTTGAGACTTCAAAATCATGTTGCATCAATTAATACATCCTTTTGTAAGTCAGAAAAGCCTACCGGACACACATTTTTTCAAATAGTCATTCAAATTCTTTCTTAGGAGGGGGGTATGTAAGGGACATTCACTCCCAATTGTTCTTTGCATTGCTATGCATCAGTGGTTCGCAAACTCAATTCCAGTTGCAAATCCTAAAAAAATTATAGCTTACCCAGGCACGGCAGGTGCAGGTTAAAGCGGTGGGGCGGGGCGGGGGAAAGTTGACAGAATAGGGAAAATAAAATTTTAAAAAAGAAAGGCAATTTCCTTGCGCTTACCACATTGCCGACTCGGCGATGCTGCAAGCGCAAGGTAAGTGGTTTTATTTCTTTTTTCATTTTATCTTCCCTATTCTGCTTTCTGTCGACTTACACCCCCTACCCCCACCCCACCGCTCTTACCTGCACCGGCCGCACCTGAGCTTACCGACTGAAAATCATGTTGGACAGCCTCGGGGCAGGGAGCTTGCAGCGGTATATGGGATCATTGCATGCTCCCCTTGGTGTGCTCCCAAATGGGAAACATTTTTCATTTGAAAGCAGCACCTGCCCTCTTAATGGATACGGGCTACTTTTAAAACAAGAAAAATTTTCATATTTGAAAAACTTGTGACCGGCCTAATTAATTTTCATCAGACAGGTTGTTTTGCTGTCCCACTTTGTGAATGTGTAATTTACAACGTGACTAATTAGAGTATGGGTCACATCACAAATTGCATACTGTTAGAAATGGGGGTCTCTAGTTGGCAGAGGTAGGTACCTTTGGCCAAATAGGGACCCTTGCTTCTAGTCAGGGTAAGGGGGAAACACACTGTAGATAATCCCTGCTCACCCCCTTGGTAGCTTGGCATGAGCAGACAGGCTTATCCCCAAGGCAATGTGTAAAGTATTTGCGCCAACACCCACAGTAACACAGTGAAACACTACAAATGGACACCACACTGGTTATTATAAAAATATAGATATCTTTATCTACTGTTAGGCAAGACCAATAATGACAAACATCCACATACACAATGATCTCTTCTTTAAAATGTCCTCTTGTAGATTCTGTACCCCTCTTAGGCCAATATCGTGGGATCAACAGTTTAGTCTCAGGGTTAAAAAGAAAAACGTGTGCAGGGGCTGTATCTCTCTTGGTAATCAAAACGAAATATCCCCAGTACTGTTCGCTTCAGCACCGGCACAGTCCCGTTGTCATCCGTGCAATTCTTTTCAACAATGAACTTCCACCGACTGGCTGCGGGCTCCGTGAGCAGTAATTTACCACAAATATGCCCCCAAATGCATCCAACAGAGGAGGGAGGCGTAGCTCAAGCCCCCGGGACAGCCGATCCCGCTCTGTTCAGACGCGGCCGTCGGAAGTCCCCCTTCATTCTGCAACCCGCCCCCAGGGCAGCGACACGCGCTGAGACTCCGGACTTCGATCCGAGTCTTACCTGGGGGTTGCGGTTCGTCTTCTTCGCTTGGGCGATCCCGGTCGGCAACAGCTGATCAGTGCAGGGGAGCCCTGGTTGCTAGGCAACCCTCCGTAACCGCTCCGGCTCTGACGCGGCTCCTTCTTCGGCGAACCCGGCCTCGGGCAGTCGACTCGAGCAGTGGCGGTGAAAAGCAGGCACGCAGTACTCTTGGAGATCGGGGGCCGGCGGCGGTGAAATACTGGCCCTCAGCGCTTCCCTCCGGTCACGGCCCGGTGGCGGTGAAGCACACAGCGCTCTCGGTGATCCTGGGAGCAGAAAGACGTGCAGGCAAGGGGTGCTTCACGGCGGGCACCAGCGGCGTCCTGGGGCACACAGCTATACTCAGAGGCAGTATAGAAAGCGGAGCACTGTTCAGAAAGTGCGAGCTTCAGGATCTTTAGAAACTTTTGTATCCCTGAGTTTCTATAACAGGAGGCCAGCTCTTCTCAGGCCCTTGGAGATGTTTTCACTTCAGAGGTACAAAGCACACAGCACAGTTCCTCTTCAAGCAGGGGGACACAGCACACAGCAGAAAAGTCCCTTAGTCCTCTCCTTAGCAGAAACAGCAAACTGCAGGTCAACCTCAGACACACAGCAAGGGCAGCACTTCTCCTCAGTCTTCTTCAGCTGTTCTCTTTGGCAGGGATTCCTTCTTGATCACGAAGTTTCCTAGTCTAACTTTCAGGGGTTTCAGCTCTGATATTTATACCCCAAAAGTCTTTGTTCTCCATATGTGAGGGGTCCTGGACCCAGTCCAAACCAGTTCTGGGCGCACTCTGCCAGTGCACATCTCCTTCCTTTGTGAGTGTGGGCCAGGGCCATCAGACACACCGCAGGAGGTGGAGCCAGCATTGTGGAAGGCAGGCACAGCCCTATTCAGACCCAGGTGCTACTCCTCCCACCACTCCAAATGCAGTTAGGTCTATTCAGCCTAGTGCTGACTCACCCAGTCTCTTGGAGCCACCCCAGCCCCTGTCACTCTCAAACCAGACAGTCAATCCACAAACAGGCAGAGGCACACAGAAAGGTTGAACAAGAAAATAGCCACTTTCTAAAAGTGCTATTTTCAAACACTGAATTTAAAAACCATCCACCCTAAAAGATGTGTTATTAAATGCTGAGTTCAGGGATACCAGATTCCAAATTTCTATCTTGCTCCTATGGGAAGATATGCAGGTAAACATGTTACACAGCATTCCCCATTCTGTCCTATGGGTAAGATAGCCTTTCAATAGTGAAAAACGAAATTGGCAGTATTTCACTATCAGGACATGTTACCCACACTAGTACATGTCCTACCTTTCACATACACTGCACCCTGCCCAGGGGGGTACCTTGGGCCTACTATAGGGATGTCCTAGGTGTAAGAAAAGGGAAGGGTAAGGCCTGGCAAGTGGGTGCACTGGCCAGGTCAACATGGCAGTTAACAAACTGCGCACAGGCACTGCAGTGGCAGGCCTGAGACATCTTTTCAGCGCTACTCATGTGGGTGGCACAATCAGTGCTGCAAGCCCACTAGTAGCATTTGAGTTACCAGCCCTGGCACACTCAGTGCACTTTACTAGGGACCTACTGGTAAAACAAATATACCAATCATGGATAACCAATCACAATAACAATTTACACAGAGAGCATATGCACTTTAGCACTGATCAGCAGTGGCAAAGTGCCAAGAGTCCTATAGCCAACAACCACAGGTCAGGAAAAAATAGGGGGGCGAGGCAAAAAGTTTGGGGCTAACCCTGCAAAAAGGGCCATTTCCAACACAACCCCCTTCCAGCCTAAAGCCAGGGATTCCCTGCTTGGGGCGATAGAACCTGGAACCTGGCCCGAACAGCAGGGGTATATTCCTGTTCTACGCCTTCCTGATTCCAGTTGGATCCCTCTATCCATACTCTCAGGGCCCACTAAGCTAAACCATGGGGGACCCTTCTCCTCACCTGGGGACCCCATCCGTGCAGCGCCTAAACTTACTTTGCTCACAGATGTGTCCACACTGGAGACAGAACCCACCTGGCCAACACAGCGGTGTGGCCCAGTCCACCCCGAGGGTGTGACTCCAGCCCCCCTCCCAGGGGCAACTGTCCACCAGGACAACCAGCCACAGTGGCCACTGACAGCTGTCAGTGATGAGAACCAGGCCTTATGCCTGTCAGGCCTCTCTAACCTCTGTGGCGTCAGAGAGTGGGGGGCAGTAGCCCCAGGTGCCTGGCACCTTTTCTCCACTTTCCCTCCTGCCAAGTCAGGTATGGCATCCTGACACTGGCCCACCAGCCCAGGGTCTGCACCCTCAGGCTGATCGGAGGTCACGGGCGAGGCTCTCCTCCCCCTACCTCTCCTTCTGGGGTCCCGCACTCTCCTCCCAGGAGAGGCACCCTCAGAACACAACTCTCCCACCAGTCCAGGACCTCTCCCTGCAACTGGTCTCCCAACCTAGGATCTAAATCCTCAGGTTGAACCGGGGTCAGAGGCGAGGACTCCCTCCCTCTGCACCCCCTTCCAGAGTTCTGCACCCTCCCACTGGAGTGGTACCCCTGGAAGCCAAACCGGTCAGGACACTGCTTACAGATGTCCTTCCCTCCAGGTCAGGCAGAACCTGAACCTGCCCTCCCAACCTAGGGGCTAAACCCCGCGGCTGAGCACTTGCCTGCCATGCCAGGACTTCTGGGGGTGCACACAGCATCCCCCCGAGGGTAACACATGACTTGTGTTGTGTGACAGTCTGCCTGGCGCAGATCTCCCGACCCCTGTCCATCTGACAGTGTGCGAAGATCCCCCAGGCCAGAAATGGTGTCACCATGGTCACTCCTAGGAGGCTCAGCCCTTCTGGCTGGCCCCTGACCCACTGGTTCTCCCACTGGGGAACAAATCCCCCTCTCACCCCTCAATCTGGACTTCTGCACCCTCCACTTAGGAGCGGCCCCGCCAGACACCAGAACCACTGGAGCTCTGTTTACAGATGCTCCAGGTACTCCTGACACTAGGAGATCCCCCTCAGGAAATGGCCTCCCGGTACAGACTAGGCCCCCCTCCTGGTGTTCCCTTAGGGAACCAACCAGGTCCTGGGACTGGGTTTTGGGCACCTTGGGACACAGCCCACTCCCACTCCCTCTCCTCTGAGACAGGATGTGGGACCCTACACCCCCCCCCACTACACTGGGACCTATCTGGGCTACACAAACCTCCCCTACCTCACTTGGTCGGGGAAAACCTGAGCCACCCCCTTCAGGATCACTCCCAAATGCCTCTTCAGACCCTCTGGAATCCACCAAAAGGTCTACCTCCAGCGCAAGTTCCCTGGACTCAGAGAACTCACTCTCCACCGGGTGTTGGCATAGCTCTGGAAAACAGGGACTTAAAATATGCTCTCCAACAAATGAATCACATAGCCCCCCACAGTTGTTAACCAAGCTACCCTTTGCCTCACCATCCAGTGCCTCACACAAGTACCTCACACCACTCGCCTGAGATTGGCAAGACAGTGTCTGACTGTCTGTGTCACTCAACCCAAACTCTTCTGGGCGGTCTCCACACTCACACACCAGGACTTCTACCATGGGGGAACCCCTCTCCCTGCACCTCTCATCTAGAGTCAGTAGAGCGTCCCTCCCACCATTAGAAATATGATCCCCTGTGTCAGTTCCCCAATCTACTTCAGGGACACTGCACACCACTGGAGCTACCTCATAACCCTGAACCCCCAGGTGTATGTCAACCCCCTCCCTCAAGTCAGGCGCCACATCTCTGGGTGTGTGTACTTCTCCCTCAGCACTAGATAACACAATCTTGCTGCCACCATCTGAGCTGGACTCCACCTCCAACTCAGCAAAGCTCACTTCCTGAGCCACACACATTTCCTTTTCAGCAGAGACACTCATGGCCTCAAGCCTCTCGAGCTCCAAATCAAGCTCCCTCATTCTTAATTCATGTGCCAAGGTCAATTTCAGTTACTCCAAGGCACGAGCCCTCTCCTCTGCCTTCTCCTTGAGCCTCATGACCTCCAGCTCATGTTCTCTGATCCTCTGGTTCTCTTTCCGCTCTTCCCGGGAGAGACTCCCTGCGGAATGGATGCTGCCAGCCCTGGAGGCTGCTCTTGGCACAGGCAAATCCTGTGGCCCGAACCCATCCCCTTGCTCATCCTCATTTGCATCATTTCCCTCTTCAGCTCCTTTGGCCTCCCACCAGGCTTTTAAGGCCTTCTGTAGCTCATCCTTCTTAGCGCTACTCCTTGTGGGACATCCCAAATCCTTGCAAAACTGTTTGAGTTGATCTACCTTGTAGGAATACAAATACTCAATGTGAAACTCCAATTCTGCCTTCTCAGTTGCTGCTTTACCACTTTAAGACATGATGCATGGATGACTCAAGGATCAAAAATAGAACAAAAAAGGAAACACAGTATGTGGTTGCATAGTGGTCTGCACTAATCTAGTGATGTACACCAATCACTGTGGGTCAAGTACAAATACAAGTTCAAATCCTCACCGCTCACCACCAATGTTAGAAATGGGGGTCTCTATCTGGCAGAGGTAGGTACCTTTGGCCAAATAGGGACCCTTGCTTCTAGTCAGGGTAAAGGGGAAACACACTGTAGATAAACCCTTCTCACCCCCTTGGTAGCTTGGCACGAGCAGACAGGCTTATCCCCAAGGCAATGTGTAAAGTATTTGCGCCAACACCCACAGTAACACAGTGAAACACCACAAATGGACACCACACAGGTTATTATAAAAATTTAGATATCTTTATCTACTGTTAGGCAAGACCAATAATGACAAACATCCACATACACAATGATCTCTTCTTTAAAATGTCCTCTTGTAGATTCTGTACCCCTCTTAGGCCAATATCGTGGGATCAACAGTTTAGTCTCAGGGTTAAAAAGAAAAACGTGTGCAGGGGCTGTATCTCTCTCTTGGTAATCAAAACAAAATATCCCCAGTACTGTTCGCTTCAGCACCGGCACAGTCCCTTTGTCATCCGTGCAATTCTTTTCAACAATGAACTTCCCCCGACTGGCTGCGGGCTCCGTGAGCAGTAATTTACCACAAATATGCCCCCCAAATGCATCCAACAGAGGAGGGAGGCGTAGCTCAAGCCCCCGGGACAGCCGATCCCGCTCTGTTCAGACGCGGCCATCGGAAGTCCCCCTTCGTTCTGCAACCCGCCCCCAGGGCAGCGACACGCGCTGAGACTCCGGACTTCGGTCCGAGTCTTACCTGGGGGTTGCGGTTCGTCTTCTTCGCTTGGGCGATCCCGGTCGGCAACAGCTGATCAGCGCAGGGGAGCCCTGGTTGCTAGGCAACCCTCCATAACCGCTCCGGCTCTGACGCGGCTCCTTCTTCGGCGAACCCGGCCTCGGGCAGTCGACTCGAGCAGCGGCGGTGAAAAGCAGGCACGCAGTACTCTTGGAGATCGGGGGCCAGTGGCGGTGAAATACAGGCCCTCAGCGCTTCCCTCCGGTCACGGGCCGGTGGCGGTGAAGCACACAGCGCTCTCGGTGATCCTGGGAGCAGAAAGACGTGCAGGCAAGGCGTGCTTCACAGCGGGCACCAGCGGCATCCTGGGGCACACAGCTATACTCAGAGGCAGTATAGAAAGCGGAGCACTGTTCAGAAAGTGCGAGCTTCAGGATCTTTAGAAACTTTTGTATCCCTGAGTTTCTATAACAGGAGGCCTGCTCGTCTCAGGCCCTTGGAGACGTTTTCACTTCAGAGGTACAAAGCACACAGCACAGTTCCTCTTCAAGCAGGGGGACACAGCACACAGCAGAAAAGTCCTTTAGTCCTCTCCTTAGCAGAAACAGCAAACTGCAGGTCAACCCCAGACACACAGCAAGGGCAGCACTTCTCCTCAGTCTTCTTCAGCTGTTCTCTTTGGCAGGGATTCCTTCTTGATCACAAAGTTTCCTAGTCTAACTTTCAGGGGTTTCAGCTCTGATATTTATACCCCAAAAGTCTTTGTTCTCCATGTGTGAGGGGTCCTGGGCCCAGTCCAAACCAGTTCTGGGCGCACTCTGCCAGTGCACAACTCCTTCCTTTGTGAGTGTGGGCCAGGGCCATCAGACACACCGCAGGAGGTGGAGCCAGCATTGTGGAAGGCAGGCACAGCCCTATTCAGACCCAGGTGCTACTCCTCCCACCACTCCAAATGCAGTTAGGTCTATTCAGCCTAGTGCTGACTCACCCAGTCTCCTGGAGCCTCCCCAGCCCCTGTCACTCTCAAACCAGACAGTCAATCCACAAACAGGCAGACGCACACAGAAAGGTTGAGCAGGAAAATAGCCACTTTCTAAAAGTGCTATTTTCATACACTGAATTTAAAAACCATCCACCCTAAAAGATGTGTTATTAAATTCTGAGTTCAGGGATACCAGATTCCAAATTTCTATCTTGCTCCTATGGGAAGATATGCAGGTAAACATGTTAAACAGCATTCCCCATTCCGTCCTATGGGCAAGATAGCCTTTCAATAGTGAAAAACGAAATTGGCAGTATTTCACTATCAGGACATGTTACCCACACTAGTACATGTCCTACCTTTCACATACACTGCACCCTGCCCAGGGGGGTACCTTGGGCCTACCATAGGGGTGTCCTAGGTGTAAGAAAAGGGAAGAAGGCCTGGCAAGTGGGTGCACTGGCCAGGTCAACATGGCAGTTAACAAACTGCGCACAGGCACTGCAGTGGCAGGCCTGAGACATCTTTTCAGCGCTTCTCATGTGGGTGGCACAGTCAGTGCTGCAAGCCCACTAGTAGCATTTGAGTTACCAGCCCTGGAACACTCAGTGCACTTTACTAGGGACCTACTGGTAAAACAAATATACCAATCACGGATAACCAATCACAATAACAATTTACACAGAGAGCATATGCACTTTAGCACTGATCAGCAGTGGCAAAGTGCCCAGAGTCCTATAGCCAACAACCACAGGTCAGGAAAAAATAGGGGGGAGAGGCAAAAAGTTTGGGGCTAACCCTGCAAAAAGGGCCATTTCCAACACATACATATTCACAAAGCAGTCTCTGGGCAAATTGCACATCCTGGTTTGTAAATGGGTCATAGTGCATCCAGACCCTTGGCTCAAGAAAAAAGACTGCTTAAATCTCAACTTTAAATAGATAATTTAGACCTGCAGCTAATACCACTATCAATCACTTGCTTCCTAACACTCCAAGACAAGATTTAGAACAGTGAATTAACAAAGTCTTAAAATATTTGGGAGGTCATTTTGTAGGGATGAATGATTCGAATGTTGGTCGATTTTTTGTTTATGCAATGATATTTTTGCAAGGTTGAAATTTTGAAAGCTCCCTGAGGCAACACAGAAAAGAAACAGATCAATCTCAAACTACTTCATTGAACACTCAAACCTTGAGGCTTAGATAATCTTCTCCCACTATTCTTTGCAACAATCTCTTGGTTCCACAATTTAAAATGCATATCAAATAATTTCATGCCAGACCTGTATACTTTACCTCTCACTACTCTGACCTGTATTAGTTCTGAGCAACTTCTTACTTGGTGCATATTTTTAATCAAACTAACCGAGTTTAGTCACGTTTTTGTGTATGTTTTTTGACAACAGAACATACTGGCGCCTGGTCGCCTTTGTCCTATTTAGTTTACAATTGTATATTCCCAGGTTATATGTGCTTCTAGGATGAATGGTCATAAGGCCAGTTACATTTACAGCAATCTGGTATAGAGTTTGCGGAAACGATGTAAACTTGGTCGAGAAACAATACTTTAACTATTCGGGAGATTTTAGGATGGGAAAGCCACCTTTTCTCTTTGACCTCAACTGTTTTAGGGTATTGTTTTGTAACACTAAGCATTTTTAGGGTTCGTGTATCTTTGAATGTTAACTATAAGCAATCTTGAAACAGAACCTCGCTACTGAGAGTCCAGATAATACAAATTTAGAAAGGTGTGTTTTAACTTTCCCTTGGAAGCTGCGGAGACACTTGTTCAACGCTCCATTACTCCCTACCTAGGTTAGCGCTTTATAAGGGCCACGATGAACGCCAATATCTTTACCGTAGGGCAAAAAGATGTTAATTGGGAACTGCTCGCAGTAATAGTTCAGTAATGTGGGCCTCTAAAGGCACATGGCTGCACAATGGCAACCCAAACAATATAAAACCGTTCTCATTGTGATAAGGGAACCATTTGTATGTATTTTCAAATCAACTATTAAAGATATGTATGCAGAATTAGGAGAATAAAATAATACACTTTTTTTAAATTAAGACCGGATGAACAGGTAAATAACCAGTGCTGTAAGTCCATGATCCAGTGGCATTGTTTTATCCTCTCCTCTGTATGATTCTTATATATTTTTAAATGTATCTGTGTGTCATTATCATGTATTAAGGAACTCAATACTAAGACTTTGGAGGAGGTCACATCACATATGGACTTCCTGCATGTATGTGAGTTTACACCTCACATAGCTGAGATATATGCGAATCTATGCAGATGAGTCTCACTGTGGATCGAAGAATACATACTCATAGACTGTACACTGTGTGCTGACATTCAATGAATCAAACGTTTTGTTCCTGCGTGGCACTCCAGCCATTGCGTGCCAATCAAGGTGCTAGGCACAAAAGCCTCTTTTCTATCTGTCATCAATGGATGCTCTCTCCTGTGTCAGCCAATGGTGATTCATTGCCTGCGCATAAGTGATCCAGTGCATCTGTGCATTCATTCGATGCACTTTATGTATGTATTTAATATGCTATGCAGTACAGAATAACCAATGGTGGCCATTTAAATGGAATGCTTATCGGATCCAGGTATTACATTGGGCTATGGAGTTGGAACTAACTAATCATAAGAGCAAGATATTATTTCATTGTAACCTGTGAATAACAGCACACCCAATTTCATATGGTACTTTAAATCATATATTTTGGAGAAATACAGTTTAGGGTCACCATTCATGTATCCTTTGTGACGTGTTTCCTTTGGTGTCTATGAAGGGTTCCTTATTCTTTTTATTCCCAGTACCTATTTAGCTGGTGTTGCTTCCTCTCTTGACTTATATCTTTGGTGCTTTGCATAAAACTTCTGAATTATGTATTCCTTTATTACATCTAATTAGATTGTGCAGCGCAGTATTTCTGTTTTCATATATAAATAAAGCCTAAAAAATGTTTACTTCCACCCTCTAAATCTTAGAGCCACGTTTTCTACAACCTTATTTTCACTGCTATCACTGTCCTCTCAAAACCTACAGACCCCACAGGTATCGCGTTTGAAATGTATTAATCCTTTTGCATCATACCTTTTGTTCATCTGAGATGCTACCAGCTCTAGAATATTCGCTAACTATGACCACTTCTTTTTAACACTTACTTTCTCATCCACACATTTTTCCATCTTAAATAATGTTCATTCTGATGGCTAGATTCCCTCTCCATAGTTAGTGCACCAATGTAGTTTAATATTCACCTGGCCATTTGATTGTTAGTTCTACTCCCATATTCTTCTTAAACTGCTCTTGAAATCTCTGGGCTCCTATGTCTTTCACTACCCCCCCGCCCCGCAGCACGCCCTGTGCGAGCCGCCACTGTAAAAAATGTATTATGTTCTTTTCATCAAGACTATGAATATAGATATTCTTGGAGTATCTTCTCTACATCTATGCTCTGATATTTTAATTTACACTGTATTCATTTCCACCATTCTGACAATCACTTTCAACTCTTGCCTCCGTTGTGTGCTTCCTCTCTTTTAACTTTTGCATTTTCATTTTGATAATCTCTCTCTCCATTTCGCATTTTATATTGATTTAGGTATTAGAAAAGCATCTTGAAATAAATGTGAATATAGCTCACTTAACAAGGTTCGTAGGAAAAAGAAATCATGAAAAAAACGATGTTCTTGAGTTTAGGGGAGTAAAGTAGGGTGAATGGGACTTTACAAGGCAAATCTATCACAAAATACATTCGAGTTTTGGTTGGAAAATTGTTATTTTCATTGGTGTGTATGTCTTAGGTCCTGGGGTATTTGTCTTAAATTATGTTTACAGAACACTAGTGGTGTCGCACGAGGGTGGTGAAAGAATGTAATCTAGTTGGTGCATGATGGTATTTAGGTGTCATCTAAAGGTGTTAAGATGTGGTGTGGACAAAGAAAGAAGTTGTGTCAGCTTTGCGTATCGGATTCTATTGTGAGATTTGGGCCAGCTGGCCTGGGACTGTTAAAATGAGGTGGATGTGGACTGGAACAGGTCTAACAAGACTCAAGGGTCAAAGTTAAGTTCCTCGACAAGGGGACAGATTAGATGAAGCAGTGTGTTGTCTACATGGTTGCTATGTAACTCGGCACGGACCCTTCATTCTTTATTCATTCTAGAGTGTATGGTCCGTGCCGTGCTCTTTGGGTCAGTTGGAGGATGGAGATTGATGGCACTGGACGCTCCCCGGTGATGCTGTAACTTTACTGGAATAAACTACTTCTACTCTCTCCACTGCTCGTCTGGATTACTTAACAATTTGGCGACGGAGGACGGTACAGCATCACCCTGCGGACCTACGTGTGGATTTTGGAAAAACATTTCCTACTTGGGAGGTTTCGCTCTATGTGTGCCTACTTGTGAAGCTGCTGTGTTCAGTGAAGCTGCGCTTGGATATTTTTTTTTTGTGTTTTCGAGTCGCTCTTCACTCAACCTTCGAATCCGCATCTTTCAAAACTTACCGTTGTGGTTGAAGGTTGACGACATCTTCGGAATCTTATGCTACCGGGGAGTCTGGAGTGCCCACGTTGTGACGAGCCTTCCTTCTGGCGCCTTCAGAATCCTGAGCCAACACGGAATCTGGAGCGACAAGCCTTACGTAAGACTCGTACGTTGTCGTCCTTGAACGTGAGTCAGCGTCATTACATTCCTTCAAGCAACGTGCCGCCATCTTGTTTTGTGTGTCTCCTAGCAACTCCGGCCGTACGCAGCGCATTGCTTGTCTTTCTCTTCTCCGGCTAGTGAATTAACGCGCTGACATTCTACGAAGGCATTTGCGGTAACTTTTCTTGCATTTCGCAATTATTCTCTATATTAAAGGGTGAAGTTTGGACACTGTTTTGCTCTTATTCAGTGAACAATTCCCTTTATATGACATTCATTGTTCTGCTTCAAGATGTCTACTCAGCATTACAATCTAGCTCCTCCTCAATGTTTTTGGCCTGCCGGTTCTTCTCCATCCATTAAGTGGCCTGAGTGGAAAGCGTACTTTATTAATTATATTGACACTCTTGATGTTCAAAGAAAAATGTCTCCAGCTCACAAAAAAGGAATTTTCTTGCACTCTGTTGGACCTGAGGGGCTTAAAGCTTACAGCCAAATGATAAGAGTTGGTGGGGGGAGTGATGAAAATGTTTTTACAGCTGCTCTTAATGATTTTGATCGTTATTTTTCCCCTAAAGTATGCATTGGCATTACGAGGTACAAGTTTTTCAGCGGAAGCAGAACGCAGATGAATCAGTTGACACCTATGTTTCCGCTTTAAGAACTCTTTCTCTCGATTGTCAATTTGGAAACTTGCAAGAAGATTTTATAAGGGACCAAGTAGTCATGCACGTTAGAGATTCTTCTATCCAGGATAGATTGTGGGTCAACAGAGACTCCAAATTGGACGATATTTTAGCTATAGTTAGGAAAGCTGAGATGTCATGCAGAAGTGCGAAAGAAGTCAGGGCAGAGGACAAGGATAAAGCTGATAAAGCTAGTACTGTTGTAGCTAAAGTAGGTAATACCAGTGTTAACACTAATACAAAAAAACAAAGCACTTAAAGGGAACGTAATTAAGGGTGGGTGGAATTTCCGTAGTCGCTATGCAAAATTCCGCGAAACGGTAAAAAATCTCCGCAAGCACGCAAAATTCCGCGAGCACGCGGAATTGCTTGTTCCGCCCGTTCGCGATGCGTTTTTCCTGTTCGGGGACGCTGTTTGCGTGCTCGGGAGGAAATATCTCGCGAACTTGCCCATGCGGTCGCCAATTGGCGCGGCCATCTTGTTTCACTTGTCCCGCCCGCTCGCGATGCCTGTTTCCTGTTCGCGAACGCAGATGTCCGATGGCGCGTCCGAATGAAGTGTTTGCGATCGCACACTCTCGCGGGATCGCGCGAACGGATAGGAAAACTCGTCAGCGAACGCAGGGATCCCGGTAAGTCGCTACCGCGCGCGCAAATACGCATTTTGAAAGCGCGAACAAGGAAAAAATTCTGCTACGCCGCGGATCGCGGAATTTTTGGCAATTCCGCGTTCTACGTGGAATTGCCAAAATTTCGCAAATTCCGCGAGCGGAACGGAATTTACCGCCCAGGCCTAAACGTAATGCTTTCCCTGACAAGGACAGGTTTATTTGTTACAGATGTGGCAGTAAATCTCACTTAGCTAACAACAAAGTTTGTCCTGCCATAAAACAGAAATGTTCTGTCTGCGGACTCGTAGGACATTTCTCTAAGATGTGCAGACAAGCGAAAGGTGGTAAGGTTAAGTGCGTTGATGAGAATGACCCAGGTGAAAGTGATAGTGATGACAGGTGCACAGACTTTGAAAGATCATACTTGTTAAATATTAAAGACTCTTCTCATGTCGTCTTGAACATTGATAATTTGGTGATCAAAAGAAACCCATATGCAATATGACTATTGGCGGTATAGAGATACAAATTTATGCTGATTCTGGCTCTCCATATTCTATAGTGAATGAGAATGTTTGGAAGTCTAAATTTGTAGAAAAACTGGGGTCCAATTTAGATCCTCCTGACATCAATCCTGAACGGTACTCAGGAGAAAAAATAGAAATTGTTGGGTCTCGTTTACTTATTTTCAGGTTCAAAGACCGTGAATGTGTTGCAAGGTTGTATGTTTCCAAACAAGGGCCGTCTGTCTTAGGATGGTTCGAGCAAGGAAAACTTAATATTATCCTTAATCCTAATAACCCTGATCCCGTCATGGTTATGGGAGATTCGGGAGAATACAGTAAAATTTTGTTGGACAAATTTTCCGAAGTTTTCAGAGATGACATTGGTAAATTAACACATTTTAGACACAAGATAATTTTGAAGGATAATGCTTGTCCCAAAATCTTTAAGGCTAGGAATATTCCCATATCAGTGAGAAAGGATGTAGAAAAAGAACTTGGCAAATTGGTAGAGAGTAATATTATTGAGAAGATTGAGTCTTCTGAATGGGTTTCCCCCATTGTCGTGGCCAGACGGGCCAATGGTAACATCAGGCTTTGCATTGATTTGCGCCACCTTAATAGCAATATTGTGGTTGACCATCTTCCCTTACCTAGGATTTCTGAAATGTTGGCACTAGTAGGTAAGGCAAAGTTCTTTTCCTGTATTGATCTTTCCGCCGCCTACCATCAAATTGTCCTTGATGAAGATTGTAAAAAATACACTGCATTTGTTACACCCTTTGGATGTTATCAATTCAAGAGAATGCCCTTTGGTCTTGCGTCTGCGGCAGCTGTGTTCCAGCGCACTATGCACAACATCTTTGGGGATTGTAAAAATGCAGTGTGTTTTCAGGACGATATCCTTGTGTTTGCCAACAACAAAATTGATCATGATCACGCTTTAGATTTAGTTCTGGGGAGATTATCTTCTAACGGTTTGACTGTGAAGCATTCAAAATGTAAATTTGGGGTTACATCAGTGACTTATCTCGGTCATGTACTGTGTGAGGATGGCATCAAACCCAAACCTGAGCTAGTTGAGGCAATTCGATTGGCACCTTCTCCTACTTCAAAGGATGATATAAGATCATTCTTGGGCTTAACTGAATTCTACGCTAAATACATACCGAATTTCTCATGCAGGGTGTTCAATATTAGACAGTTGCTAAAAATCAAAAGCAAATTTGTATGGAGCGAGGAGTGTGAGAAGGAATTCAAAGATGTAAAATATGCCATTGAAAATGCCACTGCTCTCAATAGTTTTGACCCTCTTCTTTCTTGTGTTATTACCACGGATGCCAGCTCCAAGGGTTTCGGAGCGGTGCTTGCACAGAAACTGGAGAAGGGTAAGGAAACTATTATTGCTTATGCCTCTAGGACTCTGACACCTTCTGAAGAGAAATACTCAACTATTGAAAGGGAAAGCTTGGCTTGCATGTGGGCTTTGGAGCATTTTAAGGTGTTTGTTTGGGGCAAAGAATGTGAGATCCATAGCGATCATAAATCCTTGGTGCGTTTGCTCACTACTGATGGTATAATGAATGCCTCGGCAAGAATTGCCAGGATGTCCATGAGACTACAAGATTTTATTTACAGAATTGTGTATGTCCCTGGCAAAGAGAACGTCACCACTGATTTTTTATCCAGACTTCCCTTACCTCTTAGGGAGCATGTCCATAATCCTTGGGACGATTTTCAAATTGCTCTAGTACATGATGAGGGTCCCCCTACCCATCAAGAATGAAGTGTGGTCTGCTGAATACCTAAAAGACCACACTTTGCAAAAGGTTCAGAAATATATCCTTGAAGGCTGGCCTTCTAAGAAAGATTTCACTCCCGAGCTTAAAGGTTTCTGGGAGGTGAGAAATGAATTATCATTCACCGATGGTACCATTTGGAGGGGAGACAGAGCTGTACCTCCCACTGGTATGAGACATACAGTTGTTCTTCATGGTTATGAGGGCCACAATGGCATTGTAAGAACAAAACAATCTGTCAAAAAATTATTTTGGGGGCCAGGATTGGGCATTTTCGTGGAGCACATTGTTAGAGATTGTGTCACCTGTGCTAATGCTGACAAGTCTTTAAAGACACTCAAACCCAATATGGGTGAACACTGCGTTCCCAATGGGCCCTGGGAGACTATTGCTATGGATATTATGGGCCCCATAGGTCCAATGAACAAGTTCATTATAGCTGCTATTGATATATTCTCTAGGTGGCCTGTTTTAAAAATTGTAGAAAGAGTGAACACTGATGCTGTACTGCTATTTCTTGATGAAACGTTCACCGTGGAAGGTTTACCCATCCGTGTTATTACTGACAACAGTGTACAGTTCATTTCTTACAAGGCCAAGGACTATTTTCAAAAGGTTGGTGTCATACACCGTACCACTTCTTTGTATAACCCTAGTGGTAATGGTGTCATCGAGAGATTCAATAGGGTACTTAAGAGCACCATACAGGTCACTGGAGTTGAGAATGACAAGTGGGAATTTCAAGTAGTGAAAACCATGTGGAAGTATAGAACTACTCCTAATGACATGACTGATTGTTCCCCCTTTGAAATTATGAGGGGAGATTACCAAGAACCAAATTAAGCCCTTCTTGGTTGTCACTTCCACCAGGAGTCGCATTGACCTAGACTTGGTTAAGAAAAGATTGAAAAAACTCATGTGGTCAATAAGCATAAATTTGATTTGAAGAGAGGTTCCAAGATTGATCCAGTTGTCCAGGTTGGTATGCTGGTTAAAGTCAAGAAACCTTGGAGAGTTCCGAAGGGTCAAAGCCAATATATGGGACCATTTACTGTAAAGGATGTTTTAAAAAATTCTGTTAGACTTTCCAATGGCAAGGTATGGATTCTTAGCAGAATTGCTGTGCTCAAGGGTAACAAAAACTTGTATCGCGAGGAATGCATTTCTTCTAGGCACAATTTTGATGATGAGGACATTGTTAATAGTAGTCCCGTGGTCCTCGAACATAGTGCTGAGCAGAGTACAGAGAATCTTGATTCTTTTGTTCCCACTGTGTCCACGGACACCGGCACTTCTCATGTCAATGATAGTGCATCTGTTCCCGAATTGCTTGAAACCAAGCGCTTACGCAAAAAACCTGTTTGGCTTTCTGATTTTGTTACTCGCATTAGGGATAAGTTGTATAAATGATTTGTTCTTTCATTTTTTTTTCTCTTTCTCTGTTTTTCTCTGGGTTTTTTTGTGTTTTTTTTGGTTAAGGGGGAAGATGTGCTGTGTACATGGTTGCTATGTAACTCGGCACGGACCCTTCATTCTTTATTCATTCTAGAGTGTATGGTCCGTGCCATGCTCTTTGGGTCAGTTGGAGGTTGGAGATTGATGGCACTGGACGCTCCCCGGTGATGCTGTAACTTTACTGGAATAAACTACTTCTACTCTTTCCACTGCTCGTCTGGATTACTTAACACAGTATTTCATTGCATTAGTCTAGTTACTAATGGACTAGAGTATTAATAAATATTTTTGGAAAATCATTGATATTGTGTATCAGGTAGAAGTAGTGGAGTTTGGCATTGGTTGTGTAAGTGATCTAAGAGAAGAGCGTTAATGGGCTCTCAAAGTCTTTGCCAAAGTTTGTAGCACTAAAGCTGATGAGATTGGGAGGTCAGCACTCTCTATGCAGTACTTACTCGATGCTACTGGGACAGCCCAGGATTCAGAAAAGATCGCATGCACAATCCTTTTTAAGAAATGTCCCAAGAATCTGGAACCCTCTCCCACGAAGTAACCCCTCCACGTCCTTCTTCAAGAGAAATGTGAAAGCAATTCTGCTTGAAAAATTCCTTAGTCCTTCACCCCAACCACCAACTGGCCGCTCTCAGGTGGATACAATCTAACGCCATCACCCACAATGCTGTTGCTCGTACATATCGATGGCCACAAACTAAGGCTCATGCATCCTTAGGTCACCTGCTTTTAGTGTAAGCAAGCAACACCTATATGTTTTATTCAGGAGCTCGGTGTTATTAACTCTCACCTGTATATATTCTAAGTGGGCAGCACTTTTACGTTTCATTCACGATCTCTGTTACAGTAACCTGTGCTGTGTACAACACTCTAACCCTCGGGTCATGTACGTGCTCTACAAAAATCTCTAATACATAAATAAAATAAATGGGAAAATGTTGTTGGGAGAAAGAGGTAATTTAGTGCCACCCGGTATCTGATGGATATCCTATCTTGCTTAAGCCTTCCAGTCTTTCCTCTGCAGACCAACCTTTTCCCAGCTATTTGGTTATCAGCAGGGCTCAGATAAAAAATATTGTATCTTTAAATTTCCTAAAACTACAGTTACAGCCCCTTCCTAACGCTGAGGCACGAATAATACCAAATGTTTGCTAAACTCAAGTGATAAATGAAAGGCCCATACACAATACTCGCCTATGCCTTGCTGAGAGGCCCAGTTATAGTGTAGGCTAGAAGGGTGACAAGCAGCAAATACTGTACACTCTGTAACATTTGATACCTCCTTTGTGCAAAGTCTTTGAGGACAACCTCCTTGCCTCACCTAGTGTATTTGTTGAACAGCAATGTACTCTGTGTGGATAAGGGCAGTGTTCGTCAAAAAAGCAACAAGGGCAAAATATCACTTTGCCTTGAGCTTCAAAATCCTTTTACTGCACCAATTACTACAAATACGTCGGTGGTATGGATTTATTTAACCTGTACCATAAAAACAACTTTCTTTAGCATAGCCAATCTCTTCTTGCTGGTCTGGGACAGGTATTCTTTAATCGTAGATTCCTAAATACTCACACGGGATACCCTCTGCTCTGGAGTGAGTACAGGCGCATGAAAACAGACAACCAGCAGAACAGCAGACCCCCAACAGTCAGCGAGATCAAAAGGGTAACCTTTAGCGAGAGAGAGAGAAACTGAGAAATAGATGAGTAGACAGACAACCTTTTAAGGAGACAGGAAAATAAACAGAAAGGAGGCCATCAGGAGAAATACAAATACAGCGTTGACCTAAGGCCACATCGCAGGCACACATACTGACAGACAACGCTAACCAGCAAAATAGCAGCAGTGCCTAAAATACAGTGGGTGTGTTGATTTAATCGCAGTCATAGAAATAGCAAAACGACGTTGCCTCTTCAAATTGCACTACTACTTGAAGAATGAAGTGCAGTGCTTGGCATTCTCTTTTTGAAACCCTGGGCAGGGCAGGGCCGGCTCTAAACACAGCGCACGAACTATCAATGTGTCTTGTCAAGTAGGACTTCCTAGTCAGATCATTTCACGTGAGATTTTCTTTTAAAGTTGTGTGACAGAAATATCTGTCTTCAGCAGAAATGGTTCCGGAACAAAGAGATTTTTTATTTCTCCTCTGAGGGAGATGTCATCCTGGTCATCAAAGTAAAGGAAAGGCAATAGTGGAAGACAAGCACTATTTGTACTTCTTTTTATATCCGTGTTTATGACCAGGCAAACTGCAGAAAGGGACATTACATTGTCACTTCTCGCAGTCTGTCAGCAGCTGAAGTAAAAATTGCTTTTATTGCCATTTATCATACATACTATTGATTCGCCATCTAACAGATTTGGCAGGCACGCGCTCCCTGTAAATTACAGAGCGGAAATGTAATTCAGCGCCATACTGAATCAACCCTGCACTACGATAAAGGAAGAGGCCACGCTCTCTTGGATAGTACGGCATCACGTTGGCAGGGTTATGTTGCTATGACATTTTGCTGGAATTTATGTGGCGCAAAGATTTGAGGCAATCTTGCTTCAGCACACTTGTCATTCTTTGTTTTCTTTAGGCTTGTGTATTTACTGAGGAAGAACTCGATCAAACTGGAGGAATGGGTATTATCAAAAATAGTTTTGAAGGTTTTTTAAAGACTAAGTTATTTTTCAATCAGGAAGCATCATGTGACCGGGCCAGCAGAAAAGAAACCGTGTAATATTCTTGAAAAGTGCTATCTGAATACTGTATGATAAAGCCCAACAACCAGGCCACAAGGCACGTTTATGAATGATTAAAACTGTAGAACAGAAAGAAAGAGGAAAACAGTGGCGGCCAACACTGATCGGGGGTGGAGAGACGGCGGCAGCGCCAGGGGTGGTGAGGGGTGGTGTGGGTGTTGTTAAAAAAAATGAAACCTACCTGCTTGCTGCATCCTCCTTGCCGCTCCTCCTGGTCGCATCTCTCCTACTTCCACCTGCAGGGACAGGAAGCAGCCTGGAAGCTCCCAGGCTCCCCTGAGCTTGTCTGAGCGCCGTGGCTCGGCACTCAGACGGGACATGGGAGCCTGGGCATGTTCTCCACCCAAACCTTAAACATCTGCTCAGTATATATTCCTTCAAGGCTCCCCAGTGACACCTTTACGGCACTGAGGAACATCATACTAGAGATGCCCATAGGCACACTTATTCTTGGGGCGATATGAACGCAGTCATGGACCCGCAGATAGATAGACTGACAGGGGCCACCGGAGTTTTAGACAGAGAACCATTGAAGGGATTCATAGAAGTGATTCACAGGGCATGATTGACCTGTGGTGCGCCCACAACCCAATGAGTCGACAGTACACACATACCTCTGCTGCACACAAGAGTCACTCCAGATTAGATTATATCTTCACCTTTAAAGCACAGGCGGGACAATTCAGAGTGGCTGTACACAAAGCGCGAGGCATTTCCGATCATCCCCAGTTGAAGTACAGTTAAAGGGGGCACTAAGAAACACAATACTACCCCCGAGAATAGACCCATGGCACTTCAGAAATAAGCAATTTGTGCAAAAAGTATAGATACGTACCACACACTACTTCCAGGAAAATGAGGGGTTGGTGGAATCACCCGCCATGTTGTGGGAAGCCTTCAAGACTGTAATAAGAGGGTATGTCCAGGCCAAATAGGCATCCAGAGAAAAGAGCAGAGTAGAGAATTGGAAGAACTTGAAACAGAAATAAGAAGTTTGGAGAACGAAATTTGGGAGCCCGGAACAGATGATGAGTCTCCGATGCAGCGACTCAGACTCAAACGACAGGAGTTAAAAGACTTGGGGGAACAAAAGGCGAGAGCTCAGATACTAACCACCCAGAGAAAACTGTATGATGCAGGTGATAAAGCCAACAAAATGATTGCCTGGTTGGAAAGAAGAGACAGAGTCAAAAATTGGGTTTTGGAAAAACATACTCATGGGGGAGGAATGTACCGTACAGGAAAAGAAATAGCCGAAGCATTTGCTCAATATTATGCCGAACTTTACACTCCCTCTACGGAGCAATCGGTGGAGGACTGTGTCAAATTACTGCGGGAAATTAATCTCCCAGTGCTAAAAACGGAGGATAGGCAGGCACTAGAGCAGGAAATTACAGTGGAGGAGATAGCGAGTGCACTTGGGGACCTACAATCCGGAAAGGCGGCTGACCCCAACAGGATTCCAGTGGAGCTCTATATGAGTGTAGCAAGCAAAGTTGCTCCTCATCTCCTGAACAAGTACCTAGACTCGAGGGAAAAAGGGGAACTCCCCCGAGACCAACATACAGATACGATAGTGGTGATCCCCAAAAAGGACAAATCACCGGTCGAGTGTGGATCATACAGGCCGATATCTCTGCTAAATACTGAGGTGAAAGTGCTAGCAAAGGTACTTGCAACTAGACTACGGACACTCATATCCACACTCGTCCACCCGGACCAATTTGGGTTTATGCCCCATAGGGGCACACGGTCTAAGACTCAATGGGTGCTCCATTGGACTAAAATCACACAGACCGAAGAGACAGTGCTACTCTCCTTAGATTCCCAAATGGCATTCAGTAGTATCGAATGGCAATTCATATTCGCTACCCTAGAGAGACTGGGCTTTGGACAAAACTTTTGCGCGTGTGTAAAACTCCTACACCAAGACCCTCAAGCAAGGGTGAGAGTCAGTGAAGAAGTATCACGCTCATTCTCACTCAGAAAGGGCACGCAACAAGGTTGCCCGCTATCACCAATGATCTTTGCTCTGGCATTGGAACCGTTAGCCACATGGGTCCGTAATGATCCAATAATACAAGTGGTACAGGGAGGAGGTGGCTGGGAGGATAGAATATCTCTGTATGCAGATGATATACTCTTATATCTGGTCAAACCATACAGTTCCGTACACATTCGGGGTATACTATAAATTGGAATAAATCCCTCATCTTCCCCCTGATGGGGTGATACCTCAGAGACTGACGGACACTACCCCACTAGTAGTTAAAACAAAGTTCACATACCTAGGTATTCAAATATCCACAGAGGAAGAGGACTTCCTGGCAGATAATCTGTTCCCCCAACTACAGCGACTGGGGAGTGATGTGGAACATTGGAGGAAACTACCAGTGTCTTTGATGGGCAGGGCAGTCATTTTCAAAATGATGTCATTGCCCGACTGCTAGGTGTTCTGCAGGATACCCCATCTAAAATACCCCAAAAAGATTTCCAAGATACAAATAGTGAACTGCGAAAACTTCTATGGGACGGCAGCAGCTCCAGAATAGCTCTCTGCAAAACTGCAGAGGGGAGTATATGAGGGGGGCTTGCAGTGCCAGATAAGTGTAAATACTACTGGGCCTTGCATCTGACCGTGGTGAATGACTGGGCATTTGCTGACAGTGAAGACACGGCCTTAGGGCAAACCATTGGGCTATGGGTGAAAGAGGGTACCCAGCAGCACTATACGGCAGAAGCAGGGAAAAACAGCTCCCCCCACACACGGGGACGGTAATACGAGCTTGAAGAGAAGCATTAAAACACATAGGTTGGGAGGGGAAGCTGACAGGAAGAACTCCATTGTGGGACAGCGACCAGCTGGCAGAGGTGGGGGCTCTGAAAGGGTTTCCTAAAAAACGGGAACTGCTAGGAATAGAGGGATGGAATACATATGGAGGGGACAGAAACAGCTCACTTTTGAAAACCTTCAAAGTGAATTTGAAATGGCAGACGCGGAAAGTTACAACCTTTTGCAACAAAGTCATGCTATACGCCAGTAACTCAGGGAGGGGGAGACTCTACCTGATTACTCACTGTCGGAAGACAGATTATTGATGGACCCAATGATAGCACAAGTCACCTCATTACTATACAAGAAAATAATGTACAACTCACCCAATCTGATAGACCCCCTAAGGACGGCCTGGGAAGTAGAACTAGGATTGCTAGAAGATGATGACTGGGAGGAGGCGGTACAAAGCCAATGGGAAGTAGCTATAAGGGCTTGATTCCGCCTAGTCCAATTTCGTATCCTTCATAGGTCATAAGATTCCAGAACGATACTACACCGAATGGGGCACGAGGTATCCAAATACTGTGCAAGGGGCTGTGGTGCAATGGCTCCTTCTTTCATATTATTTGGGAATGTAAATATATCCAAGTTTTTTGGAAAGAGGTGACGAGAATTATGACTGAAGTCACCGAGCTAGAAATTCCAGCAGAGCCGAGATGGTTACTACTGTCTGTTACGGGAGAGGAAAAATGGCCCAAATATACATTAATATGGTTAAAAATGGCTGCAATGGTAGCTAAAAGGAATATAGCCAAAAAGTGGGGAGCAAGCCAAACACCAGATCCGCGGGAATGGGAAAACGACATAGACTGGTGCTCAGGGATAGAGAAGATAGTTAACAAAACCAGAGGATGCCCACAAAAATGGGGGAACATTTGGGGTAGTTGGAGGGCATATAGTGGATACTGAAAAGGGGTGGGCAGGGGTAGAAAAGGGAATATGTGTAGTTGCAACCCTGGGAGGCCCCGGAGCTGGAGGGCCACATGAGATGGAAATGTACCTGAGAAGCATGGAACTGTAACATTGAAATATGTAAAAACTCTGTGATGTATGTACACTACTTGTCCTGAGTCACTGTTTAGTAAAAAGATTTAATAAAAAAAGGATGCAAAAGAATCATTAAAAAAACAGAAATTCACAGGAAAAGGCCCAATTAAAGGGAAGTTATGGTTAAGATTAGTTATAAAACTCTAATGTATATATTTTTTTTAAACTCTGAAATTCACTTAAAATCACAATTAAAGCACATATATGGGACAAGTTAAAACCTAAAAACCACTGAAATACCCCAATTATGGTTAGCTTCACAAGTCATAGCTACCACAATAGCCATTAAAACTCACACAAACAATGCAATGCTTATGACCTCACAAAATGTATACCAATAAGTAACAACACCTCAAATCAAAACGTTATTATGTTACAAAACATACTCAAAAATAAAGCATATCATTGTCTTCTTCTTGATGGTGTTATTGCTAGTGTAATAAGTAATCTGATCTGTACCATTTATATTATAGCCTTATAGCCCGCCGTAGTGGGCTATACTGGCTATTAAAGGCCCGCTCCAGCGTTAAATGCCCGAGCCGAAGGCGAGGGCCTTTAACAAGGGAGCGGGACTTTAATAGCCGGTATAGCCCAGCTACGAAGGGCTATAAGGCTATTAGAACATTCTGCCACTAGAGGGCAGAATGTTCTAGCAAATAAAACAAAGGCCTCTCGGAGCCCGGGGGGGTTTAAATCCCCTCGAGCTCCGAGAGGCCTTTGTTCACAGCAATAGCTGCGAACAAAAGCAACATTGGAATGTTGTGCTGCGGGCCTTTACCGGCCCGTAGAAGCTCGGAGCACTCCATTGTATTCAATGGAGTGTTCCACATTCCAATGTTCTAAAATTTATTACAGGACTGGTCACATCAATAAGCATTGCATTTGGTGTGAGAGTTATGGTTTACCTGGGTGTTGCCTGAGTTATGGTTTGTGGGGCTAACCATAATTCACAAATTTAATTTATAACATAACTCTACTCTAACTGTGGTTTTGTAAGTGGAAATATTTGTTTTTGCGGGTACCTAAAGGCACATAATATTGGAATTGGACCGGTTAACACCTGTTAACATCCGACAGCTTGTAGACATTCGGGCCATTAGCAACCTTTTGCCTGCTCTCACCCATCACAGGCAAATAAACACCCCGCCCTTCCTTTCTCTGTCTGCTTCATGTCTCAGCCTCTGATCCTGGAAAGCAGACAATCTAGTGTCAGTCAGTGATAGCTGGAACCGAGTTCATAGGGGGGAACATGCTGCAATTAAGGGTCTGCACATTCTCTGCATGACTGTGCACACCCTCAATTGCAGTGATTAAACCCTGCTGCATCCAATGAGAGAGCAGCAGGTTTTGGTTAGTGTAAGGCTTTAGAAGCATTTGAGGTGAAGTAGTGGCAAGAGATAAATGAAAAGGCAGCCATAACCACTTGCGTAAATAGTGATGATACAAGTTCCTCATATGTCACTATTGTCTGACTCCAAAGATGAACGCAAAGATTCTGAAAAAATTGTGGAGGATGATGATGTTGAGGATAAGTATTGAGCTCGAACATTGAGGAACAACATCAGCTACAGCAAAGGGAGCAGAATGGTAGTAGCAGATTCATGGAATGCAATTATTTATTCAGTTGGTAGGTACATGAAGCCTTAAAAACCACATGCTTACTGACAGTGCTCTGACAGCCACAAGCTCCACCAGCACAATTATGTATATACATATCACTCCTATTCTAACAACTGGTATAAGGCTTGGCCATAATGAATGTAGTGGCAATGTTGAGTCAAAGGATTCAAGAAGAGGAGACAAACGACCAAGTTCAGTCCCCATTCTGGTCATGGTGGTTTGCACCCACCTATTTATCCATTTGCATAGCTGCAACTGTACTGATACTTTGGATCAGTAACACTGGCTGTAGCCCATTACAGGCTAAATACCTGGGGCTGTATTATTGAAAGAGCCCCTGGGCTGCAAAAGGCATATTCACCCTCTTTTTACATCCCCGGGGCACTTTAGTATTGCAGAAGGGGCCCCAGATGCTTGCATGGCTCTTTCTGTAATACAGATCCCACCAGTGCACACGCAGAGCTGGCACAATCCTAAGGGGCATTCACTCTTTTGCAAGGGGGCGTGGACCATGTTAAAGAGGAAACGTTCATTTCTTGTACATAGGTCTGAAAAAATGTGCATAATGCCAAGGTGACATACCCCAGTCTTTCACCACACATTTACCACCACACGCAGGACAAGGAAAATTTATGGTACATTACAGGAGTTTTCTTTAGGTTTCAGATGTCAAAAATATTTGTTTCAGGGATAATGAGCTGCTGTTCAATCTGCAACAATTTCACGCCATCCTAGTTGGCCCCAGAATTGCATTTGAAGGGAAAGATGTCTGTGATCAGGAAGAGTTTATTCTTTGATCAATGGTGGTGAAGACCCCTTGACGTTTTATCCACCCACCTCACTACCATGATACTAAAGTGAAACTTCATCAGAAAAATTTCACCATAACCATTTCATGACATGTTTGTATGCGGTGGGTTGCTATTGGATTTATTGGTTTCCGGCAGAGCCTGATGACAACCTCCCTATTCACCAGCATGTGGTTCTGCTAGTACACAGTGAAATATTAGAAGCAGAACTTAACAGTGGAGGGAAAGGGGAATAGTGCAACACTCTCGTTTTAGATCTTTCTGAATGGATTTTTCACAAACTGGTGTTCTCAGGTACTTTAGGCACACACTAAAATGCAAATGAAGCACAGATATCACAGGATATGCATGTCTGCTTTGAAAGCCACAATGCATGAGGAATCAGATGTAACAGATTATAGCAGCCCACACCTCTAGCAACCTTGCGATTAAAATGGATAAAGAGAAGAAGGCAAATTGAAACCAAGCCAAAACACAATCATTATTTATGGCCTTAGAGTAGGCAATAGTCGGGAAACAAAAAAGGTGATGGACAACATTTCAGCAAATAAAGGAAGTCAGCAAGTGAAAAATGCAGCGTTGAAGGTTCCCAGGCACCTTCTTTGAGATGTGTTTCTCCTAAACATTAACACTTCCAACATTTCCCTGAACGTTCCACCCCATGACCTCTACTTAGTTTTGGAGTCTTGGTGCCCCAGTCACCCCAGGCCTGTCCACCATAATCCTGCAGGAAAGCACCTCACTGCTGCATCCCAGGACCAAACTAAGATCTAGAACCCCTTGCTTATTCCTGGCAGTGTCATATGAAAACTAATCTACTTCTTCTCAGAATTGTCTTCTAACATCTCCTACTTCCTTTTTCCTTAGTAACCAATTAATGCCTTGATATTGCTCCCTCTCCCTCTTTCCTGCATAGTTTTCTAGCACTTGCAACATCGCTCTTATGTCATGGATCTTCTTCTGTACCCTATTCTCCTGTTATATGATTGCATCAGGACAGAATGTGGCGTAACTGCCAGAGCTGCCAACTTTGGAACTGGGGTATCAGGCTCGAGTGTCAACGTCGGCTCAACATCCTGTGAATCTGGGATAATCACTTATTGTCCCAGTGTCCACATAAAATGAATGTGCCCTTGTGTAATGCAACTGGTGCTCATGTAAAGTGCTTCAATACCTTCAGGTAAAGTTTGCGCTATGTAAAATTACATAAAAAATGCACAATCATCTTGGACCACCCTCAATACTGCTTCTATTACCACTATGAATCATCTCACTCCCTCCCTTTTCCAAAGGGCAAAACACTACTGCTGCTAGGCGAACAATGGAAATTGTTGGTTGTTGTTAGAGCAGCAATTGATTCAGAAGAGGAAATTTTAAAAGTATAGAGAAATATTTGTTCACTTTCATCATCTGAAGAAACTGGAGAACATCTTCCACATTACTTCCTCCATGAGCACAGCCAGGCTTGCCGCTGCTCCTACTAAAGCCAACTTTTTTCACATGCTGCAAATAATGTTCCATAAATGGACCCTGCCATCACATAGACTCTCCAATGAAGGCTGTACTTCAATATTCTCCTTCATCAATGCATACACATACAGTGGTCACCTCCAGGTGCTTGCTTATATACCTTTTTCAAATAATAGTACCCTACCTGCCATAGTAAAATGCGAACTTTCAACTAGAATTAAGGCTATTAACTGAGATCACAGTAACGATATTGCTTTCACATCAATTGTAAGTTGTTCTTAGAGTGCCTGATGTAGAAACCTATTTTATTAAGGTTTCAGCCATGTGCTGTAACATGCAGATGTACCCTAGGCATTTTAACAAACAACAAAAAAAATCTTTATTTGGATTACTTTTTTTAATCGATAAAAGTAGTTTAAACATAATACAGATTGCATTGCTTCGAATATAAAATGCACTAAACGAATTTTTTAAAACCCATTTTCCAAAAAGGACTAAATGGTTTACTTATTGCTGGATAAATTCAGATCATATAGAATCATATAATTTACTTATCTATAGGAATTTGGTACAAATAAAAGGATATCCTAAAATGTTATTGAGTTGTAAATATGCAAATAGCAAATTCTACATCAGTGCAGTTTACTTTCAACTTTTAAAATTCATATCATGTACCCGTCCTACAATGAATGCGAAATTGCTATACAGAAAACGTTTAAAAGCCTAGGTCTATTGCTACATCACTAATCTCTTTCATAGACCATGCTATCAAACAGTACAAGTAACCTCCTTTTAATGATGGCATATCTAATGAAAGCAGAGACAGCGTGGCAAATAATGTCTGTCTCAAGTTCACATAAAAAGTTAAAAGCTTCCTGATGTAATAAAAATCTCTCTGGGACAAACAAGGGAATTAAAAAGCACTTTCTAATGTCACTATAAAATTTGCAAAACAGAATAAAGTGCATTGTGGATTGTGTAGCTTTCCCATCACACGGACACTTTGGTAATTTCTTGGTCCACGCCTCTCTCTCCGGGATTGCAATGAGATGGTGAAGAATGCCCAGCCACAGTCTTGTGAGGTAGAATCTCTTCTGTACATCTGTTACCATTACCAAGTAACCTTGCAAGCCTTGATCTACGGGCCCTTCCAGGTTTCTGAATATTGTTAGTTTTTCCATTTCTTTATTTTCTCTCTTTAGGTCTTGTTTATTGGCAAAGATCAGCTTCTTGAGTTCTTTTTTGCTGTACTGCAAGACACTAGCAGGCCATTCAACAAAAACATTTTTATCAATCTCCTTGACTAGCCTACCCACATGTGCCAACTGAGGAATCTTGTCATAGTATCTAAGAGCAAGGCAGTCATTGATTTCTTCCCTAGTGAATTTTGTTCCTGCTTTACTCCAGATATTACACCACCCAATTATAGCACTCTGGACAATTATATCTTCAAGATAAATTGTATATAGTTCTCTATAAGTAGTATAGATTGGTACTGTATGGGGAACAGTCAAGAGTCTACACAAAAAGGAGTTTTCCTGTAGTTGCAGGATTGAGTGCCCCGAAATGCCCCAATGAGTTGCCCCATTGGTGTCCTTGGGAATGCATTTACTTCTATACAGCTGCAACATCTCATGTATTGGTTTGTTTCCTATTTTTGTAGCAAATCTAAACGGAGCCTCAAATGTTCTTTTACATTTAGAGTACGCCCAAGTAGGAAAAGTTATGAACTTCTTCCAATTTGTGGCCCCTCACATAGTGGGCTTTTTTCTTCACTTTTCCCCTTCCACACACCATAATAAAGGTTTTTGTCAGATTTAATTTTAAATCTTTCTGCTCCATATATGTGGCAAATCTATTGATCAGCTGTTGTAGACCATTTTCAGTTCTGGATATCAGAACCGCATCGCCAGCATATAGGAGCATGGAAGTGGGTCGAGAACCTACTCTGTGCGCATCAGCATCTATCGCTTGCAGCTGCCTGTAAACCCCATTTAGATTGAGAAAAAATAGGAAGGGTTCTAAGACACAACCTTGTCTTATACCTCTGGCGACCCTAAAGCTTGGGGTACATTTTCCCTCTTTACCATATCTCACTCTGGCAGTCAATGAGGTATACATCTGGGACAGGAATGATACAATGTCTTCTGGGGTGCCCATTTCAATGATGGTCTTCCACAATTTACTGTGATTGACCAAATCAAAAGCGTTGCCTGGATCAGCAAAGCAGAGATAGATATGTCCCTGCCTGGCTACTGTGTATTTGGAAATTAAAAGATGGAGGTTGGTGCACTACTCTAATGTGCCAATATCCTTCCTAAAACCATATTGGGAGCCTGTTAGCACATGGTTTTCTGCTACCCAGGTATCTTATCTATCCAAAATGATTCACCCCATTATTTTCGCTGATTAATCTGAAAGCGATATTGGGCGATAGCACTTGGCACTCCCCGTCCCCTCTTTTGAATATAAGTACTATTATTGAGTCTGTCCAAGTAGATGGGATAGACCCTTGAGCCACTGCATTAAATTCCTGCATCAGAATTGCTGCACACAAAGCTATGTAATATTTAAATGCATCCACTGGAACCTCATCAGGGCTAGGAGCTTTATTGGAGGAGGACTTTTCGATAGCAATTACCACCTCTTCTAGGCTGACTGCCGGTAGGGGGGATGGCGTCAACGCAACATTGTCACCTTCAGGGGAGACAGGTTGTTCAATCTGTGGATTAAATATACCTTCGAAGCGGCTTGTCCAGTCCGATGGGGAGACTAGGGCCTCTACTCTTGCGTCCAAACTATCTTTAAGGAACTGAGAATTGATTATTTTCCAAAATAATATGCTATCTTTGGTTCCCACTGCCTGTTCCAGGCTAGTCCATGTCTGTTCTTGCAATTCTTTTCTCCTCCGGCTTATTGCCTGTTTATAGTTGAGTCCAAGGGCCACATGCATCAAGCATTTTTGCCCTCGCAAACGGGCCGATTCGCAGAATTGGCCCGTTTGCAAGGGCAAAAAGGCCTTTTCTGATGCATCAAAGGCTTTCCATTCGCAAATTAGGTAATGGCAATTTTTTGCGATTACCTAAATTGCGAATGCATTTAGGGAATCGCAATTTGCGATTCCCTAAATGCGATGCATCAAGCCTTTCCTAAATGCAAACTGTGCATTTAGGAAACGCTAATTACCATCAACTTCAAGTTGATGGTAATTTGTGCATTCTTTGAAAAATGTACAAAAGTGCATTTTTCAAAGTGACATGTGGCGCACACACACCTTTAGGGCATCCTTGGAATTGCATTCGCAATTTGCGATTACCAATTTGGTAATCGCAATTTGCGAATGCATTCCCATTCATTTAGGCCCATAAGAATAAATGGAGTGACATTACCTAATAGCAATTCGCAATTTGCGAATCGCTATTAGGTAATGTTTAGGAATCGCTAAATTTAATGCGATTCCTACATGCATAAGGAATTAAGATTCCTAAATAGCGATTCCTTAAAAATCGCTATTTAGGAATCGTAATTCCTTATGTTGGTGCATGTGCCCCCAAGTGATTTAACTTCCTTCTTATCCCTCTGTATTCGCTGTCGGGCCTTTTATAGTTTTCGATTTAATTGTGTGTAGTGGTGATCAAACCAGCCCAAATTCTCTTGCTTTGTCCTTTTGTTAATCTTTTTTCAATTGTCTGCAATAGCAGAAGTAATCTAACTAAAAGCTAGCACAATTTTATCTGGGAAGGCCTCTGGTTCTGTACAAACTAAAAAGTCCTCCTTGTTGCCTTTTGCCACTTTTTCAAGGAGGGCTGTTTCATTAAGCCCCATCCACTTTAGGCTAATCCCATGTTTCCTTGCAATATCAATATGAGTAGCCATCTGGGGTGCTTCGCGGAACATGGTTTGTAAAATACAGGTTAGTGTGAGTGGAAAATGATCACTACAACTAGTAGGTTCTACCAGTGGCGTAACAAAGGCCCCCACAGCCCCCGCAGTGCGGGGGGGCGACCTCCAGGGGACCCCGTCAGGACAGTACCCTGGCCTGAGAGCTCCAGAGTGAATTCGGAGGGGGCCCTCAATGTACTTTGCAGGGGGGCCCCCTCAACTTTCCTTTCGCCACTGGCTTCCACGAGTGAGCTAAAAAGATTTACACCATTCATTTAAAGCATTATATGGTCAATATATGAACTGCGCCTATTCCCTTGGAAAGTTGCCAGAGGGGCTTTGCCTCTAACATCACTTTATGTCAACAGTTCCAGATTATACTTATATAGTAATTCATTTATCTAGGCATTTTATCTTACTGGGCAAGGGTTTGTGTACATTTCTGAATCAATGAAAGTGATTACCAAAAAGTCAATATTTAAAGTCTATGGTGCACATATTATGATTAAAATGCATGGGGAGCCACAAAACTATCACTCATATTATTTTAGTCTCTACAAAAGAGAAATTCACTTTTTATTTATTTTTTTTAAATGAAAAGATTTCTCATTTGTCCATTTTCGGTTGATGTTTTAGATATCATTTATTTCTGATCTCTTTACATTCAGTAAGGCAGACATGTTTATCTCTTTATTCCTATATAGACTGACTTACTGTAACAGAATGATTGGTAGTTGATAAGACAATTATTCTTTGTTGCGTTTTAAGTCTGTCAAAGAGCTGAAAAGGCACCTCAAAACTATTTACACTTTCGGTCACGATTTTAATGTTTTTCCCCTTCTTTTAATGCTCAACCCTTTCCCAATCTAATAGGCAAATATAATTACAGTGTAGCATTGCCCAATAGTGTAATTAACTGTGTCATGATCACAACCTTTGGTTTGTACTACATACCAGTTGTCAATCCTTTTACCAGTGCACCAGCACAAAAGAGGGTAGCATTTGTCAATTGATTTTCCTCATCAGTAAGGCAATACTCTCCTTTTTGGGATTATGGATGGAATGCAGCAATATGTTGTGCCAGCAATTGCAGTTACAAACCATTGATCAGTTACTAACTCTTAGGTGGTAATTGATTCGCAAAGAGGAAGCTGCCTGTTCTGGTGGACCTTGCGTGGAGTAGACAATGGTCTAGGGGTTCACCGCTAGCTCCTCCCAAAGTATTTCATATGGAATTTTTTTTTATCAAAGCAACAGTCTTTTAATGGAGAAATGCAAAAACAACAAAGTGATGGGTGGAATGCTTGAATTAATCTCAGCCACTGGCAATCACTCGTCGCATCCCTATCTATTGTTTTTCACCCACCATGCCACCTAAGTTTGGACCCACTCATATTCAAATCAGTCTTGACCCTGCTCCTCATGGAAACAGTCCAAGCCGAACTGCCAGGCCAGGTCCTCCCTAAACCAGAACACAAACAACCTAGTATTAGTTTCAACCAAGCTAGGGCTTTTCAACCAGGTATAGCTTGGTTCCATCACTTTTTGTACACTTTAGTGTGTCGCCATCAGTGGCATGGGTATGCCCAGACATGTGTCACTGCAACAGAGCTGTACTCGGCTGATGAGCCCATAACGAGGGTGAAACCAGTCCTGGGTTGCTTGAGTGCAAGTTCAGGGAGGACCTGGCTTGGCAGTTCGGGCTGAACTGTTCCGATTGAAGCAGGGTCAAGACCGATTTGCATACAGCTGGATCCAAAATGAGGTGACATGGTGTGCAAAATAATGATGGATTGGGATGCTACCCGAGTAATTACCAGTGGTTGAGATTAATTCAAGCATTCCATCTATCACTTTTTGTATACTTTAGTGAGTCGCCCTAAGTGAGACAAGTATGCCCAAGAATGGGTCCCTTGCACACTGTGTTACTGGAATCAAGCTGTATCCAGCTGATGAGCCAATGACGTAGGTCCTGTGCACACTGTGCCACTGGAACCAAGCTGTACTTGGTTTATGAGCCCATAACGAGGGCGAAACTAGTTCTGGGTTGCTTGTGTTCTGGTTCAGGGAGGACCTGGCTTCGCAGTAAGAGCTGGACAGTTCTGATTCCAGCAGGGTCAAGACTGATTTGCATATAGCTGGGCCCAGACTGAGGTGACATGGTGTGCAAAATAACAATGGATTGGGATGCAGCCCTGAGTAATTTCCAGTGGCTGAGATTAATTCAAGCATTCCATCCATCACTTTTTTGTATATTTTTAAAGACAAAAGCTGCTTTAAAAAAAAAAAAATCCTATTTGAAAATGTAAATGCAGAGATGCATATCTGCTGTTCCTTCCCATCCCTGAATTTTTAGCCTATCATATGGGGTAACACATTGCAACTTGCCTACTAAATATTCATTCAGCAGGTTATTTTGCTTCCCTTAGGAATGGACAATTTGCAATACGACCTATTGGCACATAGGTTGCATCGCACATTGCATTCCCATTTGCTTTCTAGTTGCAAATTGCACATCTTTGGTTTGCAAACTGGAAATTATATCAGGTACTTGGAGCTTGATGTTCAAACCATTCAGGGTTGTATGAAGAGATATTTTCTAAATGAGTTTGCCAAGCTCTTCTGGAGGTATTGTTGCTTGCTAAAGAGCCAGTATGGAATATCAAAGAATAAGTATAATTTAAATGTTTAGGTTTCATTTTGTAAATAAAAAGAAATTCTGACATTTGGAACAATGAAAGTATTTTACTCTGTTTTTGTTAGAAAAAGGGTAAATCGGTCCATATTATGTCCAGTATGGGAAAAATAACATCTTCGCAGTAGAGCATGTCTTCCCCCCGCCATTACATAGAGCTGTTGTTAGGACAAGCCTATATTCTACCAGATGTACATATCTGCGTTGAATTATGGATCACATTAGCATATTTGCTGCACTGCATTTGGAACAATGTATTTCTAGCTTCTGTGCCTTTTCCTATCTGCAGTATGGTAGAGGTTGAGTAGAATGTATGTACATTCAAAGGTTGATTTGAGGGCAGCCCCTATGCACTGGTTTTATGTTCTGTCACAAAGTGCTGGCCACTTTTACAATATATTTTTGTCCTAACCCATATTTTGTCTTGCATTCGCTTTTAGGTGTTTAAAATACCAGAGAGTGAGGGCCATCGTGCTGAGCGTTTATCAGTCATTACATCCAGTATTCGAAGTGGGGGGGCTGGGGGCAAACAAATGCCCATACTTTTTTAATTTTAACAAAACAGTTTTCCTACTTTTTCTGAGAAGACAACTGTCTCGGGACGGCCGAGAGATGAAATGCTTCAGCTGAAATATATGGCAGACAAGCCTTCTTACCAGGGTGCTTGCTTCCCGGAAAGAAATGTAAATGTACGCAATTGGCCAATCTGTAAATGTAAAGGGTGCTTGGAAGCCGGAATAAATTGTAAGGGAGCTACCAGCTAAGCTGTGAACTGTGTGCTTTTAAAAGACAGATATAAAAAAAACGCACTACGTGCAGTCTGGGTATTACTAAAATCCCTATTTTGGAAGCACTTTTTTTTTATCTTAAACCTTTTTGCACATTTTTTTTAGCAGCCTACCTTACACTGTGTATAATGCAAGTTTAAAATAATGATTTACATGTTCACAGTCCTTTCTGTCACAGCCTGGGACCTAGTAGCCCTAAACATTCATAAGTCACTATTGTCCACTCCACCAACCAGGATTCAATTCTGTGGCTCTCTGGTGCAGTGAATTAACTAATAGAGGTTTCATAATGTAGAATGGTACATTTCCCAACTTACTTGCATTTAAATTTCATTTAAGCTGTGCGTTATTTTATATGTAGTTACCTGGAGGAGAAAGACAGAAAAGTTACAGAATATTTGATTTTTTAGCCATGCTTTTGACCACGCTCCCACGCTCAATCACCGCATCCTCATTGCTTGCAGGATCACAGTTCCCATACTGTTGTTAATGCACTTCGACCACTGATTACATCCACCCTGTAAATCACAAATAATCTTCAAAACTTTACATTTGTTTGTGTTGGCAAAGTTGTTAACTGCAAACAGTGGCATAGCTAGGAGGGGGCGGGGGTGGTACGCCAAGAGTGGCACTGTTTTTGGGGGCACCAGAGGTGAACAAGTCATGTCTGTTGACCACCATCATCCCCCCGCGAACAAGTTGTCCGTCAGACACCCTCCCCTCGGAACAAGTCGTCCTTCGGCCACCCCCCACCCGCTGTTACCTGCACGGGGCAGCAAACTTAGGGTCTGCCCCAAGTGGCAGTAGGTCTAGCTAGCCACTGACTGCAAATGCAGTATTGTAGGTTGAGGGGATTGCCGTATCACATATCCGCCATGTCACGTGGGTGGCTGCCATGGTTTCTACTGGCAGAGAGCATACCCAGGGCTCTGTACCGAGGTCTAAGCCACCTCAAAAGAGCTCTTTATACCGATGCCGTTTCCCTCCATCTGCCTGTTAGTGTCGCTGTAGATGTTAGTTCTGTCTGTCCACGTATGCACTAACCCTGGGCGTAGTTCGCGTAGTAGCGCTATGCGTAGCTACGCGAAGTGCACTTCGCACTACGCGAACTGCGTAGTGCGGTAGGAAATGCTGTTCGCAATGATTGCACAGTGCCGGATGCTTGTCCGCACTGTGCAATCATTGCAAACGGCATCTTGCACAGTGCAAGCGGTCGTTTTCTGCCGCTCGAGTAGATTTGTACTCGAGCTGCAGTTTTCTCAACGCGGACTGGTAGTTTCTCATCGCGAGCGGTCGCGAGCATACGCGACCACTCCCCGCGTTGAGAATCTCGCCAGGAGGTTTCTTTTCGACGTTCGCGATCGGCAACTTGATGTTGCTGATCGCGAACGAGGAAAAAGTCTCGCCGGGATGTCATTTTGCTCGCTCGCAGTCACCAACTTGACGATGAGGACCGCGAGCAAGCAAAAAATGCCCGCTACGCTACGCGTTTTTGCACTGTGCTACGTGCAATTCGCGTAGCGCGTAGTTGCGCAAACTACGCGAGCATAGCGTAGTTTTCCGCCCAGGCCTAGTATGCACTCTTAAAACCAGAAATACCTAAGACGAGATTTCATCCTAAACTCTTTATTTTATTCGAAAAGCTTTTTACAGGCATTGGTGTAATACAAAACCAAGGAGGGTTTTCCGGTTCACGCTGTTCTGTCTCCTCCTGTCTGCCTTCGCTCTCCTTTGTTGCTTCAGGTACCAGCACCTGGAACACTTAGGACGATAAATGGAGTGAGCGCTGATTGGGTCTTTTGCGGGAGGGTGTTCGGTTGTTATATGGACCCATTACCACCACTCGAGTTCTCTTAACCCTCCTGGTATCGGAGTAATAGACATGGCAGCTTCAGAATTATCAGGCCTCGCTTTTATGGATTTTTGAGAAGGAGTAATGTACTGAGCCGCGAGATCCAGCGGCCTGCGAGAGAATCCATCGTTTTGTTTAATGAAAGGATAAAAGGCACCAGGGTCCAATTTATTATCGCGCTTTTCCCCCTGTAAGGCAAAATACAAAAGCATGTTTTCAAAAAAGAATCATTATGATGAAAGGGCCTTGCCAGCCGCGGCCGATCTCGGCCCCCCTCGCATTAGCATGAGTTAATACTAATGTCATGTAATGCAATGTGCTAATGTATTCCTTGCAGCTGGATGAGGGGTGGCTGGATGATGAAAGGAGCGAATATCTAGAGGAGTTAAACATGGAAATGCTGGAGGAACAACAGGACGAAGTGATGCCGTACACAGCCAATGAGGTGGCGCAGGTAAGGATAACAGAATTAGCACAAGAAGGATGCCCTTTTGTACTTCCTAATAACTGAGCTGCGCTGGAATCAAAGCCCTGTTAATGAGTTGTTTCTCTGCTGGGACCAGCGAAGCAACTCTTAAATGGACCCGAGGCAGTGCAAGTCGATCTGAGATGAGAGCATGTATTCTGTATGTTCGGGGACACACTTCAGATGTCACGGAGAGCCACCTTGTCAACCATGCCTTGCTCTAGTAGACTAGAGGTCCTGCAACCTATGGCAGTATAGGCACACTCGTGGGCTTAGGCATGCAGGCGTCAGGTACTGTTTTCACAAAATATGTTTTACACCAAGTGGTGGTATCAGGCTGTCTAGTAATTCTAAAACGAGGCAGGGGCTGGGTGAAGAGAGCGAGGGAGAAACCTGTAACCATAATTATAATCAGATAGAAAATCAGATGTCTTAGCCCTCCTTGCTGTAACTGATTAGCATATAGAATCAATGATAGGGGACATGGATGGGTCAGAAGGCACCTAGAGATTTAAATATTACGGTGATGAGGTATGCGATGCCATCGCCATCTTGTAAAATTACTCACTTTATTAGGTTTTGTGTAATGTTTATATGTAGCAAATTAAAAACAGCCCATTACCAATCCAATCACAGGTCCATTGTAAATTGTCTTATTCCCATAAAGCCGCCACCTCAGAATCCCACCGGTAATTATATCAGTAATGGGCATAGTTGTATGTTTAATAAGGCTCATTGCTTGAAAATGACTCTGTTTCCCTGAAAGTAATTTGTAACAAAAGCATAGTGGGAATTGTAATCCATCCTATACACACGAGTGGAATTACTGCCATGTGAAACCAGTGATAGATAATTTCATTTATTGACAGAGTTGCACACATTCTCATTCCACAATCTGATTAGATACAGGACGAGAAATGATGAAATATTGGCCCTGGGGTCAGTTCAGTGAGGTGGAATCCGCCCATCCAAACTTCTAGATAGGTGCATGACAATATCAAGGGGAGGCGTTTTTTTTCTCCTCACCATCCTGCTCCCTGTCATGACGTTCTTCCCAGATCTGTTCACGATCATGGCCGTCTCCTCTGCCCTCTCTCCCTCTCGTTTCTCCAAATCCCAAGCTGTCTTGCAGTGTACCCCTGGAATCGGTTATTCAAATGGTCTGTGCCTAGTCGATATGGTGAGGTGGTGTACTGTACACCTCTTCTTCGAATTGGCCCACTGTCACAACCCTATTATCTCTGTATGTCTTGGACAACCTTGCTTTAAAATGCTTATTTTCTTGTGCCGCACACTGAACATCACTATTGCCTCTAAGCACTAACAGGGCGGCATCCAGTACAAGGATGTGTGTCGAAGATACATTGACTGTCCCCGGCACTGGTCTGGGGAAAGAACAGCAGTTACATATACAGCGACAACAAGTATGTTGTACAAAGAAAATCTGACCGTCATTCTCATTGTTGTAACAATACATCAGCTATAGCAACAACTATCAGATCGTACAGGGGTGCATGGCCACTACTATCCTACCACTGGAGCATCCACGTGTGTGGTTTGGTGGGTGTTGAGCAGAGAGAAGGGGGGGGGGGTTGTGCCCATGCCAGTGGGGATGAGCCCACTTTATATATGGTATGTGTATCTTAATTCACTCATGAAAAACAGCTAGAGTGACAGAGCAACACAGAGAGAAAGAAAGAGCTGGCGAAAGCACAATTTAATAAACTTAATATTTCCTACATAAACATATGAAGAACCAGCTACTTTCTGCACCCAAATTCAACAATTACATATGATGTTTTTCTTTATCTCTCCATCTCTTTTTCTTCCTCCTCTCGTGCTCTTTTTTTCACTGGCACCTCGTTCTCTCTCTTCTCTCGCCAGACTTTCTTGGATACACGCTCCACTTCTTGTCTGAATTCAGACAGAAGTCGCTCAGTACCAATGAAGGGCATTCTAGTTGGAAAGACTCCAGTCACATGTAGAGACATGTCAAAAATTGCATGTCAACAAATTTGTGATGTGTCGGCTACATGAAAGTTGATTATTAACAATCCACCAGAAACAAGGCTGCCTCCAGAAAAGGCTCACTTTGCAAAGTGCTGTCTTTTCATCTGCCATCTGACGTAAGCCTACTTGGAATGCCTCTGTCAGTCCTGATCATCCAACAAGGTCCTTTGTTTAACACAACAAATTAGAACATTGCCCTTGACTTGGCATGCGAAAATTACCACGCAAACTGAATACTACATTATGGACATCGCACTTAGATTGCCACATGGGCCCTGGTACTGGGCCCAAATGAAATCTCGTATCGTAGCTGGAGCACATAGCCACTAGAGCCAATCTAATACACAGCTAAATCAGGGAGCAGGCCTAGACCATGGGGATCACATTTTGCCATACTCTTTTACTTGTAATTGTCCCCAGCATACCCCACATCTAATTCAAATACTTTTGCATTAGCCACTATAGCATCATAGTGCAATACTGAACCACTTGCTGCCTCAATTCAGAATCACCTGCAAGTCCTTCCATCAACAGGTAGATTCTCATGCATGGCAGACTATCCATTCCATTCCACCCCCACCCCATCCCCAAACTTCGACTTGTCCACTGCCCTAAGAGCTCCAGAAGCACACATGTGCAGCCTCAAACCTAAAACCCTCAATACCACAAAGTTACATACCTATGCCATGTAAAACTTTCAAGAATATCATTCCTCACTATCCTGGTGTGATACCGGAATATCGTTGTTCAGAATATTGTTTGACTTAAATATCATTTTCTAAATATTTTCTTCACAAATATTGCCCCATTGGAGTTAATAATACAAAATCAACATACAATGGGACACTATTTTTATAAACAATATTTAGGGTATTATAGTTATGTCAGAAGATATTTCTTTATGCGATATTCAAATATACATCCACTATCCCATCCTCTGACCACTTTACATCTGCCAATCAAAGGCTGGCATCAGCATGTGAGAACACTGCAGTGCCAATAGCACCAAAAACAATGGCACCTTCCCTCATCCCTGGAGCCATCCTTTAAAACATTTGTGCATACCACGCATTGGCCTGATTGTACAACCACTTCCTGGAGAGGAGTAACTCATCTTTATTTGAAATATCAGCATATGAAAGTTATTAAATAAAAACAGAAACTACTTACTGGCAATTCTGGCAGTGGAAGCTGGCAACTATGTCGGGCAAATGGGTGGGTCTATGCACGCGCAATTACATTAACTAAATTACCGACATGCATTACATTATTGTTTTAAAGTTAAAATGTTTAAATTTGGAACGGTAATGTAATGCATTTTTGCAATTTAGTGCACATTAGCACATAGTCATTAAATACATAAAAAAATGTAAAAAAAATGGTAACTTACCTTGCTCTGGTCCCGGTGTTCTCTCCTCCAGCGCAGGCCCCAGTCAACTCCTTTAACCAATACTGGGGCTGCTCTCATGCTGTTAACCAGCATCAGAGAAGCGCCAGGAGTGGATGGAGCAGGCTCTCACAGCACTCCCAAGGGCACTGGAGGCCTATGCTTGTTCTCAACCCAGCTGTGTCAGACAGCTGGGCTAGGGAGGTTTAACGTGCGCATGTCTGGCTGGCCGTCGCAAGACAGCCAGCCAAAGTATCATGCGCACTTTAAACTTAAATGCCCAGCCCACCACTCCTCCCTGCTGCTGCCACTCAGCAGCAATGGCCCAGCCCCGTCCTGGCACTCAGCTCGTGATAAAGGTTAGTGAAAAATAAAATAGTAATAAATTAACGTTTTTTATTTTTCATTTCTGGGGAATTCTCTAGTGGCATTTTAATTAGTGGGACGACGCTTCTCCACCCTAATGGAGGAGCCACTCCTGAATTCTGGTTTTCCAGGGAGCAAATTTAACAAAATTAAAATGAAAATACAACAATGTAGGGCCATCTGCTATGTAGAAGGGACTATGAGAAGCACCAACCTAAGTATTTAAAAGAAAAAAATCACCAAGAAATCTCTGAAAAAGACCTCAGAAATAATTAAGCTTTGTCCAATTTCTCACCCTTCACTTTGAGAAATAATTTACGCCTGACTGCATTATGTTCATTTAGTGTCCTCCTTGTGGAGGATATACAAGCCATTTCAAAATATCTCCTGCGTTTTGCATCTACTTGTAATATCTTGGAAAAAAACTAGCATCTCATTGAAATATCTTGAAAAAAATGACTTTTCAGTCAGGCCTTTGCATATTTATAAACTTTTATGTCCGCAGACCTTTTCTTTAGTTTTATCTGCCCTGTCGGTTCTGTGTTACATTAGGGTCCCACCTGATCAATTAGTTGTCGTTTTGTGACATATTTCAAATATTTATCAGCGCGAATTTTAAGAATTTAGTACCATAAAACTCAAGCTTCTGAAGAGTCCGAATATTTTCTTTCAGGCAGGAATTCCATTCCACCCCCAAATTAACACCTTGGAGAGACACATCTAAGCACTCTCACATCAAGTCATGAACGCAAGAATGTTCTTTTTTGTGAAAAGTTCTGCATTTAATTATTTCATTAAAACAGTCGTTGTTTGTTTCTCGCCTTCTATAGTGAAAATCACTGCGAGAATGTAGGCTCCGGTTCAGGATGCACAAGTGCCATAAATATAGCTATGCTTTAGGTGTAAACTACATTTAGTCAACAATATTTGTTTAGGGATTTCCAATATATGCTATATCAACCATGCAACTTGCACCTTGAAAAGCTTGTCCCTCTTTACTTTTAACGTTTGTTGTCTCTTGTTCCTTAGCCAAAGAAACCAGAGGAAGAAGATGGCACAACAGACACTGCCACACCTTCACCCAACAACCATGAGAAGGACAGTGGAGTGGGACCTACAGACGAGAGTTTGCGCAATGAGGAAAGCTCGGAACCGGAGAACGCGCCTGAGGAGCCCAACAGCACATGCTTGCAGGACAAGAAAGATCTGGGGAAGAGCCAAGACACCTTAGGAAGCACTGAAGTCCAGTTCAATGAAAGTTTTGTTTCTGGAGAGTTGATTGACTCTGATGTCGCAGGAAACCAGGATGACGATTGCGAAAGGTTTCGTCAGCTCTTAGAGCTCAAATGCAAAATCAGAAACCGTGGAGAGTATGACCTGTATTACTCAAGAAGTACAATCGAATGTAGTAGAGGTGAGAAAGAAGGTGTTGCACACGAGCTCCAGGCACTTAACGAGGAACTTAGAAATATTGAACTGGAGTGCCAAAGTATTATGCATGCTCATAGACTTCAAAAAATTAGCCATCAATATAGCAATATCTGGTCAGTTCATGAAGATGAATGCAACGCTAGTGGGGACCCGCAGACACATACAGTGGATGACATTGTGGAACATCCAGGGAAATCGGACAAAGATAGTTCTAGTGCTTACAACACAGCAGAAAGCTGCCGCAGTACACCACTAACCATCGAGCGGTCTCCAGACAGCACTTTGCAGAGAATGATCAGCATTACCAACAGGAAAAATCTGAGAAGCACAATAGTGTCCAATCAGTTGTCTTCTGGGCACTGTAGCATTGAGAGCACACCAAGCAAAACCAAAACCAAAATCACAGAGCAGAGCATTGCTGTACAAAGGAGTGATAATGTTTTTGAATGCAGAAAAAGAACCGAACATGAGACACTAAATGCAGAGCATATTCCCTACCTGTCTCCTTACCACAGTTCAGCATATAGGCATGGAAATATACCCATACATGCAAGACAGTATCAAAGTTATATGCACCTAATCCAACAGAAGTCTGCAGTGGAGTACGCTCAAAGTCAGCTTAGCCTCGTAAGTGTGTGCAAAGACCCCCAGAAGCTAACAGAGCCCAGGATGGAATGGAAAGTGAAAATGAGGAGCGACGGGACACGCTACATTACAAAAAGACCAGTAAGAGACAAGTTGCTTAAAGAGCGCGCTCTAAAGATCAAGGAGGAGCGAAGTGGAATGACAACTGATGATGACACAATGAGTGAACTGAAGATGGGCCGCTACTGGAGTAAAGAAGAAAGAAAGCAACACTTGTTGCGAGCCAAGGAGCAGAGGAGGCGGCGAGAGTTTATGATGCGCAGCAGGTTAGAGTGTCTTAAGGAAAGCCCACAGAGTGGCAGTGAAGGCAAAAAGGAAATTAACATTATTGAACTCAGTCACAAAAAAATGATGAAAAAGAGGAACAAGAAAATTCTGGACAACTGGATGACAATCCAAGAACTCATGACACATGGTGCCAAGTCTCCAGAGGGTACAAAAGTACACAATGCCTTTTTGTCAGTCACTACTGTATGAATATGGCTTTTAATATAGTAAACTACCGGTTTGGGTAGACTACGATTGCCTCGTTCAATGTGGCATTTTTATATTTTTTGTGAATCTTTACAGTTTTACTTTTTGTAAGCAAAATTACTTGATAATTTTCCATTCTGTTTTTCATACAATGGTAACTTCTTTATCTAACAATTTTATTTACCCTGCAATATGTCCATATCGGAGCAATTTCTACAAAATGTAAAAAAAAAAAAAGAGAAGAGTTAATTTACTGGCCTAATGTATCTATTGTAATTAAGCTCTGGATTTATTTCTCTACTTTCCTTTTTTCTACTTGATTATCAATAATGGACACTTTTTTATATGCTTGCTTATGGGCATACCCAGCAATTAATCATCCGTGTCTTATATTGCACTGTCAATAAATCATGTACCGTATATCATCATATGGCTTAAAAGTTTTTTAATGACGTTGTACATTTAACCTGTAAATTACAATTGTATTTGTCCAAGTAAAGCGTAAGTGGGCAATGATGCCCTGCTGTGTAGTGGCAGTTGTCATGTAGCTAGGCAATGTATGGTAATTGTGAAGATGGATGAGAAATAAATTATTGCTTACCTTTACAACTATCTACAGTTTTATTTCATCAAGATTTAAAATTATATCGGTACCTATGAGCTATGCTTTTTACAAATTACACTAAGCTTATCATGGCAAAAATACTATAGACACATGCATAGTTAACTTTCAGAAGTAATTAAAACAATCATTCAAATAGATGTTGTGAGAAAGGGGTTTATTATTTTGAGTGACAGGGTGTCCACCACACTAATAAAATTACTATCATGTTAGGTTCAGTCAAAGGTTTCAGTAACTTAAACCTGAGCTCAAAACCTGGTAACTGTGGCATACAGAAGACAGGCTTACCTGAGAGAAAATGTGTGAAGTATTTAGAAATACCAAAATAGTTAAAAAGTCGAAAACATAACACAATAAAAATCACACTCCAATTTCTAAAAAGAGTTAACATTTTAGTCATTCAAATCACACCAAAATGATATAAATCCAGTAAGGGCAATCTGAGATATGAATTGTTGAAGAGTTAAGTGGAAAAAGCCCCAAGAATAGCAAAGCCCTAACTGTAGTCAATGCTCGTGGTAAACCGGAATCCAGGCCCGATTTGAGGCTGACTGCGATGGAGCACAGGTCAGTTACACCAAATAGATTGGCCCTACAAAGGCCTGAAAGTTTGAAAAAGTTTCTATTCTAATTCCCAATCTGAAAAGGGACTTTGTCATTTTTCTGAGAAAAAACACTTCTGCACATGGAACTAACCTGACATTCAATCCAGCGCTGTGGACTGATGGTCTGCTACTTTTCACGGTCGCCCCCCTTGACTCTCTGGAGCAAAAGTTTTGAAAAGTTCCCAAACTTGTTTTGGTGCTCCAACAACCACAGGGATACACTTCCAAGGCCCCCAGGATCTCAGTAGGAGCAATTAGAGACTCTCAGGGTGTCAAGCAGAAGGCAACAGCGAAGCCCAGTCCAGGTGCCAGTTGCAAATGATCAGTTGGGATTCCTCTTAAGATGGCCCTCTTAAGCTTTTTTATGTTTCTGGAGCCACCAAGGGGATCAGCCTTTTGATTCTTGGAGATCTTTGTGTCCTTGGTTTTCAGGTGGAAGGAGGTTCAGCCTCCTCAGTTCCTTCTTGCAAGTCAAAGGGGCCACACACAGCAGATTCAGCCCACATGGTATCCTTCCAACAGTATTCTGAGAAAGACTGAGTGAGAGTCCAGCTTTGTAGGGTTAACCAGGCTGTAGGTGGGGGATGTCCTAAGAAAATCCTAGTTCCTCTCTGACATTTGCAGTCAAGGTTCCCAGGCCCTGACCTACTCACTTTTCCAATATTTTCTGTTTGCTGTACTACAAACAGGCCCAATATGCAATGTGTCAGAGCATATCCAAGATGGTGACTGTATTCGACCACACCAAACTTGGGCTCTGAGGCTGGGGGTGTGAGTGAGGCGTGTACTATGGTAATCCTAGTGTCCTCCAACTTCTAACACTTAAATCTAGTTTGCAGCAGGGGCTGTTACCACAACACACCCGGAGACAGAAGTCTTGTAGGACAAAAGCAGGGTCCTTCAGCAATCAGGCAGGGAACACACAAGAAATATCCTTGAATCCTGTTCTCTCCCTCTTAATGTGTACCGTAGTGTTAAATGTAGCTCAACAGACATGTCTGATAGGATTTGATATTGTGGTGTTGACAGAATGCCCACAGCCCCCACCCTGCATATTCAGAACTTATTCAAGCCGAGTACAGGTTGGGTGAAGCTGGAGAGCTAATGCAAATAAGCCTCCAGGAACTTCAGCCAGGGATAAAGAAACTTTCTAAAAGTTATTTTTCCCTAATATGTATTAACAGTCCAGCTTTACAATTGAATTTAATGTTTAATAACAAATAAAAATAGTTTAATTATTTTACTAGCTGGTCCATGCCCAACATACTGTTATTAGTTCTTTTTTAATTCCTAATAATTTTTACATAGGCCTGTTAGGCCTTCCACAGCGGAAACATCTTTTAGGACCTTGCCACTGTAGGGACATGTTAACATTAATATTCTACATGTCCTACTTTTGCATACCATGCACCCTACCTTGTGTCCTACAAGGACTACATAGGGGTGACTTCCTAATATTTGAAAGAGGTTTTTACCTGTCAAGGAGGTAATTTTATCAGGTCACACCTCGTCAGTCTACAATGGTAGGTCTGAAACCATATTTTTCTTTTCGCACTTGTGGATGGCACAATAAGGGCAGCAATCCACAGGTGATATTTTACTTTCCGTGCCATGAGTGCAGTTTCTATACCATATACTAAGGCTTTATAGGAGAGTTATATACTCAGATCAGGGATTAATCAATTTCTAGATATTTTAGGGATCAGATAAAAATGGGCACTGGACAGCAGTACCCCAATGAGCAAAGTCTAAAAATCAGCAATAAAATTCAGCAAAAAATTAACCCTGGGCGTAGTGGGCGTAGGGGGGCTACGCGGAGGGCCACGGCGGTACGGACAAACTCTGTGGCCCTCCGCGTGGCCCTCTGCGTAGCCCCACTACGCCACCCGCCTTCACCCCCCCCTATATTGGCAATGAATTTTAGTACTTAAAAGTAAATTAAAACCCACTTACCTGTACTGCGGCGTCCCCGGGCTGCCCTCCTCCTCTTCGTCGCCGTTTCTTCTAATCCAAGCGAAAAGTGCGCATTTCTCACAAGAAATGCACATGCGTGGATGCGCACGCATGCGCAGTTTTCGCAAGGATTAGAAGAAACGGTGATGAAGAGGAGGAGGGCAGCCCGGGGACGCCGCAGTAGAGGTAAGTGGGTTTTAATTTACTATTAAGTACTAGAATTCATTGTTAATATAGGGGGGGTGGAGGCGGGGGCTGGCCAACTCCGCTACGCTGCAGAGTATGCAGAGATTTGCCTTCTCTGCGGAACGCGGAGAAGGCAAATCTCCGCACACTCCGCGGGCGGAGCGGAGGTCTCCGCCCGGGGCTACAAAAAATAGGGCTGACCACGCAAAAAGGGGCATTCTCTCACAGATGTAAAATAATATTTCAGTAGTCTAACGTTCCTAATGTCTCAATCATAGAAAGGATAAAGAAAAGGTTTCATCAAATTTTTCTAAAGATAAGTAGTTTATTATCATGCATATGAACATTTGTTCTTCTTTATTGTGGAATGTAATCTATTTGATGCAAACACTGACCTGAAAAAGTAGATTCGTATGCATGTTGACAATTCATGCTCATCTGCATAGAGCGGGAAGAGAAGAAGAAGACAAATCAGATTCTGGTATGTTGAGTAACACATATAAATATATTGTTTGAATATAAATCCCTTCAAACCTTTATTATTTAATTTTCCCTTCATTTTCTCAAGTCCTTTTCAAGCTTTTTTTCTGTTGGTGTTCTATTCCGTAGATGATCTTCCACATTTGATTTAAGGACAAATATTACACAATGATCTACAATGTTTTATGTATGTAGTTAGAAGTAGCATGACACACACAGATCATATTGCTGTTCCAAAATTGCCCATATTAATGAAAAATGTACTACTAAGATTGCACACAAATTTTAAAATGTTGTTCCGCAGTGGTTGGGGAAATCTACACATTGGATGATCAATGTATATGTGCACAACTACATACTTATAAATAATGAATTCTGTTTCATTGCTAATGTTTACTTTCACCATAATTGTGGCATGTTCTATGCTTGGCTTTAAGTAGTAGATTACATCTTAGAAAAACATATCACATTTACCTGTTTTAACAATCAATGTTGAAATAGTTTTTGTTCTCAATTCACTGGCCTCTAAATGATGATGTTTTCAAATGTTAAAGGAGACATTTTGAAATTTACTATACATTGAAATTATGGCATTCATCAGTGTTTGGAGTTCAATGTTGAAATAAGGGTCCACATTTATGAAAGTGTACTTCTACATGATATACCTATTACGCCCACACATTCTGGGCATGGTCTACTCTGATGTGAGGAGTTTTATTTGCAACTGGCCATGGCTATGTACATCCTGGTCTGCCTACTGGAGCTGCATAGAGAGATACAGCTATTTGTATTGCATAATGTTCTAAAGGGGGGGAGGCGTGCTTATGTTATCTCATTCTGTTTCCAGTAAGGAATACAAAATCTGCATATCATTTCAGAGACTTGGTAAATCCGAAAATATATCATTAGGCAATTATCTTTGTCTACATGCCAGTTTCCACTCACTATTTGTGTTGTTGTGAAAAATGGTATTGGAATTTGAATGGGTCCACAAGTTTTGACACCCACCTATAATGCCCTCCTTGATCTACTTGCCTCAAAATGTATTAGATCAAACTTACATACAGTTATAATTTCTCTGAATATTTCATGCATATTTGTCAAAAGCATAATTTGTAATAAAAGTCACTAGTTCTGTAGTCTCATTAACTCATATCAGTCTAAGAACAGTTTTGTTATTTCCTGCTCTACAATTCTATTATTTTCCCTGACAATACTATATTATACAGTATCATCTATTCTAAATTTTATCACATGTTATCAATTCAGTAACTTAATGCCCTGTTTTAATTTAGACCAGTTAATTAAGAATCTTTTGGCCTCTCAACTTCATTAATTAACTTCTGTGCATTATATTTCTTTTAAACTCTCTCGTTCTCATACCCATCTGTCTGTTTACTAGCTTAAGATGGAGAGAAACACAGAAGGTTCCCAAACCAAATGTAATGCTTGTTTCCTTTTGATAATGGCAAATGGTGAAAGGTTCTTAAAACTTTCTTATGCATGCTTTTCATTTCAAAGGCCTACTTCTGCTTTAAAATGATCTTAAACCTATTTATACATCATAGGAGAACAGATACTTTATTTAGCTGGGTGATTTTGATACGTATGTTATTAAAATCACACTAGGGATTGCCAAACCATAATTTATAGAGAAGCACACAATGACAATTGAGTATGGGCCACCAAAGAAAGAATAAGAAGTCTCCCAGTCACCACTGTCCTACTTGAAAGGAGCCCCTCCACTGATGCCTCTGTCACTGTGCCACAGACATAAACTTTCCTTGGACAGCTCTTCCCCTCCTCCTGAAATGACATCTTCAATCTCCTAACATGGAAAGCCAGGACATTTGCCATCAAGGGCAAAATATGAATGACTTTAGGCCTGCCTCATTGAGGTGAGTTCCCTAATGAATTAAGAGTCCTGTGACATTTCAAGAAATAGTAAATAAGTCACTTTCTTCAAATTTCCCGCACCTCTTCTCTGAAGCATCAAGATATAGCCCCAATATCTAAATTTAACTCCTCAAACAGCAACTGTTTTTAGAATGTCTGTTTTATGGACGCACCACAGTACTGTACTGTCTGACTACCTTAGAAATTTATTCAGTACTGCTTATGAATGAGTTTCAAAAGTGTGGCGAGTTTAGAACACATCTGGGAATGCTTTCAGTTAGTCTCACTAAGTAAGAGTGATGGCTTGGTATAGGTTAAAAGATCATTGTTCAGTGGGACTCAAATTGCACCTCATCGATGATGTCAAACATGTCTGGAATTTTTCTTTCGTTAACTGTGCTAGTGTGATGCGTAGACAAGTGGGATCAGCTGGAATGGTCTTCTTAAGGAATGAACAAAATGAATTTACATGTGGGTTGCTCCTTCAATAATAGCACAGACAAGCGAATGTTGGAAAAACGTATATCCGGAGGAATTCTAAAAGGTAAAGATTAATTCATGTATTTCTGTCTATGACCATTACTTTTTGTCTGTCCATCAGATGATGTCTATCGGTAGAAACACTTTGGTTTGTCCCACAAAAGGAACATTCTGTATATTGAGCTCAAGTTTAAAAATCCATTCAGCCGTAAGGTGCATATCTAATGCATCTTCCTCGAGGGTAAAATGTTGAATGCTCTCCTCTTTCAACTGATTAAAGCTAGCATCCCAAAGTCACTGAGAGACTCGTAAATGCCCAGCTGACCGCCTTCATCGAAGAGAACTCCTTCCTAGACGCCTCCCAGTCTGGATTCCGCAGCAACCACAGCACCGAGACCGCCCTCCTCGCCGCCACTGACGAGATCCGCATGCTACTCGACCAGGGACACACTGCGGCCCTCATCCTCCTAGACCTCTCCGCTGCTTTCGACACCGTCTCACATCGCACGCTCGCAGCCAGACTGCACGACGCAGGGATACAAGGAGCCGCCCTCGACTGGATCCGATCCTTTCTCTCCGGCAGAACCCAGAGGATCAGGCTCCCTCCCTTCCTCTCCGAACCCACCAATATCAACTGCGGGGTACCCCAAGGATCATCGTTCAGCCCCACGCTCTTCAACATCTACATGGCCCCCCTTGCCGCCATCATCAGACAACATGGGCTCAGCATTGTATCCTACGCCGACGACACCCAGCTCATCCTCTCACTCACAAAGAATCCCAAAGACACCAGACTCTGCTTCCAGGAAGGTATGAAGAACGTGGCAGCCTGGATGAAGGACAGCTGCTTGAAGCTCAACGCAGAAAAGACCAAGGTCCTCATCCTCGGACCCTGCACCTCTGCCTGGGACAACACCTGGTGGCCATCCGCCCTCGGGAATCCACCCACCCCTACAGACCACGCACGAAACCTCGGCATCATCCTCGACTCCTCCCTCTCCAAGAACCGCCAGATCAACGCCGTCGCTTCCACTGGTTTCAACTGCCTGCGCGTCCTCCGTAAGACCTTCAAATGGATCCCCCCCGACTGCAGAAGGACCGTCACCCACGCGCTCATAACCAGCAGACTGGACTACGGCAACGCCCAATACGCCGGAATCAACGGAACTCTTCTACACAAGCTCCAAACCATCCAGAACGCCGCAGCCAGACTCATCCTCGGGACACCGCGGCACGAACACATGACCCAACATCTACGAAACCTCCACTGGCTCCCCGTCGAGAAGAGGGTCACCTTCAAACTCCTCACCCACGCCTACAAATCCCTCAACAACATCGTACCCAACTACCTCAACGAGAGAGTATCCTTCCACGTACCCAAGAGGAACCTCCGCTCCGCCGACCTCACCCTGGCAGAGGTCCCCCGCATCCGCAGAAACAGAACTGGCGGGAGAGCCTTCTCCTACCTCGCAGCTAAGACCTGGAACGCGCTCCCGGTGAACATCAGACGCTCCCCGACCCTGCGCACGTACAGGAAGGACCTCAAGACCTGGCTCTTCGACTGATCCAGAACTGCCCCCCCCCCCCCCCCCAGCGCCTTGAGACCCTCACAGGTGAGTAGCGCACTTTATAAACCCCCTGATTGATTGATTGATTGAATGCTAACCCTACCTTCTTCCCAGAAATGGAGTAGAGATCTGCTTGGTCACTGTTCTCTGCAATTACTATATTTGCCTAGTATTTTAAGTTTTGATGACAAACATTTATAATGTGGGTAAGGGATGGTATTTGGTGGTGGGGGTGAGCACAGCATGTAGTTTGGTGGCTGACACTGCTAATACACCCAATCAGTAGATTAGAGTTTGAATATATATAGGATAGTTCTTAACACGGGTCACTATATTGATCCAAGCTGGGTTACTTTGTTAGTATGCAGTGGAGACCTGGGTCAGCTGTGTATAGAGATGGAGTTTTTAGATAGAACTGTATCAGACCCTTCACTGTTCATGTTTTTGATATGATTGGCTGGTACTTAGAGATGAGTCTCCATCCAGTGGTTCTAATCAGATTCCCTTTCCGACTCAGACTTTCAAAGGGAAATTTGTGGGGACCTGAGACATTACTTTGAGACTAACAGCTGTACAGCTTCCAGGAGGGTAGTTGAGTGGGAAGCCATGAAGATAGTACTGAGGATTGTGTGTATAGGACAAGTGCATGGTGTGTAACTGAAAAGCTGATATGTTAGACTTGGGAACAACAGTAGTACAGTCACTGTAATGATTATTAGAATGATCAGATATCAAAAGTAAATAGAAGGAGGCATACAAATCTTTAAATACATTTTCCTACACTACTTCCTTTTAGATTTCTTGACAGAAAAGGAGAAAAGTGGGAAAACTACTGTCACGGCTAGTAAAGAAAGGGAAGGCCTTTTTTTTTTTTACAAGTGTTTGATAATAGAGGGAAACTGCAGTGCATGCAGAAGGTTATAACTTATTTCATGACCACTTCTGCCAGTTGTATTCTCAGGGAGCCTTCTGACTAAGGGCCTGATTACGATCTTGGCTTATGGGATACTCTGTCACAAATGTGACGGATATCCTGTCTGCTGTATTACAAGTTCCATAGGATATAATGGAACTTATATATGACAGACGGAATATCCGTCACATTTGTGATGGAGTATCACATCTGACAAGATCATAATCAGGCCCTAAAAAACAGATTAAGGAATATTTAGATGGTGTAGTGCTTCCTAGATAATCATAAGAACAAAACAGCAAATTAGATTTTTCACTTGAGAAAGAAGTGTTGACGTTCACACTTGAGTGAATGACTATGGGCAAGAGACAAGCACTGGATGGAATTCCTGTCAAATTGTGTGAGATGGACTTGAAAGTTTTATTAGAGGAACTACATGATGTATTGAGGCACTTGAAAAAGAATACTCGATGAATAAGGTGCTGATACTGTTGCAAATCGACTCCTTAGGATGTTTTTTCAGCAAGCCACCTGGATCAATCCAGTTTTGTTTCGCATAGGAACCACTTGTAAATAAGTGACAACAGACACATGTTCTGTATTCTTTGAGGGCGAACAGTATGCAGCCTTAGATAAAGAAAAGACTTTCGATACTGTTGCTTGGTAGTATCTATTTGAGGTACTGGTGTCATTTAACTTTGGCTCAGTTCATATGGATTGTTTGAGCTTTATACAAGGAAGCTTAGAGCAAGAGGTCAAACTCATATATTTCAGTTAGCTGAGCAATGGAGAGAGCCATAAGGCAGGAAGCTGAGTTGTCTCTTCTGTTTGTTCTTGCCACACATCCACTAGGAGCTCTGTTCCGTGGAGACATGCAGGATTATTGACTTAAAATAGGTGTGAATACCCCTGTAGAGTCCACGTATGTGGATGACATTCCAAGGTTTTTTGAAGCAACCAACTGACTTGGTTCATTGTCTATTGAAAACTTTGGGTAAAAGTCTGGTCTGTGAGTAAACATTACTAGATCGAAATTGTTACCATTGGAAGCACCGGTTAGGCAGCATAGTTCTGGCTTCCTATGTTCTGGTTTGCAATGACAATTACAAAATTCTGAAATATGTTATCATAAAAACTGCTTATACCACTGATGAAATGATACTATTAGAGCTCCGGAGTTTTTGGGGTGAGGTATAAATGTCTCTACAGTTTTGGTCTTCCCCCATCTCTCTCCTTCATGGGAATATAGCTCGGTAAAAATTATACTTTTCCCCTACTGTCTGCATGTGTTTCAGAGGATTTCGTGGCCTATCCCCAGACACATATTATAGCAATTGGACCAACTACTTATGACCCTGGTATAGGTGGGAAAGAGACCCAGAGTCCACCTAGGAACTCTGAAGTTGACCTATGAAAAAGTACTGGACTGCTTATAGCAAACCAGACATTTTAAAACCTAGCAACAGAACTGCAGCATCTGGTACACTGGCTAGATGTAGTGCAAAACCAAGAAAACCCTCTGTTGAAGAGTGGTCACAGAAACACAATTTTCAGAGTTCAAAAAATTGATCACAACTAGAATACTGAAACACACCATGTTCCATCGCAATCTCCTACTATTCGCCCTCCTAGACATGATCCCTTTAAAGAAGAAAGGATGAAAATGGGCTGGATAAGAAGTGGTGGCCTTTGGTTAGGAGATCGGTATAACAAGGAGCTATTCAATATGTTTGAAGAAGTTAAATAAATTTGGGGTCCAGGCAGGTTAATTCGTATTCAATGCATGGTTGAATAGAATAATTAGAGTGAACAGGAATGCTTTCCCTGCCGAGTACTGGAAATTGGGAATTGTCTCATAAATGTTGAACCTAGATGGTGGGAGATATCTGGTCTCACTGCTATAAAAAGCGCATTGCAATGACTGACCTTTAGAACGCTTGCGGGTTAAGTATAAATGGCGGCATGACTTGTAGGGTAAGGTATTCAACTATACTGTTTTCAGCACCAGGAATGTCCGTTCTAAGCTTATTCATAGCAAATATAAAGCATATTATACTCCAAAAATATTCATGTGATATTTTTCAAAAGACCAGCTATCTATTGGAAGTGAGGCAATATGGGGGTAGGCTAGCTGTACATGGCATTGGGACGTGCTGTAGTGGCAAAATAGTGGAAGATGTTGTAAATAAACCACACCAGGTGGCTGGAAGTATAACCGGCCTCTTGTTAAAACATTGTATTCTTGGGCTTCATTTGAAGTCGAAAATGTGGAAACATAGATCTGTATTTGTTTTATTTGGTTTGATGCCAGCAAAAAGGAAAATTGTGATATGCTGGGTTCAACAAGTGTGTTTTAAGATTGCTAAACTGGGGCAAGAGAGAGAGTGAATGGGCCTTAGCAGAAGAGAGTATGATCTGTTGAGGCCACGACCGAACCAGAGTAACAAACTATCACTCATATTCCTTGTGTAATATGTGACTGAAGCTGAGTCACTGCCCAGAACCATCCGGGAGTTTTTAACTTTCCGTTTTCAACCAGGAGAAGCATCGAACGGGTTTAATTGAGTTCATTTTGATAGCTTTGTTAAGTACGGGTGGTTTGATTTACAAACCACGAGTAACCAGGACACTGGCTTCCTGGAAAGTGAGTGATATTCTTGTTGCTTTACATAGTACTCATGGTGAAATCCTTACTGAAAAGTCATAAAGCCATTTGATCAGCATACAGCAGTACTCTTTTACCTCATACCTCCTCATACATGTCTTTCTGAGTTAGCTCCAAAATATCTAACATGGGAATAGTTTTGGAATGTACATATGGAATTGCTACAAATGGACAGGACCCTGCTGCCTAGTTGCACTTTTATTGATTACGAGTTGGAGCTTTGGGGGTCAATTCACAAACACAAGTAGGAGTAAGTAAAAGAGTATTCTGTCTTACTATGACCCATACTCATGAATGCGCTTTGGTCCTCCCTGTCCTGTTCACCAGGACTTCTCTCGCATGAGTGTTTGCAAACATGCACACGTACAGTGCACATGCAAAGATCATGCACGATTCCACAGATTCACATTTTCTTCTGCTTTTCCAAAGAATACGCCTTTTTCAAGATGCTTCCTATACGATCAAAGACATGTACCAAAATACTTCATTGTCTTTCCCTAGTTTCCTGAGGTATGTGAACATAACAATGCTGCCGACATATTAAAATAAGGGATTTAGTACATACAGAATTAAATACAGTTTGAGTGACAGCATAAATGTTAAAATGGAAATAAATTATCGTATTGTTCCTTTTTCCCTTTCCCTTTTGACTGTTACAATAATTTTTTCTTTTCCAAGTCTTTCTCTCTTTTTCAATCTCTTCTTGCCTTTTGTTCTGCAATTTACATGTTCGCTCATTAGCTTGACATCTCTTCTTCTGTGTCACTCTCTGACACACTCCTTCATTGACTCTTTTTCCCATTCCTTGGTTCCTTTTCAATAACGTTGCCTACACCAGTGCAAACAAGAAATCTGAACAGATCTCATAGGTTTGGTCTTGCACTAAGGAACGAAAGGTAAGGAACAACTCAGGGTTGACACTTTAATATACTTCTGCAATACCAAACTTATCAGTTCTCTCTGTTAGACACTAACTTTTTAAATGAGTCTTAATTATGCATAAGCAGATGGAGATTTGAATTAAAATGACCTCACGCTCGAGTGGCTTCAGCTCATTATAACATATCTTCCCCTTAATCATTTAGGCAGCCTCATCATCTCCCATATAGAAATTTATTAAAAGATTCAAATTTCCATATTTTTCTGATACGTCGGCTATTAAGCAGCTAGATGTGCCCATTAGTTTTGAGCCAACATCATGCAAGAAGTTGGTACATCACTCATGTGATTTTTACTCATGCATGATGCACAACTTTTCATGGCACTTGCAAACCTAATATTGTTGTCAAAGGTCTGAACGAAGGTACATCTAATGTCATCGCCCATTTCCATTAGATCTGCATTTCTCATTGCCATGAAGAGAAAACATGAAGTTACTCCATATACAGCTGAGATAGTTGAAATAGTTTTTTTTCCCATTATTGTGCATTAAATCCAACAAATTAACTAAAAAATGTAAATGCATACCTCTTTTCAAGCTTCAAATTCATCTCCCAGTTTAATTGGAAAGGATGCACATTTATTTTAAACTAATTTCAAATGTCTCCACGTGTACGATATTATATAAAATGCTGTCCTTTATTTTAGGACGACATTTTACCACTTGTAATTTGATCTACATGGGAGCACAAAAGATTCAGAGACTAAAGCGGTTACAAAAGCAAGCATGCATGTTATATCAAAATCTCAGTAAATCGCTCCAAATCACTCTGATACCTAGAGAGCATTAGCAGCTCTCAGTAGAGCAGGGAGCCAGCCCCTGTAGCGAAAAAGAGCCACAGTCCCTTTCAAAGCTGGTTCCTCAAAGTGTTATGTTATGCTAAATATCGCTCATACACTGAAAGGTTTTAATAGAAAGGAAGCTTACCGTAGCCCATAACGTTATCAGTCCTCTAAAATAAAATAGGCATTAGCAAAGCCAATAGGTCTGGTGTTGTCCACTAGCCTTTTGGGAATTCTTTTATTGTTTTGTCATGTTTTTTGCAAAACGTATTGTTCAGGAAGCTGCTGGGTGTTCATCAATCTAAAAAAACATTGACTAAAGGCAAAACAATTTTTTTTTCTCAAAATGCACACATTAACATAGTACTCGCTGGCACTGAAGGGAGCTACTTTGTCTGCTTGGATGTGCTCATTGTGAAAGTGAAAGAGAAGCATGCTTTACTCATAGTGAAGTCAGCCAATTGCTGAAGTGGGCTGATGCTTTGCCCCTTGATGCATGCTTGTGAAGGTTGGAGAAAAATGTGACTTGACATCCACAGACAAATGTATGACCTGTGGCTGAAAACCCCTATAAGTAAGTATGTCATAGACATGATTTTAGTAATATCAAAAGGTCTTGGCTAACACAGACATATACAACCCAATTATTCTGCCATTGGCTGCTAGCCTCCTGCCTTTCAGAAATAAGGAAAGAAAGAAGGCAAGTGGGAAAGAAAGAAGGCAAGAAAGGAGGCAGGAAGGAAGAAAAGGAAGGAAAGAAAGGATAGAAAGATGGACATAAAGAAGGAAAGAAAGAAGGAACAATAAGAAAAGAAGGAAAGAAATCAGGAAATAAGGAAACATAGTAAGAAAGTAGGAAAGAAGGAATAAAAGAAAGTATTGAAGAATGAAAGAAGGAAATAAAGAAAAAATAAAGGAAATAAAGGAATAAAGAAGAAAAGAGAAAGAAAGAAAAAATGAAAAAATGAAAAAAGATGGTAGGGAAGCAGGAAAGAAGGAATAAAAAAAGGCAAATGGAAGGAAGAGAGGACCAAAAAAACCAAAAGAAAACAGGATGGAAAGTAAAGAAGGAAAGAAAGAAGGCAACAAAGAAAGAAGGAAAGGAAAAGAAAGGAGAAGGGAAAAAAGAAACAAGGATAGAAAGACAGAAAAAAGAAGGAAGAAAAGAAACAAAAAAGTAAAGAGTAAAGGAAGAAAGAAAGGAGGAGGTGTAGAGTAGTTCCTAATTCCCTAATAGGCTCTGCTCATTGGAATAATATACCCTATAGGTTTGGCATAGGACTGAGGTCGGTATCAATCAATCAATCACAGAATTTGTAAAGCGCACTACTTACCCGTGAGGGTCTCAAGGCGCTAGGGAAAAAAGAAAAGGGGGGTTGCTGCTACTGGTCGAACAACCAGGTCTTGAGTAGCCTCCTGAAGGTCAACAGGTCTTGGGTCTGTCGTAGGCTTAGTGGACGGGTGTTCCAGGTCTTGGCGGCGAGGTGGGAGAAGGATCTGCCGCCGATGGTAGTTCTTCGAATGCGAGGGACGGTGGCGAGGGAGAGGTCGGCGGAGCGGAGTTGGCGGTTGGGGACGTAGAAGAGGAGTCGTCTGTTGAGGTAGGCTGGGCCAGTCTTGTGGAGTGCCTTGTGTGCGTGGATGAGGAGTTTGAAGGAGATTCTCCTGTCGACGGGGAGCCAGTGCAGGTTCCTCAGGTGGGGGGTGATGTGGCTGTGGCGTGGTACATCGAGGATCAGGCGTGCGGAGGCGTTTTGTATGCGTTGCAACCGCTTGATGAGCTTGGCCGGGGCTCCCGCGTAGAGGGCGTTCCCATAGTCAAGTCTGCTACTGACGAGGGCCTGGGTGACCGTTCTTCTTGTGTCTGTCGGGATCCACCTGTAGATCTTGCGAAGCATGCGGAGGGTGTTGAAGCAGGAGGATGAGACTGCGTTGACTTGCTTGTCCATGGAGAGCGTTGAGTCGAGGATGACGGGGCTGCTCCCAGTGTCGTTGGCCACCAGGAGTCGTCCCAGGCTGAGGGGTTGGAGCCGAGGATGAGGACCTCCGTCTTGTCCGTGTTCAGCTTTAGTCGGCTGATCTTCATCCAATCGGCGACGGCCTTCATTCCTTCATGGAGGTTGGATTTGGCGGCGAGGGGGTCCTTGGTGAGGGAGAGGATCAGTTGAGTGTCGTGTTGAGATTATGTTGAGGTCGTGTTGTCTGGCGATGCGTGCGAGCGGGGTCATGTAGATGTTGAACAGTGTTGGGCTGAGGGACGATCCCTGGGGTACGCCGCAGATGATCTCGGAGGCTTCGGATCGGAATGGTGGGAGGCGGACTCTCTGGGTTCTGCCGGTGAGGAAGGAGGTGGCCCATTCCAGGGCCTTGTCTCGGATCCCTGCGTCGTGGAAGCGTGTGCGTAGAGTGCGGTGGCAGACAGTGTCGAAGGCGGCGGAGAGGTCCAGCAGGATGAGAGCTGCAGTCTCACCATTGTCCAGCAGGATCCTGATGTCGTCGGTGGCGGCGATGAGGGCAGTCTCAGTGCTGTGGTTGCTGCGGAACCCCGATTGGGATGGGTCCAGGATGCTGTTTTCTTCGAGGTATCGGGTTAGCTGTTTGTTGACGATCTTCTCGATGACCTTGGCTGGGAACGGAAGCAGGGAGATGGGCCGGAAGTTCTTGAGGTCTCTCGGGTCCGCCTTGGGTTTTTGAGTAGGGCGTTGATCTCTGCGTGTTTCCAGTTCTCTGGGAAGGTCGCGGTCTCGAAGGAGAGATTGATGACGTTGCACAGGTGGGGTGCGATGGAGCTGCTGGCTTTGTTGAAGATGTGGTGCGGGAAAGGGTCTGACGGGGAGCCGGAGTGTATTGTGCTCATGGTCTTGATGGTGTCCTCGATGTTCACGCTGGCCCAGGATGGCAGGGGGTCGTGGTCGATGGTGTGCGGCGGGTCTGGTGCATCGATCTTAGTTGGGGCTGTCTGGGTGTTGAAGCTGTCGTGGATGTCGGCGATCTTGCAGTGAAAGAAGGTGGCGAGGAGTCGCACAGGGGTTGCGACGGCGGGATGTCGTTGGTGTTGGAGCTGGGGTTGGAGAGTTCCTTCACTATGTTGAAAAGCTCCTTGCTGTTGTGTGCGTTGTTGTCGAGGCGGTCTTTGAAGGAGATTCTCTTGGCCGACCTGATGAGGTGGTGGTGGTTACGGATGGCGTCTTTGTGGGCTGTGTGGCTGTCCGGTGTCTTATCACTGTGCCATTTCTTCTCTAGTTTCCGGCAGGTACGCTTGGAAGCTAGGAGTTCCGAGGTGAACCAGCTGGCTCTTTTGGTGGTCTCACTGTAGGTGAGCTTTTTCAGCGGGGTGAGGGTGTTGGCACAGTCGTCCATCCATCGTCTGAGGTTGCAGGCAGCGTCGTCGGTGTTGGATGGGTCGGAGGGAGGGCTGAGAGCGAGGTTGCCCGAAGTTCGTCTTCGGTGACTTTGCTCCAGCAGCGGCGTGGGATCTGTAGGGTGCGGTGGTGTGTGGTGGGTTTCTGGAAGGTGAAATGGATGCATCGGTGGTCGGTCCAGAGGAGTTCCGTGGTGTGGCTGAAGGAGACGTGGGAGCTTGAGGAGAAGATGGGGTCAAGCGTGTGGCCGGCGGAATGGGTCGGTGTTGTGACGAGCTGGCTCAGACCGAGGTTGGCGAGGCTGTCGATCAAGGTGGTGGAGTTGCTGTCGTTGTTGTTCTCCAGGTGAAAGTTCAGGTCTCCGAGGAGGATGTAGTCGGTAGAGGTCAGGGCGTGCATGCTGATGAAGTCGGCGATGGAGTCGCTGAACTGGGGTCGGGGCCCAGGGGGTCTGTAGACAAGGGTGCCTCTAAGGGTGGTGTTGGGGTCCGTGTGGATCTGGAAGTGCATGTGTTCGGCGGTGCTGAGAGTGTCGTCGGTGCTGGTCGAGACCCTGATGGTGTTCTTGTGGACGATGGCGATTCCTCCTCCTACTGCGTTGATGCGGTCTCTGCGGGTGATCTTATAGCCGTCTGGGATGGCTATGGCGATGTCGGGGGCGGAGGAGTCGTTCATCCAGGTCTCAGTCAGGAAGGCGACATCTGGTGATGCCCCTATTGAGTATATTAAACTTAATTACTTTTGTGCCAGCTAACTCAGAGGCCATTAGAAACTCCTTGTAAACAAGAAGGGAGTAGTTTCTGGCAACCGCATAAACATGACAACTTTGTTTCCCTTTTAGAATCGGAATACTTCTCAGAATCGTGGAAACAATAGATAACAGTTTCACTCAGCTAATCGTGCATGCTTAGTTTCCTCAGAGTTACACAGAAAGAATAGACGGGTGTTTCAATAAAAGGTTTTATTGAACAGTCTTGTTTCTCGTGTAAGAGATATGAGCTGTTATGATCACAAGACAGTATGCAAGATATATAATGTACAGCGTAAGCAGTAGAAATAAATAATACTGCGCTAGCATTATCTTTTAGCATATATTCACATACATAAATAACATGAGCTAAAAATGCGAGTACTCATACGATGCTTCTCTAAGCTAGTTCTACCCCAATGTACCTAACCTCATCTAGGTGTAGGGAAAGGTAAGAAGTAGGTGAAGTATTCTCTAGTATGGTATACTAAGAGTATGTTAAGTCTAGTATGCCAAGAGTCCCTCTAGGTTCTAGTCAGCTCCATACCTTGAGAATGAGAGAGGTGGGAATCTCCTTCCGGATCTCAAACTCTAACACCCCGTGAAGGGAGTCAGAACACTGGAAGCTGGATTCTCTGCGAGCAGGGATGACAGCGTCTTCTCAGTGCGTCAGGCCGGGATACGGGCTCCTCTGAAGTCGAGGTCTCCTCTAACTTGCTTGGGCAAGGGAAGGTATATTTATACCCAGTAGGTGCCTTGGAATGTTAGCATTGACGTGAAGTCGGACAGAGGAAGACGTCAGGAATGAACCCTTAAGGTATAGCGGTTCATGCATAATAGATGAGTTCTTGGAGAAATCAATAATCCTGTGCTAGGGGAATTCCCAAGAGCTTAAGGGTCTGGTTTCTAAGAACTCGTTGTGACTTTAGGGTGGACGGATGTCGGTGACCATGCCTGTATTTGGAATGCACGGCTAATGCCTAAATAAGGACTGGGATGCTCTGCCTATATAAGGGCAATGCGAATTGTGCCTATATAGGGACATGTTTCAGGAAAACCTATATACGGACACCTAAAGCGGAATACAACACCCACTCCACTTTCGAATGAACGATAACACTAAATGCTAAACATTAAATGCTAAACATTAAATTGAGTACCACATGTTGCTAAAAACATTTCTAAAAGCATATTAAAAGAAGTCTTTAAAAGAAACTGTTGCTAAAACATGTAATGCAATAGGTACTGTACATTTTAAAGCATTTTTTCATTCTAAGCATATATTGGAAACAAATGCAACATGAATGAATAAACAGAAATATATACATATGATGAAATGGTTGACAAGTTTTCAAAAATCAAAGCCATTGCATATCGTGGTATTAAATGAAATTTTAGACAAATAAGGTGACAATGTGTCCCTGGAAGTATTCAAAGAAGTCCGTTTTATAAGAATAGTTCTACTGTAAGCAGATTGTTTTGCCATGTATTTTCAAAAAAGAAAAAGAAAAAGTTCAATTTTAGGAAGAGTTCCAAGTTTCGAAAATATGAAGGCCAAATTCATTGCGTTCCTGGTACACTGTGAGCCGAATCAAAGTCAGTGTATGGATCTGGTGTAAACATGAAATCATCTATTTCTGTAGACAAAATATCGTCTACCGAAGTTGGTGACATTTGGAACACCTCGTTCAGAAGGTTAATTGCACAGAGATGAGAAACATCGCCTTCAGCAGAAGATGCCGCAGCAATGTTCGCGTCCGTTGTTACCTGTGTGCCTGTTGATCCATCTCGTACCTCAGCAGCAGCAGGAAGTGTCTGTGAGATCTCAATGAATGCCGTCATCAGGATTGGTAGCCTCTGGGGACAACACAGAGCATGGGCCATTACCGGGTCCAGCAGAGTATCGATGTCCGTTGGCATGACTGATGGGAGTGTTAGACAGGTGTCTAGCATGCATTCTTCTCCGCAAAGCAGGCAGCGTAGAACAGGTAAGATGCAATCTTGCCAGATTGGTCTGAATGACAGAAACCGTGTTGTATTAAGTTCCCGTAGATGAGGTATGCCCAAAAGCTGCACTATGCGCTCATGGCACTTCTGTTCTAGGAGAGCTTTCTCCACATCGCTCGGAGTGATGTCAGTGGATAGGCTTGCCATAGCGTAATAGTAGGAATAGAAATAGGATTCCTGCAACAAGTGCTAGAATTAATGACACACCACCAAACACCGAATGTGCGAAGTTTGGGATGATTCTGAGGATTGCCTGGAAGGGTGCTAACAGTCCTGAGCAGATGGTCTTAAATACATGTACAATACCGCCCGTATCAGACATGTTAAAGATACGTCCCATCATTTCTGCGAAATGTATAGGGCAGTTTGTATGAATTAAAGCCTGTATCTCAGCCGAAGTCCTTGCAATTTATAAATCATAGGTTTCTTTGGCTGAGGTCAAAGGCACGGTCTGTTGCAAAAGCATGGCTTTCATTCTGCTTAAAGTATCAAAACGTATAAAAGAAATATTCAATGAAGGCCATAAAGACGACTCCCTGACTGTGTCTATTGGGGGGAACAATACTTGCAAACAGCAAGTGACCCTGGAGTCAACCGTTACCAGATATGGGATGCCTGGCAACATGCCACAGCATCTCTGATCATTCAACATGAGGTAACTCCCGTTAGAAAGTTGGCCAAACGTTGGATTAATCACAGTAGCCGGTGTACCCTGCTGGTGGCAGGACAAATTTGCCACAGAACCATTACAAGCCCCGTGTAAAGAAATGTCCTGACATATGAGCGAACCGCTTAGTGCATTTTCACAGTGTGTATGGCTAAGAAACACTTCACGATCCCCACTCCAACATCTGTAGTCGTAAGGTAAATCCCAGGATGTCTTAATGTATTCTTTACCCAACCTTTCATATTTGCCTGCTTGCACTTGTTTGAGGCAATACTGAAACTGAAAAGTAGAGACAGTCAGAGTGATTTTGCCATGGATAAGCCATTCTGTAGCTGGTTTTTCTGCTACCGTAAATGGTAATTTTTCCAGCTTTTCAATGCTCAGCACTGTATACTTTGCTCCCCTTTGTGCCAATTCGATCTGTTTATCAGTTAGATTGTATTCTGCAAACAGAGCCGACGTGTTGATAAAACGCCAAGGCACATAGCCCGCACGCAAAGATTGCAGTGCCCAGCTTAATAACATAATAGAACGTAACTGAGATTGGCCTTGTTGTAACATGGCTAAATCTTGTTCCAGTATGTCAATAGCAGAGGATACAATGTTGTCCAATTAATAAATTCTGGATGACAAAGTTGTTAACCCATTGTCGACCACAGAGAGAGTTTTCTCTAAGTTAATACGATCAAGTTCACGTATTCGTTCTGCGGCCTCTGCCTGTGAAACCTTCCATACTTCATTAGATAGATGCCGGCATATATGAAACGTTTTTGACGCGGTTTTCTTGGTCCCAGCAAGAATTCCCTAAGGTCTGCGTCTTCTTCAAGTAAAGATAAGTGTTGTTTCACATCCTCAAGTGTATATTTTTGTAGCCAGTCGAGACACAATTTTCCTACACTGTATGTTGTTACTACCCCCGGATGTTGTCTTTGAACGTATCGTGGGTCTGGCCTATGGATAGTAAAGCCCTGTCTTCTATTCAGGAATCTTTCTTGACAGATGTTTGTGTCTGTAGGCCAGAGTAACCAATTTTTCCAATCAGGATCTGTTCTGTTGGTTTGTAGTATTGTGTCAACTGTAACCGCTGCCTGTGTAGTGTTATTACTTGCAGGTGTTGGTACAGAAGGTTTTTTCATGTGTTTGATCTTGGCTAAACCAAGGCAAGACGTTTGTTGCACAGTGTCATTCAAAAACATTATTTGCTGAGGGATGATACATGCTCTAAATAAAGCTTCTATCCCCTCTACTTGCCAATCATTAGAACCCCGGACAGATTTTGTGTCTATTGTGTCATTCCAAAATTCAAATCCATGTCCAGACAATTGGGTAATAAATGCTGCAGAGTAAATCTGTTTTTGTATTAGTTAACATAATTTTCTGTCCTGTTTTGTTGAAATTTTTATAGTAAAATGTTTCTGGATCAGATGTATTGTACTTTTTAGCAAACGTTTTTGAACTACCTTTTGGTGGTTTAGGACAATGCTCCCATTGGTTAAACATAAACACATTTCTAGGTGTTGCAGATTTATGCAAGAAATGATGACCATAGTGGTTGTAGCAATATAGCTGTTCATAGTCTGATGAACCCTCTAAGTATTCATTGTTAGAAAATGCAGCAGACGTTTCTAAATCAGACATCATATCATTTACAGTCTCAAAGTCCCAATCATCAGAATAGGTACTGGAGGAAATAAAATCACTTAGTGAAATTTTAAATAAATGTGGAATGTTCAAAAGTTCCGTAGGGCCGAAGATATCAAAATCTACTTTGTTCCACACTATACCATCCTGTATAGGAATGGCTGTGATGTTCACTGCTGACAAGTCTCTTGCTTCACGATGGGATGATTTGTGTGGTTTCAAAAGTAAGTTCACATTTTTACTTTCAATGTCCAAACGGATGTATCTGCCATTTATAAGCACGCTGATAGTCATAACCAAAGCTAGCCAAAGCAGAAAGAAAAATATTCCAGAAATAATGCACAGTTCAATCCATGGTGAAACCAGATAAGTCTTTTTCAGAAACTGAAAATAGTCTTGTACTTGCTGTTTGAAAGTTATTGATGCTGGCATCGTTTCAGGTTCACTCGGATCCTCAGAAAACGTATCAAAGTTAATGAAATAGCCAGAAGCAGTTCTGTCAATTGTTGGAATTACATCAGGATTTGTTGAAATCGCTGGAACCAGTTGATCACTTGTTACGTTGGTGTAGACAGGTGTATTTGGACGAACTGTTACTTGAGTTTCAAGAGGGATGAGTTCCATAGCATTGTTGCTTAGTCCTTCATCTGTTACTGCTGAATTCCCAATGGTTATCAGTCTTTCAGTCTGAACCTCTTGGATAGCAGCGAGAGGAGTGCGTCTGCTACTAGGTCGGAGTCCACGAGGCCTACTATTTAGTATACCACATACTGTGGTTTGATGAGGTCGATTGACACAAATCTTTTCTCCTTTTTTCCAGCAAGGGGCGGCAGAAGTAATGTTCTTGTTCCGTGGATGGCTAGGACAGTTACTGGTTGTCTGTAAGAAGGTCCAAATTCCTTCTTGTCTGCAATCTTCTCTCTGACTAGATCCCCAACTTTTGGGATCCAGACAGGCCTTGCTGGGACTGCCGGGTTTTCCCCAGTGGTGGTTGGCTTCAGGAACACGTTGCTTTGTTTCGATCTTAGTTCATTTAGATCCTGTAAAACAGCCAAACGATCTTTGATATCAAAGGGTTTATTTTCCACCACTGTGCCTTTACATTCGAGATCAGGAACCCACATTCTTGTCCCAAATAGGACCTCATATGGAGTGACCCCCTAGAGAACTTCTTGGCAAATTATTTAATGAGCGTTGGACCCCATAAAGATGTTTGACCCACCCATCACCCGAACCTAATACTCTAGCTGTTATAGACTGCTTTATGTCCCGGTTTTTCCTTTCCACAACAGAATTTCCCTCAGGATGAAACGGAGAGGAGTACCGCAATGCAACGCCCAAACTGGCCATGGCTTCTTTGTAAGCCCGAGAGCTAAACGCAGGGCCCTGGTCAGAATGTAGTGTGCCAATTGCATATGTGCCGATAAAGACTCGCAAATCTTTTATAACAGTTCGAGCGTCAGCCGAGCGCTGAGGCCATATCCATAGGAACCTAGAGCATGAATCCACTGCGACCATTATATATTTATAGTTACCGTCCCTTTGCAAGGGACCGCAGTGGTCCAGGTAAACACAAGCTAATGGTTTGTCTGAAATCAACAGGGGTGTCTGCGCAGGACGTTTCACTGTGGAGACTTTCATCTGTTGGCATATTTCACATTCCAGAACATAGTTCTTGGTCTGTTTCCTAATGCCAGGTCACCAATATCTTTGTTTTAGTAAAGACACTGTTGCAGAAACACCTGCATGGGCAGAGGCTATCCCTTCATGTGCTGCTAGGATCAGTCCTAATCTACGTTCCATGTTTGGAATTACCCTAACCCCCACTCCAGGGATTCGAGCAAAAGGAACGTTGTTCGCATCAATTACATAAGAGTACTTGAGTGGAATTTTTTTTGGTAACGCTGCACCACTGCCTTTGCTTGAAGCATTAACAGCCAACAATATCTCACTGTCTATTCTTGTTTTTGAACGAGTGATCGCAGCTACGGAAGCCGTCTGAACAGCCCCCTTTGCGGCTTCGTCAGCCAATGAATTCCCTGCAACGTGAACGCCATCACGTTGATGACTCAGCGTGTGTATCACGTGAGCCTTTGGTAGTTCGTTTTTTAACTGAACTACTTGTTCCCAAAGCGTTTTATGCTTTACTGTGCCACCTTTTGCATCTTTGAACCCGTTTACAAGCCAATTTTGTATATATTCATTATACGACTGAACAAAGTAGAAGGAATCGCACACTATTAGTGTGGGGAATTTGCGATCTGTACTTTCAAGTGCCAGTTTGAAAGCTTGTAGTTCAGCTCGCTGAGCTGTGCAATCTCCTAGAGATTGAGTTTTAGTGACCATTGGTCTGAAGTTACAATCGCGCATGCGACCTTTAACGATTGCGCACGCTGCACTGTAAGCTTGCTTACTCCCTGTAGCGGGTTGTGCGGATCCGTCAGTGTAAATTATAAATTCACACTGATCCAGAGGCAGAATTTCAGTTGGCAGAGGATATTGATTGAATGAATGAATGAATGAAATAGAACTTGTATAGCGCATGGCTACCCTGAGGCCTCCCAGCGCTGCGGAAGGGGTCAAGTGGACAGGAGAGCAAGTGTTAGAGGGAGTCTTTGAAAAGATAGGTTTTCAGGAGTTTTCGAAATGCTAACAGGTTAGGCTCCTTCCGCAGATGGAGTGGGAGGGAATTCCAAGAATTGGCAGCGTTAAAAGAGAAGGAGCGCCCGCCCCATCTAGCCCTCCGTATTCTATGCGTAACGGCAAGGAAAGAGAAGTTGGAGCGGAGGTTCCTGGGAGGATGGTAGGGTGTGATCAGGGATTGGATAATAGCTGGGCCACGCTTCCAGAAGGCCTTGTGCGCCAGGCACATGGCTTTGAACAAAATCCTTGCCCTGATAGGGAGCCAGTGAAGGCTCCTTAGTGCTGGTTTTGAAGATTGCCTGCGAGGGGTCTGGAGGAGAATGCTGGCAGCACAATTTTGGATGATCTGGAGCTTATGGATGGTGAGTTGAGGGGCTCCCAGATAAAGAGCGTTTCCATAATCCAAGCGGGAAAGGATGAGAGCTTGAACCAGGATTCTTCTTGCCTGAAAGGGGAGAAGGGGGAGAATCTTGCGAAGCATCCTCAGCAGGCCGTAGCATGTAGCTGAGAGCTTGGTAGCCTGATAGTTAAAGCTAAGAGAGCGGTCAAGCCACATGCCAAGGCTCTTGATCTGGTCTTTTGAATCTGGTACAGGACCGAGACAGTCAGGCCAGAGCAGAGCAGGGTTGAAGGAGGGAGAGTTGCCAAGGAGCATGAGCTCAGTCTTATCCCCGTTGAGCTTGAGGCAAGAGAGTTCCATCCACTTGGCAACCTCCTCTAGGCAAGGACGTAGGGTGCTAGATGACCTCTCGGGGTGGTTTAATGCCACCACGAGCTGCGTGTCATCTGCATAGGTGATGATCTTTATGCCAAATGGATGGACAATCTCCGCCAGGGGTCTCATATAGATGTTAAATAGCGTGGGGCTCAGGGAGGAGCCCTGAGGTATCCCACAACTAAGAGGCAACCGGTTGGAAACAACATCTCCTTCAAACACCTGAAAGAAGCGGTCGCTGAGAAAGGACTGGAGCCATGTTAGTGCAGTGCAGGTCACTCCTAAGCTCTTAAGTCGGAAAATCAAGGTGTTATGATTGACAGTGTCGAAGGCGGCACTGAGGTCAAGGAGGATGATTGCAGCAGTGCCTCCTTGGTCCAGTATCCTCCTCGCTTCTTCAGTTACCGCAAGGAGAGCAGTCTCAGTCCCTAGCTGAGGGCGGAAGCCGGTTTGGGAGTAATGGAGAAGATTGTTAGATTCTAAGTGCTCTACCAACGCGGTGTTTATGTGCTTTTCAAGCACCTTGCTCAGCCAGGGAAGGAGAGAAATGGGACGATAGTTGGCTAAGTTAGACTGGTCAAGGTCAGGTTTCTTAAGAAGGGCCTTAACCAGAGCACATTTCCAGGCAAGGGGGACCGTACCAGAAAGAATAGATGAATTTACAAGATCAAGAATTGCAGGGCGGATGATGTTGGCAACTAATTTAAGGGACTGAGGGGGGGGCAGGATCAGTGGGAGCACCTGAGGTTACTTTAGCCATGATCGAATCCAGTGAGGCTGGGTCCAGAAGAGGGAATTGCCTTAATGAAACTTGAGTTTCAGGAAGCAGTCCTGAGATATGGGAAACGGGTTGTTCATTCTGGGAGGCTGGAAACAACATATAAATATTTTGATTTTTCTGTTGAAAAAACTCCGCCAGGTTGTTACATTGCATAAGTGCCCCCTCTGATGTTTGTTGTTTCTGGGGCAAGTTGGAAAGAGTTTTAACAATTTGGAAGATTTCTTTGGGGGAGTTTGCGGCTGAGTTAATTTTCTCCTCATAGAAGGCAACTTGGGCAGCTTTAATTCCAGATTTGTAGAGTCTAATTGCGTCTCTATAATCTAGCTTTCTGGATTCAGAGTAATTCTGTCTCCACCTTCGCTCTAGTCTTCTGCATGCTTGCTTTAATTCTCTTAGCTTTGGGGAAAACCAGGGGGCCGTTTTCAGTCTGCATTTCTTGAGGGTGGGTCTTTTAGGGAGAACTGAGTCAAGGGAGCTTAAGATCCAGTAATTGAACTTTTCGTTGGCCAGGGTGGGATTAGGGTCACTGACTGGTCTAGTGGCTTTGAGAACTGACATCCAATGGTCAGTGGGAAGCTTGGGCCAATTCCGTTCCAGTACCGGGATAGTGTTGGGGGGAAGAGGGGGCCCCTGGACTGCCCATGTTAGGGGGACCAAGAAGTGATCCGACCAAGGAAGCGGCCTTGGGGTGCCTACAATGAGCTCATGTAGGTTACTGAAGACAGGGTCGAGTAGGTGGCCTTTAATATGCGTGGGTGTGAGTACTCTCTGAGTGAGCTGAAGTGCAGAGAGATTCGTTATCAGCTCCTTGGCCATATGGTCATGGGGATCGTCTAAATGAAAATTAAGGTCCCCAAGCACAGTAAAATTGGAAGGGGCAAAGGATAAATTAGCAACAGAGGTGGGAAGGGCAGTGAGAAATTGTCCTAGGGCCCCAGGGGGGTGATAAATTAATAGGCCAGAGATGGTACTCATTGGTGAAAACTCCAAGGAGAAAGCCAGGCTCTCACAGTCCAGTAGAGGGTCTGTGGTGATGCGACAGTAATAGGTATCTTTGTAAACAACAGCTATGCCCCCTCCTCTACCAATCTTGCGATCGGCCCTTAGTATTAAATAACCAGGGGGGAGGGTTTGGATGAGGACGGGGTCAGCTTCAGCGTGAAGCCACGTCTCAGTTAAAAAAAGGGTGTCAATTTTTAGTTCTTCAATAGTAAGGCATTCATGTTCATATTGCAGGAACGCTTGTGTTTTTAGATCAGGATCAAAAACATATTCAACATCTGTTGCAGCAAGAGAATGAACCCATTGTATCCATCTAGGATGTAAAGCTTTTGCATTTGGAATGCTCGCTTTTGTAACCGCCTCTAAGGCCGGTACTGGAGTTATGACAATAATGCGTTTCCCTTGAGCTAGAGCTCTTTCTTTTGCTACTGCAGTTTGAATTGCTGTCAGTATTTTTTCTGTTGAAGTGAAGCGCATTTCTGCTTGTGTATACAAATGTGATTTGTATGCTATTGGTACTTTTTCACCCTCATTAAATGTTAAGTAGGTGAATCCGCATTGACCCGAAATTATTCGGATCACTAAATTGCGTTGACTTACGCGTGTTTGTAAGTGATTTGTTGCTAACATGTTAGCTTGGAGTGAACCCAGGATTTCTGTGTGTTCCTGTGTCCATTGTTTGATTGAAAAATCAGGTTTGATTAATTCGTAGAGAGGTTTAACCCTTTCTGCGTAATTTAGAATGTAAGTTCTTCCAAAATTTAGGAAACCCAGGATGGATTGTAAGTTTTTCAGCGTTTTTGGATTTTGGAGCAGCGCACACTTTTCTAAAAAGTTGGCTGCCAGGCTCTTGCCTTCACTTGAAAGCTCATATCCTAGGAAAAAGACATTGAGATGGGCAATTCTGGATTTTTTAAAGTTGAATTTATAGCCCTCAGAGGCGAAGCCCAATATAATGGTACTCACCCTGTTCAAGTGCCTATCTAGGTCATTGTCTGTCAGATAGATGTCATCGACATATGACAATGCCTCATTATCATAAATTTGTAGTAACTCTGTTACCCTCGCTGAGAATAACCCCGGGCTGTTCTTGAACCCTTGTGGGAGTCTACAAAATTGACGCTGGGTCCCCATTATTGAGAAAGCTGCTAAGTACCTGCTTTCAGGTGCTATGTTTTGACAAAAGAAACCATTTGAGATGTCCAATGTGGTTTTATATTTTTTGCGCACAATGTTATTCATTAATGCTGTACTATGTGCATTTTGCACTGCAAATGTTTTTGAACAAGTGTTCAAGTGTCTGTAATCCAAAACTAGACGATATGTATTGTCTGGTTTGGAAACAGGAAACAAAGGATTGTTCATTGAGGAGGTGCATGTTTCAATCACCCCTTGGTATTCAAGTTGATCTAAGATCTCCTGACCTGTTTTTTAGCTTCTTGCTTTATTGGGTACTGCCTTTGTGCAGTAGGTTCATTTTTTAGATGTATTTTGTGGTGAGGTGAGTCCTCATCGCATCCTACATGATTTTTGTATAATGCTGGGGCCTGGGCAACTGCCCATTTCCTGGCATAAGTATATTTTAGGTGAATTGGAATATGGTTGGAGAAGGCAGTCATAATGATGTCCTCACCATGTGGGCACTCCCTGACAAATTGTGGTGGCCAGTCTTTTTCTGCTAGAAGTATATCATAACCCCTTGAAAGTTTTTCCCAAAAGAGTGTTTTCACTTTTCTTGGTATGTCTCCCTCCATTCGGAGTGTTATTTTATAACTTTTGTGGAGTACTAACCCTGGTGTCTACAGTTTCTACTGTGATGTACTCATTCAAGTCCACTATCTCCAGAAGTTCCTTCAGGTTCTGGCGAGCTATTGTGACTTCTGCTGCACTGTCCAGCATTGTCTGAGCCTATTCTCCGTTCTTGAGTTGTGTTCTCAGTATTCTCGGCATGTCTGATCTTCAGACCTGCTACCTTCTTTTTTGAGAATTGAGGTTTTGATTTATTTTTCTGAACGTGTTTGTCGTCTTTGGATTTCACGAGTTCTTCTCTATGTTCTGACCGTCCTCTTCTTTCCGATGTCTGTGACGATATCTGAAAGGTACGAGAGGAACGTGTATCAGTATCTTGATACCTGTCAGGTTTTCTTAAATTATCCCTATTCCTGAGGTTATACCTCCTTTCAGAGGGCTCCTTTTGAGGAGACCTACCTCGGGATTGAGAACGTTTCTCGTTTGAGTTTTGTTTATTAGTTTCCCACTTCTTTTTAGAAGATGTAGGAGTTTGTTTAATAGAGTCCTTCTCAGGACTTTCAGATAGTTTTTGCTTCAAAGGTTTTCCACCCAAACTATCTCTGCCTAATTCTGCATAAGATTGTTCTATTATTCTGGGTAGTTCTGTTTGATGTTCTGTAACATCAAATTCCCTTAAGCGTTGGCAGATCGCCACTGATGCTGCCTCTCCTTTAATATTTGATAATATTATTGTTGAGACCTGGTCGAAATTTTTCAGTAATTTCATACCTAAATTCAGAGCAGGTTCTGCCCCGTATTCGTTTTGAATTTGTTTCAGGACATCTGGTATTACTGCAATTGACGGAACACCATGTGTTTTAGTATAGATGGCAGCAAAGACTGCGCCCCAAGTGGTGCAATCTTCCAGTTGTGGTGTGATCCCCATTGGTAAACAGATTGTTAGGATTCTGTGTTTCTCATAAGGGCTAGTATTTGGAAATACTGCTTCGATTTGAGTAATTTTTTGAGCTATCCAGAATGGAATTTGCTCACGTTTTGTGGGCATTTTACCCATGACTGCATATAAAGTCTGTGGAGTAATTTTTAGTGTATTCCCCTGTTGAGGGGTTTGAATTGGAATGGTCAATGGTGGTTGGACTGTGAAAGTCTGCATGACATATTGGACTAATTGTCTGTAAATTTTTATTAACTCTGTAAGTTGAGTAAGTAATTCCTCGTCTGATATTATATCGAGGTCAGGATGAGGAGTGTAGCCGGCTAGAATCGGCCATGTTGCTCCTGGTCTACCTAGTGGACCGAGCCTGGTAATGTTTCTGTGATGTTTTAGGGCGCCTTTAAACCAGAGCTGATGCCCTTGGTATGTTAGTGGAATTTCAATATCCTCGAAAGGAATATATTCCTCTGGTGGTTCATCTTCTTTGTAGAAGTGAAACAGTCTTGTTACTGGATTTGATTCTGGGAATACTATCCATGAATAGAATACCTCTGTCTGAAAGGATTCGTGTGCCTCTATCACGAAAACTGCTCTACCCGCTCTTGGTGGTATGCCGTGTTTTATAAGTTTTAGAGTGATGGCTCTTCTTCAGTTTGGAGCGATGTCTATAACACCCTCCTCGGTTTCATTTAAACTGGTAAAGTTAAAAGCTGTTACGACTGGTTCAACCGCAGCTACACCGTTCCCGGTGTTATCGTCCCCGTGATTGGACATTTGTTTTTTGAAAAATGTAGTTCAAGTTTCAAGGAAACAAAAGATAAGGTGCACAATATTTTGGAACACTGTATCCTTCAACGTTGATTAAACCAAAATAGCTAATCTATAGGTTTTTTGTCCAATTTAGCTTTGGCGGATGTTTAACCCTACCCACTCCAGACGTCTTATGGAGTATGTGAGTAGGGGTCTCTGAGAGAAAAGCACGACTGAGTTACTCAGTATCTAGCGTTAAATTAGTGCCTTACCAAACCGTTGGGCGCCATGTAGTGTAGTTCCTATTTCCCTAATAGGCTCTGCGCATTGGAATAGTATACCCTATAGTTTTGGCATAGGACTGAGGTTGGTATGCCCCTATCGAGTATATTAAACTTAATTACTTTTGTGCCAGCTAAATCAGAGGCCACTAGAAACTCCTTGTATACAAGAAGGGAGTAGTTTCTGGCAACCGCATAAACATGACAACTTTGTTTCCCTTTTAGAATCGGAATACTTCTCAGAATCGTGGAAACAATAGATAACAGTTTCACTCAGCTAATCATGCATGCTTAGTTTCCTCAGAGTTACACAGAAAGAATAGACGGGCGTTTCAATAAAAGGTTTTATTGAACAGTCTTGTTTCTCGTGTAAGAGATATGAGCTGTTATGATCACAAGACAGTATGCAAGATATATAATGTACAGCGTAAGTAGTAGAAATAAATAATACTGCGGTAGCATTATCTTTTAGCATATATTCACATACATAAATAACATGAGCTAAAAATGCGAGTACTCATACGATGCTTCTCTAAGCTAGTTCTACCCCAATGTACCTAACCTCGTCTAGGTGTAGGAAAGGTAAGAAGTAGGTGAAGTATTCTCTAGTATGGTATACTAAGAGTATGTTAAGTCTAGTATGCCAAGAGTCCCTCTAGGTTCTAGTCAGCTCCATACCTTGAGAATGAGAGAGGTGGGAATCTCCTTCCGGATCTCAAACTCTAACACCCCGCGAAGGGAGTCAGAACACTGGAAGCTGGATTCTCCGCGAGCAGGGATGACAGCGTCTTCTCAGTGCGTCAGGCCGGGATACAGGCTCCTCTAAAGTCGAGGTCTCCTCTAACTTGCTTGGGCAAGGGAATGTATATTTATACCTGGTAGGTGCCTTGGAATGTTAGCATTGACGTGAAGTCGGACAGAGGAAGACGTCAGGAATGAACCCTTAAGGTATAGCGGTTCATGCATAATAGATGAGTTCTTGGAGAAATCAATAATCCTGTGCTAGGGGAACTCCCAAGAGCTTAAGGGTCTGGTTTCTAAGAACTCGTTGTGACGTTAGGGTGGACGGATGTCAGTGACCATGCCTGTATTTGGAGTGCACGGCTAATGCCTAAATAAGGACTGGGATTCTATGCCTATATAAGGGCAATGCGAATTGTGCCTGAAAAAGGACATGTTTCAGGAAAACCTATATACGGACACCTAAAGCGGAATACAACAGAGGAAAAAAGCAGAAAAGAAGGAAAGAAACCAAAAAAGTAAAGAATGAAAGAATAGAAAGAAAGAAAAGAAAGAAAAGAAAAGAAACAAGGAAGGAAGCAAAAAAGAAGTTAAGAAAGCTGGACGGGAAGAAAGAAAGAGCAAAAGAACAAACTTAAAAGAAGGAAAGAAAGAAGGCAATAGAGACAGCAAGAAAGAAACAAAGAAGGAAAGACAGAAAGAAAGGAATGTAGGAAATAAATAAAATAAATAGTGCTGCAAATTAAACACAATAAAGACTGGTTTTCTTCCTGGGCAAAGTTTATTAAAGAACCATTGGTGAAATTGAGTCCAAAATAAACATGTTCTGAAGAATTGTGTATGAATTCACACATATAATATAGAAGGTTTGAGTTTGTGTACTGCATGCGTAGTAAAAAGAGAATATCTTAATATAGAACAGTACCAAATGGATGCAATCTGTTATGCTGTGAAATAGCAGCATATTAAAGTATACAAAAAGTGATGGATGGAATGCTTGAATTAATCTCAGCCACTGATAATTACTCGGGGCCGCATTCCAGTCCATTGTTATTTTGCACTCCATGCCACCTCAGTTTTGACCCAGCTGTATGCAAATCAGTCTTGACCCTGCTCCAATGGGAACAGTCCAGCCCAAGCTCCCAAGCCAGGTCCTCCCTGAACCAGAACACAGGCAACCCAGGACCGGTTTTGCCCTCGTTATGGGCTCATCAGCCAGGTATAGCTTGCTTCCAGTGACAGTGTGTGCACAAGACCCACGTCTGGGCATACCTTTCCCACTTAGGGTGACATATTAAAATATACAGAGAATGAAATGTTTACCTGCACCTAATCATAGGTTAGCCCATATTACATTTAATAAGGCAACCCAAAGTTATCCTTTAGGAGAGGTAGGCCTCAAAATAGTGAAAAACAAAATTAGGAATTTTTCACTACCAGGACATGTAAAACTTAAAAGTACATGTCCAACCTTTTAATTACAATGCACCCTGGCCAATGGGCTACTTAGGGCCTACCTAAGGCTGACTATAATAATAGGGGAGTTTAAGGCTTGGCTTTCCCAATTTTTATTGTCGTTTCATCCTGCACTTTTCAGAGATAGTGGCGCCCATAACACAGCTGCTAAAAAAGGGGCAATCATTTGCGTGGTCTCCAGAAGCCAATCAGGCATTGCAACTGTTAAAAACTAAATTCACCACTGCACCCATTCTTCAGCATCCCAATCCAAACCAGCCTTAAAACGTCGAAGCCGATGCTTTGCAGGTAGCTATCGGAGGAATTTTATCTCAAAAGAACTCATGAACTGGCCACATCAGTGGAAAATATAATAAACAAAATAACACCAAACTGACAAAAATCCATTATGGGGTACCAGAGATTTGGATTTTTAAAGATCTAAGAGAAAAAGTGGCAAGAAAAATGAAAGTGCCTATCGGTAGTCACTGTTCATGGGTGATCAGGTCTTATGCGCAATTTCAAGATGACTGATGGAACACAGGTCAGATACGTCAAACAGGTTTATATAAAGATTTTACCTTGGGATTTAGTCTAGGAAATGGAAGTTGAGATCCTCCAGCAGGACAAGGCTGCTGGCTGTATCTGTGGCAGTCTTCTTGAAGCGCATAGTGGTTAGACAGGGTTGCACTAAAGCTGTTAACTTTGGTAGGAAAAACATTGAAAAGGTACATTTCTAATTTTGCACCCATAGAGGTCTGTTTATCTGACAGATACTTTTCGTGCTTCCTCTAATCAAGATTTCTACTTCTGGACTTTTTACCTTGAGTTTCTTTTTTGGAGGTCTGAATCCTCTAGCGGGGCAAGGCTGCAGGCTGTTTCCGGTGATGGGTTCAAAGAGGGCAGATACTTCTTCTCCGACTTCTCACTAAAATTGGTTTGATGCTGCAGAGAAGTTCTAAGCCTTAAGAACTGGCTTCTTCAGCCCAGCAAAGTTGATCCTTGGATCAGGTGATTGATCCTAGACCTCCGGCAGCTGGATGTTCAGAGTCCCATGTTTTCAGAGGTTGTATGAGAAGTAAAGTTAGACATAGCCAAAGGTCCTAGGACATCAGGGACAGCACTGAGGGTCATAACTCACTCCAAAAGAGGCTACCTGCAGGTTCCAGGCCAGGAGCAGTTGTAACTAGTCAGGTGGCCACTTTAAGAAAAAGCCCCTTGCAGCTTGTTGTGTCCCTGTAGCCACATGGGTGGTCATCAACTGATCCTCAAAGTCCTCTTCTTTGTCCTGGGTACAAATGGTAGCAGGTCCAGCCCTTTAGGTCTCCCACAGGTTTTAAACAGCAGGTGAGGTATTCTTATGATCTTCCACAGGTAACTCACAGACTTGCTCCAGAAGAAGCTACAAGCAGGGTCCATTGTAACTAGTCATGTGGCCACTTTAGGAAAAAAAAGATCTTGCCGCTTGTTGTGCCACTGTAGCCACAAAGGTGGTCAGCCAACTGATCCTTGAAGTCCACTTCTTTGTCCTGGGTGCAAATGGGAGCAGATCCAACTCTTCAGGTCTCACCACAGGTTTTAAACAGCCTTTGTATGTTCTTCAACAGGTCAGGCCCAGAAAGATTTCTGAGGAGTGTTCCTTGGGGTGCCACATTTATGGTTGGCACTAGCAAGTGGGTAGGGGTGGCTCCTGTCTCCTTGCTAACTAATGGGTTAAAAGTTCACAGGTGCAACCCTACCCACTTTTTCAGACATTCTTGTTTGCCCTACTACAAACAATCTCACAGCACACCTGTTTCCTAAGATCCAAAATGGGGAAACCCTTCTTCACTTGTGCAGGGCCTTTTTGTCTACCCAGACATGTGGCTAGGGAAATAAGCAGTCTCTTCCTCTGTGGTTACTCAAAACTGGACCTTATGTAACTTCTCTCCCACTGTGCACGGAGGCAGTCTGACTCGTGGGCCTGGGCGACAAAGGTTAGCCTTCCCCCTGGTCTCATCTTACATGGACTTGTAAAAGGGCAGGTCCTTTGCTAGTTAATGAAGCTCCTGGGCCCAAACTAACTTGTCTTCATTCAAGAGGAAGAAAAATACTTCTCCACATCCATGTCATTGTCTCTGCTCAGGGAACAGTTTTCACACCTCATTAAGGTCAAGTACTTGCTGGGCTGTGGCTGGAGAGGGATGGAGAAGAAATTACTTTTAAACTTTGGTGATATTGAGAAAACTGATTATGACACTTTCAGAGAGAAAATTAATAAACGTGCACAATACACGTTCAAGGAACATGACAAGAAAAGAGAATTTTAGTTACTGCATCGTAAAAGCATGCAGAAAAAGTGTTGCTTAGATGATATTATTCATATAAACCATATAGATTGTGATTTTCTAATGGACAAAGTACTATTTTTATTAACCTGTGCTAGAAACGTGTAAATGATAAACCCTCACGTTATTGAGTATACTTCTAATCTTCATTATTTTCATTTATATATATGTTTGACTAATAGGGATTTGTCAAATGCTATGAATAATCCTAGTTATGAGGATGAACTTTACTAAAATGTATCATTTATGTGTGTAAATGTGTGCACTGAAATGACAAAAGAAAAGTAGGTGTCACACATTCATAATTAATAATGCATTCATGAAACTTTCATTGATTGTATTTCGTACATGTACTAATATGTTGCATCTATAACAAAAACTCAAAAAAGTAATTAAAAACATATTTACATGTTAGTACATTCGAAAGACAGAAATCTGTCATACTGACACGTTATTTGTAACCATACTAAATGTTTTAAAGTGCATCAAAGTCATACTAGAATCATGACATCTTTATATTTCACATGAATGTATGCTTAATAATTCTACATATTCCGCGTTATATTAGCATGATTTAATGTAGTCCAAAACTACTTATGTGAAGCTTTTTGACTTGCTGAATCTGTTGTTCTTGAGAGAATTCCTCAATATAACAAATAATGTGAAACAGTGTTTTCTTTCCTGAGCTCTCATGTACTGTACAAGATACTTTGCTACATTTTCTCGATACAATCCTAACCACCGTCCTGGGAAACTGTCCTCTTATGTGTTTTTGCTAAAGGAACATTGTTCCACTGTTTCACATACTATATTGCTTAAGGACTGCTTAATAGTCCCGCCTATTTCTCCACATTCTGTGTCTTCTTTATATCGCCTGACACCCGTACCATATGAACTGACCAATGGACTGAGTGGTTCACCAGATGAGGCAATTCCAGGAGGTGTCACCCCCGGAACTTTAAGAATATAATATTGTTTGAAATTTGAACTCTGGGACACACAGCTACTAATGAAGTGGCTGCTACGGTCGTTGGGGTTCTATCCTATTCTGCTCCTTTGGCTTTTGATGGTGACGGATTAACTATTGGCTAATTCTTTACCTACTAACTTCTTGCAGAACTCCTTTTGACAGTCCCAGCTGGCCGATGTGGATTCACCTGGCTATTCTTTCCTGAACTGATGCAAACGCTGTGTGTGCCTATCAATTTCTTCCTTTTTGGGCGACTGTTCAAACTGGCCTACTTCATGTCCCTTCCTGAACGCTTGAGGTTTGGTATCTTATTCAAATGTCTTATTAGCATTTAACCAAATTGTCTATAACCTGATTGTTGATGCACTTGTTTACCTTAAATTCGATAAACTAAACTAAATTTATATATCAACTCAGCTATCATGATTTATTGCTATCATAATCAATGTGAATTCTTAATTTGGGGTTACTAATGACTAGAGGAGATCATAGAGATATTTCGGGGCATCAAATACTTATGCTATTATTCTGCATAGCTTTAACAGAGCTCTTAGTGTGTATGATTCTGGCTCACCTCCATTTCTTGAGCAGATTTGGGCTTGCTGTGTTAATCTTTTTTCTCTATAGCATTGTTCTGAGAATATATACATGTGTTTGAGCTCTAGTTTGTAGTTCAGTTTTCCAATTCCTGATCCTCATTGAATGACTGTAGGAACCTTTATATCCAACCCCTCTTGGCACTAAACCAGATCCATCGGAGGACCAAGAGAGTGGTAAGAGATTTTGACATGAGACAAGAGTAAGAAAACTAACAGAGTACATGAGTTACATTAAAAAAATATAAAGAAAAACATTTACTTGCTTTTTTCATGGGCCTAGTAACGCTACAGCAAGAGCTAATGCAAATTAGACTCCAGGAGCTTCATGCAGAGAAAAGGCAACTTTCTAAAAGTTATTTTTTTCTATATATTTATTAAAATCTACCATTGGATTATATTTGTATTAAATATTGAAGTAAATGGTTGAATCATTCTTCTAGCTAGTCCCAAACCTGAGATAGCAGAATTCTATATTTTAATCTGTACTGTAATTTTCTCATTAGACAGCTAGAGCCTTCCACAGTGAAAATAGCATTTAGGGACATGGCAACATTACGTTGCAACATGCCCCACTTTTAAATACCATGCACCCTAGCATGTGGGCTACAAGCATTACATAAGGCTGCCTTATTAATATTCAAAAGGAAGGGGGGTTTCCTCTTTTGAAAGGGTTAGTTTTACAGGTGGAACTGTAGGTTTAAACTGCAGTAGTCAGGCACCAATTGTAGACTTAAGGCCATGTTTTCCTGTATCACACTAGTGTACGGCAGAATAAAGCTGTAGTCCACAGGTGATATTTTAACTTTCCATGCCGTGAGTGTAGTTTCTACCATTCAGACATTAGACAATGTCTACATGTTTTACGTTTCAGAGCACATACATTGGGCACTGGAGAACAGTGCTTCATTGTGCAGAGTGTACAAAATGCAATAAAATTCAGCACAAAATAAAGGGGGAAATGCAAAAATTGCATTTTCTTAAACTAGGCATAAGAGAGTAAGCAGGCTTGGTGTTGTCGATGTCATGTCTGATCTTATTTTTCTTAAAAGAGGTTAATGGCATTGCACGTTTCATGAAGTACTTTATCTGAACAGTAAGTCAAAATACTTAACACTGACATAACAAAATTAAGAAGAAAGAAAATCAAACATGATTTACAGCAAATATCACAATATCAGCAGGAGGAGTCGAACAAGTATTCAGGTGCAATGGCAGATTGAGACTTTTGGCGAAAGGTGACTACAATGCTCCTCTCGTCAAACTCCTCTATAAGGTATTTTCACACATAGGCAAGGGACCTCCTGAACCTTGCAGAATAAGCAACATTATTTTCTGGCAAGAACACAACGTTGGTACTATATGTATGCATGCTGGTTTTGTATGACTGCAGATAGGCACTTAGTCTAGGAATAGTAGGGATCCTGGCCCTTGCAAATGACAGAGACCCCTTTGGAGCCTATAGAAAGGCTGAAACATGCTGATCCATGAGATGCTGGAGCAATACCCAACTCCCATGCATCACACATATTTTTTACCATCTCAGTGGCCTTCTGTTATTAAACAGGATCAATCCCTGGGGAAGGTATTTGGGATTTATATTCCTTTACATTGGATCCTTGTTCTCACTCCTTTCAAGAAGTACTCCCTGAAAACACAGGGAGCCAACCTGCCACCAGAGGATTCTCTGAGAAGTGAGGGTGGTCAGTGATGAAGCATGACACCCAGAGGGGATGGGGGGAGGGGGGAGTTGAGTCCAGTATTTGCAATTTTCTGTAATTTCCATGTCATGCATATGCACAAGATATACGTGGACGACAGGGTTCCCACTGTATGGATAATTCCCAGGAGATAGGACACTGAGAGATATATGTACTGGTTGCGATTTTGCTTGTTGTGACTTAAAGTGTTTGTTAATTAACCAGACGAAATGATGAAAAAGCAAAAGACTTCTAAAGTCCCTTTTTTCTTTAAACTTTGCAAACTTCGCACTTCATCTGGAACTGTGTGTCAAATATACAAATCTTTGAATAAATTAAAGTGTGCGTTGTGAATGTCTGTGTGTGTTTAATTGCATTCATACATTTCTACATAAAGATGACCTGTGGGTGTGTCGATTTATGGGCGGGTAGCTTTGGGTATGAATATTTGTGTATGGATGTTTTGTTTTGTTTTGTTTGTCGGAGAACCTTTTGTCATTGTACGTGTGGTGTAAGGGAACTTTCTGTGTACCTGTGTGTGGGCCAGTTCTGTATGCTAGTCTGATTGATCAAGTGCATTGATTAATGCTTTGACAAGACAGAAGCGCATACAAATGTATTTTTGGGAGATGGAACTTTGTGTTAATTTATGTTTGTGTGGGTATGTCTGCGTACATGTGGGCTTGCTGCCAATCACCACAGACAGATGCTTGAAAGGGTGTCTAGTGCCTGCAGGGAGGAAGGTTGATGGAGGAAAAATGATGGGAAGAGGATCAAACAGAAACATAGGGCAAGCAAAGTAAAGAGCAGACGTGACTGCTCGCAAAAAATATAGTTACTCACAACTTTCCATGCCATTCAAAAGAACAATGAAAGGAAGAGAAAAACGTGGCAAATTCAGAATTGTGCAACTGAGATGCATGGCTGTTGTGTGGTCAGTTTTGGTTTTTGCCCATACTAAGTTCCCCGCCAGATAGCTTGCAGATTCATACCTGGTACTCACTCCCTGAGAACAGGACACCATTCATAGATGGCTGGCTGTTCCAGGTCCAGGAGGTAGGTCTTGCAGGAAGTACGAAGCAAAACAAGGCATCAATGTTACATGTGAATACAGAGGCCTGACAGGACAGACAAAAGGCCAGAACATAAGGAGAGAAGGGATGAGGCAGGGAGGAGGAGAGAAGCATGATTATAGAGTCACACATTCGCAGAAACGTTGGGCAAGCAAACAACAGTCTGCACTACTTACAATAAACATGATGATCGACAATACACAACTATATCCCAAAGGAAAAAAGGAAGAAAGAAAAATGAAATACAACAGAAATTCAAAATTGTGCATCTAATCTGCATCGATTATGGAAAACTGAAACCCATTGGGGCTACGTGTTCTCTCAGTTGTAGTTCTTTTTTATGGCCTCTGCTATTTAAATGAAAGGTGTGGTCTGCAGGTTTCACTGGGCCAGATTACATACATTTTTATGTTGTGTACAAATGGAGCAAATACTTCCGTACCCTAATTTAGCTTTTTCTGTAATGGGCAGCTGAACAGCGTGTTCCCCTGCCCATGTTCCAGAAATGCTTTTTCCAATAGGGCAAACAAGAAGAAATTTCAAATGATAAATGTATAGGTGCCAGTAACAGGGTTGTTTTCCACAGAGGGGCTGTAACAGTTGTCAAATAGACAATGAGCATGAACCCTGAGGAGGGAACCAACCGTTGGTGGCGGCTGCTCCTCTACCTCTTCCACTATGTAAGAGTAGCAGTCAGAGAACCAACAGTACCGATCTGTGCACAGGGACATCTTAACGATTTTGGGGGCCCTGGGCCAAACGTATTTTGGGGGCCCCTCTGCAGGACTACTTGGAATTTATGATCCAATTTCAGCTCTTTCATGCCCTCTTTGTCTAGGTCACTGAGAGTGCTCAGGCACACTCGTCCAAATTCTAAATGTGTTTACATGGAATATTCAGGGATAGTGATGTGTGTTTTCAATATTGTAACACAGCAGCAGCTCACCAATATTAGTGCAAGTAATCTCTGTGACACCCTGACCATTTCTCATATGTGACGTCCTGTTTTGAGCTAAAAGAAACTTTTTTATGGATGTTGCATGAAACATAAACACAGCATTTCTCTGCAAAAGGTCTGTAATAGACTCTCACATATCACCCACATTAAAAGTAAATTAAAAGAAAACAGTATTTAAAACAATCTGTTTATGAATTATTCAAGGTCATCAGGGCAAGACTCTCTGCAGAACAGAGACGGCTCTGTCTGGGGCCCCCTGAATGACTGTGGCCTTGCGTCAGAGCCAACTTTGCCCATGCCTTAAAATGCCTCTGTCTGTGCATACTCCTCATTCCGCTGCTTCGCTGTACTTTGGACCTGGTGACCTAAGAGAACACAGGGGAAGGGGGCACTTCCTTGTATGCCAGAGTAGTGCAAAAATAACTTTTGCTTTTTCATTGCTACTACATCATAGAAGTGAAAATCCAAATTTACTATCCATTTTTAGGTTGAGCTTTAGCGGCAGCTCGCATGCGCTGCTCGCTCTGCGAGGCATGCAGTAGTAGAGTATGGGAGACAAGCTACCCTCACTCTCCGCCCATATTTTTCATTGGCTTCTGGCTTTGTCCTTCGTAAATTCTGTCTTCTGATTGATTATGAGGCTTGTTAGTCTCGCCTTAATATGGCCATGTCTTCATTTGTACCCTCCCATGGCTATTGTCCCCTTTACTTTGAGTGTTACACTGTACGGTACGTGTTATTCAGAGCACTATTTTTTCCCCCTCCCCGCCCACATTCCCGTTGTCCTTGCCTTCTCGCCCCCCTCCCGCCCGCACTCCCGTTGCCGGGCCTTCTCGCCCCCCTCCCACCCACACTCCCGTTGCAGTGCCTTCTTCCCCCTCCCCCGCACTTCCATTGTCTGTGCCTTCTCGCACCCCCCGGCCGCACTCCCGCTGTCCGTGCCTTCTCGCCCCCTGCCCGCCCACACTCCCGTTTGCAATGCAATAGGTCTCGCGTAAATGCGAGTCCTATTGCATTGCAAATGCTTGTGATTTGATCACTTTCATTAATTATCATTACTTTCTTGTCTGCTGTGCTGTACATGGCGTCAGTGTGAACTGTTGACTCAAAGCCACGCGCCCATCGGTTTCAAGTTGTAGGTGCAGATTTGCATACACGTTGCTTGTGTGTGACTAGGAGGAAAGCGACCATACTCTTAGCGGAGGTGTCTCACTCGGTGGCGAACTCGCTGTCGTGCATTATTCTGATGGCAACAGGACATGATCTACATTTAGAGTGTTTAAAGCAAAGTAGTGGCAAGATTAAAACCCTTAATTGTGCTCACACCACAAGTGTCCTCCTAGGCATTTGGAAAGTGTTTATTTCCAGGGTATACACACCTTGCACTGGAGGCGTAAGATTCCAAAGCAGCCACATAAATTCTTCATTGTCCGCTCATACGCCACCAGCTGATATCTTGCAGTAGTACAGGAACGGTTGGTTAAGTCTGCATTGTGGGTAAATGTGACGTTACAAGGCTGCCGTAGTTCCAGTCAAAATTCAACTAACTCCCGTTCCCTCTTATGTTTCCCCTCACTTTAAAGTGAACCATTTCACACAGGTGACCAGCAGTATATTTCTCAGGATGCGTACGAGTATTTTTATTTATTTTATATTTTTTTGCAACAAACCAGCTTATCCCTAAACTGCGTAAAATAAAGACAAAGGGCACTGTTATGACTGGGCATTCAGTTCAGACTCATGTACAAACAGGAGTTGGCATAGTGAGCTGAATTCCGAACTGTGCGACAACTATCCCGTCCTTACAAATTTTCCCTGGCTGACTTTGACAGGCCGTCCTTGCTGAAATTATCAGGGAAAGGCTCAGTAAAAAGACAAAGCTTTCATGCATATTCTAATTTTGGAATCGTTTTGCAAGGTATTAATGCTTCGCTTCTTTATTGAAAATTCTTTCACAAAATGCGTCAAGAGTAATTCGTGGCAATCAGCATAAACAACTCCGCCTGTGAAATGTGAAGTCCCAAAGATAGAAGTCCGCATGCTTACTGTGCCTCCGCATGGGAAGCGCAGGCATAGGTACCTCTGCTCAGGTCTGTGGTCGCGCACAACTATCTCGAGCCTCCGCGCGCGTTCACAGTGTGGTGCCTGAGATGGGGTCAGAAGATGAGAGTCGAGCTCAAAACTAGGGCGCATCATGACTCTACACCAGTAAATCAAATGATCAGCTTTTTTTATTGAATTGCATCCTTTTCTAAAGGAGTTTCAAATCCTCATTGTGTGGCTTGCAATTTTTTGTAGTAACATGCAGTATTCATGTACATCATATCAAGTAATATATTGCAAGAAGCCATTCCTTTTGCTAAGTTGCATATACTTTTTAGGTCGAGCATCAGCGATGACCTGTCGTATCTCTCTGTGTGGCTTTGGCAAACACACCCATTGCTATCGGCTGTTAGCTGCAGCATTCAGAAATGCTGGTTTCTTATTGGTGCATTTCTGTTGAAGTCCCTCCTTCGTGTGCTTAGCTCTCTTTCTGACGATTTCACTCAGAGCATTTTTGTTGGCCATCACACAGTACAGGGTGTGATAGTGTGATGGCCTGTCTTCTCTCTTCCCATCTTGTTTACATCAAGTGGTCCTGCTCTGTTTCTTGTTTAATTAATGTGCTCGGGCGCAGCGCTGCCTAGCAGGGCGCCAGGTTTTATGTATTTTTTTTTAATGTTTCTGTAACCTCGGCCTCTCCTGCACCCTTAGATCTCCCCGGAAACCACATGACACACGCTGCTTTTCTGTAAGCCCCCTCTCCGGACGGCGAACTGCAGATGAGCAGGCGGGAGACATCACATGAACGAGGTCCTTTATCTTGAGAAAGAAAGGGTGTTTGGCGTTCACGCACCTTGACGTAATCCCAGTTGTTTGTTTCGGGGGGCTCTGCCGTGGAGAGACTGCCGACCTTTTCAAAATGCGAGACACGTCATGACATAATGGCCGAGGTGATTTCAGCTCCTGGTGGAAGTTAGATGGGCCTGTGTAAATATAGTGACTGACAACCACAATGAGTTGATGCCGTAATATGTAGTCATACTGGATGGAGTTTAGCAAAACCGAGAGTGTTTTTAGAGGTCACAGCACAGGAAGCTAGACTGTCTCTTACTGGCATTGACTCAGTAATAGTTCTGCACTAGACCAGAAAAGTGCATTTCCAGAAAACTACTGACTACGACAATAAAAATTTAATCTGTCTGACTGTCTCAGTTGTTTTTATTTTGTTAATCAATCAATCAATCAATCAATCAATCAGGGGTTTATAAAGCACGCTACTCACCCATGAGGGTCTTAAGGCGCTGGGGGGAGGGGGAGGGGGCGCAGCTCCGGTTCAGTTGAAGAGCCAGGTCTTGAGGTTCTTCCTGAAGGTGTGCAGGTTCGGGGAGCATCTGATGTTTGCTGGGAGCCCAGTCCAGGTCTTGGCTGCGATGTAGGAGAAGGCTCGTCCACCAGCTCTGTTTCTGCGGATCCGGGGGGTCTCTGCCAGGACGAGGTCGGCGGAGCGGAGGTTCCTTTTGGGCACGTGGAAGGAGACTCTCTCGTTGAGGTATTTGGGTCCGATGTTGTGGAGGGATTTGTAGGCATGGATGAGAAGTTTGAAGGTCCCTCTCTTCTCGACGGGGAACCAGTGAAGGTCTCGTAGGTGTTGGGTCATGTGTTCGTGACGTGATGTCCCTAGGACAAGTCTTGCTGCGGCATTCTGGATGGTTTGGAGCTTGTGCAGTAGAGTTTTGTTGATTCCGGCCTAGAGGGCGTTGCGGTAGTCCAGTCTGCTGGTTATGAGTGCGTGGGTGATGGTCTTTCTGCATTCGGGGGGTATCCATTTGAAGGTCTTTCGGAGGATGTAAAGGCAGTTGAAACTGGTGGAGGCGACGGAGTTGATCTGGCGGGTCATGGTGAGGGAGGAGTCCAGGATGATCCCGATGTTCCTTGTGTGGTCAGTAGGGGTGGGTGGACTCCAGAGGGCAGAGGTATTCTTGATTTGATTTGCATGTATTTGTTTCACTCCCAGCTCCCCTCTGCACATCCTTTTGTCATCCGCCCCTTCACCTCCCAGCTGCAGAGGAGATTCTTTAAGCCCTCCCAGTCTGTAATCAGAAGCACAGACAGGGCTTAGTAATGTTTCCTCTTTTCAACCCATGAGGCCCCTGCCCGACATGCAGAATGCTAGTCTGGTGCAGAGCAAGACATATTTTCATATAATTGGAGCTATGTCAACCAGCTTTCCATGATCATCAGGCAGGATACTGTGTGTGTGGAGACATTTTGCACACCTGCAGACACTTTGTATAAGTATTTACACTACAATACAAGAGGGCCGTAATGGACTACTGTACCAGTTTCGGTAACTGGATTTACTAGAGACCCTTTGTGTTTTTATGAGGGTAACTCATTTGAGACACTGTGTTTCTCAAAGAGGCATTTTGAAATAACATTCACATAATGGGTGTAATAACGCGGACCATTGGTGGTATAACCACTGTGCCAATATTTTTTCAGGAGTTTAAATTGCACTGGAACAAAACGTGTCACAAAATAAGGAATTATCCAGTGGTAGAATCGAGCGCTTCGATAACATGGTGATTTTCTAACCATTCGCTTTCTGGATGACTCCAGTCTTGTGAGTAGCAGCTTACATAGAGTGGTACTAATATGTATGGTGGTCCATGGGGGACGTTGGTTTTATTATGGCTGCTAGGAGCATGGAAGCTATCACCAGTCACTGTTCACATCATTTAGCTAAGGGTTGCACTATTGTCAGGGCTATAACTGAGATGAAAAAACTGGCGGGTCTCGCAAAGGGGCGTGGCTGATGTAATTAAGGGCGTGATTTAAAAAAACATAAGCTAAAAATATGTGCTTTTGCATAATGTGCCACCCGACTTGAATTTTTTCTGCTTCTGTCATTGCACCCAGATATATAATCCAATAAGTTACATTACATCTACAACAAGCCAGGACTACTGATTTTGTCAGTGGCATGTAATTCCATTGGTTATATCTGAGGGTGAATGTGCGCGTCATTTTTAAATAGTGCGTTTCCTTTTAAGTCTTTTTCTGTCTCCAGCGATGCTGGTTATCAAAGGGTGGATTTGCAAAAGTTAGTTTAAATATGCCGGCAATGATTCACAAAGGTAAACATATACTTTTGTGTAAGTTTACTACTTTTCGGTATTCACAAAGGTAAACTTATACCAAAAGTCTATCTTTACTAGTAGTAACTTACCTTTGTGAATACAGAAAAGTAGTAAAGTTAGACTTTTGGTCTACGTTTACCTTTGTGAATACTGAAAAGTAGTAAACTTACACAAAAGTGTAAGTTTACCTTTGTGAATCGGGCCTACCATCTTTTGTTTTCTCCTTTTTCCTGTGTTTAAAGCAGAATATCCAGGTAAAACCCTTGCCTTTCTCGCATAATTTTTGTGCTTTTGCTCAATGTCTTTTTAACAATGTTGGCATTTAACAAAATATATGTTCCAATACCTCGATTACACACTCAATGCATTTCTTCCTGCAGAGCCGTTTTCATGTAAAAACACGTATGGTTTTCATGTAAAGCACTCTAGTGGCCCTGGGCCAAGTTCGCACTATATAAACTGAAAAAAAACCAAGAAAACAGCACAATCTGACCTTGGCGTGCCAGGGGCCGGTCTCACCACCTGCTTTATAGAACTGCCGGTGCTGAACCCCGGCAAGACCCGGACCACTTAAAGCCCTGACTATTGTATTACTTGGACATGTGGTTTACACTTATCTTAGATGCACTTTATCTACGGACTACTCACTAAAAGGGCTGGCCACTTAATTATGTATCACAGATTGCTTTTGGCACATTGAAGATACAAATTAGCATTTTTTTGCATGAAGAAACACTTTTTTTTTCACCACTTCATGCACAAACTACCTATCCCTACCTATCCCTCTCAATCTTCCTTTCTATCTATTCTATACAACTCTTCAAACAAAAAACGTAACTAAAAACATTAGCGTTTACAAAGCCAATAGCTTTAACTTTCACAAATGCGAGACCGATTGCATTGCAAATGCTTGTTTAAGCTAAGGCCTCTCTACGAAGGCTATGCATAACAACATATTTGTAATGCAATTCTCAAAAAAATTTAATGCATGGTTATAAATCATTTTAAGTGTGCAAGACAGTTGTTAACAAAAAGCATTATACATGAAGAACATATTAATACAATGAGACAGGCCTTCTTTTGTAATACGTATGCTTACTTTTTAATAAGAAATGAAGCATGTTGCCTCAAACGTTCATATTTATATTTTAATGTGTAGAAACATGAATATGTTCCATTGGGGGCCCGAGCGGAGCTGGGCATGCCCGGTCTCCCCCCCGAGGACATTTCCCTGGAATGCTCTGCCCTAATCGACTGGAGGACAATGGGGAGGAACAGTAGTCGTAGCTTTAGGTGGGGTTTTGGTGTGAGTAGACCTCTTTGGCCGTCGTCACACCTATGGACAGGTTAGTGTCAGGCACCAACCCCTAGCAAAGGCCATGGGGGAAGCTTTAGGCAAGGTAGGCGGGTTTCGGTGCGAGCAAGTTTATTGACTTTATTGGTCAATATGGCAGGGGTCAGTAAGATAGTTGAAGCCTTAAAAGTTTTGCAAGCTGGTGTTCGGCAGGGCCGGACTGGGAACCGAAACTGGCCCTGGCAAACTGCTCGGCCGGCCCCCAGGAGGGGGAGGGGAGGGGTGCAGCCGAGCTGTTTGCTACGGCCGGTTTCGGCCGATTTTGTTACAGGGGGGCGATATTGAAGGCCACGGTATCAAAAACGGCCCCCAGGAGGCCCAAAACTGGCCCCCACCCTAGCGGCCCACCGGGGAAATGCCCGGTGCCCGCTATGGCCAGTCCGGCCCTGGTGTTCGGGAGTAATTATTAAAAGCAGGCATGTTGTAGCAGGCTTGGGTCGACTTGCAGCGCACAAAATGAGTGTCTGGGTGTGGAGGGAGGGGCTACGAAGGAGAACCCGTGTTCACTGCCACATAGCATGTCTGGAAAATGCAAGGCCAAGAGAGCGGCAAGGATTCACTGGGTAGGGGAGTCAAACGAGGTTACACCAAATTGTTCAGGGCTTTTTATCATAAGCTGAGGACTTACTGGTGCAGGCTGCAGTTGCTGTTCCTGTTCCTATTTGGCGTTGCACATTGTGCAGAGGGGAGGAGAGGGGAGGCTCTCTGAAAGAGCGAGTTGTGGGAAGGGGGCAGTGGGCAGTGGGCATAGCTGCTGATGCATCAGGAGGGTGCGGTTTGTAGTTATGACCAGGAGAGGGAACGTGGGCTGCCAGCAGCTATAAATGCACGCCACTTGCTAGAGAAAAGACCGTTGGCAGAGTCCACGATGGTGGCGCCCAGGAAAGAGTCTTTTGAGCCAATGTTGAAATCGGACTCAAAAAGTGAAGCGAGAATGTTGATAAAGGTTCAAGGGCCACAGAAGCATGCTGTATATTACAAGAACGTCAAGGAATGGCTGAAGTGCAACATAAAATGCCTTCAGGAATTACTGACAAGCACATGCCTTTGGTTGGGTTATATGTTAGCCCCATGCTGAAGACAATACAGAGATAGGAGGCGGAAAAGGAGCAGTTACACCAACAAAAATGGTACATATAATACCACATGGACAGCCCCACGTGGCAATTGTAATGCTAGCATCCCATTGTTTGGGGCAAAAAGGTTAGTGTAGTGAGGTTTGTCAGGCAAGTGCTAGAGGGTTTCAGACACAGAAGATATAAGAGGTCAGGGCCAGCTTTGGGCAATTTCAGGGGATCCTAGGAGTCACGTGATGCTCAGATCGGTCTAGCTGATAAAAAAACATAATCGATGCTGGCGATGGAAGTCAGCGGACGGGTCCTGTCACTGGTCACATCTGGAGTGATGTGTGGGCACCAGTCCGAAGGGAGGAAGGGGTCCAGAGCAGCCTCCCTGAGCAGGAAGACATGCTGCAATTTGCACTTGGATGATGGGGGAGTTGATGGGGACGTGTTGATTATGAGTGCAAGAATGCATGTTCGTATGGGAGCATGGAGCAAAGAATGTGAGGAAGAGCTGAATTTCGAGGATCAGTGATTGGAAAAAGGTGAAATAATAAATGACGAAACAGTGAGAAGTGTGATGGTGGTAATGCATAATGTACTAACAGTGTGGCATGGAGTTATAAAGGGTGGAGTTTTGGTATTTTTCAGTTTGCGAGAGGCAGATTTAAGAGCCTGAAAAGTTGCAGATGACAAGGAATGCTGAAGTTTTGCAGCACTTTGTGAGACAGACCTTGCAGCCAGGTATGGAGAGATGCAGGAGTGAACAAGTGAGGAGGAGAGTATGGGAGAGTTGAAGGTATTATAGGTGGTGACAGTAGGGTTGGTAACAGTCCATAAAAATTATATGAACTGGATGGTGACACAGGTAAGAAGAGTACTGACAGAGAGTCTGTTAAGCAATTGGAAAGTTTAGGTGATGGTAAGGACACGACATAGGCCCTAAGGGCTAAGGGATGGAGGGTTCCCTGAGTAAAGAGAAGGTGGGGGAAAGCGTAAAGAAAAGGAAATTGCCATATATGGGTATTTCAATGCAGTTAGGGGCAAATTGATGCAACAAAGGGAAAAAATTGAAAGAGAGAATTTGTGGATGTATTTAAGCTGTTGCACAGGGAAATTCAAGTGAAGGAAGATTCCAAGTAAGAAGAGTTGGAATTGGCAGAGACCCGGGACCCCACAATAATTAAAAACTGGACCTCTGCATTTCTCACATATGAAAGGTTTATTGAGAATTCCATCTGGAGCGATGTCACACTTTTTAAGTATTTGGATCTGGTGCACAAGGCACAATTGAATTACAGTGGTTTTGCATGGTTCAGGTATGATGAGGAGTTTCGAGCACAGTTAGCTGTAACTCCTGACAAGAAATGGGGAGAGGTGGATAACAAGCTGTGGATGCAGTTGATGATGCCTGCTAGCCCCATACCCCTGGTTCATACAGAGAATGGGCTACCAATACCTTGTAAGCCCTATCAAGGTTCCCCACTCCTTTTGGGGTGGGTTTCTCAGAAGCAGAATGGCACCTGCTGGTTGTTTTACAGAGGGAATTGCACAAGAGTGTGATGTAAATGTAGGTGTGACTGTTCCAACTGTGGAGAATGGCATCAGGTAATGCAAAGCAAGTTCCCATACATTTTGGCGGGGATGGGGCGTTATAATTGCAGAGGTCAGCAGAATGTTGGGGGGAAACGGGCCTATTCCAATTAATTTTGAAGCCCTGAGTTATTGGTTACATTTTTACCCACAAAGGTTGTATGCAAGCACTCTCTCTATTTTTGGGGGGTTTCAAAGAAGATTCAAGTTGTGTTATCAAGGGCCAAGGTTGAATAGGTGGGCCAATATCTTGGAATTGACTAACTCATGGTGGTGAGAAAAATTGGGGAGGGAAAATGATGGAAAGAAGTGAAGCAAGGCAGAATATTGGGTCCTTTTGCTGAATGGCTTATGGGAGAATCATACCATTTCCCCACTGAGAATAGTTCCTAAGAAGCAAGGTGAGTTCTGCCTAATCCATCATTTATCTGGGCCACAGGGTGAGTCTATAAATGAATGAATAGTAGGTGAGGATTCTGGTGTGAAATATGCCTCAGTTGATAATGGCATTGCTTTGGTACGAAGCTTTAGAAAAGGTGCAAAATTGGCAAACTCGGACTTAAAATGAGCTTTTCAGCTTTTTCTGGTGCAGCCAGAGCCTTTTTCATTGTTGGGGCTGCAGTTTGATGGCTCTATCTATTTTGACAGGATGTTGCCAATAAGTTGTTTAGTTTCTTGTTCTTTATTTGAAATGTTTAGCACCTTTGAGCACTGCTTTTTCCAGTTTATGAGAAGTTTCAAAGGAGTAACCCACTACTTAGATGATTTTTTTGTTTGTGGTGTAAGGCATACTAAAGACTGTGGTGAAGTTCTGGCAGCTTTTCAGGTGGTCATGGCTGAGATTGGAGTTTCTTTGGCTCTGGTAAAAATGGAGGAAGCTTTGACTACTTTGACGTTCTTGGGTACTGAGTTTGAGTCAGAGTGCATGGAGATCCGTTTGCTGACGGAAAAAGTTCAGGTTCTGTTACAGTTACTGGAGTAAGTGATTGTTTCAAGAAAACTGGAACTGAGGAAGGTGCATTGTCTTTTGGGCATCTTGAATTTTGCTTCTCGGGTGGTTACAGCCTGACAGGCTTTTTGTAGGAAACTAGGTTTTTCTGTGTCTGGTGCTACATTATTTCACCACAATGTGTGGTTGAGAGAAAGTTGCAGAGATGATTTACATGTTTTGCTCACATTTTTGAAGGAGTTAAGTTGTGTGATCATGTTGTCACTTCAGGATGAGTGGTTGTAGCGGGTAAAGAATTTTCCTGATGCTGCAGGTTCCTATAGTTTTGGCCTTTTTGGGATGGGCTTTCCGTGGAAGAGCCATGGACTGAGGGTTGGTTGGTGTTAGAACTGGGGGTCTCTATATTGGCAGAGGTAGGTACCTTTGTCCAAGTAGGAACCCTTGCTTCTAGTCAGGGTAAGGGGTTTACACACTTTAGATAACCCCTGCTCACCCCCAGGCTAGCTTGGCACAAGCAGACAGGCTAATCCCAAAGGCAATGTGTAAAGTATTGGTACCCAAAACACACAGCAATATAGTGAAAACACCACAAAGGGACCCCACACCAGTTTAGAAAAATAAAGTATCTTTCTCCAAACCAAACAAGATCAAAATGACAAAAATCCAACATACATGTAGTAAAATAGCACTCAAAAAAAGTTATTTCCAAAATAAAGCTTGGACCCCACACCAGTTTAGAAAAATAAAGTATCTTTCTCCAAACCAAACAAGACCAAAATGACAAAAATCCAACATACATGTAGTAAAATAGCACTCAAAAACAGTTATTTCCAAAATAAAGCTTGTAGAAAACAAATAGCTCCACCTGGGGCTATTACGACGTTGTGACAGCAATAAATCCAAAGTACAGCGCCAACCACGAGGTGCGCGGCGTCGGGCACGGAGTCACACGGACCCCCAAACAAGCAGTACCTTTGGAAAATGAAGTCTATGACGATGCACGGCATCGTGGACGTGAGGCGTCGGGTGCCGAGGTCGAGGCCGGCTTCCTGGCTGCCACGAGGGGAGACAAGTCGTGTCTGTGTGGGGGTGCCGTGTCGAATCCAGGACTGGGGAAGTCGGTTGCGTCAGCCATGAGGCGTCGGTTCTGGTGAGGCGATGCAAAGTCGGCAAGTTCATTGAGTCACCCTGGGCAGTTATCAGCTCAGCGATAACAGGATTCAAGCACTGGCGATGATGGAGTCGGTGCGAGCGCTGGCGTCAGGAAGCTCGATAACTGCAGGCATCGAACGGCGTCAGAGCGGCAGTGCAGACCGGGTGGTGCGTCGTGCACTTCACGAGCGGTGCCCTGGACCTCGGTGCAGGTCGCGGCGTCGCTGATGGCATCGGAGATTGCTTTTCTTGCTTCTCTCAGGTTTCCTCCAGATTTCAACAGCAGGAACAACCTCCAGATGCCCAAAACTGGAACAGGCACCTCCTAGCAGGTCAGACCTCTCAGCAGTAGAGTTCAGGGTAGTTGGGGGTGAAGTCTTTGTGTCCCTGAGACTTCAGAACAGGAGGCCATCACACACAAGTCCTTGAAGATTCTTCTTCAAGCAGGTTTCTCAGCAAAGTTCCAGTCTTTGTCCTTTTCTTGGCAGAAGCAGCAACTGCAGACCAACCCTGCACAACACACAGCAAAGGGGCAGTACTCCTCCTCACAGCTCTCCAGCTCTTCTCCTTGGCAAAGGTTCCTCTTGAGTCCAGAAGTGATCTAAAGTTCTGGGGTTTAAGGCCCACTACTTATACCCCATTTTGTCTTTGTTCCTCTTCGTGCTAGGGTCTCTGAGTCCAGTCCAAACCAGTTCTGTCCTCACTGGTGCAGTATGGCCATGGGGGGTGGAGACAGCATTGTGCACGGGAGACAGGCCCTATTCAGGTGCAAGGAAAACTCCTCCCACTACTCTAAATGCAGCCAAGGTCTATTCAGCTCAGCTCTGAGTCGTCCAGGAAGGGGCAGGTACACCTCAACCCCCCCAGTGGATGTCTACAGTGAATGCACATCCCTAGCCCCTGTCACTCCAAAATCAGACAGTCAATCCACAACCAGGCAGAGGCACACAGAATGGTTAAACAAGAAAATGCCTACTTTCTAAAAGTGGCATTTTCAAACACACAATTCAATCAATCAATCACAGAATTTGTAGAGCGCACTACTTACCCGCGAGGGTCTCAAGGCGCTGGGGAGAGGGAAGGGGGGGGTGCTGCTACTGGTCGAACAGCCAGGTCTTGAGTAGCCTCCTGAAGGTCAGCAGGTCTTGGGTCTGTCGTAGGCTTAGTGGAAGGGTGTTCCAGGTCTTGGCGGCGAGGTGTGAGAAGGATCTGCCGCCGGTGGTTGTTCTTCGAATGCAAGGGACGGTGGCGAGGGAGAGGTCGGCGGAGCGGAGCTGGTGGTTGGGGACGTAGAAGAAGAGTCGTCTGTGAGGTAGGCTGGGCCAGTTTTGTGGAGTGCCTTGTGTGCGTGGATGAGGAGTTTGAAGGTGATCCTCCTGTCGACGGGGAGCCAGTGCAGGTTCCTCAGGTGGGGGGTGATGTGGCTGTGGCGTGGTACGTCGAGGATCAGGCGTGCGGAGGCGTTTTGTATGCGTTGCAGTCGCTTGATGAGCTTGGCCGGGGCTCCCGCGTAGAGGGCGTTCCCATAGTCAAGTCTGCTACTGACGAGGGCCTGGGTGACTGTTCTTCTTGTGTCTGTCGGGATCCACCTGTAGATTTTGCGAAGCATGCGGAGGGTGTTGAAGCAGGAGGAGGAGACTGCGTTGACTTGCTTGGCCATGGAGAGCGTTGAGTCGAGGATGACTCCCAGGTTGCGTGCGTGGTCGGTGGGTGTCGGGGCTGCTCCCAGCGTCGTTGGCCACCAGGAGTCGTCCCAGGCTGAGGGGTTGGAGCCGAGGATGAGGACCTCCGTCTTGTCCGTGTTCAGCTTTAGTCGGCTGATCTTCATCCAATCGGCGACGGCCTTCATTCCTTCATGGAGATTGGCTTTGGCGGCAGGGGGTCCTTGGTGAGGGAGAGGATCAGTTGAGTGTCGTCGGCGTAGGAGATAATGTTGAGGTCGTGCTGTCTGGCGATGCGTGCGAGCGGGGCCATGTATATGTTGAACAGTGTTGGGCTGAGGGAAGATCCCTGGGGTACACCGCAGATGATCTCGGAGGCTTCGGATCGGAAAGGTGGGAGGCGGACTCTCTGGGTTCTGCCGTCGAGGAAGGAGGTGGTCCATTCCAGGGCCTTGTCTCGGATCCCTGCGTCGTGGAGACGTGCGCGTAGAGTGCGGTGGCAGACAGTGTCGACTAAAAGATGTGTTATTAAATTCTGAGTTCAGAGAGCCTAACCTTTATTCCTCTATCTTGTCCCACTTGGGAGTTATACTTGTAAGATGTTTCAAAGTATCTCCCTTGCTATCCTATGGGACAGACATCCTTTCAAAGGGTCATGATATTTCACTATCATGACATGTCACACACACCAGTACATGTCCTACCTTTCACATACACTGCACCCTGCCCATGGGGGTACCTTGGGCCTACCTGAGGGGTGTCTTACATGTAAGAAAAGGGAAGGTTGGGGCCTGGCAAGTGGGTTCACTTGCCAGGTCAACATGGCAGTTTAAAACTGCTCACAGACACTGCAGTGGCAGTCTTTTCAGGGCTACTTATGTGGGTGGCACAATCGGTACTGCAGGCCCACTAGTGGCATTTGATTTACAGGCCCTGGCACACTTTGTGCACTTTAGTAGGGACTTACCAGTAAATCAAATATGCCACTCAGGGAGAACCAATTGTAATACCAATTTACGCGGGGAGAACTTGCACTTTGACACTGATTAGCAGTGGCAAAGTGCCCAAAGCGTCTAAAACAGCAAAAACGAAATCCAGCACAGCATCAAAAATACAGGTGGTAGAGGCAAATAGTCAGGTGAAACCACGCCAAAGATGCCAGGTCTAACAGTTGGGAGCCTAAAGGAGCACTGCATTTTTGGTATTTTTCCTCCTTTTGGTAGTGTGTTTGTGGGGAAAGCTGCTTGCTAACAAGAATGTCTTGCTTAATGCGGACAGTCAGATAGTGATGACATTGAATGCTCATAAGGCAAACGATGAGTGGGTTTTACATTTGTTACAGGCTATTCTTTTGGCATGTCTGAAGTCTAACAATATTTTTAGAGCAAGATATGTAGATGGGGTGGATAATAACATCACAGATGTATTATTTTGTTCACAGAGGCAGAGGTTCCTTTGAGGCCTGGGGAAATGGGAATCCTTGTTCTGATGATAAATACAGTGGCAGCATCCACTAGAAGAGCTTATCAGATGGCGTGGCAGGAATTTATAAAGGGCAGGCCCAGAAAGCGGGATGATGGCATTGATCAAATGGGAAGTAGAATGGAGAACTCAGTGAATTTCACAATGGGCTAAATCAGCAAAGGTTTAGCAGTGGTCACTATTTCTGGGAAATGTACAAGCATTTCATTTTTTGGGAAAGGGTTCTGGGGTTATGGCCCCATGTGTAGGAGGAGTTTGGCTGAATGGGAAAGAGAACGGGCATGTGAGTGGACCTAATGAGCCCTATTTGCTGGAAGTTGCTGGGGGATATCCTCACCAAGTTAACAGAGGTTTGTATATCAGACTGGGAAGTTGTTCTTTTCGTTCTTTACATGGTGTAACGTTATGCTGAAACTTTTTGGATTTCTGATTTTTGGGGCTCATAAAGTGGTTCATGTTTGAGGATTGAACAGGTGGTGGCATCCAAGGATGAAGTGCGGATTTCATTAAAAAAGAGAAAGACTGATCAATTGGGTAGAAGTCAGGAGGTGTTGTTGTTAAGGTCGGCTGATTTTGTTTGTTGCCCTTTGTTAGGATGGTCTGATTTCATACTGATATCGGGTGAGCTTGCTGGACCAGTTTTTACTCATGAAGATGGACCACACTTGCTGATTTTCCAAGTTTTAAGAGTGCTAAGGTTTGCGTCGGAGGATTTGAGTTTGGCTGCTAATGAGTATGGTACTCAATCCTCCAGGATCGGGCAGCAACTGAGGTGAGGAGGTCAGGGTTTTTAGAAGATAGGTTGAAAGTTTGGGCAGATGGACATCTACTTGTTATAAATGTATATGTCAGGATGAATAAATAGTTTGTGTTATTATTTCTGGTCAATATTTTTTTTTTTTAGGTTGTGTGGCCAGTCTATTCAGGTATAGTACTGCTGCTTGGATTGTTGGTCAATCATTTGTTCGGTAGGCAGTCAAACAGGCAGAGAACAGGACTTTGGGAAGGCGGTTAGGTCTGGATGGGGCTCACGTAGTTGTCTCTTGGTGGGGGAAGAGTGGCATGCTATGGGGTGAGCTACTGGGGACTTTAGCCAAGTTAATTTCAGGTACACCATGTCCAGACTTATTGGGTTTTCATTTGGGCAAAAAAGAACTGATAAAACTTTCTGGAATAGAGTTGCTGAAAGCAATGGAAGCAGATTTGTCACTCATCAAGGAGATCTGGGTGGAGACAAATATGGTGTGGACAGAGTTGTATCAAAGGCCGGTTTGGAGAGATGCATGGAAGCCCAGTGCAATATAGATGATGGAGCAGGAACTCACAATGAGACCTGCTCGGAAGCAATCTCCTCACAGTATTAATTTATTAAACTTTTTATTGTTCATACTAACAAATGCACACCCGAATATAAGTAGAAGTGAAGCTTGCCTATGTGTTTAAACTAACAAATAACGCTTGTCTGTTCTAAAATGGCCGCTAAAGCGCGGGAAACTTTATTGCGCATGTCTCAACCATATCACGTGGTGTGACGTCTTTCTTTGCTTGGTGGGAAATTCTTGCTTCTGCGCAGTGTGTATTAAAATGGCTACTTAATGTTTTCACGTGCTACAGCTTGCTCTCATGTTGCAATTAAACTGTGGTATTCTAACGCTATTAATGCGGGATAGAATTTATAAGTAAAGGAGAATAGAGTAGAAAGAGTGGGTATATAGTGAAACAATTTATTTGTGATTTTAACATTTTCTTCTTTGACTTTTATTAGTTCGTAAAATCGGTCTGGGGTTGGTGAACTGAAACTCGAGAGACAATGGTTCTGCGCATGCGTCCTACACGGCTGCCCAGAGAAAAGGATGAAGTCAACCTGGACGTCGTCCAAGGACGTGACCTGATGGCCAACACTGCTGTACCCATGATGTCCCTACTGAAAAGAAACAATTTATATGAACAATGTATAAACTTTGTCGTGAGACGGGTGGGAAATAAAGTAAATGTATTAATTGTGATGGGCGGTATTTTTAAACAATGGGCTTAAAGAAATTGAACCAAATCGATATGGTGTGAGGATCAACCCCCTGTCCCCGTCCAATCAGAAGTAGTGGGCCCATATTTTTGCAACATTAATGGGAGGGACATGAGGTGTAGAAATGTATATTAGATATAGAATTAGCTAATTAGTTGACTAGACGCTGACAGACACAGAAGAACAGGCGTACCGAACAAGCTGATCGGTTGCAGATTGAACCGCTGTCCGGAGAGGTCCTGAGGTGGGGGCGGCGGAGTCCATTAGAAGGAAGACACGGGAGAAATTCGAGGAGAAGCGAAGTATCAGAGAGGGGAACGACGCAGGCGTCGTTGGTAGAGAGGTCACCGGTCCTGTCCTGAACCTGGAGGAGGTCTTTGCTCTTCATCCTTCCTGGGTCCTATCTTTCCAACTCCTTGGCCAAAGGGTTTGGTTCTCGCACTTTTAGGTAAATATAAATGCAACCCTTAGTTGCGCTGCTGTCTCTATCTTCTTCTTTTCTGAGGGACCGTCATTGATCGAAAATTGATCATTATGCTTCATCCTTGATATGCGATTAAGTATCATGTGGTTTTGTACTTTACTCTGCTAAATCTTTAGATAAACATTTTAAAACTTCCTGACTCAGTGATTATTTCAGGATTATGAATTGTAATGAATGTCACTCATTTTAAACTTCCCAATTAACAAAGGGTCCATTGGTAAGTCATTACTCTTCAATCAGAAAGTAATTGGTAGCAGGGATTTTGATAAAGAGTACAACTGACCCACCAGCGGAAATTGCTAGCGTAGTATGAATGTATGGGCCCAAGTGAGTATCTGGTGTATGAATGCTCGTTGCTAGTAACCCGCTGGATCAGTTTTCTGGCTAGCAGAGGATGGTTTTGGTTATACTTTGTTAAGTGGGTAATGAGAATTGTACTTTTATGAACTAACATCCGTTATTGTTTAAAAGTTTGTTTGATGTTGTCCAGAATTCCCCTGGGAAAATTGAATAGCGGGTGGTAAGTGGAAGCCATACTGCAGTGAGGTTATCTGTCAGGCAGAAAAAGTACTGAAAAGTTAAGTAGGGCTATGAGTACTTGTTAGGGAATCTATGTATGTGAGTAATAGTAAAAGGAATATGCTGGTAAAAATTTGATGTTATATCACCTAGAAAGGGTAACATTGAAGAAGTAACAGGTACTTCTGAAGCTTGCGTGAAGAGTAAACGGAAGGGTTTTTACTCGTAGTGTATGTTTAGTAAACGGAAAGGTTTTACTAAGTGTGAACGAAACTATCTTTTTCAATTTAGAGAAACTGGCACGATAGCGAATGTTTTATGTTGTTACTGAATTTTAATAAGAAACGTAGAGAAAATAAAGTTTTGCGTATGTCTTTGTAAAGGGAGGGTCAGTTGCCGGAGAGGGAACTGACGTCACAAAAAGCCGCGCTGGGATTGGTTGAAACAGCGGGTGTGGAACGACTCTTGTAAAGGAGGGGTCAGTAGTCAGGAGTAGTACTGACGTCACAGGTACCGCGCTGGGATTGGTCGAAACAGCGAGGGACAGAGAAGCGCAGATTGTAAAGGAGGGGTTGGCAGACAAACGTCACAAAAAGGCCGCGCTAGGATTGGTTCAGTGACAAAAGTTAGCTGGAAATTGATTGGTTGTTACCATAGAAACAGAAATCCTAGTGGATAGTGGAGATTGTATGTTAAAACGTGATCCAACTTTGATAGGAATTCGTCCGGATAGGAGATTCCTAGGCTTTGCAGAATATAATTTTATACACCGAGGTTTACCCAAAATGTACGGAGAAAAGAGAAAAATGTCATTTTTACAAAAGATTAAGAATTATTTTAAAAAGGATAAACCAATCAAAACTAGGGAAGGAATTATCATTCCACCAGCTAAAACGCCCGCTTCATTCATGATGACGGAGAGAGGTTATCATACTTGCGTATGGTTAGAAAATTGGATAGAATATACCAAAAATGATGGAATATTAGCGTTCCCCGAGAATGGTACTTTCAATGGGAGAAGTCTTCAAAATTTAAGATTGAGGATGAATGATTTAGAGCCCAGACCAAGATTAACCCAATACGAAGCCTTAGAAGAGTGGGAAACTGAGGCATTTGAACGTTACCGATCCAGAAGTAATAGGGGTTATCGGGGATTTTTCCCAAGATACCAAAATGAGTCAAGGGACGGTCAGATGAAACAGTGGAGAAGAGCGATGCTTACAGAGGGTCTGTATCCAATATTAATGGCAGACGAATGGTTAGGGAGCAAATGCACAGAAAAGACAAAACACTTGACTAGATTTGGAGATTCCGAAGATGAATTTATGGAAGAGATATTAAAGAACCCACCACCATATCAGGAAGGGACAAGCGGATGCACCCCAAGTGCACCACTGTTAAAGACACCATTGGTACCTCAAGTATTGCATAATTCCCCAGTTAGTAGGGTACTTCACGATAAGGAAAAGGAAGCCATAGATAAAAACAGAGCAGAAATAATACAGAAAATAACACAGTTGAATGTTCATCCTGATTCACTAACCATACCTGTAACAATTGGTCCAGTGGTTCCCTTATATGGTGACAAAGTAAATTATCCCAAACCTCTAGTTATGCCTACACCTGTGAATGTTCCTAAACCTGAAGCAATAGTAATGGTTGATGATCACTTCAGTGATTGTGAATCTATGATTTCATTAATGGACTTGCCTATTCGAGAATCTGCAAATAGTACCCCCAGAAGAACTACACCTGGTTGTCAAAAGATGTATACATAGTAACCTCATCAGGAACCAAAAGTGCCACAGTAGTTACACCAGAAGACCTAGAAAGGTGGGCACAAGGATCAGACAAACAGTATTCACCCCCAAAGATCATGGACATCTACAAATTAAAAGTCGAATTAGAAGAAATGATAGCAGGAAATGTAGGGGTAGATCGACTAAATACTTACGATGAAGAAGAACTATTGTTCGTGTGCAGAAGTATCACAAGAAATGTAAAGATATTCCATGAGAAATTATCAGATTTGGCTTTACAGATGGGAATTGAAATAGGGAAGTCAAAAGTGTTACAGAAACCCTATAGAGCAGATTTTTCTGATAGAGATTTAGAAAACATGAATGCCTCTGGTCGAAAATTACAAGTAAAGGAATTAATGACGGTCTTACAGAAATGGGGAGACCTAGATAGATGGACAAAGAAAAAGGAAGAGGCACGATACAGTAGAACCACTTCTGAATATTTAATGAAGGAAACAGGGAAAGCAGATCAAATGTACCCGATGCGAGAAGTTCCAGGAGGGGGATATGTACATGTCCCATGGAGCAGACAGGATATTTTGTCATTTACGAATGATTTTCCAAAGTTGAGAGAAAAGCCAATTGAATGGTACAAGCAGGTTGAGAGGTTTGTGAAAGTGTCAAAGGTATTATTGAAAGACTTGGATGGTCTGTTTGACATAGTGGTACCTGCCGATTTATGGACAGATTGTAAAATCACAGTCGATTGGCCAAGTGAAGAGTATTCTAGAAATCCAAAGACAGGTGCCCCGTCAAGTGATGTCATGAAAAAGTATCAGCAGGTAATAACTTACCTGAAAGGGAAAATACCACCAAAAGAAACAGATTGGGTGAAAATAGACAGAACTACCCAAGAAGCCAGTGAATCGGTACATGCCTACTACGAACGTTTATTACAGGTATTCAAGCAGTATAGTGGATTTGAGGATATTGGAGATAAAAACATGAGTCAGTTTGTTTACCGATTTGTTTATGGATTAAAACCAGAGATTTGTCAGATGATTAAGCCGCACATGTTGTGCTGGCAAGGGAAACCGATAGATGAGATTTTGAAATATGCGAAATATTGTGGAGATGATATTGAGGATATGCACAAGAAACTGCAAGAGAAGGTGATGTGGGCTCAGGTAAAAATGGCTGAGCGACAGGGAATTAATTTGGATAATCCAAGTGATAATCAGGGAAAAGATTCTGGAACAAATGGTGACACTGGGAATGGTGGAAAATTGAGAGGACGAATGAGCAGAGAAGAGGCTAAAAAGAAATTTCCTTGTCATGGATGCGGAAAATTGGGGCATTGGAAGGATGAATGTAAAAAGATACAGAATAATAATGGCCCAAATCAAAATTTAAATCCACAGACGCAGAATGACTCACAGCAGGGTGTAAATCCTCAGAGTCAGTTGCCACCTGCACCTATACAGGGTAATGTAAGCAGAGCAAAGCACGGTACAGACGTCGGATATCAAGGAGGAAGTGGTAAGAATGATTATGTAACCTCACAATTTCTTTTACAGGATGACTTTTGTCCATATAGTCAATGACGGTGCCTAGGAGAGGGGGAGAAGGAGTGCGTACTTGGCGCATCCTTGCCGGTAGATCAGTCAGGTCCATATGTCGAAGGGAATGTGAAAGGTAATGATATTACTTTCCTTTTGGACACTGGTGCTACCAGGTCTACTGTGAGAACAGCAGACATCCCAGACCTTCCTCTCTCTGGAGAAGCTATCCAAGTTGTGGGGGTAGCTAATCAGAAGATTAGAACACCTCTTACTGAACCAATGGAAGTAAAAATTGGAAACTTTAGAGAAATGCATCAATTTGTAGTGTGTGATTCCAGTCCAGTAAATTTATTGGGCCAAGATTTGTTGTGTAAAATGAATTGCACAATTTTCTGCACGCCGGATGGTGTGGCAGTACAGACCCCAGATGAAGACCATGTATATAAATTTATGATTGCCAAGCAAGGTACAGAAGTAGATGAGATGTTCTCTTTGATAACAAAAGACGAGTTGCCAGAAGAATTAAAAACTACAGTAAATTCCATGGTATGGGATTTCACGGGAAAGGAAGTAGGACTTATGGCCAAAATAGACCCAGTTAAAATTACTGTAAAAAAAGGTGCAATTTTCCCAAATACCAGACAGTACAAAATGAGTGCAGAAGTAAAGGCAGGAGTCATTGAAGAAATCAACCGAATGGTAAAACAAGACATACTAAAAGAAGTAATGGGTAGCCCTTGTAACTCACCAATAATGGGTTTGAAGAAACCTAGTGGAAAGTATAGGATTGTTCAAGACCTGCGAAAAATAAATAAGATTGTGGAACCTTGTTGTCCTATAGTGCCAAATCCTGCAGTAATTCTATACCAGATTCCTTGGAGTGCAGGATGGTTTACTGTGATTGATTTATGCCAAGCATTCTTTTCAATACCATTGCACCCAGATAGTCAGTATCTTTTTTCATTTAAATTTGAAAACAAAGTCTATGTATGGAATCGTGTTCCTCAGGGGTACACGGAAAGTCCTTCCATCTTCAATCAGATATTGAAAAAGTGCTTAGAGAAACTAGTGATGCCAGGAAGCTCAGTCTTAGTGCAGTATATAGATGACTTACTGGTGGCATCTAACACCAGAGAGGACTGTGTTGTTGACTCCATTGCATTATTAAATCATTTAGCTGAAGAAGGGCATAAAGTTTCACCTGAAAAGTTGCAGTTCTGTACAACAGCAGTTAAATATCTAGGACACCAGATTGAGAGGGGAAAAAGAAGAATAACCTCTGAAAGAGTAAAATTAATCAAGAAAATGCAAATGCCTGTCTCCCAACGAGAAGTGAGAATGTTCCTTGGAATAGTAGGTTATTGTCGACAATGGATACTAGGGTTTTCTCTGCTAGCAAAGCCAATAATTCAATTGACGAAAAAGAAGGCAATGGGATGATGAGAGTGTAGGAACTTTTGTAAAATTGAGAAATGCTTTGTGTGCAGCACCTGCTCTAGGCATGCCTGATTATAAAAGAAAATTTGCATTATTCTGTCATGAGAGAGAAAATTGTGCACTTTCAGTCCTAACCCAGAGACATGGTTTGGACAGACGTCCTATAGCATATTTTTCTGGTACATTGGACCCAGTGGCAGCCGCATTGTCAGGCTGCTAAAAGCAGTAGCGGCTACATGTCTGAGCATTGAGCAAAGTGAATCAATTGTAATGTGACATCCTGTGAAAGTGTTCGTTCCACATTCAGTTGTAATTCTGTTGACAAGAACCCGAACTCAGCATCTTACTCCTAGTCGGCTGACTAAATATGAGAGAATAATCTTAGGTGCTGAAAATGTGACTATTGTAAGGTGCACAATAGTAAATCCTGCTACCTTACTACCAGACCCATATCATGAGGAAGTCAAAGACGATGACGAGGAACATGATTGTTTACAAGTCACAGAATTGTGCACGAAATCACGTCCTGACATTCAGGAACTACCCCTCAGGGAGCCAGACAGGGAGCTGTTTGTTGATGGTTCGTGCCAAAGGCATGAAGATGGTAAACTAACTGCTGCATATGCAGTATGTGAATTAACTGGAATAGTCGAAGCATCCTATTTACCTGGAGTAAAATCTGCACAAGTAGCTGAATTGATTTCTTTAATAAAAGCCTGCAAAATTGGGAAGAATCAAAAAGTAACTATATTTACAGATAGCCAATATGGTTACGGGGTTGTGCATGATTTTGGCCAACTATGGATGCAGAGGGATTTCATGACTTCTTCAGGATCCCCCATTAAAAATGGACAGTTCATAAAGGAACTGCTGGAAGCAATACAATCACCAAAAGAATTGGCTGTGGTGAAATGTGCCGCACACCAGTCAGGAGATGACTGGGTGGTAGTCGGTAACAGATATGCAGATTTGGTGGCTCAACACTGTGCCAAAAACAGGTTGTCAGTTAATAAATGGGTTGAAAGAATGGGAATCAGCTGCCAACTTATGCTGTATGCATCTCCTGAAACATGGAATGATGTAAAACGGTTACAAGATGATGCTGATGAGAGTGAAAGAAATGCATGGATTAAAATGGGATGTTCCCAAAGGGCAGACGACGACGTATGGATTTATGATGATGGCAGACCAGTCATGCCCGACTGTCTGCTTTCACAAATGGCCAGGATGTATCATGGAGACACACATGTAGGGAGAGATGCAATGATTAGGCTCTTCAGACAAAATTGGTACAATCCAAGGTTTAGGGCCGTAGCAGAGAGTCTTTGCCAGAGATGTTTAACTTGCCAAATTCATAATCCAGGAAGAAAAACAATAATTGGTTTTGGGAAAATAGGAAAGGCAGAGGGCCCATTTGTGAGATTGCAGCTTGATTTTATTCAGTTACCACCATGTAGAGGACTGAAATATGTACTTGTCATAGTGTGTCTGTTTTCAAAGTGGGTGGAGGCTTACCCTACCAGGAGGAATGACAGTATTACAGTCGCAAAGTTGTTGCTACAAGAACTCATTCCTAGATTTGGTTTCCCAGGAACTTTGGAATCAGATAGAGGAAGGCACTTCAACAGTGATGTGATTAGAATAATCTGTGAATCATTCCAAATTGAACACAATTGCACTGTGCATATCGTCCAGAGGCTTCTGGAGTGGTTGAACAAATGAATGGCACAATAAAATCCAGATTGGCAAAAATGTGTGCATCAACATCGCTAGATTGGCCGGATGCATTGCCACTCGTTTTAATGGGACTCAGAAGCATTCCTAACAGAAATACTGGATTGAGTCCGCACGAAATAATCATGGGAAGAGCAATGAGACAAGCACATGTACCTACAAATAAACTGCTGAATATAACTGATGATATGGTTCTGGATTATTGCAAAGGATTGGCTGACCTAGTGCGTTCTGTCTCTCACCAGGTTGGGGAAGATGCAGTTTCCAGGCAGCCTGAACAAGAGCATGATCTGAATCCCAGAGACTGGGTGGTTGTGAAGAATCACACGAGAGAAACGTGTCTATCACCCAGGTGGGACGAACCTTGTCAGGTCATACTAGTTACAAACACAGCAGTGAAATGTGCAGGATTTCCTAATTGGATTCATGTAAGCCACACCAAAAGAATACCAGACCCTGAAGAAGAAAATCCTCAGACAGCATCGATAACTGAGGGAGCTGAATGTTGCCCAGCTGAAGAATCTCAGGTCAGAGATTTGAGCGAAGCTGAAGAAGAACAACCGAGCACAAGTCAGGACTGGATACCGGTGGTGGAAATACCTGAAGTTTACCACAGAACAAGAAGTCAAGCAAATTTAGAAGAAATTGAAGAAGATCAGATAGGTGAAGAAGAAGCAGCTCAGGAGGAAGAAAATGAAACAATAAGAGAACCTGAGCAGGATCAGATAGGGAGAGGAAATCGGGCTCAAATCAACAACGAACCAACAAATTTTGAGCAGGGACAGACAGGTTTAGAAGAACGCGGTCAGGCTGCAGAAGTACAAAGTGCAATAAGCCCTGATCAGGACCAGTTAGATCCAGAAAAATACATTCAAGAAGAAGATCCAGAGAATCGCGAACTTGAAGACGTAAATCAAGAACAAGGTCAGTTACTAGAAACTCACAGTGGAGCAGCTGAAGAGAAACCAATAAGACCTGAAAAAGAACAAATAGCAGAAGAAACTGAAATTTGAGAAAACCAAACTGTGCCACAACCTGAAAATAAACGAACTACTGAAGAAGAAATAAAGAGTAAAGAGACAGTGCAAACAAAGAAAACCAGAAAAGGTGATCATTGGCTTAGTGTCATAAAAAGAGTAAAATATCACATAACAACCAGAAGTGAAGATCCAGAACAAGTAAACGAAGTGACAAGCCAAACGGGACAAGAAAGTAGAACTGAAAAACGAAGAAGCAAAAGACTGAAACTGGTGAACAACAAATTTAAAGGTCCTGATTGGACTTATATCATCCTTGAAGACTACGAAAGCTCAGAGTCAAGTGAAAGTGGTGACGAAGGAACCAGTGCGGAACTGACTTATGAAAAAGAAATAAACCCACCTTGATAACGCAAGAAGACTTGAAAAATAGATAAGAAGAGAAATCTTCCTTGTCAAAATGCCTGACGATAGAGTTTCTGGGAGACCAAAACGGAAATGCTGTAAAAGATGCTGTGCTATATGCATATGCAGTTTAGTAATGGTACTTGTAGTATGGTTAGTTCTGATCGTAGCAATTCCCTACCTTCTGATTATGGATAAAAAGATTAACAACGAAACGAAGGGAAGGATAGATAACTTGAAAAGTGATAGAGTAAAATTAGAGGCAGAAGATGAATCAGAATTTCATCATGAAGTAACAGATAACGACACATGTTTGAATGTTTTCACAAAATTATTGTTTCAATATGTAGATACCATGGAAGTTAGTAATTGTTATGTCTGTATGAAGTTACCCGAATCAGTAGCAGAAGGGTTAACATATCATCACTTGCCATTAACCTATGGCATATCATGTAGTGTATTGGCTAGTTTATTTTATAGAACAGGGAGACTTCAGTATTATTATTCAAATATAGATGTGATATTTTCTGAGGTTCCGATTCGAAAGAAAATGAACCCAGTGCTTAGTAGTCAAGATGCACAGTTTATGGGAGAATTTTTCCTAACAATGAAATCGATAGATATAACACATGCACATAGAAGCAATCTAACTTGTTTGTTACATGAAGAAGAAAAGATATTTTTGAATTTAGTAGAAAGTAGAAGACAAGATTTTCAAAATAAAGCTTCTGAGCATAAGGCTCATCTGCCACCTTGGGCTGAGAAAGAGGGTAGTTACACACCTGGCAAGGCTCAAGCTGCCATGGCTCTGGATTTTGTAAAAACAGGGAAAATTTGTCTACATAGGTTAAAGAGTGAGTATAACAATGTTTTCATCGGTACCAGTGAGTGTGAACACAATTTCTTAATTCTTGGAGGTTGGGGACTCAAAGGAGGAACAGATTCAGTTTTTCCTGGAATCTATTATGTGTTTAGGAATAAGGCTTACTTTAGACTTCCTGCACGGTGGTATGGAAGTTGTTATTTTGGAATAGTATTTCCAAAGATATACCATGTAAAAAGAAACACTGGGAGCGATGAAATGAATAGTGAAATAACACGTAGTAAAAGAGCTAGTTTTTCTGAAATTGTAGGTGATATATTTGGTGCATTGATACCTTCAGTGGGAATAATTCTGAACTCAAGGAAAATATGTAAATTATCTACAGTGGTTGATCGTTTATCAACAGACACTGCTGGAGGATTTTTAATGATTAATGCGGAGATGGTTGCGATTAGGTCTATGGTTATGCAAAATTGACTTGCTCTTGACATTATATTGGCAAAAGAGGGCGGAGTCTGTAAATTATTGAAGACAAAGCACTGTTGCACTTATATACCTGATAAAAGTGCAGAAATTGGAACATATATACAGAATTTAACAAAACTTGAGAAGGAACTAAAACCACTGGAAGTTGATAGTGTATGGGAAAGATTGACGAATAGTATTACGTCAATTGGTACCTGGTTTTCTAATGTAGGGAAAGGACTTATAGGTCAAATATTAGTACCCTTAGCAGGGATAGCAATATTAGTAATGTCAATAATAATATGGTGTAAATGTTGTAGAAAGAATGAATCGTATAAAGTGACAGGAAAAGGAAAGAAAAGAAAATTTGATGAACTTAAACTAGAAGATCTGAAAAGTGAATTATACAAGAAACTGAAAGGAGATGTGAAAAATAGAAAATGTAAAAATGAAGCTGAGACAATTCTATGCTAAAAGTTGGCATCTGGTTGTGGGTAGTATTTGATGGCTCAGAAACACCATCAGAGAGGGGATTGATGGAGCAGGAACTCACAATGAGTCCTGCTCGGAAGCAATCTCCTCACAGTATTAATTTATTAAACTTTGTATTGTTCATACTAATAAATGCACACACGAATATAAGTAGAAGTGAATCTTGCCTATGTGTTTAAACTAACAAATAACGCTTGTCTGTTCTAAAATGGCCGCTAAAGCGCGGGAAACTTTATTGCGCATGTCTCAACCATATCACGTGGTGTGACGTCTTTCTTTGCTTGGTGGGAAATTCTTGCTTCTGCGCAGTGTGTATTAAAATGGCTAATTAATGTTTTCACGTGCTACAGCTTGCTCTCATGTTGCAATTAAACTGTGGTATTCTAACACTATTAATGCGGGATAGAATTTATAAGTAAATGGGAATAGAGTAGAAAGAGTGGGTATACAGTGAAACAATTTATTTGTGATTTTAACATTTTCTTCTTTGACTTTTATTAGTTCGTAAAATGGGCCTGGGGTTGGTGAACTGAAACTCGAGAGACAATGGTTCTGCGCATGCGTCCTACACAGCTGCCCTGAGAAAAAGATGAAGTCAACCTGGACGTCGTCCAAGGCCGTGACCTGATGGCCAACAGTGCTGTACCCATAATGTCCCTACTGAAAAGAAACAATTTATATGAACAATGTATAAACTTTGTCGTGAGATGGGTGGGAAATAAAGCAAATGTATTAATTGTGATGGGCGGTATTTTTAAACAATGGGCTTAAAGAAATTGAACCAAATCGATATGGTTTGAGGATCAACCCCCTGTCCCCGTCCAATCAGAAGTAGCGGGCCCATATTTTTGCAACATTAATGGGAGGTACATGGGCGTAGAAAGGTATAATAGATATAGAATTAGCTAATTAGTTGACTAGACGCTGACAGACACAGAAGAACAGGCGTACCGAACAAGCTGATCAGTTGCAGATTGAACCGCTGTCCGGAGAGGTCCTGAGGTGGGGGCGGCGGAGTCCATTAGAAGGAAGACACGGGAGAAATTCAAGGAGAAGCGAAGTATCAGAGAGGGGAACGACGCAGGCGTCGTTGGTAGAGAGGTCACCGGTCCTGTCCTGAACCTGGAGGAGGTCTTTGCTCTTCATCCTTCCTGGGTCCTATCTTTCCAACTCCTTGGCCAAGGGGTTTGGTTCTCGCACTTTTAGGTAAATATAAATGCAACCCTTAGTTGCGCTGCTGTCTCTATCTTCTTCTTTTCTGAGGGACCGTCATTGATCGAAAATTGATCATTATGCTTCATCCTTGATATGCGATTAAGTATCATGTGGTTTTGTACTTTACTCTGCTAAATCTTTAGATAAACATTTTAAAACTTCCTGACTCAGTGATTATTTCAGGATTATGAATTGTAATGAATGTCACTCATTTTAAACTTCCCAATTAACAAAGGGTCCATTGGTAAGTCATTACTCTTCAATCAGAAAGTAATTGGTAGCAGGGATTTTGATAAAGAGTACAACTGACCCACCAGCGGAAATTGCTAGCGTAGTATGAATGTACGGGCCCAAGTGAGTATCTGGTGTATGAATGCTCGTTGCTAGTAACCCGCTGGATCATAGAAGCAGAGAAGGAAGTTTAACAGAGAAATGTATGGTTTTTGTAAATATTTGGGAATATCCATTCTGCAACACAGTGAGATTGTCCAGAAGGATACCATTCTCTTTCGACTAGATGAAGGTCCATTTGTCGGTACTAGGCAATGATTATTAATTGTTGGAGCTATGTTTGTCAGCGGCTCAGTTGTTGGGTGAGAGTTTACAGCGTAATGTGCAATTTTATATTATGGTTATCATTTGGAAGGATGCAGGGTTTTTTGGGGGGAGTGGGGCAGGAAATCACCTTTGGGTTTTCCTCATTGGTGATGTCAACAGGACAAGTGTTGTTATGTGGGGAGGGAATCAAATGGTGGAGGAGCACAGCCAAGTGAGGACGGGTTATCGTCAGGGAGCAAGGTGGATGGATTGCACAAAGGTGATAGTGGAGTGAGTGTGACGTCAAGGGTTGCAGGAGTTGTAGGTCGGTTGTGGGTGTCTGAAGGGTAGGAGGTTAGAAGGAGGGGGGCACTTGGGAATTTTATCAGGGGTGGGCTTCTTGATGAATTAACATTATTTAGTCAAGTATTTGTTTTGGAAGGCATTTTGCCTAGGGACGTGGGTATGTTTCTTATTCCAGACCTGTGCTATTAAAGCAGCCGTTTGTTCTTTACAGTGTCGTATGGTGTCTGCTTTGGAGCACCATCTTGTCCGATTGTTATTATGTAATGTAGAAAAAAATGAAGCAAATCAAGTCATATTTACTAATTACATGTTTTTTGCACAAGATACTTTCTGTGAGATACTGGAGCAAACCCCGTGTCCTCTGCACAGTTCTAATATCATATAGGCTGGCCCATCTTTCTCCTAAGATGAATGTATGCTTTAATGAATGCTGCTATAAACAGGAAATCCGTGAATAATAGCAGTCACCGTTCATAAACGATCATTCATACTGTGCATTTGTTATAAACATAGGTTCATATAATTCCTACTTCGCAAATACTATGAACATGGCTGCATAATTCACACTTCGCACATATTATAAACACAGCACGCCGTTGGTACACAGTAGCGCTCTCCCGAATGCCTGTCTCATCACTGAGACTAGAAATCGTCTGTCAACCAAAAGCAAACACGAATGCAGGCGCCTTTCTGCACTTGGTGATTGTTTGTGTAAAAAGGACAAACAATGGCCTTTTGCCGAAGCTGCTTGTTTTATATCCAGCCAGAGAAAACATTTTTATGAATTGATTTCATACGAGCTGCGTTATATAGATGGAAGAAAAGCCAGTATAGAGTGGCTGTTTGGGTTTTCAACCTTCCTGGAGCTCAGAACATTTCCGGCTTTTCGCCAGCTAATTAAGTTCCCCGCTCGCGCCCATTGGAAGCTTCAGTCAGGTATAATTAAAACCGAACACATGACAGCAGTGGCATTTGTCAGAATCATCCACTGGTTCAAATACCAGCTCTGACAGAAATGTCAAACTGATAGCACTCCCATCTCCCCATTGCTTGCTACGAAACGCCATGAAGAACTTTTATTATAAATGCCTGGCTGATAACCTTTCCGAATCCCAGAGCACCGAATACTACACATGAAGTTTCATTATCCTCTGAGGGGGTTCAGCTCATGGGTGCTCGCCTTCTGCGCAGTAAAGAATGCCTCGTTTTCATCTCCGCTGCTGCTTTCTTCCTTCTCGAGGCTCCTGGAAGGACCAATTAGGGGAAGCTGGAGGGTATTTTCAATACTGAATAGTAAGATTATATCATTTTATGGGGGATTATGGCCATCAGAGAATTCTAGATATTACTTGTAATATCAGATGTTGCCCTCCTTTTCGCTCAATAGAAAGGTTCAAGAGGGACGAGTGAGCCATATTTAGTGGCAATGACAAAAAGCCACTCCCCTTTAACGGTGACTGCCGTTGAAAGGCAATACTGTAATAATGCGTTTACCAACACAATTCAGAACATGTGATAGTATGCAATAAACAATGTAAAAGTACGGTGCGTGGAATAGCTCGATACTCGTAAGAACTAAGCGCCAGATGTACAAAGCTATTTTGAGGTCACAAAGGGCCCGATTCGCAGAATCAAGCCTTTTGTGACTGCAATTTTTTTTTTTTAAATATACAGAGGCCCAATTTTCGATTCGGTAACCTATTACCGAATCGCAAATTGGGTTTGCAATTCTGTATTGGGAAGGGGCCTGTTCAGGGTGTCCCTTACTAATAACGACTCGCAGTGGTATGTGTGAATGTTTTGCTACCGAAATGCAGTCGCAAAACATTCGCAGTTTACCACCAACTCCGAGTTGGTGTTAACCCATTCGCAAATTGGAAGGAGTCTCCAAGGGACCCCTTCCTCTTTGTGAATGTTGGTGAATTTTTTTTTAAGAGCAGGTAGTGGTCCTATGAACTACTGCCTACTCTTGAAAAATGTAAAGAAAACTTTTCATTTTTATTTTTGAAAAGCATCCGTTTTTCCTTTAAGCACTGCCTGCTCCTTTTATTGCTGGGGGCCAATATTGCAGCACTGCTGCAAAACTGGCCCCCAGTAACAAAACCGGCCTCCACTGCTGCAAAACCAGCCCCCACCCTTCCAGCCTCCCGGGTAAGCGCCTGCTATGGCCAGTCTGGCCCTGTCACTATTTGACCTATTTAACTTCCCTAGAAGTCCATTGTAAATGGTACCTAAAGTGCACCTATGGCATTGAAATATAAATGTAATTTGTGAGCTGCACTGTGTATTTATATGACCCATATAGGTGACAAAAATGTATGTCTGCCAAGAGCATCACTATGCTCTGGCTGGGCTGCAGTTTGAATGTACTGCATTGGCACATGGCTGTAAAAATGCCTTAATCATGTAGGAAAACCCTATTTTATATATTTATTGTATATATTGTATATATACACATTCATAAATCATTTCTAAAGTGTGTATTGTAAGCCCACAGGGCAGGGGGCACATTTATAAAAATAGGACACACTACATAATGGGGTTAGTGTGCCCTCACAGTGAAAATGTACTTTAACCTCCCCGATACAGAGCTGTCATAAAACCAGTGTTGCCACTCATCACTCCTACAGAGCTGGAAATATAGTTTCTTGGCTTGGATAGTTAACAATCCTGGCTCAGAGGACAATGGGCTGTCTCTGAGCCCAGGAAGGGTCAATTGGTCTTAACTGCTGATCACTTAGCAGGAATTAGCTCTGGGAGTGGACAGGAACCGTTGAAAGGACAAACGAAAGCTTTAGCACTAGCCCTGTTGACATAGAGGTGTCAGAGAGGGCTTCATCTGTTAACTCCCAGGACCCTTGAAAACATCCAGGCTCTAGGTAGGAGTAGGAGAGAAAAACAGTTTTGACCATGTCAGGTGGGACGAGAGGTAATCTGAATAGTGGAGTGGCTTAAGAGCTGAAGATTGGCCTGCCTGGTGACAACTGGGTTTTTCCATCTTAAATTAGGGGCTCAATAATGACGTCTGCAACTCCAAGGGACCCTCGCCAGCCATGGCCTTGAACCTTGCCCAAGTGGACAATTTAGACTTCCTTTCAGAGGCTTAGGCAGAAGGTAAAATATTTGACCTGAATGACCTGATTGGTGCATCCAAAATCCACTCCATCGCAGTTGTCCTCAAATCGCACGTAGGTCCCAGCCAAGCGTGAACATTGACCATTGGCAGATACTTTACTTTTCCTTGGCACATTTTGCACTAAAACTTTAAAAGATCTAATTTCAGTTTCTCTTTAACATATTTTGATGGTTTTGGTGTCTTTTTGCTCATTAATTTTTTATCTAATTTCTAGATAGGGTTTGGACTTCTAATGTGTTGCATTCCTGACTTTAAAGTTGTTGGCACTGCTTGAACTTAGCTCCTGCTTCTATGGGGATTCCCTGCTGCCTGTGCAATAACTGCCAGGGGTTGAGGAGATCTTCTCAGAGCTGTGTTTTGAACTAACCATAATGGGTTGGTTAAGTTGGTAGGGCACAGGCTCCCACTTTAATAACACCATTTCTAAGAGTGAAAAACCGTTTTGTGTCCTAAATACAATAAAAAATATGAATTAAATGTAGAGACTCAAAATATAAACTAACAGCATCAGTTTTAATGTCTTGAAATATAATGAAATGGCTGAATCAAGTGTGTGCGTGTGTGTGTTTGTGCGTACGTGTGTGTGTGCGTGTGTGTGTGTGTGTGTGTGTGTGCGTGTGTGTGTGTGTGTGTGAAATACATGTTGGTGTACACCTAGAATAACAGTTATTTTTCCAAAACACGAGTGGTGTAACTCGGCACAAGCAAGGTGCTGAAGAGTTAACTGTATTATTAAGAAGCCATGGAATGATTCTGTAGAGAAGCAAGAGGCAAAACTGAGATGTGCCAGATCTGAGATGACAACATTCTTTAAATAAGATGTACTGTCAGAAGCCGAGATTAGTCATAAATAAGCATTAATATTGTCAATAGCGCTGGTTTGTAGAGTGTGAAAATAAAGGTGCCTGGTCAGGTGTTGCTTTGACTAGAGACAGTCTAGGGAACCAACCCTGGCAGCGTGTGAAAAGGAATGAGAAGGCAGGCAGTATGTAACATATGATACACAGTGAAGCCCTGGATAACCTATCGGTTGATTACCCGCGCTTTATAAATCTTGATTAATCGACTGATTGATTGGATGGTTCTTCTGCAAGGCAATTTGCCTGCTCAAAAAATAATAATTTGTTTGATTGCCAGACAATAGATGTAATGCTTTTAAATGCAAGCTTTGTGGATGCTCTGAATCATGAAGGCAGGGGTGTGGGTCGGTCACAACAATCACGTGCAACTGGCGTGTTAAAAAGTAAAAGAAAATTGTAGACATTGGCATTCACTCTAGGGTGCTATGGTTTATAATTGTTTTCATAAAGACCGCTAAAATCAATGAAGAATACTTGAAAATAGATGATAAAACTGAGAGGCAATGTATGGTTTTTCGCCACTTTTCACTTCTACTGAATTTTCAATATTTATTTGACTGATTATTCTAAACGTTCCACCGAGACACTTGAGCGGATCAATACTCTATTTCATTGAAAATGATGTTCCTAAAGTAAGACCTTGTAAAATTTCTCAATGCATGTTGTTAGCCATATAACATAAATGTAGGGCTTGTCGAATAATAGAGATGGGGATGCCACTTAGCCACAAATTATCCTACCTAATGAAAGCAAAGTACATGTCGATCACGGAACCGAACAGTTTACAATTATACCATCCTCAGCAGAATAAAGGAGACAGCAAATTCCGTTTTTACCGTAGCATTTGCATCACAATGTTGAGGCCAGAAAATGAATACTGCAATGAAGAAGCCACAAAAGTAGCACAAAATGCCCCAAGCCAAGAATTGCACAAATACATATAGACTGAGAGCTGCAAAAACACATAAATATAATGTTTATATTCCTATCTCCAATAATACACACACATTTTGGTTTACAAAGAAACTGTGACAGAGCCAAATATTTCTTCATTCTCTGGTACACATAACCAAAATAACACAAATCATGAGTGAATTGGGGTACGTACAATCATGACTGAAGACGCCTCCCACATCACCAGCATTGCAAAACTGTTCATTAGATGTGCTACTCCTTTAGATACACACTACAAAATCAGGTGATAACATCGTCTGAGTCCTGACTCATTCAAAATGCAGGGACAAAGTGGTGCACCACGGAATATGGTGATGTGCATAGGCAGCAGGAAGGCCTTAACTACTCTGAAATGCAGTTGCACCTGATATGCAACCCATGCGAAACGCCAGGAGGATGAAATACAAGAAATTAACCCATTCTATGCGTCGGATGCGCAGGAGCCGTCCGACGCATTAGTGCTCATGTGAGTCGGACGGCTCCCGTGCGTCCGACGCCATGGCACAGAGAATCCCTCTGGTGCTGAGGGATTCCCTTTTTCCCCCCCAACAGCCTCAGGAGGCTTCCCCAGCTCCCGTACTGTAGCTTTGGTTTCTGTGAAATGACGATCAGCGCGCATGTCGTGCTGACAGCATTTCATAGAAACCGAAACTGAAATGAGCCGATATGCTCATTTCAGTTTCACTTTCTATGTGCTCGGGAGGCTATCTCAGCCCCCTGAGCACGTAGAAAGTCAGGAGAGGTATCATTGGAAAGGGGAGAATCTCCCCACTCCAATGGTACCTCTCCCTAGTGGATCCCTGCTTGGGGATCACCCCAGGAGGCAGTAGCCCCCAATCTGCCCCCCGGGGGGACATAAAGCCCACTAGAAGCCAGGGATTTTTTTTAAAATTTGATTTAGGGGTGGGGGCTGCCCAAGATGGGCATACCAATGCCCCCCCCCCAGCAACATTCAAGTCTTTCTATCCCCCTGGGGGGCAGATGGGGCAATAGCCCCCAATCTTCCCCCCCGGGGGGGCAGAAAGCCCACTAGATGCCAGGGACTTTTTTTTAAATTGGATTTAGGGGTGGGGGCTGCCTGAGATAGACATGCCAGTGCCCCCACCCCCGCAAACTTCCACAGTCTTTCTGCCCCCCCGGGAGGCAGATGGGGGCAGTAGCCCCTGATCTGCTCCCCTGGGGGTGGCAGAAAGCCCACTAGATATCAGGGATTATTTGTCTTATTCTATTTAGGGGTGGGGGCTGCCCGAGATGGGCATGCCAATGCCCCCCCAAAAAAAAATTCCAGAGTCTTTATGCCCCCCCTGGAGGCAGATGGGGGAAATAGCCCCTGATCTGCCCCCGGGGGGCAGAAAGTCAACTAGGCACTAGGGATTGTTTTTTTATGTGTAGGGGTAGGGGCTGCCCAAAATGGGCATGCCAATGCCCCCACCCACCCAAAAAAATCCCACAGTCTGTCTGCCCCCCCAGGAGGCAGATGGGGAGGCAGAAAACCCACGAGGCACCAGGGATTGTTTTGTTTTTTTATACGTAGGGTTGGGGGCTGCCGAGAATAGGCATGCTAATGCCCCCACTGCCAAAAAGGCTTTCTGCCCCCCCAGAAGGCAGATCGGGGCAATAGCCCCTTATCTGCCCCCCACTGGGGGGCAGAAAGCCCACTAGGCATCAGGGATATGTTTATAGGCACGCTCATAAGAAGCCCCATAGGCAAGGGTCGCTCCCTTTTTTTAGGCACACATTTTGGCTGTTTCAGGGATATTTCTATTCTCATCTGCACCCAAGCGGGGCAAAAAAGCACTAGAAACCAGGGCGAGTTTGTGTGTGTGTAAACTGGAGTTTGGCTGACGGTTTGCGTGTACTGAGCTTTGGCTGGCATTTTGCTGGTGGTGTGTGTAGACCTGCACTTGGCTAATGGTGTGGATGGGCTTGCGCTTAATGATGGTGTGTGTAGATTGGCGTTTGCCTGGTGGTGTGCATGGAGTGGCGCTTGGCTGGTGGTATACGTGGACTGGGGCTTGGCTGGCTGTGTGCATGGGTGGTGCTTGGCTGCAGGTCCGGACTGGCTGTAGCGGGCACCAGACGTTTACCCGGTGGGCCGGAGGGTTGAGGGCCGGTTTTCTGGCTGTGGGGGGCAGTTTTGTCACTGGGGACCAGTTTTGCAGCAGTGCTGCAATGTGGGGCCTCAGTAACAAAAGTGGGAGCGGTACTTTTTACTAGCATGCCCCCCCTCCCAAGGCCGGTTGAGCAGCAATCTGCCAGGGCTGGTTGCTGTTCCCAGTCCGGCCCTGCTTGGCTGGCGGTGTTCATAGACAAATTTCCTACTACCCAGCATTCCCCTTGGTCTCCTGAGAAAAATGATACCTCACTTGTGTGGGTGCCCAAAGTAGCGTCAGCCTAAAAACGTATAGACAAAATGTCCTTTTGGACCTGCTTTGGGCCCCCCTCAATTTCAACAAGATTTTGGCCCTTCCATGTCATAGGCACTTGGCCCATCTACACAAGGGAGGTATCATTTTTATCGGGAGACTGAGGGGAAAGCTGAGTGGTAGGAAATTTGTGCCGTGCGGTGATCCCACAACTTTCCCACACAGATATTAGAGGAAAATGTGACTTTTAAGCTAAATTTAATGTTTGCTGCGAACTTTTGGAAGGAAAATGTTGGGGAATCAACGCAAGCCATACCTCCCTGGACTCCCACAGGTGTCTAGTTTTCAGAAATGTCTGGGTTTTTTAGGTTCCCCCAGATGTCTGCAAACCGAGGACCAAAAACACAAGTGCCCACCTATCTATCACAAAACTACCTGGTTTTTGAAGGGGGTCACCTACGTTTTTGGCCCCGGGCTCGGCAGCCCTCTAGGGAAAACTACCAAACCCACACCTTTCCGAAAACTAGACTCCCTGGGGAGTCCAGCAAATTGTGGTTTGCGTGGATCTTCCAACATTTTCCTACCCAGAATCCCCTGCAAACCTCAAATTTAGCTGAAAAATCACATTTTTCTCAACTTTCTGTGTGGAAAAGATGTGGGTTCACCGGGCTGACACAAATTTCCTGCCAACCAGCATTCCCCCAGGTCTCCCGATAAAAATGGTCCCTCACTCGTGTGAGTGGGCCAAGTACCCGCAACAGGCAAGGGCCCAAAACGTATTGTGGAGACATCAAAATAACCTATCACAAAATGACCTGGTTTTGCAAGTGGGGGCACCTGGGTTTTTGGCCCTGGGCTCGGCGGCCATTTAGGGAAACCTACCAAACCCACACATTTCTGAAAGCTAGACACACTGGGGAGTCCAGGGAGGTATGGCTTGGGTGGATCCCCAACGTTTTCCTACACAGAATAGCCTGCAAAGCTTAAATTTAGCTGAAAAAAATCAAATTTTCTCAAATTTGTACGTGGGAAAGTTGTGGGATCACTGGGCTGACAAAAATGTCCTACCACCCAGCATTCCCCCAGGCCTCCCGGTAAAAATGGTACCTCACTCGTGTGGGTTGGCCAAGTACCCGCGGCAGGCAAGAGCCCAAAACATATTGTGGAGACATCAAAATTACCTATCACAAAATGACCTGGTTTTGCAAGGGGGGTGCGCCTGGGTTTTTGGCCCCGGGCACGGCGGCCATCTAGGGAAATCTACCAAACCCACACATTTCTGAAAACTAGACACCCTGGGGAGTTCAGGGAGGTATGGCTTGCTTGGATCCCCCAACAGTTTTGTACACAGAAGCCACTGCAAACCTCAAATTTAGCTGAAAAAAATCACTTTTTCCACACATTTTTGTGTGGGATCACCATGCTGGCACAAATGTCCTACCACCCAGCGTTCCCCTTGGTCTCCCGAGTAAAATGATACCTCACTTGTGTGACTGTCCAATGCAGAATCAGCTAAAAACTTATTTTTTTTTACATGTAGCGCTTGGAATTCGCTGTTCTATACCCTTAATCCCCATGTTTTTGGCCCTTCCCAGTCACAGGCCCTTGGCCCACCAACACAAGTGAGGATTCATTTTACTCCGAAGACCAAGGGGGTCGCTGGGTGGTAGGACATTTGTGCCAGCACAGTGATCCCACACTAAAATGTGTGGAAAAAGCGATTTTTTTCAGCTAAATTTGAGGTTTGCAGGGGCTTCTGGGTAGGAATACATTGGGGGATCCACGCAAGCCATACCTCCCTGGACTCCCCAGGGTGTCTAGTCCTTGCTTGCACTCTGTGGCCCAAGTAGCTACTGATCCATGAAGGTGCGGGACCTTGAGTACCTGTCTCAGTTAAGTGTTAAAGTAGCACCATGTGCAAGATGTAATAGAATGCAGTGGACACGTCCAGGAGGACCATGACAGAAACCTTACCCTGGTCCGTCAGCATTCTAAGGTCAACTGGGGCCATCACCGATTCATTTCTGTGCTGTGAACAGACGTCAGATTGCTTGGGGTCCAATAAGTTGTGCAACTCCAGAAAGTTTGAACGTTGGAAATTCACCACTTTTTCCAATATTTTTATAGGCATGGGAAGAGGTGATATGCGGCAGAGGCTGTTGAAAATCTCAGGATCCCGAGTGCAGAATGACCAGCGCATGTTGACAGATATCTGGGACTGTGGCAGATAGAATCGAGAAATTGCAGAGGTGAAAAAGATGTCTCATCTGGGGTGTCCTTTAAAATGAAATTGGGGGCTGGGATCAAGAGGAGAGCCCTAAAGAGTAGATTTCCAAACATGGAGAAAGGCAAGAAGAGAAGGTCAAGTATTCAGTTAGAACGGGAGCAGAGGGTGCAACAGCAGGATATAAGGGATCTCTATGGGAAGGGTCATAAGAAACATTTTGACAGATCGTTTGAATTCTACAATGAAAAAATTCAGATTGCTCATCACAGAGAGCCTGAGAAAGTTTGAATTGCAGTGGAGATACACCCAGGTTGAGCAAGAGAATTGACTATTTTAAATAGTTCCCTCAATTTTTGGGTAAAGTTGATTTTGGTGGAAAAGAATTCAGGTTCAGTCTTCTGTACTTAAGCATTGTCTTTCATGTCAGTTTTTCATACAATGTTGTCCTTGTAGAGGTAATTCATTCTCCAACTCCTTTCGAGTTTTTTCAATGTAGTTTGGCTTTCTTTAGCTCTGGGCCCTACTGCGGTGCTGAGGACTGGGACCTAAGGGCTTAGCTTTGGGACAAAGGAAGAACAAGATCTAAAGCATCTGAGATCCAGAAACCACTGCAGTGCATACACGTCTGTGCCCTTACATACTCTGCAATAGTTATTGCAGAGTATGTAAGGGGGCTGAGGGGATGTCCACTGCATAGCCCTTTGCACCCTTACATACTCTGCTGTGATTACTGCAGAGTATGTAAGGGAGCCGAGGGCTATGCAATACAGTGATTTTTAAACAGGGCAAGAAGAGGGAGCAGTCCCTCTATATTTAAACAACCACTGCAGATTAAACTTTAATCTGCAGTGATTTCTAAACAAAGAGGGGCTGCTCCCTCTTCCAGCCCTGTTTAAAAATCACTGCACAGCAGTGCATTCCCTTCGGCACCCTTACATATGATGCAGTGATTACTGCAGATTATGTAAGGGTGTTGAGGGGTATGCACTGCAGAGTGATATGTAGTGGTTTCTAAAGATCAGAAATCAGGGCATACCACTCTGCGGTACCATTACATACTCTGTAAGGACGCAGAGGGGTACTTGGCTGAGCTATTTTCTTAGCGCAAAATGCATCCTCACATCCATTTTAGGGCAGATTATGTAAGGGTGTCGAGGGGTATGCACTGCAGAGTGATATGCAGTGGTTTCAAAAGTTCAGAAATCACGGCATACCGCTTTGCGGTACTCTTAAATACTCTGTAAGGACGCAGAAGGGTACTTGGCTGAGCTATTTTCTTAGCGCAAAATGCATCCTCACACCCATTTTAGGGCACGAGGGTGCATTTTGCACTAAGAAAATAGCACAAGATGCTCACTTTGCCCCATCACGGAATTCCAGGGAATCTTGCAGAATTTTAAAGGAATTCCATGGAATTCCACAGAATCAAATTCCGCCAATCTGCTCGCCTCTATATAGTATTCTGTGTATGGATGGCAGTAGTTTCAGAGCGGTGAGGAAACAAACTTTACTCCTGTTGAATCTGGACTACAAGGTTTGTGCTTTCAAACAGTCTTATAACCATTTTTCTTCAAGGCTGTATGACAAGTCACCTAAGCCCCATTTGACATGGCATGTCATCTTACGCTGAACACACAGGGGATGTGGCAAGCACAGAGTGACTTCAATGACAACAGTGTCTTCCCACTTATCATAGATGTAATTGATCAGGGATGTTTAGCTCCTTCATCAACATCTAAAATATAGTAGCAATAGACTATACTTTGGCATATGCTGCCAACCTATATTTTATTACTTATTTAAATGCTTCTCAGATTCCTTGAATGATGCTGCTTTCCTGGAGGCCAGAGTCCCAGCATGAATGCAAAATGCCAGATATCATGCTTGGTGAATAGACGACATACCAACAACCCAGTGTTTCGGTACACAATAAACCCACCACTAACTCCCACTTCCACTCAGAGGTGACATATATGCCTCTTGAAGACACATCTGCTGACATTAACAGACAAACAGGGAACAGGGGAGCTGCAAATGGGTGCAAGTCCACAGAAATAACTTGCATGGGTGCTCAGAAATTCATTCACCTGCATTGGGGCATATGCAAGACCTACTGCTATTGTGCCTCATGCACCAGAACTTGGCCCTCATCAAGTGATTTCCAGTCATTGCCCATTACTGGCTACTCCTACTAAATACTGCAACATCAATGTCCTTGAACGTTTGCTTTGCATAGAACTTTAGCACTATCCCTGTTGAATGTGTTGTTGATACAAAAGTAAGGGCTATCCTAGCCCGGTGCAGGCACACTTGTACAGCAAAATATGCTCATTGGTCCATAGCACCATAAGAAGAGCATATCTGCAGGCTGAACTCATATTGGAATTAGGCAGGGGAGGAATGGTAATGTGCAACTGCCAAAGGTAAGGATTTGGACCTAGATTTTAGATCTCTCAATCATACAAGCAAAAATCAGGACATCCTTACTCACTAGATTAGGCAAAGGATAAGCATAGAATTGATGTAACATTTCTACAGGAGACTCATTTATTGTTAACAACGAAGGCAGGTTTTGCTACAATTCCATGGGTGGCCATATTGACATGCAAGGGTATGAGAAGGGTAGACATCAGATTATTTAGAGTTATATCCATGCCACGTACTTCACAATAGTGAACACTTATGGGTCAAACTCAGATAACCTGTGTTTTGTTGCAATTGTATGGAAATTTGTATGATTGAGCAGCCCTACTGTATTTTACGGTGGCAAATCAACAAATCCAAGACCACCATAAGACCGATTTCAGTGTAAGCTGGGTGTGAGAAAGTGAATTAATAATAAGTCACTATCTTGTTAGGTCCAGTTATTTTAAACCTGAGCTCAACCCATGCTAGCTATAGCACAGAGCAGACAGGCTTACCTCAAGAAAATGTGTAAAGCATTTAGAAATACCAAAACAGTAAAACAAAATGGAAAAATATGGAATAATTCAATGAACAAAATGACATAAATTGTGCCAAAATGTGCAAATTCTGAATGGTAGTCAATGGTCATGGGAGACTGGGACCTAGGCATGATTTCAGGTCAACTGGGATGGAGAGTGTTAGCAATGGGATTTCTGGCTGGCTAGGGCTTGCGCCTAAGCCAGGCAGAAACCACCACTCTAGTCAGGGCAAGGGAGTTACACGCTGAAGATAACCCCTGCTCACCCCGTTGGTAGCTTGGCACGAGCAGTCAGGCTTATCCCAGAGGCAATGTGTAAAGCGTTTGCGCAACACACACATACAGCAGCAACACACTAGGCACACCACAAAAGAAACTCCACACAAGGTTATATAAAAATAGCCTTTGTATTATCCAAAACACATTAGAATCATAATCACACATATACACTGTGCCAACTAGCACTAGGCAATATTCACAGGGGATTATATACATGAGAGGGCCAATCGAGCCACTGTCAGAACCATCACAAAGCACAAGTAGTAAAAATAAACACTACCAGTAACTACCGGCGAAATACTGTACTCAGCATAATCACTAGCAACATAACCGCATTATGCCTGCATCACATTAGGCATAAACGCATTATGCATAAACCTCACAAGCATAAACACATTACGCAACCTCTGTAGGCATGAACACATTATGCAATAGGCATCACAATTAGGAGTGCACCTTAGTAACACTCCCTAGGTGCATACATCACATTTAGCAACAATCAGATTAGGCATAAACACATTACGCAATCCTTGTAGAGCCTTGCGCCCTACCCATATCACCAAAATGACCCCAGGCCAACTGGCCTTTCTCTGGGGCTCAAAAATGCCCTCTGTCCCAAATGTCAGGGCTGGTAATTACAGGGCCGCCTAAGTAGCCCTCTGGCTGCCAAAACAGCAAAACCAAGGTGCGTCACGCACTGGGGGCTGAGGGGTGAATCTCACCCCTTCCTTATCATCTAAACAAGAAATGGCCCCCTGTTGCAGCTGCCCACGCTCCTGCGGTGCAGCTGGGGAGAATGGACAGCACTGGCACTAACTGTGCCATCAGAGCCCCCGTTACCGGGCTCCTCCTGGTGCCCTCGGCCGGCACCGAAAATGCCCCTAAAGAGAAATCAGCACTGGCACTACCAGTGCCTCAGGGAGCGTCAATACTGCTCTGCTTAGCCCCCACTCACTGGGGCTCCTCTTTAGACTCCTCGTCGGGGCAGTAAAAGATCTGCCAATCGGCGTTCGGGGCCCTCGAGGCTCCGGTCGAGCCCCTCCTCTCGGGGCTCCTCTGGCATCTGGTGAGCCCGCGGGGCTCCACCTCCACTGATAGGCACACGGGGGAAAAGGCACAGACAATGTGCCTCGCAGGCTCCGTCTCCGCTTCCTTTCCACGGCCACAGGCAAGGCTCCTCCCACAGTCAGGCTGACTCGGGCCTGACGTCCGGCCGGCAACTTCGCCTTCGTGGCCCCGCCTTCAACCAGGCAGCTTGCCTGGCTTCCGGGTCGCCGCTCATGGTGCGGCGGCCCTTTTCATCAAAACGAGATGTGGGGTGGGCTCCGCTCTGTTTCCTCGGGCCCACAATGTGGGGTAGGCTCCCGCTAGACAAATAAAGGCACCAGTATACGGGGTGGGCTCCCGCTGGACAAATAAAGGCACCAGCATGCGGGGTGGGCTCCCGCTGGACAACTAAAGGCACCAGCATGCAGGGTGGGCTCCCGCTTCCTCTCCAGCAGCACGGGGGAATCCCTACGCCGGGATTCCCTCCAAATCCTTCGCAGCCTAGCGCTGCATGGCACCAGCGCGCCTCCTGTCCTGGAACAAGGACACAGCTCTCACAAGATGTCTAGGCAAAGTTCCAGGGGCACAAGGCTGGGCCCAGGCAGGCCAGCTCACAGGGCCCTCCAGCAGGGAGGCAGACCCTCGTGGCGGTTCCTCCTGGGGCCCAGCAGCAGCAAGTCCCCCCCAAGTCACAAGGAAGCACACTCACATGGGGTCACAGCCCCAGTACTTATACCACATTTTCCTTTGTTCTGCCCTGGCACAGGGCTGGGGGAACCAGTCCCAACTGGTTCTGGGGGGTATTGGAGCACTCTGTTTACAGGGCTCCTCTTCCCCTTTGTCAGGTGGGGGCTCGGTCATCAGACCACCCCAGGGAGGCGGAGCCAGAATTCACCCAGGCAGGCACAGACCTATTCAGGGTCAGGGGACTACTCCTCCCACTACTCCAAATGCAGATCCCCTATTCAGCCTAGCGCTGACTCACCCTGCCCTCCCTGGACCACACACACCTCACCAGCCCCTGTCACTCCAGAGCCAGACATGCAATACACATCAGGCAGGCAGACACATAGCACACAGAAATGCCAACTTCTATGGCATTTCTAAAATAGTGGTAATAAATCTGCGCACACCATTGCGTAGCATTTATTATTACTATTCCAAACATACCAAACTTGACCACACTGCTCCTCTCCTATCAGGAATTACCACTGAAACACTTATCAGGGAATCCCCAATGCATTCCTATGAGAGGGCAGCCTCACAGCAGTGAGAAACCAAAATGGCTGTTTGTCACTACCAGGACATGTCACACACTTAAGGTACATGTCCTACCTTTTACCTACAATGCACCCTGCCCATAGGGCTAGCTAGGGCCTATCTTAGAGATGACTGACATGCAGTAAAAAGTGGGTCAGAGACATGGCACACACTTTAGGTGTCACGTCACAGCGGCAGTAACACTGCGCTCACAGGCCCTGCAATGGCAGAGGCCTGAGACAGGTTTGAAAGGCTACTTTGGTGGGAGGCGCAATCAGCGCTGCAAGCCCACCAGTAGCATTTCATTTACTGGCCCTGGGTATCTGAGATACCACTTTACAAGGGACAGCAGTGCTAAAGTGCCCAGAGTCCTAAAACCACCAACACCATGTCAGAAAAAGGCTAGGAGGAAGGCAAAAAGTTCAGGGATGACCCTGCAAAAATGGCCAAGTCCAACAGAGAGCAAGTGAGAAACCAATCCGGTTCGACCCGATCTGAGGTTTTACCTTGGGACTTAGTCTATTTTCTGGAAGTCAAAATCCTTCAGCCTGGTAATGCAGCAGGCTGTGTCTGAAGAGGGCTCCACAAAGCTGGATACCTTCTCGGCAATATCCTGCTGAATCTGATTTGGTGCTCTGAGCAGGGGAAACCTGAATCTTCAGCCCAGTGGCAATGCAACTTGATCGGATGAGCTTGGCAATTTAGTCCCAGTCTTCTATAAGTCTTTAGTCCAAAAAATGTCTCGAAGTCCTAACTTTTTCAAGGATAGTAGAAGGAGTACACTTTGGCACAACCAAAGGTTCCAGAACCTCTGAGCCAGCACTTGAGGGTCAAGACTAACTCCAGCTGAGGCCACCATCAATGTCCAGACCAGGTACATTACTGGTCAGCAGGCCTCTTTAAGAAAAGGCTTTTTGCAACTTGTTGTGGCCCTGTAGCTTACATAAGAGGCCAGCCAACTGAACAATGGATAGCACTTCTTTGTCCAGTGTCTAAGTGGGAGCAGGTCCAGCACCTTCACGTCTCCTCACAGGTCTCAAACAGCAGGTGCTGTCCTTCTTCTGTTCTTCCAGGGGTCCAGAGTGTTCTGAGAATGGTGCCAGGGGATGCCACATAATATGCCTGCCACTATCTTGTGGTTGGAGGTGACTCCTGGCCACCCCCTTACCAATAGGGAATAAGTTCCAGGGGAAACCCTACCCACTTTTGCAGCAGTTCCAGTGCAGCCTAGTATAAACAATCCCACAGCGCCCCTATCTGTATAAAACCAAGATGGTGAAACCATTCTCCCCTTGTGCAGATCCAGTGTGCCCACCGAAGAGGTTTGGTGAAGGAAATGAGCAACCCCTCCTCTGTGGTCGCTTCAAACCAGTTCTGGAAGCAGATCTCTCCCTACTGGGATTGGAACCTGTCTGACTGGGGGGACATAGAAGGGCCCTATGCAGAGGAGGCCCCTCTCATCTGCCTGTGACAGGGGAGGCCCCTTTGAAGTTAATGGAGTTCCTGGGCACTGCCTAAATGAAATGGCCATCCTGCCAGAGAAACAGAAATGCATGCCCCCACCAAGGCCCTGGGAGCGGTTTTCACACCTCATTTGGGGCTTGAACACTCAGAGGGCTGCAGCTGGAGGCTAATGCAAATTAGCCTCCAGAGGCTTTCTGCAGAGGAAAGTTAACATTCTGTTGGAAATGGCCCTTTTTGCAGGGTTATCCCCAAACTTTTAGCTTCTTCCTCCTATTTTTTCCTGACCTGTGGTTGTTGGCTTTAGGACTCTGGGCACTTTACCACTGCTGATCAGTGCAAAAGTGCATATGCTCTCTGTGTAAATTGCTATTGTGATTGGCTCTCCCTAATTGGCATATTTGTTTTACCAGTAGGTCCCTAGTAAAGTGCACTGAGTGTGCCAGGGCTGGTAAATCAAATGCTACTAGTGGGCTTGCAGCACTGATTGTGCCGTCCACATGAGTAGCCCTGAAAAGATGTCTCAGGCCTGCCACCGCGGTGCCTGTGCACAGTTTGTTAACTGCCATGTCGACTTGGCAAGTGCACCCACTTGCCAGGCCCTACCCTTCCCTTTTCTTACACATAAGACACCCCTACGGTAGGCCCAAGGTACCCCCCTGGGCAGGTTACAGTATATGTGAAAGGTAGGACATGTACTGGTGTGTGTAACATGTCCTGATAGTGAAATACTGCCAATTTCGTTTTTCACTATTGAAAGGCTATCTTGCCCCATAGGACAGAATGGGGAATGCTTTGTAACACATTACAAGCATATCTTCCCATAGGGATAAGATAGAAAAATGGAATTTGGTATCCCTGAACTCAGGATTTAATAACACATCTTTTAGTAAAGATGGTTTTTAAATTGTGTGTTTGAAAATACCACTTTTAGAAAGTGGCTATTTTCTTGTTCAACCATCCTGTGTGCCTCTGCCTGTTTGTGGATTGACTGTCTGGCTTTGGAGTGACAGGGGCTGGGGAGGTGCAGTGGCTCCAGGAGTCTGGATGAGTCAGCACTAGGCTGAATAGGCCTGATCTGCATTTGGAGTGGTGGGAGGAGTAGCACCTGTACCTGAATAGGGCTGTGCCTGCCTTCCACAATGCTGGCTCCGCCCCCCATGGTGTGTCTGGAGCCAAGGCTCACACTGACAAAGGATGTTGTTGTGCACTTGCAGAGTGCATCCCAGAACTGGTTTGAACTGGGCTCAGAGCCCCTTGCACAAAGAGAACAAATACATTTTGGGGTATAAGTATCAGACCTAAAACCCCTGAACTTTAGATCATTCCTGGAATTCAAGAGGAACCTTTGCCAAGGAGAAGAGCTGGAGAGACTGAGGAGAAGTACTGCCCTTGCTGTGTGTCTGGGGTTGGCCTGCAGTTGCTGTTTCTGCCAAGGAAAGGAGAAGAACTTTGCTGTGTGCTGTGTCCCCTGCTTGAAGGAGATCTCCAAGGGCCTGAAGTGAGCTGGCCTCCTGTTCTGAAGTCTCAGGGACACAAAGACTTCACCCCCAGCTCCCCTGAACTCTGCTGCTGTGAGTTCTAGCCTGCCAAGAGGTGCCTGTGCCAGTTTTGGGCCTCTGGAGGTTGTTGCTGCTGTTTGGGAGCTGGAAGCAAGGAGAAACTCAAAGAACTACAGAAATCAACGCATCGCTCTTCTTGCGGCTGTTTTCCCAATGCATCTCCATGGCACTAGAAGAATTTCCATGCATCGCTGTGCCGCTGCGTAAAGCGCCGCAGCGCCGCTGCAAGAATCGACGCATCGAGGGATCGCGGCTGAAGAGGACTGACATAGCGCCGCTCGACGCCGCCGCATTGATCGCCGACGCATCCCGGATTTCCACACATTGTACCTGTGCGACAAGTTTTTCTGACGCATCACCTGCGGGCCGGAACCGGCACAAAGAATCAACGCATCACTCCCCATACAGACCGGAATCGACGCAACCCTTCCTCTGCGTGCAGCGGGACTGTCGCATCGCCTCCTCAGGGTCTCAGAAGTGTTGCATCTCTTTGTTTTCGGATGCTGCGACTGTTTGGCTTGGTGAACTTTGACGCAACTGCAGGTACTTTGGTGAAAAGTCACGCATCCATAGTTTTCTATGGTACAAGTTCTTGAAACCTTTTGAAAGTCATATTTTTAACTGTGTATGTTGGATTTTTGTTGTTTTGGTCTTGTTTAGTTTAGATAAAGATATTTTATTTTTCTAAACTGGTGTGGTGTCCTTTTGTGGTGTTTTCACTGTGTCACTGTGAGTGTTGGTACAAATACTTTACACATTGCCTTTGGGATAAGCCTGTCTGCTCGTGCCAAGCTACCAAGGGGGTGAGCAGGGGTTATCTACAGTGTGTATCCCCCTTACCCTGACTAGAAGCAAGGGTCCCTATTGGGACAAACTAGAGACCCCCATTTCTAACACATTCTAAAAGTATATTTTCCTTAATATTTATTAAAAACCTTCACCAGTGAAATGGACTTTTAATTAAGATAACAAAGAGTTCAAGAATGCAATTTCTGGGTGTCTCCTAACCACAGACAGCATTAATAAATAAATAGTGCATCCCAGTGTTTCTCTATGGAAACAGCCAGCCTTGCTACAGTGACAATAGCTTTTAGGTGCTAGTCACTGTATGGACATGTTAATTTTAAATGCTTACATGTCTTACTTTTAAATACCATGCACCCTGCCTTGTGTGCTACAAGGCCTACATAGGGGTGACTTATTCGTATTTAAAAGAATGTTTTTTTTCCTGACCAATATGGTTCATTCTGAGAGGTTGGGTTGCAGTTGTAAACTACAGATGCCAGACTGCTGTGATAGGTCTGGAGTCGTGTTTTCCTTGTCACGCTAGTAGATAACACATTAGTGCTATAGTCCATAGATGGCATTTAACTTTCCATGCCTTAAGTGTACTTTGGAAACCGGTTACTATGGACTTACAGGAAAATTAAATAGGCGTTATTACATTTAGCATGTTTTAAGGCATCAGAACAAATGCTCTGGGGTCTGGTTAGCCATGTCCCAGTGCACATCAGTCTAGAAAAACATGGGGTTGACTACAAAAAAAAAGGCACTTTCTCACAACGGGGCACAAATCAATTTAATACAGCAACATAGTCTAATAGATATCTGGAGAATGAAGATCCACAATAAACAGCAAACATATTTTACTCATCTGTGCATGATGATCACTTGCTATTTGACTATCGGTTACTGACCAAGTCTGTATGTGCCTGGGTATCAAAGCTGGATTGTCCAGAACACTATCTGACCACTCTCCAGTGGTAATGGGTTAAACTTCCTACAGGGGTGATCAGAAGGGGTAGATAACGTGTCCCACCAGAAGACTGCTAAGAAGTCCTAAAGTGAATGTGCTCACTCCTTAAAGCATGGCAATATTGGCTTATCCCAGAGGTCTTCAATCTGTGGGGTGAGACCCCCAGGGGCGTCGTGGAGTCCTGGGAAGGGGGTCCCGCATTTCCCAGCTTCGCTTGTGCCTGCAATTGAAAATGTTTGCTTTCCTTTGATGGTTAATTTAGATCGTTACCTGATGAAGTTTCATCAATTGAGTGTCTTGTGTGTGAAAAGTTTTCATGCCAGGATGCCTGCTTGCCTGAATGAAATGCAAATGTGCGCTATTAGTTAATCTGCAAGTGTAAAAGGTGCTTGGGAGCCGGTTCAAACTTTAATTGATGCAATCACGCCAAGCTTTGGGATGACAAAAATTTGGTTTTTTTGATTGGTAGTGCAAAGAGACAACTGGGAGGTGAAGTGCATGCTTTTAATTGTAACTGCATTTACACAGCCCTTAGTACCCCTAAGGAGGTGTTGAAGGGACAGTTATGTAAAAAAAATTGAATTACATACACACTGGTATTACTAAAAATGTACATTTTGGAAGCACCATTTTATAATAAAACGTTTTGCGCATTTTGTAGCAGTCTATCTTACAGTGTGTGTAATGCAAGTATAAAAGAATGACTTACATATTCACAGTGCTTTCTGTCACATGCTTTGACCTCGTAGCACTAAAAATACACGTCATTATTCTCCAATGCACAAATCAAGATTTAATTTTGTGGCTCTCTGGTTACACACAGACCTCTGCAGTGCATTACCTAATAGAGGTTTCAAAATGTACAACAGTGCATTTCCCACTGAGTAACAACTTTTAAAAATTAAATTTTCATTTACACTGCCCATTATTTTATATGTAGTAATCTGATGGTGAAAGACCTGAAAAAAGTGCAGAATATTTTGGGGCTTAATTATGAGAGGCTTGCATCGCCAAAGCATCTCTTTTTTTGAGGCTCTGGCGGCGCAAGTGTCTCAACCATACCTACGAGGCGGTGCAAAGCCACCTGCATGGCTTTGCATGGCCTCATAGATATAAGACATAGCAGCGCAAGTCACTGCCCTGTCTTACTCTGCGTCAAGGAGGGGTTTCATGGGCTTTGCGTGGGGTTCCAACGCAACAACCATGGATTTTGATGCTGCCCCATATTTACAAAATTGTGTAAACCTGGGGAAGCTCCAAAACGGACGCCTCCCCAGCAGAGGCATAACAAGGAGAAATCTTTTCATTTCTCCTTGTTTTTTTCCTCTTTCCATGTGTGCTACATTCTGCAGCTCACATAGAAAGAGAAAAACGCCTTCCAGGATTGCATTTGTGAGGGAAGTTGCCCCTTCCTTTAAAAAAACAATCCTGCCTATGATGGTGCTAGGCAGCAAGTTGTGCACCAACACAAGGGAAAAGGACAGGAATGTATCGTATTTTATAAATACGGTGCATTCCTGCTCTTTCACATTGGCGTAGGGCAGCACAGCAAGAAGACTTGCGGCGCTGCCCTACGCCAATTCCTCATAAATGAGGCCCTTTGTTTTTAGCTACACCTTTGAGTACACCCCACGCTCACTGGACTTTGGTTTGCTACACACTGTTTAATATTATTTCCCCACCGTAAAAGTTATTTGCTGTGGGAATTGGGGGCGTTTATGGTTGTTGATAGTTGTCAATACTGAGGATTACCAGGTTCTAGAAATTTTTGTTAGAAGGGGGTCCTTACGCCTAAAGTTTTTTGACAAGGGGATCTCAGCATCAAAAAGTTTGAAGACCTCTGGCTTATCCCCAATCCGCATATTTAATTTACTTATAAGTCCCTAGTAATGTGGCACTACATGAGCCCAGGGCCTGTAAATTAAATGCTACTAGTGGGCCTGCAGCACTGATTGTGCCACCCACTTACGTAGCCCTTTAAACGTGTATCAGGCCTGCCATTTTAGCCTGTCTGTTCAGTGTTTAACTGCCATTTTGACTTGGGAAAATAACCCAGTTTGCTAGGCCCAAAGCTTCCTTTTTATTATGTATAAGTCACCCATAGGGTAGACCCTGGCAGGGTGCAGTGTATTTTAAATGTAGAACATGTAATTTCAGTTTTTATATGTACCAGTAGTGAAAAACTCCTAAATTCGTTTTTCACTCCTGCAACGCCTACCTCTCCCATGGACTGACATTGGAGTTCCCTTATTACATTTCATAGCATGTAATTTCCAAATGAGTCAGGTTACCAGTTAATTTTTGGTGTCTTTGGAATTGTAAGGAAAAATCCTAACATATGGTGAAATCAGATTTTAAATTACAGTTTTGAAAATGTCACTTTTAGAAAGCTGGCATTTTCCTGCCTCAGCCATTTAGTGCCTGTAGCCTGTACCTGGATCACATGATTGGGTGTAGCCGACAATTGAGCTTTCCTCTTAGACAGCCACACACAATAGGTAGCTTAGGTGTGCCTGGGTGGACGATCACTGGTAGTAGGGGAGGGAGGAGTTGGGTACAGCCCCACTTGCACTTGAATACAGTATGTCCTGCCTCCACACAAAGGGCTAAATACCCCATTAGTTAGGCTGGAGCCAGGACATCAAAGGGAAAACCTCTAGAAGCTTCTCCTCCGCTTCGAAGGCACAACTGGGTATAAATAGTGGACCTCAGACACCACCACTTCAGTATACTTCTGGACCTGTGGATACTTTGCCAGGAAGAAAGACTGCTGTGATGCTGAAGGACTGCCACTCTGCTGGACTGCTGCCTCCTGACTTGACGCTTAGGAACAGAAGACTCTAACAACCTTGATCCAGCATCTCAACTCTTCCACCTGTAAGTTTATCCTGCCAAGTGGTACCACGCAAGTGTTGGACCCTTGGAAGTGGGGCTAAGGTGTTCTGCCAGCCTTTGTTGATCGAGCAGAACCATCACATCTCCACTGCTGAGCAACCCCAAGCAGAACTGATGCATTGCCACCACTGCATGGATTGGAACCGTTGCCACGACCAGCATCACAGCCTGTTGCCGTATCGGGACCACCACTACGCATCTCTCGTTGATGACAGCCTCGATGACGATGCTAGACTCTGTATCACAGCTCCTCAGAACCGAAGCATCCCCCCAACTGTGGAACGCATTCTCGACACCAGACTTTGACTCTCAAGCCTTAGTTGACGGGGCCCTCTAAGGACCAGGACCTCGTACCGCAGCCTCGCTGGTATATCAGAACTGCTGCATCGCTTCATCTGCACGATGCATCTTTGACGCTGATCCCCACAATGCTCCGCAAACCAGGATTTAAGGTACTTTGTTCGGCAGGCCTAACTGGGTCCCAGTAGCCGGCTGGTGCTCAATCGCGGTCGGCCTGAACTTGTGACTTTGTGCAGTTCCGGTGTGAACAGATATCCACTGTTGGTGACTTACTACTTTTGGCTCTAGTTTCACTCAAATCTTTAAAATTGAATATCTTGTCTTTGCCATTTTGGTCTTGTTGTATTTATTAAAAATTACTCAATTTTTCTAAACTGGTGTGAGATCCTTTTGTGGTGTGTTTTCAATGTGTTACTATTTGAAGTGTTGCACAAATGCTTTACACATTGCCTCTGAGTTAAGCCTGGCTGCTCTGTGCCAAGCTACAGAAGGGTTGTGCACAGGTAATTTAGGGTTTGCTTGTCTTCACCCTCAGAAGATTTGTGATTGCTGCGTGAGAAGGGTTTCACCCTCCTCAGCCAGTAACCCAATTTCTTGCACAGATATTTCTGCTTTCTTCAATAGGGTATCATGGACTGGCGTGAGGATTCGGAGTGATAGCCTGCCTTGAAGATGCAGAGCATGATCCCATATTGCAATCCATTACTAAAAATGAGCTTAAGCCGAAATGTAAGGATGTGACTGGTGGCAATGGTCCTGGTAGTGACAGGTTGACCACTGAATTTTATAAACAGTATTGGGACTTTATGGCACTGCATTTACTTGCTATGCTTTAAGAGATGCAACTTGGACATCCTACTCCCATCACTCAGTGATGCCATTATAATTAGGACTCCCGGTTTTATGGTATTTATTTTTTTGACATTTCCGTCTGTATTTATCCATATTTATTTTTTGTCAACTTTATCTGTATTTATCCATATTTATTATGGTTTTTGTGAAAAAAATAAAGCCAAAACTGGTATATTTCCACATTTATTTAACCAATAAATATGCAGTCATGCTTGAATGCCTCCCAGGTTTCAGTGATATGAACACCCTCAGAAGAGAAATCAATGCACTTATAAGCAAATATGCACATTTCAAGATCAGCCTTGTGCATATCTACTGCTTTTTAAGCCTCTTAACTAAAATTCCTTTCTTTTTTAATCCCCTTACCTATCAATCCACAGAGTTATTGGCCTGGCAGTCATGGCAAAGTGTATTTAGAATCACTCAAAAGCACCCAATTTCCGTTTTTATCCACATTTAAAAATAAATACAGACAAGACAATAAATGGTTTTTTGTCTGTATTTATCTGTAAAAATCAGTAAAAACGGAAAACAGGGAGCCTTAATTATAATAGACTTGCTAAAACTGGGAAAATTAATTTCAATGTGCTTCATATAGGCCCATTGCTTTATTCAACCTCGAAGCAGAAATTCTGAAAAAGATACTTGCAAGAGGGATCCTTCATCTGAAACCAGGCCTGGTACTCTCAGACCTGTTGCGATTAATCCTAAGGCACTTGATCATTCACAATTGGGGAGCTGTTTTTGCCCTATTGAACCATGTGCACCCTATCCTCTCAGCAGAAGCAGTATTTTTAGACACTGAAAGAGCATTCCACTCTCTTGATGCTATGGATTTGGAGTGCTCTGGAGGGTGGGACTAGGTGACGATCTATTAAGGTGGATATCCCTGTTGAATTTAATACATGTGGCCCATTGTCAGCATGAATGGGAGCACGTCATTACCTATCATGATAGCGAGAGGGACCAGGCGGGATGCCCCCTGCTGTGTGCTGTCATGGTGGAGCAGCTGGCTTGCCTGAATAGAGAACATCACGAGCATAGTGGGCTTATTCCCTGGTCCCACTCGAGTCTAATTTCAATATATACAGATGGCTTTCTACTATACATGTGACACACCAACAGGTATCTATCCCCTATCATTCGATAGATTATTGGTTGCGGAGGCCTGTCTGATCTCCAAATTAATTGGAATATCTGATTAACACCAGGGATGACAAACTGAGCCCTTGTTTTGCCTCTTCAGTGGTGAAACGAGTTGATGAGGTACCTGGGCACACAGGTGCACCATAACATACAAACTGGCACTAATCAACTCCAAGACGTGGCCTGACTCATGCCGTTTGCGGCAGTGCTAGCTGGCCCGATGCCAAGACCAATCACACAAGTGAACACAGTAGCTTGCACTCATTGGGCCTGGCACCGGTTGGCAGCTGCAAATAAATAATGCAATTGCCAATGAGGGGCAATTGAAGGCTCCTAGTAGTTACTGAGCCCAATGCATGTAGACAGCTGGAGACTTTGACTTTTTGACTTTGGATCAATTTAAGGCTTTTGGGTTGACAATGTCACGGCAATTTGGTCATTTGGGCATTTCAAGGATAGAAATACTCTGAAGTCTCAGTGTTAAAGCGAGTTAAAAATAAGTCTGGCTCTTTCTTCTTGATATCATGATTATACACAACCATTATGAACACTAAAGACATAGGTGTAGTCCCTGCTAATAACAGAAGGGCTTAAGTCTGGGATCTAACTGAGGAGCAGTGGTGCTTCTGATGCTTGCAGAAGGCGGCTGCTGTTTCAGTGAATAGCAGACATAGGCTTACACTATACATGTCTCCACACGGTCTATTATACCCCAATGGAATGAACATCTCTTGGGTTAGATGTAGACACTAACTGCCCTAGGCATCACTAACCACAGGCCGATTCCCACTATCATGCAAATACTTGACCCTGGCTGTACCGGAAGGATGTGCACTGCATTTTGAAACCTAATCCCTTCCACCTCACTGGTCCCATCTGGCCTACCTAAGAGATGTGCTGGCTTGGGCCCGGTGATTCATTGCATAGCACTGTGGTTGGCTGGGAGAAGGGGTGGGGAAGAGCGTACGCAAGACAGCGGATGAAGGGTCTGGGATACTCCAATGACGCAGTTGACAAACAGCACAACTAGTTCAACACGCCTGGCGTCTTGAAAGTTATATAGAGATCTTTAAATGGTACCAGGATGTGAGGAAAAAAACAATGATGAATACCAGGCTGGCGAGACACTGAAAAGCTTTTAGATGCTAAACAAATGGGTTCTGAGTGACCACCCCAGAACTGCGTGATACTTCACACCGTCTGTGTGAACTACATCACACAGTACAATTATATTGAAATGTAATCGTCTTCTGTTATATGTCATACTCATCACTATTGGACAGTGTGTTAATCTATTGAAATTTACAGTATAAAAAATAATGTCCAATAAAGATTCTATGTAGGACTGGGTTTTAATAGAATTTGTTATGCCATGGATCCCAGCGTTTCTTTCGATAACATCTCTTAGAAGCCATTGGATAGAGTGAATAATACTTACAGAGCATCTAAAAATGAGAAATTGTTAGTCTCAAGATCGAAGGCAAGTGAATAGCTAGGCAGTGTTTATCCCCAGAAGTCAGTACTGGCTGACAAGCTCAGCTTTGCATCGCTAGAGATCAACATCTTTTAGGCAATCACACCATCACTAGTATTTGCCATGAATACATCCACTTATGAGTGACTGAACGCAGGCATGTCTTCAGATATGGGTGCAGAAGAAACATCAGAACGTTTCTTCTCCATCTGGGGGCGACACAGTGACAAGTTACATTCTTTTTAATTTATCCTTCAGATGGACTGCATGCTTATCAAAATCCTGAATATTGGTACAATTTCCCCTCAAGCAGAGAAGTTGCTGCAGTTCTGGCTGAGCGGTGAAGGTGGTTCTGGCGCATACGCAGTGTTTTGATTGTGGATACACACAGCTTTGGCACAATGTGTGCTTTTGAGTAGGTCTGCTGCCTGCTGTCATAGGTAGAGGATATGGATTTAATTGACAGGTCTAGAGTCATACACCGATGGGTGAGGGAATGCCCTGTGTAGATTTAATCCATTGGAGTTACCACAATCCCGTAAACCGAAAGGGCTGTTAGCGCCTGATACTGACCCTATGGAAATTACATTGGACTTCGTAATGCGTCCCATTGAGAAGGTCTCCTAGAGGCAAAGAATGGATAGAAAAGTGCAGGTTTTATAACAGGTGCAGCTAACCCTCTTAATTTATTTAAAAATAAACAAGGATTAACATTAACTTGCCTTAAACAATTAGCATTTACATGGCTTAATCAACTTTTCTTTACCTGCCTTTTCACACAATGTAGACATACCTCTGCCGCATGTTTTGCTTAAACCCAAGATTGCTTCATTGAAGAATGGTATTTGAGAAGCATTTGCAATTTATTGTGCTTCACTTACTTATTTTTACACTACAAGCTTCTTTAAAAGGTTACGACCTTTATTATGGATGTTTCGCACGGAACACTTTTGGGACCACAGTTAGTATTTATGACAGCAAAATGTACAAACTAACATATTACAACTGCTCGTGTCAGGCTATGCTGCAAATTTCATAGAAGCGTGAGCTGAAAGGCCAATCCTATCAGCACAGGCTCTTGGGGAAGACCTGGAAGAAGTACAGTACTTTCGTCTTTTTGAGGTGCTATCACACTGCCAACCTGTGCTTTTTGATTACAAGACCTATATATTTCACACAATATTTATTTAATATTTTTAGGTTAATCACTTATTGAAAAAATTAGCCTTTTATCAATTAACCTCTTTGGTGACTACCGCTATTTTGGGCTTCATTACGCTGGCTATTTATATGAGAAGTGTTGCACTTGGCCCTCTCTGGAGGGTCACCCCCAAATGTTTTGCCTTCTCCCCTGTTGTTTTGTTCAATTCGTTTTTGTTGGCCTTAGGACTCAGTGCACTTTACCACTGCTAACCAGTGCTAAAGTGCTTGTGCTCACTCCCTAAAACATGGTTACACCTGATTGGCATAATGTATTTACTTGTAAGATCCTAGTAAAGTGGTATGCCATATACCCAGAGTTGGTAAATGAAATGCTACTAGTAGGTTTGCAGCACTTAGTATACCACCCACTTAAGTAGCCACTTAAAACATGCCCCGGGGTTGCCACTGCAGCCTATATGCAGTTTTGAACTGCCAATTTGACTTGGCAAAATGAACCCTTTTCCAAGCCTAAACTTCCCTTTGTAATACATATAAATCACACCTAGGATAGGGCCAATTCAACAGCCCATAAGGCAGGGTGCATTGTAGTTAAAAAGTTGAACATGCACTTTTAAGTTTTTCATGTCCTGGCAGTGAAAAACTCACAAATTTGTTTTTCCCCACTTTGAGGCCCACCTCTCCCATAGGATAACATTGGGTTAACGTATTACCCTTATTACATTTAATAAGTGATAACTTTTGTTTGGGAGCAGGTAGAATGTCATGTTTGGGAGCAGGTAGAATGTCATGTTTGATGTCTAAGGAATTGTAATTTAAAATCCTCTTTAGTGGTAAAGTCGATTTTAAGTCCCAATTCTGAAAATGGTAAGTTTAGAATGTTGGCTTTTTTTTGTCCTAACCATTTGGTGCCTTCAGCCTGTTTCTTGTGTCACATGACTAGGTGTAGTTGGCAGTTGGCCTTTGTGTATTTCTCCCAGACAGCCACTCAATAGAGGGACTGGGTGCTGGCAGAATGGGCCACTCAAGCAAGATGGGGGTGGGGGGGTTAAGGTGGAGCTGTGCACAGCCCCACTTGCACTTCAAAGGCAATGCTTCAGCTCACAAACAAAGAACTTCACACTAGCTTATTGTGACTGCAGACTGCCTAGGACCAGGGCAGGTAGGCAGGGAATTTCAGACGCTTATGTTAGGGGAAAACCCCAGAAGTTTCTTCCACTTCAAAACTGGTACCAAGTATAAAACTAGGACCCTCAAGACCCACTCTTCAGTTCACCTCTGGATCTGAGGAAGGATTCTCAGAAGACTGCCCTGCTGCCTGTGGGCTGCTGTATACTTCACAGGACTGCCCTGCTACACCGAGAGGACTGTCTGCTTTCTGAAGCCTGCCCTGTGCTGTTCGAAGACCACTCTGCTGCTTGAGACCTTCTTTCCCACTTGAACCCAAGACTTCCAGAGTGACTCCAAGAGCTAGTTAGCTATCCTTCTGATCAGAGCCTCATGGACAGAAAAGGCTCCAACCATCTTCATCCCACACCTGGAGCCAACCTGATTGAGTCCTGACTTTCCAAGTGGTGCCCCTCCAGTCCTGGATCCTTGGAAGTGGTGCTAAATGTGCTCAGAGAGCCCAAAGCCATAACTTTGGACTTGAAACATTTTCTGCTGAAAAGTGCTCTGAGATCCGAGAGGAGACCGGGACCTACTGGCTCATTGATTTGCCCGAGGTGCATCGCCGATCAGCCTGACTAAACGGCAGGTCCCACTATGTTATTCTCCACAGAGGTAAATCCTGTTCTGTGGCTCCTCGCAGACAGGGTATCCGGACTCATGGATCTCTAGTCAGCTACAGCCTGCAGGTTCGCCCCTATGGAGATTTTCAACTTCCACAAAAAGGACTAAGTCCAAATGTAAAAATCTTCACCATGACTTCGTCCAGTGGCTCCCCAATGGCGACGCATCCTCATCGAACACCACCAGCTCCCTTGCTTCGCTGAACTTTACCTTCTCAGATATTTGTCTTCAAAAATTCTTCTAAGTCTGAAGGTATGCGGAGGCCAGGCCCAATCTGCTTTGTGTATCTTAAATGCGCTTCATCGTGGTTGGCCATGACTTTCGACTTTGCCCTTGTCTCGTTCAAGTAGATGTCTGTGGATGGCTCCTTAATTTAATTTGAAGCTTATAGAGCGCACAGCTTCCTCCAACGGAGGTGTCCCGGCGCTAACGGAGACAAAAGAAGGAGTAGAAAGCCACCAGCTACCGAGACTAAGGGAAATTGAAGAGCCAGGTTTTCAGAAATCCACGGAAGACAGATTCAGATTTTGCCTTCCTGATATATTCTGGCAGGGAATTCCATAGCCGTGTGGTTCTAACTGTAAATGACCGGCCACCGAACCTTGCTTTACCAAAGCGAGGAATGACTAGAAGACCTTGATGATTGGATCTCAGGTTTCTAGTCTGATGGTAATTGCGGAGTCTTTTCCTTGGGTAGAGAGGGCCCGTTTCTCTGGTTGCTCTGTACGCGAGAGTCAGAGCCTTAAATTCCAACCTCCTTTTTACTGGCAGCCAGTGCAAGCTCCGCAGATGAGGCGATATGTGATGACGTAACGGGACATTTCTAATAAGCCTGGCTGCTGCATTCTGTATGGTCTGCAGCTTCTTAATCAGGTAGTCAGGCTGACCCAAATAAAGGCTATTTGCGTAGTCCAGCTGGGAAGTAATCAGTGCATGGACCACTGTCTTTCTGCAGTCCATGGGTAGAAGATGGAGAAATCTACGTATGGACCTCAAATTCCAAAAACATAAGGAAGACACCTGGCTTATCTGGGTTTTGCAAGATAGGGTCGAATCAAACTTGAATCCCAGATTTCTAGCGGAGGACACCGGCTGAGGGGGAGGATTAAGCTCAGGTGGCCACCAGAGGTTGGCTGGAGGTGGAGATGGTTGGTTGAAAAACAACACCTCAGTTTTATCAGCATTAAGCCTGAGACAATTGTCAGTCATCCAAGTTGAGATGTCAATCAAGCATTGTTTCAAATTTATGAATGCTGCTTCCGAGTTATCCCTAAAGGAAAACACGAGCTGAGTGTCATCAGCATATGAGATGACTCTCACCCCATGCTGTTGAATCAAAGGAGCCAGGGGAGCGAGATAAACATTAAAAAGGGCCGGGCTCAAGGCCGAGCCCTGAGGGACTCCACAGATTATGGGACGAGAAGAGGAGATATGGGGATGCAGTATGATTTTCTGGGACCGGTCTTCTAAAAAAGAGCCAAACCAAGACAGTAGGGTCCCTGTCACTCCCAGATGTTTAAGTCTATCCAGGAGAATCTTGTGTGACACTGTGTCAAATGCTGCAGATAGATCTAACAGCACCAGCATTGCACAGTGACCAGTGTCCAAGGTCTCCGGATAGTTTCAGCTACCTCCAGCAGCGCTGTTTCAGTACTAAACCCAGATCTAAAACCAGACTGGGAATCATGGAGGAGATTATTAACTTCCAGGAATTCAGAAAGCTGCTTCTGCACTTCCTTCGCTAAAATTTTGGCAGGTGCTGGCAGGAGGGAGATAGGCCTGAAATCTTTCAAATCAGCCGGATCTGCATCCTCTTTTTTAAGATCGGCTGAACAAGTGCAGTTTTCCAAGCCGAAGGGTAGATCCCTGTTTCCAAGGACGAATTCCAGAGCCAATTTAAATTAGGATTGAGTAATGGGGCCAGAAGTTTAAAAACCTAGCTGGGCAAGGGTCTAATGTAGAACCAGATTTTGTTTTATCCATCAAGTTCAGAGAGGCCTCTAGACTTAAAGGTCTGAAATTCGACCAAGTATGAGAAGGACATGGGGGAGGCAGAGACGCAATAGGTAGGTCTCTCTGAGGAAATGAAGAATAAATGGTTTGGATTTTCTTTTAAGAAAAAATTGAAAGGTCTTCGCAGAGGGAGGCCGAGGGTACTATATTACTTTGCATAGAATCTGGTTTAGTGAAATCTTGTACAATCTTAAAGATAGCTTTAGCAGAATTACTTGAGATTTGATTTGTGTGGCGGTGTAATCCCTTATGGCTTTGCGTTTAAGTCTGTGGACATTTTTTAATGATGTTCTATAGGCTTTTTTCGACTCACTATTATAGGATTTGCGCCAAGTCCGTTCAAGTTTTTTACAGAGACTCTTCTCTGTACGGAGTTCAGATGTAAACCAAGGGGCAGTAGGCACTATTTTTCACCTTAAAATTTAAAAGTTCATAACTCCGGTTCTACTGATTGGATTTTTTGTCGATCTGATGTCACATAATTCATTAAAATGTGTTAATTTGTTACTGTTTAAGTGCTGCATAAACATGTTACACATTACCTCTAAGTTAAGCCTGATACTTTTTTGCCAAGCTACCAGAGGGTTAAAGTGACTTGTTGTGGTTCACATTGACAAAGATTGTGACTGTTGCTTGAGTAGTGTTTCATCCCTCCCATCTCTCAAATAACCTAATTGTTCACAGAAAAGCAATACCACCAGCACTAAACACCAATACCACAGGGAACAGTATTGATCAGGGGCCTATCCTCCACCCTTTCTGAGTTCTGCACCTTGGAATGGAGGATAACAGAATAAGTCAACGTTTTCTGCTGTTGAGCTGTGAAGCTCACGTTTTTGAGTTTTTTCCTCACAGAATATCTACCAGGTATTAATTAACTATAATGTTGAATAAATGTGAAATTCACACACTATTTGTAATCTTGGTTGCATTGCAAACTCCTGTTTGCCTCTGAATTAGGATTCACTGGCCTCCTGGAATAAGATGTTTCTCACAATACTTTGTTATGTCATCTGAAGATACTTTCAAGATGATCTTCCGATAAAAATCATTTAACATCTTACCTTTGAGCAAAGACACAGCAAAACAAATCTTCCTTCAAATAGTCAGCATTATGAAGCATGAAGAACAGTCCAAAAAGTAAAGTATGAAGTTATTAACACGCATCTGTTGTGCATGATGTCAGTGCTGTATATTTTCCAGAAAGGTAATAGCAAAATTAGAGATTACATGGAAAAGCGAGCTTGCAAACAGAAACTGACACACAGGGACAGGTGTATTAAAGAGATGCAAGTGCATAAAGTTAATGCAGACATGAACAACTCAGCTTTCCACGTTTTGAAGCAAATCAAGTATTTATTATTTTCTTGTGTAACAGAAACACTTCTGATTCAATTCTGTTTAATGTGCAATCAGGAGTTTGTGAAAAAATATGGATAGTGAGTATTGGGGCAATTGCCACAGGAGAAAAATGCTCAAGTGGTACAATTGTAAAACTTCATAGCTATTTTAAAGACAAATTACAATTTATTAAGATCATGGAGGCGTGGATTACCTCACTTATGTTAAAAAACACAGGTGTAATATTTCTAACATCTACCTGCTCATTGCGTAGATGCTTTGTTTTTTTAACAATTAATTCTGGTCACAGGTCATACAAAAATCCTGGCCCTTTGAGATGTTCACTTTTCGTTTCATTGTGTGGACTCAGAAACAAATATATGTGAGAAGTTGGTGATTAAGTAGCAGCTTTCCGATAGAATTGGTGTTTTAGGGCTGGAATTAACGGGCTATGTCGGAGAATCACGCCTCCGAGTAGCCGCTAGTGACCACGCCCCCCGGCGGTAATGGCGGCCTAGTTCGGCAATCTGGCGTTCGTTGTAGCAGCAGCAGCAGCTCCTGAGGAAAGTGTACTCCAAGCGGCGTTGCGTGGCTGAAAGGATAGGGGGATTTCTCGTGTGGAGTCTCCGGCTGGAGGAAAGCTCGGCAGATCGACGGGAGCACTGGTCAGCGGTTTTTGAAAAAAAAAAAAGTTTCCACGCTGCAACGGCCGTTCCGGATTTGGATAGTTAGGTGGAGGCTGGCGGCTGTTGTGCCTTTGTCGTCCTGGTCGTGCTGGACGGAGAAGAGGAGAGTAACGGGCAGCTGGAGAGGTGAGGAGGTTGTGAGCCGCGAAGCAGCGGAGCTGAAGTTGAGGTGAGGGGCTGAGGGGCTGAGAGTATATTTAAAGGATATTCAAAGGATTAAACATTAAACAGTGGTTTTCAACGCCGTTGTTAAAGGGGAGAAGTTCTGGCCCCGGTGTTTATCGCGTCTACTTTCAAGCAGGACTCCCGAGCAGCATTGAAATATGGGGAGGCATAACAAGCAAAGCAACGCCGTTGGTAAAATAGACTCAGCGACTGGTTTAAAGGCAAAGACTCGCCTGGCACAGGCGCAGGCAAAGGCATTGTTTTCTGGGGTAGGAAGAGCAGGACTTGTGGGGAACTGCCCGGACCATAATTCCAGCTTTGAGAGCTCTGAAGATGAACCTGTGGTAGAGCCCATTGGAATAGGTCAGGGAGGCAGAGCCTCCCCCACGATATCCATAGTGGAAAACGGTGAGACTGGCAAGTCAAAAGTGGACATTCCTTTTACTACTGAAAGCAGCAAAGAGGAGGGAAACAGTGTTAAGGAGTTTCCCCTTTTTACGAAGGGGCTACAGCAGTCTCTCCCCCCTCAGTCCAACCCGTCCCAGACCGGGGTTGTTGCTAGTCCATGCCAGTCCCCTCTGGATCTTAGTTCATCCTCCTCTCCCGCTATCTCCTTTGCCTCTCCAGTGCCTTCATGTGTTCAAAATTCTCCATCTGCGATTTCCACGAGACAAGAATTGCTTGATAATTCTGCCCCTTTACCAGCTGTGAAATCTGGGCTGCAGTTATGTTCTCGGCCAGTCCAGAATCAGATGTGGATTGATAACAACCCGGCACTTTCTTTAGGTCTCCAGGAACAGGATCAACAGGTTCAGCTAAACCAGCTAAAGACTTCAATTCAGAAGCTAAAGACCTCTAAAAAACTACAGCTGATCCATAGCCAGAAGAACCAAGAGGTGTCAGGTACCTTGCAATTTCCAGCCTCCGATTCAGTCTCAGTTTCTGATTCCGGTGAGATACTAGTAGATGATTCAGCAGGGACAATTTCTACTAAACAATTTGAAATTAAAACACTGCTCAATCTCATTCTTGATGAAATACGAGATATGAAGAGGTCGCAGGAGAACAAAATTGCTTTCCTCCATCTTCGTCTAGAAAAAATTGAAGATGCAGTGGCTGGTCTCCCAGTTAAGATCCAGGAAGCGGAATCCAGGATTTCTCAGTTGGAGGACCAGATGTCCGGACTGTCTATTAAAATACGCGAAGTCACTAGGGATAGGAGCTCCTTAGAAAGTAAGCTTGAGGAGCTGGAAAATCACTCTCGCCGCTCCAATTTACGTTTAGTGGGAGTTCCGGAGAGAATGGAAGGTACTCAGACACCACAATGGGTGGAATCCTTCATTAGGAAAAGGTCCTCCCCGAGTTCAGCGGGGACCTTACAATTACCAGGGCCCATAGAGTTCCATTCCATCCTTTGCCAAATACAAGTGGCCCTCGCACCATCTTAGTCAACTTCGCAGACGATCGTATAAAGGAGAGGATCCTGGCTAAGGCCATACAAGCAAGGCAATTCCCGGTTAATGAAACCTCAAACTGTAGAATTTTTCCTGATATGTCTGCTGCCGCGGCTCGGAGACGCAAAGAGTTTGTGAAGTTGCTTTTTTTGTTTAAAGCTCAGGGCGCGCAGGCGTCAATTGCTCAGCAGTCGAAACTGTGGGTTCTGGTCAAGGGGAAATTTCATGTGTTCTCCAATCTAGAAGATGCCCAGGACCTCCTTAAGGAAATGTCAGGTCCATAATGTATTGATGGACATATGAAT